>OW679202.1:85536887-85692722 GCA_940337035.1 Agriotes lineatus
GTGTAACATTTAAAAGAGGACAGTTATAGTTAGCTTACATTAAAGTGGAAGTTATTCTTCAAACTCCAATAGGTTAAAATAGATTTTGATATATCTTTCTTCCATTCTGTAACAGAATATTATAGATATCTAAAATTGTAAAACAGGTGGATGATTGATACTACTTTATTTTAGGAAGCTGGGAATAATGCAGTCTGTCAAATGAAATTAGCTACGGTTGATGGGAACCGTTTTTATAGTCCACTGAATATAATATAGCACATAATAAATGCATAGTTTTCTGGAAGTGATGTTAATTTAACACACGGACAGGTAAAAGGTGAACGATTTAGCCGCATGAGCTGAGTTCAAAATTCTCATAATTGTCCAGCCGTAAGCTCTAACCATTCTAATTTAATGTATTTCAGCTAATTATTTCTTCACAACCTTCCCTAGGAATTAACGAAGCAACAACAGCTGGACTGGCAAAAACAATAATAGACAGCTTTGAATCGAAATGAACACCGAAGTCTCTCTGTTCTGTTGTTTCAAGATATTCATGTAAAGTTTAACGCAACCAAGACATTTATCTAATTATATTATATTAAAAACATTGTTAATAAATTATTTAAACAACGATCTATAAACGATATAGGACTACTTGCGCTCGGCTCATTTGCGCCCACCGCCATTTTCACACCATTTGCGCCTCAGAAAAATATCAATACTAATTAAGGTCTCATTTAAGAACCAGAACACCCGAAGTTGGCGGTCTCCTACCTGCAAAATAGTTATTACGGAAAAAAATAGTATTTTGCAGGGAGGAGACTACCTCACTAGTCGACCAACTTCGGGCATCCTAATAATGAATAATAAGCAGTGTTGGCAAAAACCCGGATTTTTTCAGAAATTATCTGCCCGTTGGGTTTTATTGGGGTTTTTCGGGTTTTAGATAAATTCACTGTTTTTCGGATTTAGGTATCGTATCTTATGTAAAAATCTGAATGAATATTAATTTTTATTTTTAGGTAAAAGGTAGATAAATGCAAATAAGCATTCGTTAAATATGTAAATCATGTAAATGGAGTTATATGTATACTTAAAAGTAGGTTTATCAAATTATGTTCTACAGTAAGGGGTTTCCACTGTCCATTGATTCTGAACGACTTCCTTCAAGGGGAATCCCTCATTTAATGATTTCCCAGTTTAGAAGATTAGATGTGGTCATCATACAACTTTGTTTTACTGCTCGTAAAATTTTAATTCTGTGATTTTCAAAATCGATACTTCCTAAAAAACTTTTGACAAAAGTTATAGTTAATTACCTAATATTAAAACAGTTTGTAAAAAATATTATTCCCATTATTTAAAAAAAAATTGCGACTTTTCAAAAACTATACGTCTTACAAAAAAACTTCTCAACAAAAGTTATAGATAATTAGGTAATATAAAATTAAGCGTTTCATTACTGTCGAGAGATTAAGTACCTAACTGAGATGTGAAGCGTCGAGGTTCGCTTTATCTCGAGACAGGAATTAAACTTTTCACCGAAGAATGTATACTATTTTATTCACCACCACTTTATTGTAAACAGGTATTGTAAAAATGGATTTGACAGTTTTTCAAAACTGCCGTTAAGCTCATAACAATAATACAATGCGGATAAAATTTGTTGACATGACAGCGGCTGGGATATGACTACTTCCTACCCGCTGTCATGGTAACCTATTTCCCGCCCGGGGTGGGAAGTAGATGTTCGTAATGGCTCATTTTCCAACTTTTTAAAATGCAGTAATTACCCTATCACATATATGGTTGTGAATAAAGAATATATATTCCCATTATTAATTTTTGAGCCCAAGGAAATCTTTGTAAAAATGCAAAACTATACTTTCTACAAAACAACTGTTCAAACGAAAATTGTAAATACATTCATACATAATCCTTAGCCTTTCTACCTTAACGGTGTAAGGCTTGGTGTCGGTCGGTTGTCATCCTTCCCAATTTTGGTTTTTCCGGCACCTCTTCTTCCACTGCTTCCTAACTTGTGCCGTTTGTTTCGCTGTGTTCCAGTTTATTCCTCTTTCTTCCGCTGCTATTCTTACACCTCCAATCCATGTCTTCCTTGGTCTTCCTACTCGGTTTTTCCCTTCCGATCTTGCTTCTAGTATTTGTTTTACCATTCTATTCTCCCCCATTCTGTAACTATGCCCCAACCAACCTAACTGTCTTTCTGCTACCACTTCATCTACCGCTTTCACCTTCAGTTGTTTCCTATAAGTTGTATTCCTAATTCTATCCAGTTTGGTTTTTCCTTCTATTTTCCTCGAAAATCTCATTTCTGTGTTTTTAATTCTCTTCTTTTGCTTGGCAGTGATTGGCCAAGATTCGCTTCCGTATACCAACGCAGGGTATACTACTTTCTTCATCACCTCCACTTTTGTATCTTTTGGTATTTCTGCTACTGTTTATTGAATTAAAGATTTTTCCGCCCGTGGTTGTGCGTTCGTTTATTTGTATTTCCATTTTTCGTCTTCCTATTTTATATTTCCTCGTTACCTTTTTACATTGCTTGACTACATCGTCCATAATTAGTGCGAATAATAACGGGCTCAGCACACATCCTTTTCTTAAACCTATTGTTGTTACAAATTCCGTTGATTCCTTATTTCTGGTTCTTACGATATTTGTTGTTTTGTTGTACAAACTCTTGACCATGTCTATTTCTGTTGTATTTATACCTCTATTCTCTAACGTCTTCCATATGCCCTTTCTTCTAATCCTGTCGAAGGCCTTACATAAGTCTATAAAACACATATGGACCTCCCTTCCCTTATTTATTGCTTTCTCTGCAATTTGCCTGAGTATAAATATGTTGTCCTGCACCCCTCTTCCTTTTCTAAATCCACACTGACTATCGTCTATCGTATCTTCTAACTTATTTCTGAGTCGTGTTTTCCAGATTCTGGCACATACTTTGCTTACTATGCTTAATAACGTAATACCTCTATAATTGTTGCATTCCCTGCTATCGCCCTTTTTGTGCAGAGGTACTATTACCCCCGTTTGCCATTCTTTTGGTGCTTTCTTACCTTCAGTTGCCTTCATTCCGTTTAGTTCTATTTCGTTATCACTGTCTTCTTTTTCTTCGACACTGTCTTCCAATACCTCTTCAAAGTGTCTCCTTCATCGTTCCATTATGTCTTCTTCCTTCGTCACTATTTCCCCTTGTTTATTTCTGATGTTTTTCAAAGGTTCGGTTCTTTTTTGTGTCAATTGCTTTAAAGTACCATAGAACAGTTTTTGGTTTTCTTTCTAGTTGTCCTTCAGTTTTTCCCCAAATTTTACCCATTCTTCCTGTTTTGCTTTCTTTACCTCATCTTTAATTTCCTTCCTTTTTTCCTTGTATTTATCATAACCTTCTTTCTGCTTTGTTTGTAAATATTTCCTCCAGTTTTCTTTCTTCTGCTTCACTTTTTTTTTATTTCCTCTGTCCACTATGCCGTTTTCTTAGTATCCTGATTGGTCACTTTTGTGACACACAGCTTTCTTCTGCTGCTTTTAATATGCTTCGTTTTAGATAGTTCCAATTTTTCTCCACGTCTTTTTCCTCCAATCCTTTACTTAGTTTCCTTTCTATTATTTCCTGATATTTCTTCCTCGTCTCTTCCTCTTTAAGTCTGTACGCTCTAATACTTTTCTTTGTTACCTTTCTTCTTTTCTCTTTTGGTTTCTCTTTTTCTATCTTCATAATCATTTTTAGCAAGTAGTGGTCGCTTCCTATCTCAGGTCCTCCTCTCACGATCACATCTTCTATTTGCCTCATATTCTCTTGCCGTACCAGGAAGTAATCGATAATAGATTTCTCTTGCATTGATTTCACTTCACGTGTATATTTGTGTATTTTCTTATGTTGGAATTTGGAATTTGTAAACACTAACTCATTGTCTCTGCATAGTTCAAGCATTCTGTTTCCATTATCATTTCTCGTTGCTTCTCCGTGTGTTCCTAGGTACCCCTCAATGCCTTTATTGTTGTTACCAACTCTTCCGTTTAAATCTCCTAGTATTATAATTTTTGATGTGCTTGCGTCTATTCCTTTTTGTAAGTTCTTTCTTTTGTAAGAGAACTTACAATTGTAAATAATTGCATAATATATGATCCTGTTCTATGAAATTTAATTTTTATTAAAGAATTGCAAAATTTCCCCACAAAACGGAAAAAAAAGAGTAAAGTGCCACTTCCGGTTGCCTCATTTTAACCAAAAATCAATAGGCCCCCTGAATTTATATTAGAAACGATGGTGTAAATTTTCAGGCCAATCCATTAGATGACACACAGACTCACAGACTGACAGACATCACTTCAAAAACTGCAAAAATCACTAGATTGAAAAAATTATGAAATTGTTATTAATGGAAGATTTTATACCACTTACAGCTTTAAAATACTTTTTTGCCAATTTTTGAAAAAACCCAGATTTAGTCTAAAAGCCGTGGGTTTTTTCAGCTGGGAAAATCATGCCAACCCTGCTAATAAGTAGCAAGCATGAGCGTAAAGAAGACTTTAATTACTGTTGATGTTTTCCTGGAGCGCAAATGAGCCGGGCGCAATTAGGCCGATACCCGATAAACAATAACCCACGTTCTACGATAGGTATACGAAGGTGGATTTATATATTCGTAGCCCGACTAACAAGCAGTTGTTGAACAGTCTTGAAATTCTAATAATGTATAAATCTAACTTTGGCAGAAACAACTGATAAATGCCAAATTTAAGTGACATTTGCAAACAAAGCTGTTGCATGTGAGAGACAGTTATTATTTAACGCCATAAAAACTTTTTATCGATTTGTGAAATACTTCAGAATAAAGCAATCTGCATATCGATAAAAAATGCATGTGGTGTTAAATAAACATTTCCCACAAATATTTAATTACTGCCCCAACTTCAAATTCCTTCGTTTTTGCAATTTGCCCACAACAGACATCTGTCTCTCAGGCGCAACAATTTTGTTTGCTAATATCCGATAAATTGGTCATTAGATCCATGCATTATTAGAATTTTAATACTGTGCAACAAATGCTTGTTATTTGGGCTTCGTAACAGAAAACAGGTCTAGATTGAGCAATATTACTATAAATTATTTTTTTCTTAAGCGATAAATTTGGGACATAATTTATTGTTACAATAGTTATTTGTATTTTAATATTTCAAACCATTGGCCATTGGTAGGGTTGCCAACACTGTCGTTTTGACCCGAAGACGGGTTTGGCACACATTCTTCGGGCTTCGGATTTTCAATAAAATCCTTCGGGTTAACTAAAGGTTCATACATACAAGGATTGCAAAAAATGTTACACCTATTTAAAAGCTTCACAGCAGAAGTCATTGGTAAAAAGTAGCCAAAGAGAAAAAAAAATTAGAAAATATATTTTTTTAAAATCAGGAAAATGTAGTTTCGTAATAGTCTACTTAACTTCGAAGATGGGTTTTTAAAATTCTATTTAATGGAATGGAAAGAATAGTTTTGTTCTTTATTTCTATGATTTACAAAGACCAAAAATTATGCTATATGTAACGAGCCAGCTGCTTCCCTCACCGATAATGTTCATTTTCCTGCTTGAATGTAGAAACCAAGTTGTATTTCCTATGTTCTATTATTAAATTTAATATTCTATTTTAAGTAAGCAAATGTTCGCAAAGTCGATTCTGCGCTGGATGTATATTGTAAATTTTAGTTTTCGCGAATGCAGCAAAAAACATGCTGTACGCATGATGTGGAGATTTTCAATTTTTGCAAATTTAACGAAGAAGACAGCATTCGCACGCAGCCTCTTCTGAGAGATGCATTTTCCGAGTGTACATGTAAGTACACCCATTGTGCTATATTTAAAGGCTCATTTCAAGGGTCAATTTTGAGAGGTGCCAACTCAACTGTGCTTTCGAGGCCTGCGCACTATCGGAGGTTCACAGCATCACGTCCGCCAGGAGCGAGTGATGTAATCGAAGCGTGCCGTTTCCAAAGGTATGCAGCAGCCAGTTCCAGGTAAAGCGTTTTTAGGTCTGCTTGATAAGTTGCGTTTAACTGCAAGCTTTTGCAAACGCTAAGAAATTAATTTTATTAGCGAATGATGTCTGTAGCTGGCACTTCAATTTAAACACGACGGGGCTAAAATAACTATCAGATTCGGGAAATTTTAACATTGCGTTTTTGTTAGACATTTCTACTTTCATAAGCCACTAACTGAGATATTAAGAGCGTTTAAGGTTCGCTGAGCTAGCTAAGAAATAAAAAGGAAAAATAAATATTTAAATATACCGGGTGTCCTCTTTCAAATTGGAACATAGGGCTTTGCCATTTTTTTAGCGGTTTCATGGATTCCTGCTCGCTAATTCAAGCTACAGAAAATATTTTGGTATCAATGGAAAGAGAAAATTATTGCGCATCTAATGATATAATGAAAATATTTGTGTCAATTTTTATCGAAAAATATCTCACTCTACGCAAACTAACTCCACTGTAATATGTTTTAACGATAAAAACTCTCTCTTCGTTCGAGTAATCCTTCATTTTATAAAGTAAAATCTGGTGTGATACACGCACACAACTTCCTTTTACAGTGATCTTATAATTAGCCAAAAATTTTATTTAAAATTTTTAAGCATTTATCAAAAATCTTCAAAAATTACAAATTTTACAAAAACGGTACAAAATAGAGTGTTAGTTCAACAGACAAATTTTATCTAGAATTTTAAGCTGAATTCAAAAATGTAATAATATACTGGGTGTTCTATTTAAAATAGAAGTTAATAAAAAAACAAAAGATCCCATTTTAAAAGTATTCAACTGGAAAATCACCTATTTCACATCAATACACATTAAAAATGTAATAAAATGTAAAGTTTAAAAAAATCGTTAGAGCCGTTTTTGAAAAAATCGAAAAAAACTGAAAAATCACAAGAGTAAACACCTACTTCAGGTTATGCAATTTTCATCAAAAGCTTGCTGTCGCATCTACATAGTACACAATACTTATATATGAAGCTTCAACGCCATACCTCTTTCCGTTTTTGAGATATTCTGTTCACAGACAGACACACAGACAGACCAATGAAATTTTTTTTCAGGGTTCAGGGGACTCTGAAACGTGAAGATCTGTTGAAAAAACAGGTATATAAGGAGTATGAGACGTCTTGTTCATATTTAATTTATCCACGGAGAGGTAAAAAAATCCGTATTACATATGTTACTTAACAAATATAAGTATTGGAATTTTAATTGTATCCCCCAGTTATCATCCCCCCCCCCCCAAATTATTTTCTTCGGGTCAGCATCGATTCAATGTTGGTGAGCCTAGCAATTGGTATATTTGCATCCTGATTTTTTACAGCTTCTTAGTTTTAACTAACTTATTTTAACGTGTTCACTGAAGTTTGCTGACACTATAAAAAACGAATTTTGAATTTCAACGCTCCTTGTACTTTCTATTTTGGCTACACCATAGTGTAGCGCTAATCGTAGATTTCCGTCGGTATTCGCCACCACCCGTGAGGTGAAATGTATAGAAGGTTTATCCTCAACCTCCCTTATATCCTATTTTTGTAGATATAGCTTGAAGTGATCATCCTTGATAATAAATAACTTCTTTGCCGTTTTAATTAGGATCTATAAATTACACGCAATTACCATTTTGGATTTTTATAATTTGTTTTAGTTTAATCATGTACCTCTAAGCAGACATTACAAAATATAGAGTAATTTTTATAGAAATCAACGATCTGATGTTTTTTAAAATGATTCAATGCGTTGCGGGGAGAAATTATTCTAACAGAATCATACAAAAACTATATCTACATAGTTTAGTCATAGCAAACATGATAATAAATAAGAACAATATATTATTCTTTAATTTTAATTAGAAAGGAATAGATATAAGTACTAACAACCACTTCTAAAAATTCAGGAAATAAAATTTAATAAAATGATAATTTACTGCATCTTATAAATATTCATGAGCCAGAGCAAAACACAAACTAAACAAAAATAATTATAGATTTTGTTAACAAGTCAAATGAAGATAATGAGCCAACTTCCTCTTAAAATTCATATATGCGTTGAGTAAAACGGTTACTGCTGTCAGTGTCAAAGATGTAATCTGCAAAAATCGTAATTGAATGGGTTAATGCAATTTAAACGAGCAACTATTTTTTGTTTTTAATTCATTGGGAGTATACCTAGTGTAACAACGTAAGCGCGACAGGTTTTCGCGTTCGAAACAAGTTTAAGCCCGATACAAACGAGCATAAATTGTATCTAAAGGAATTTTTCACGCAGCACTATTTTTAAATTCTAATTAACGGTTTTATTATGCTTGCGTCTTTAATAAATTCTCTGATTTGTAAATATTTACATTCAGTTTTTATTGTACAAGTTGAAGGCTTTCTGGTCTGCTGTTGAATGCTTACAATGCACTTGTGTATCGAGTATATAAAATGCAAATTTAATTTCTATCTCATTTTTTAATTCCTTGGAACGTTTTTTATTGAAAATAACCATAATTTACTGGGTTAAAAAGTTATAGTTATTGTCTGTCTTGCTGAATACTAAATAGCTAAACAAACTCAGTGCAAATATATTTGTATCTATAAACACAGAGCAAAGACTGTTGCCGTTTTGTATTTTGAAAAATACTGTATTATATTGTGATTGAGCGCATCTATGTATGAAATGTATGTAAATTACTTTTTAATTTTGGATTTTTGGGTGGAGGGTGAATCTAATTCGCTTGCACTTAGGCGCCAAGGTGGGCTAACTCCAAGTCACGTGTGTATATCCGCTTGGGTGTGATCTTGTTACTCTACATATGGTGATTCAAAATTTCACAGCTTTATTTCAGGGGCGTATTCTCTAGGTCAAAATGAACAAGTCACAGTGAAAATTATTCCAAAATTGCGTCTTAATGAAACACACGCCCTAAGAAATGTAATCGCTTAATCCTCTTCCGACAATTATTAAGCGTCTGTTACGCAGCTATGCAATGTAAATATCTGATTTAATTATTATAACTTATAAACGTAGAGGGTGTGTGGCAACAGTACAGATACACTCACCGGCACGAAAAACGGAGCACTTGCATTTTTTGATTAGATTTAAAATTGTATCCCTTTGTGATGTTTTATTATTACATTTATTATTGTACATTTATTATACATGTTATAATGTTAAATGTATAATAAATGTATAATAATAAATGTAATAATAAAACATCACAAAGGGATACAATTTTAAATCTAATGAAAAAATGCAAGTGCTCCGTTTTTCGTGCCGGTGAGTGTAGATGTACATGTGATTTCGCGCCAGCTAGAATGTTTTCACTCACAGTGATTGAGTGAAAAAAGTGTATAAAATCAGTAGCAAAAACAGAAAGCAAGATTAGTGTACAATGGAGCTTTAAAGAACACGAGAAATTAGGAATCAAAAATCGCTGTCAAGCACGGAAGGAAAGACAACGTTGCTAAAGTAAACGTATAAAGAACGATAAGAGCTAAACTAACACAGAAGAAAGTGAGAAACAGAGCTAAGAGTGTGAACGCAATAAAATAACAAAATGAAAAACAACTGCAGGCCTTCCAGTCAAATAGGTGAACAGCAAGATTACATTCTAAAGGAGAGTTGACACAAAAGGAAACGTGAGTAAGGATCAAAAAGTCAAACAACAAGAGAATCCAAACGATTTCGAAGTATTTTTGAATATGATGAAAGAAATAAGGGAGACATCAGAGGTGAAAAGAGAGGAAATAAAGAAAAGCAACGCGGAAATAAGTTTCAAGGAGGAAGTGATTAAAAAAGAGGTGACCTGGGAAAAGAGAGGGACTATGTTACCTATTGCATAAAACATTGCAGGCGGTGAGATTCGAACTCACCGTGAGCTCAGAGCCAGACGGAGATATTTACTATCTTAACCTGTGTCCAGGAGAACCATCAAAGAAGATACTTTTATCTTCAGATCTATATTTGCACAGACAGGCAGCAGTAAGAGAACTGTGTTCGGCCAGGATCAACTGTAGGTTGGTTCTGGATTTTTTCCAGACGCTGAATAAAATAGGTAAAAAACTGGGTCAAATTACATAGGAAAGCCAGGCCATAGTGAAATAGATGGGAGCATAATGGACCAATAGGTCCCAGTGCAGCTAACAACTAGCATCACCAGAAGAAGAATCTTAGCGGTTAAGGGCACAACGTGTGGCACCCGATCGCTAGTCCTGTTCGACCATGACGGCACCTCTATTACGTTCACTTACGATTGGCAGAAAAAGTACGCGCTGACTTTACGATGTTCACCAGGGTCACCCCGTAGTTTTTCGGTTATATTTTCGTCAAATACCATACGTGGGTTATGTGCAAATTAATACTTTTATCTATTTCTGCAAAAATTAGCAACATTTAATTTGTTAAGGTGCTCGCGAAAGCATATTTGGCCTCAGCTACATAAATATATAATCCGCCTACAATATACAGGCTGTTCCAAGGTAAGTGCGCACTAGTGCTAACTTCGTTATTATAGGAGTTGCGATATCGGTTAACGAAGCAAACTAATAGTATTTTTTATGGTGATTGCAGAGGTGAAGGCAGAAAAGCACCCAGTTCTGATGTTATTTACAAACATGTATATTTTTTTATTGGAATGTACTATATGTTTTTGCACCAATCGACGTCAAGTAAAATTTTCAACAAAAATACTCTTATAAATTCTTTTTATTATACGAAATTGAAAATAACTAAGTTATTCAAAAATAACTGTTTTAAACCCTTTAAAATAAGTAGCTGTGGAATAGAACAAACAATAACAGTAATGTAGCCGGGCGTTCAGATCGTCTAAAGGTATTTCCAAAATAATAGTTAGTTGTTTACATTATTGTAATTTTATAATAAATTGTTGTTTTGTTCCCTGGATACTTGAGTTTAAAAGGTTTAAAAGAGTTATTTTTGAATAACACCATTTTTATTAAAAATTTATTTTAAAACGACTGATGCAAAAACGTACTGGGCGTTTCATTAACAAATTTTGAGCTATACGGACGGACAGACAGACAGGCAGGCAAAAGAAATTAATAAAACATGTATGTATTTCGTCATCTAGGGACCCTGAAACGTGAAGATCTGAAGAAATCTCGGAATGTGATTTTTTCACTACTACAATAACGTACTTCCTTCGTCTTCTAGACAAGGAAAGTAATAACAAACATTGTGTTCACTTAAAATATAAATAAAGGTAAGAAAATACGACAAAAAGAAATTATATCCTCCATAGTAATAAATTACATAATATTTACTTCTCTCGCAGCAGGCGAAGGAAGTATCGTAATCCCGAAAAAGTCACCGTCCAAGATTTCTTCGAATCTTCACGTTTTAGGATCCCTAGATCAGTGGTCACCAAACTTTTTTTGACCGCGTAGCCCTAATGCATAGTGCGTATCCCTGATATGCAGAGTCGTAGTGAAAGTTGAAGACATATTTTACCAGCATTAACTGCATAAAAATTAGTCAAGATTTTCCAATTAAATGTTTTCTTAAAAAGCCAAATAAAAAAGGTTGCGGCCCTGTAAAGGTGAATTTACAAAATTTGGTGTGATACACGCACCAAACTTTCTTTTACAGTGATCTATAATTAGTCAAAAATTTGTTTTTAGCTTCCCTACTACATTACATAAAAAACGAAAAACCAAAAAAAAAGAAACCCATTTTAGAGGTATTCAACTGGAAAAGCACCTATTTCACATCAATAGACATTAAAAATGTAATAAAAATGTATCGTTTGAAAAAGATCGTTAGAGCAGTTTTTTAAAAAATCGAAAAAAAAACTGAAACATTACTAGAGTAAACACCATACTTCCGGTTATGCGATTTTCTTCAAAAGCTTGCTATAGCATCTGGATAGTACACAAAACTTTTATATGAAGTTAGAACGTCATATCTCTTTTTCCTTTTGAGTATTCTGTTCACACACAGACATTCAGACACACAGACAGGACAGACAAATGGACAAAATCATGTTTTTTGGGTTTAGGGGACTCTAAAACGTGAAGCTGTGTTGAAACCTCAATTTAGAATTTTTGGGGTAAAAGGAAATAAACACAGACTTTTTTGAACATGCTGAAACCTATCAGAGATTTATTCTAATTTTTGCAGGGTAATTCAGGATCTAAGCTTTATTTGATCAATGACGTAGTTAGGGGGTTGAAGAAATATTTTGGATAAAACTATATAAAAACACGTTTTTAAACACCGGGTATCGTACTATAAAAGAAAAAATAATTTAGGAAAAAAGTTCTCTTGACCTGTTTAGCACAACATAGTTATTTTGTAGCTTTTTTAACATAATATAACACATGGTACAATAATTAGCAACACCACAATGGAATACATTTTTGAGTGTATCTGAAAAATTACTACAATGACATAAAAAGGTCACCAGAACTTTTTAACGTAAAACATTTAAAAGAAATAATTCAACTTTGCAGAGCTGTAACTCTTAATTTGGCCTTTAGAAAAAAAATTGTTAATGTAGGTTAAGGCTGGCAAACTATTGAAGGCCTCAATGCGGGACATGGTTACTCTGCGCCCCCCCCCCCCCCCCGGTCAGGAAGAAAATATATACAGATTATACAATTTTAAAAAATGTATGGTTCTTACGTACCCATGAACCGTAAGTGTCACTTATAGTTCGCGCCGTTCGCGGTTAGTACATAATTTTTGCAATGCCTGTGAAAAGCAAAGAAAAGTAATAAATAACGAGCTAAAATTGAATTAACAAAGGTCTGTCAAAATTACATTTTAATAGTTTAATAAATTAGGTAGCCTAAAACTGTACAAATGAAACTAATAGATAAACAATTCGTAATGCAGGGCGATCACAAATAAAATTGAGGAAATGATGAAAAATATGACCACCGTCTACACTGAACTTTATAAAGCTACATTTGAACTACAATTAATTTATATTATTAGTTCATGTGACTTTAACGCAGTCTAATCACATCGCATTTATTGGAGAAAAAAAACCCGCTCCATGGTTGCATTGGGCATGCACAGGCACATGGGTTATTATACGAGAGAGAGACTACATGGACTACAGCCGCCATTCGATTGGTACATTCAATCGTACGAATGCATTTTATGGTGAACGAGTTTTTAGAATCTATCAAACGTCAAACGCGAAATAAAACTTCGCAGTTTTCGCAGCAATATGTTTCGAATGTAAGAATACATTAAGAAAAGCGGGACTTGCGGGACGCATTTGACATTTTGCGGGACGATACCAATGCATTATTTGAATGCGGGACGAGTACTGCTATTGCGGGGACCGTCCCGCGCAATGCGGGACGGTTGGCAGCCTTAATGTAGGTAAAATATGTCCCAATCTTTCACCACCACCCTATATACACTGTTTTTTCAAGTAAGTATATGGAAAACGTTTTAGTATTGATTTACTTAAAATTGTACTTATTATTTAAGACCAGTTTTAGGGATACAACAGTTTTGCGGTTTGGCGGGAAAGGCAATTAGTTTAAAAATGAGACAACGCTGTTACTACCTTTTTTCTATTTTTTTTTAAGTTATAAGAAAACTATTGTTATGTTCAAAAGATAACTTCAGACATAAAGTTCGATCACAAATATTAATTTTTACTTTCTTCGTTTTTTAATTGAAAATTATTGTCACGTCAACGAAAACTGGCTATTTCTTCAATAAGTTCTTAATAAACCCTATACTCAACTTTATTCCTAAATACAACCATATATCTATCTCTTTAAGAAGCTTGTACGCAATCTAGATTCTCAATTCCGTCTGTCTGTCCTTCTATCGGTCAAATATTTACAGGGTGAGCACCTTAAAAGAATTAAATGTTGTCTATTTTCGTGACAAGTAAGGAATAGATAAAAGTACTATTTTGCACATAGCTCAGGTTTTTACCCTAAAAAATAAGCGTATTTTGGGCACACTAGATACTGGGAGCATCTTCAAAAATTAAATTCTTCTTTCTTCTGATATTTTCCAAACTTTCGCTTACCAGGGAAGTTCCGTGTAAAACCCTTTACAGGTTTTTTATTTCCAATTAATTTTAAAAAGACAAATTATTACTCGTATAATTAGAGTCAGTCTACCTATGTGGTGATTTGAAAAGCTAGTTTGTATATTCGAGGGTTGGTCCGTATGCTCCACCCTGACCTACTAATAATACTCACAATCAAATTTTAACTAATTAATTTTTCAACATAACCCCCCTTAAGCAGAACCCACTTTTCTATCGTTGCTCCAACATCGCGATTGCCTCCTGGATGAAATTTTCGACAACGTTATCATAGCTCTAGTGTTTACCCTTGATAAAGCGATCGCTGCGGACCGCACTTGCTAGGGAAAAATCCATGTAAACCCCTTTATAGAATTTTAAAATTGTTATTAGCAAATAGACAAGAACATGTTTATTTCTTCGACGTGGCCTGATCGAACTTTACAAATAGTAGAGAAAATAATTGCGGAAGATACGCTTTCATCTCAAGTAAGGTTAACATCTTCTTTTTATTACAGCATCATAACTGTTTTGTTTTCAAAATTTAAAAGCACGTCGACAATCAGTGAAGGTAATATTTTTTGTACCATTCACCAGCTGTTTATAGTCAGACTTGCATACTTTACAATAAAGTGCCTAGTGACTTTCTACCACAAATGTTCTGAGGGAGATTAAACTTGATGGATTATGGTAGTAGTTCGACCACATCAGCATGTGGCTGGGATAAGTAAAAGTATTAATAAAATTGTTTCTGTCTCTATTAAAAGTTGAAGAAAAAATCGCATTAATTGCATGCTTAAGGGCTAATATTTCATATTTATTTAGTACTATATTAAATGTTATATTGGCAATGTTAAATATTCACATTACCCTTCTTCCAAAGCCTTACTTTTTCGCTACACTTGTAACGATTTGCGTAAAAATATGTGTTAACAGAATTAACAATCACTTTACATTTTTAAATAAAGTAGGTTCAGCAAAATCAAAACTTTGAAGGTTAAGCTTTTCCTTACAGTTTTACAGTAGTTATAATTTCAAGATCAAACTCATCTAATACTTTATTTTATAAAATTACTAACAATTAAAAAATACAGGTTTAATATAGAGGGCCACAAATATACATATACAATTATAGATACAATATTAAAAATCAAATTACATTTACAATTAAAATTATTACAATTCTTTAATATTTTACACGCATTCCAGTGCTCTGGGCTTTAGAAGAAGTAAAAACCTGAGTAGTAGAATTACCTATAACTAATGGTGACATTGTTGTTATTGTTACTGCTATATTTCACGTTCGCGAATAAAGCATTGCAATTCCACAAAGAAGCAAGTGTTGTCTTGGTCAAATTTGCTTTTTGGATGGTAACACTGGAAACGTCCCCGTATGTCTCCGCGGAGACCGATGAAGTTACCTTACTGAATTGCCCTTTGGCAGAGCTCTTGTATTTCAGTTCAAAACCATAATTACCACCCATATGCAAGGCCTCAAGAGTGAAATGGACTTCTTCAGTTTGATGCTTTACCTCAACACCAAACTTGAAAAGTTTGCCGCTGCAGTTTATAATCACGAAATCACTCTGCATGCGTGTAGTTTTCTTATCAAAGGGGCGGTGGTAATCGAAGGGGTTGGTGCAGATTCGAAATTTATTTTTATGATTTTCCAGATGAAACACCAACTTTTTGTTTTGGGCCGAGGTATCTCGCAAATGGGGCAGTCATATTGCACGACAGTCTGCATTTCCGCAATTAGCGCTTCTAAGGTAAGGTTCCTCAAGGAGGGCATCGGTTTGTGCAGATAGGACAGGAGGAAACTGAATTGTAGCAAGCATTGCACATACTATGACCCGTATGGCACATATAGATTTCTTTGCGGAAAGTGTTGTGGCATATGGACACTCCAGTATTCCAAAGTCCATTTTCAATGCTTGAAATAGAAAATAAATCAGTTTTCTGTCACTGATAACTAGGCCATAGTTTGTTTATTTTTATCTAATTTAGGGCTTACCTTTTTATTAATGCTTCTAAAGTGGTTGCGGTTGTTTGTTACTAAGACCACCTCTACGAACTCAACACTTTCTGATCATATTGTGTGCGCGCACTGACCATGCATACCTGTCGTGTGCTTCGCTGCGATATTTTACATTACTTATCACAAAATGCAGATTTCGACCTATTGTTATTGGATGCAATATAAATGTGGCGATTGTTTGCCTTTTTATCGCATGAAACATTTTTGTACTACTTTGGATTTTTTTAAATATAAATGTAAACGGAACCCGCGCTCTGGCGAATATCTAAAGAACGTATACAGGATGTATCTAAAATGTAGTCACGGTTTCGTGTACATGTAGTACGCGTAGCAAAAAGGCAAAAAGTCCATACTTAACCAAGCGGTTGCCGAGATACAGAGTGTTGAAATTTAATTCTTTTAGCTCTGTACTGATTTTTTTCTGAGGAGGCTGGAGGAAAGTCAATAAATTTGTTCGAAGAAGTATTACTCAAGACTAGGCACCTTTGACTATTTGAACACCCTGTATCTTGGTAATCGTTTGATTAAGCACTAACATTATACGAAGCCGTGACGTACATCTAGATACACTCCGTATATCACAGGGGTGGTTAAATGTTTGAGGCTTATGATCGACTTTTAAAGTAAAATTATAAGCTGTTTTAATGTTGCTGCAAATAGAAGGAAGTAGGCCGTAAAAATATAAAATATGAGCTATATGTATAGTCGTCTTGCCAAGCAATGAAACACTCATCAACAACTGATACCACTACAATGATCTGAATTGGATATACATCAACAGTATGCACTATACAGGGTGTATCAGAAATTAAAACGTTTTCCTTTAAATCCCTCTTCGCGGAGTTGCAACAAAGAGGTGTTAAAATTAGATTTTTGTCTGAAAACTGGAAAATGGTATTAAACTGAAAATATACAAATATGTTCTCGTAAGAGCCGACTTATTTATGAAAGGTTTTTGAATTTTTATGGGATTGAAATTGGTAACCCTTGTAAATGTTTTTAATAAAACTTTTAACGAGAAATAATTTTATTATAAAAAATTTATGGAAGCTGCATTTTACCAACATTCGTTAATGCATTAAAAATGAACTTGGAGAATTTTCAAGTCTGGCATAAAATTAGCAAAATCTAAAAAATGTACAAGGGATAGAAATAAAGAAAAGTTTTAAAGTGTTTCACATCTTTATTATTATTGTTTATTATATTCTCAGCAATTTCGAGTAACAAGCTAAAAATTCAGGGTCATTTCAATTCGCCAAGTGAGGCCGACTGCTATAGGGACCTTTTGTCCCTCTTCAGTCAATAACGGAAATTCCAGGATGGGTTAGCGAAAGGAGGGGTGGAGAATGGAAGAGAGTCCAGACAAGATGGAGAAGTACTGCCACGGCATTTTCCTCGGAGAAGGTAATCTACTGACTCAGGAAAACCATCTAAAAGCTGAATCAGAGCAGACGGCCACGGGAATCGAACCGCGACCTCCCCAATGCTAAGCACACGTGCTAACCAGTAATCCACAGAGCTCGGTCAATATTTCGAGCACATTCGTGTCTAGAAATACAGCGCCTGATGTGTTCATCTAGATGCTACTCTTAAACCTGTAACAATCAACGATTCCAGTGGGGGTTTATCATACTACTAACTTGAAATTTGAATGTAACAACTTACTTGCTATATTTATTGTTTTTGAAGAGAAAATTTATATTTGTATGTACTGAAACATTATTTTGTATTTCATAAGATACTCATGTACTGTAGCTATATATCCGAATATACAGTGAGATCATAAAACCCTTTGGCCAAGAACAAAATTTTGTCTAAATTCGTCGACACAAACTAGAAAAGTAATTGTATACTTAAGAACTTTGTAATAAACACACCTTTATTTGACAAGTATCAATCTGACAGATTAATTTACTGTAGGCAAGGGAAGTAATCTGAGACAGCGATTTGGTTTTCCACATCAACCCTTGTCCAAAAGTGTTTACGGTGGCACTATATTTACATAAATGGATTTCTCTTGAACTTTTTCAATATCAACGATAAAACTTAGCTCCCTATTTTAAGCCGCTCGTTCTACTTTCTTCTGTTTCTCCCTTTATCTGAAAATACAAAAAGATCAAAAATAAATTTGATCGTAGGAGCCATTGCGCTACTGGTTAAGCTCAGGTGTTAACCCGTTATTTTTACGTAGTTTTCGTGGCTCATACATTTTCACCCGTTTTGCTCCATTACTATTAATTATTTTTACATTTGCTGCATTGGGATACCTTTTTTGTTTAACAAATTATATGAACTATTATTTACAAAAATCAGTTTAAGTGAAATAAAACTGAGAACAAAAATATACTCATGGTGATATTGTAAATTATGAGCTAAGAATGTGATAAAAAACGCTGTTACATTAATTTTTGCAATATAGACAAGTAGAAGATTACCCGAATCCAGGGCAAGTTGATCATTCTCCCGCCAGATGCCAGCGCATAAAGCACCAGCCTCTACACCGCAAGGTAAATGAGGTTACAGACAGAGAAAATTACACTATCTATTCTCCGCTCCTAAAAAAATCCGTTGTAATAACCCCCTCCACCAACACCGTGTAAGTGTATTCAGGTGGGCAATTATTACATTGCGCAAGCAATACTGTTTAATTAAACTTAATCAGAGTTGGTTAAATATGCGAATGCCACAAACTACAACATTGAAGAACGGTTTCAATCCCCATTTATCTTTAACTCAATTTTTAACTGCGCTCTAGGTTTTTCTAGCTTTCACAGCTCCATATGTTCTGTACAGTTATTGTTCATTGTGGTTCAAAATTTTTTCCCTCTCTTATGTGTTGTTAGGTATACGAATCGTTTCTAGTAGCCGCATGCCTCCATTTGTTGTCAGTTTGAGCAACCTTCCATGGCAACTAAGTAAATAGTAGAAGTTGACGGCGTAGTTATTTTCCATGTATTCTAACCACATAATGGAAGTGCAGTAGTACTGAGTAAGTGTTTTTATGCTTCTATAACAAGGATAGCTTCATTTTCTATTATTATGGACAGATTGTAAGGAAAGCGGAAATTAAATAAAAAGTCTTCTATAACGGGAATAGTTTTACAAACGTTACATTTTTCTCTAATCGACGTTTTTTCTCCGCTCTCTGAGAGGTTATTCCATGACGGCTTACGATGGGCGATACATGGAGGCGTCCACTGATTCTACGTTATTTTCGTCTATTCTTGTTATGAATCTTGTTTTTTATATCGGCTTGTCTCATTGCAGAGTCCACTGTAGCAGGCTGAATCAACATCTTTTTATATATTACGTATTAAACATTTGCCTATATTTCCTACACGATGATGACGACTTTCAATAGAATTCTATATAGATTCAATGTTTGCTACAAAACTGTATTATTAGTGGAATCAAAGGTGTCTTTACAATTGACAAAGACTTTGCCATAATGTGGTATGCTTCAAAACTGAGAATACATTTATCAGATAATCACAGGTACTGTTTTTATAAAAGTCTGGTTATTTCTGTTGAAGTTTATTTTTCATTGAGTCGTTAATGTGATGTACGGTAATTCTGGAAAAAAATTTATTTAGTAGAGGAAGGACAGTACTAACTACTCGTACTATCAAACTGATGCAAACGGTGGTGGTTACATTTCTTGTCGCTACTATATTTCTACAATTTTTGGCAAGTTTTACTCCCCCCCCCCCCCCTATCTTCGACAGAAGTGCTTTCAGAGTATCAGCAGATGAGCCGAGATCAACATTCAAAATATTTTAATTTATATTGTCCACCTCTAATACTTTTTCACACATTAATTCTTGTAAAGCGTTCTTATCACTGTCCTGGTTGGCGTCAGAAGAAATGCGAGGATCGTTGCCTTCAGGAACACTTGGTAGCTTTTTTATTCATATTATTCCTTACCTGATTTCTGTGAGAGCTACTTCTTGACTTTGTTGAGCTAATTCATCTATCAATCTCTTTTCATGTGTTTCTTTAGTTCGTACAGGGCACATTTTCCAGGGTGAACCAACTATTCATAATTATAGTGTGAGTGTACCAGCAATACAGAAGCATAATCGAAATGGCTTTCAAAATTTGTAGTGGCTGTTGACAGTTGTAAATTTGTCAATGTACGGAGGACGACAGCCGCAAGTTCTTAACAAGCCAAAATTTCAACAAGAATATAATTCTTACTATAATAATTCAACCACAGAGGGTACCAACGGCGATTTAAAAATTATTTATATCAAAATAAACACTTACGAAGGAGGAGTGTAATTTTAGTTGCATTATACATGTATACTTATAATTTGCTACTTGTTAGCGACTTCAGTAATATAAAAGAGTTTGGTGTAGGATTGCAAATATTTTGTAAAAACCATTTCATCCAATATTTATAACAATTAAAACGCTTTTTTTGTATCTAAAACAATACGTTTTCATTCGACCACAATGTTAATTATAAAATTGTAATAACAATCATTTTTCTCCCTTTTGCGCTATAAAGTAAAATAGTAAAATAAAAACGGTATTAATCTTTACAGTTGAAATATTTCTTTTAATTTAACTGTTATATCATTGTTTCAATTCCCCCTGACATAATTAACCCTTCTCGGTGTTTTTTGATTGTTTACCAAGAAAATTAAGCTCCAAGAAGTTCGGAATTTTACAGCTTCTCACCACGTTGTCTGCTTCTGCAAACAGACAGCAATAAATCTTGCTATCAGAGGTCAGTCCATTTTAAAAATTATATGTTTCGAAGTTCCATCTTAAAACAATCAACTGAAAGTGGCACTTTTCTACACGTAACTTGGTGCCTTTTTTAGTGTTACTCCTAGTTTCTAGATATATCGCTTCGTAAACTCATACGATGCAAATTACTTTACGACTGTTTTATACCCATAAAATCAGTGAAGCTGAAAATTGGACTCGGCATAATCTAATTTCTGGTTAAGCTCATCGTGTTTACTGTTTTCTTCAGAGACATTCAAGTTTATAGTTTTTGCATATGTTGGTCGGGCAGTTAACCAATTATATTTTAATTTGCAGCAAAGCATTTGTGGTTAATTCAATCCATGAATAATATTGTTGATTTGAATAGGGAAAGATGAAATAATGCAAAAACACTTATTTGCAGGTCCGAAGGACATGCATTAAATTTAATTGATTATTTTGATATTAATTAATGAGAAATAATTTCTAAAATTATGAACTTTAAAGATATACAGCAAATGATCACGCTATTTAATACATCCTTAAGGCTTGTGTACACCAATGCAGTAAATAGAATCTACTAATGACGTTCAGTGTAACAATATCCGCATTTAAAAGTTTACTTTGAATAAATCCCTAATAAACCTTCTTCTTATAGGTGAAATCTATTTTTTAAAGTAGGAAAAGAAGAATGGTTGTAGGATAACCAGCATTTAAATGTGACAAATCACAGAACAGTGTAATTTATTGTAAATAACTAAAAATTCCTACACGAATAAATATTATCCGTTGTAGCCATTTATTATTGCAATCACATAAAGAATTACTGCCGGTTAATTCAGTTTAACATTAGGATAATGGAGTGATTCAGGTCTTCCCGAAGAAAAACGATTTGCATTTCTTGCCGCCAAATTATTTTTTTATTATAATAAATTGATCTCTCAGCAACAGCTGAATGCCACATCCTGGCCTTTCAAAACAATTGTCCTTGTTAGGAAGAAGGGATTAAGAGAGTCCGAGAATCCGAGAATGGAAATACTATGAGATGGAGACAATTAAATAGTTTAACAGTATTTTATTTATGGGCACACTATAAGAAACCGCTGTAGAAACAGTTGCAATAAAAATTTAACTATTAAATATTGGATATACACACATAGGACAGAATCAGTGAACGAAGAAGTATCAAATAACAACAAAAGAAGTGAAAGGTAAACTTGAAAAGCTATACTGGGGAAAGAACAAGCAAGTGAAACGAACTGCGTCAAAATACGAAGAATACTGCAAGAATAAATGGTAAAAAGACAAAGGAGACAGCAAATCAGAATGGCATAAAGAAAATGAACAGGAAGAAGAAAGGCCACAAATAAGCTAATTAAAGCGAATACATAAATTTTGATAAACGTATTGAATAAATGAATAAAAAAACAATAAATAGTTACCAACCATTGCAACGAATATAAAGACCGACAACAACTACATATAGATAGCCATAAAAGCAATAACGAAAAACGAGATCGAGAAAGCCATAAATGAACTAAAAAATGACAAGAGTATCTAACATTACCAAGCGAGTTAATTAAGCAAGAAAGGAAGTCAGCACTATTAAACAACTGAAGACCAGGCAAATGGAAGAGAGGATTAATAATTACGATACCAAAAAAAAAAAAGATCTGACTGGTTACAATAAATGGCGAGCAAACCCACTTTTGTGCATAACCAACAAAGTTGGTGAGAATAACATTATCATGGATAAAGAAAGAACTGGAAACAGTATTACGAGGAAATTCAGGCCAAAGATACTGTCAGAATAAAATATCAAATATGGATCTATACCAAAGAGCAAATAAAACACTGAAAAAATAATCCAAACAAAGGAAGAGGAAATGGAAAAGCCCATAATGACATGATCAGACAAGCTCTCGAATACACAATCAAAGGGAAAAGGAAACAGAAGCGGCCAGTCAAGACATGGAAAAGAAGTGTGGAGACTACAGTAAACAAATTGAGACGAATCGAAACAGACTGCCAAAGATAAAAGAAAGTGGTAAGAGGTGATAGCAACTATATGTAAGGAAAACACCGTAGAATAAGTCACTCAACTTAGTCAATATTAAAAGATAACGAAGATCAGGGGACAAAGACAGCACAATGCTAACAGCCTTGCAGCTACTTCAACCAGGAAACGCTTTCGGCACTCTGTCCTCCTCAAACAGTCGATTATGTAAATAAGTAGCAGAATAATGACGTGGAAACAATATTTACATAAATATATTTTACAAAAATAAAAGAGTATGAAGATCGGCATGATGCTTTCCACCTCTACAAGAAAGTGAAGGAGATTGTAGAAGTGTGGAGAGGGAGGGGTCAGGAAAACTTGTAGATTATACAGGAACTTCATTATCGACCCGAAGCAGCAATTGGAAGTTCGAAACGATATATGGGAAGAGCTAGTCGAAGACACATGCCATAGCGACCATCAAAGAAGAGGTAGAAAATACTATCAAGGCGAGATCTGGGAGGCAACAGATCAGACCAAGTCCACACGGAACTGCTAAAGCTCCTAAGAGTGAAACTCGGTGAACTAACCTTCGTGATCTTCCCAAGAAGCCGAGTCCCATCATATAATCCACTCTAGGATATGTTGGCGGATAGAAGAAGGCATGGGAGACTGGAAATTTTGTTTTTGCAACGGAATCGGATCATATAGAAACGTAACACTGGGAACAGACTAACTCCAGAAGGTCACCAACAGAGTCCTCAAAAGCCTCAACATTAACCTAGACCTCGTTTTTTCTTCGGCACAAAGACATGGACCGTTACGCAAGCCGCGCTAAAAAGGATCGAAGTGTTCGAGATGTGATGCTACCACCATCGTATACTATTCATTTGGATGGACCGTGTTCGTAGCGAAGAAGTTATGATGAGGATATGGAAAGATAAATAGATCAATCAACACAGTCAAGATCAAAAGGTGGCCTACTTCGGGTTCGTAATGCTACACCCAGATAAGTATGGTCTCGTCAATCTCATGATGCAGAGGAAGATATGCGGCAGGCCTAGCTCGGGCAGAAAGACAATTTCCTGAATTTCCACGTTTGTGGTTCGGTCTCTCAATCAGTACTCTCTTCGGGGCAGCCGTCGATAAAGTAATAGTGGCCAGTATGATAGCCAAAGTCCGGAAACGGAAAGGAACGAACTAGGTGTTCTTGACTCGAAACAAAACTACCAACTGTGCATTAGAAGCACAAGCAATTCCCAAGATCCAAAACAATAAAAACGACGCCGCCTATTAAAAACCAGACGCTGAATTATTTTTGAAGCACAAAAGGTGTTATACCCATTGATTTTCTTTAAAAAATTATTAATGCTTATTGTAACACATTAGCGAAGCTCACGTACTTAAATAAGCTATGAACTCAGTCGATAATAAGCACCTTCATGATAATGCTTGATCCCATACCGCCAGTTTGAGTCAAAGTACACTCGCATTTATCCCTATGTTACCTTTCTAGACCATTGAAAGGAGTAGTGGCAGAAGATTTGAAGACAATGACCAAATGAAGAACTTTCTGAAAAACTGACTGGATATTCAGTCAACATACTTTTGTTTTAGAGGTATTATGAAGTTACCAAACAGATAGCGTAAAAGCGTTGAGTTAGAGGAAGAGTTCTCGAACGTTAATAGTAATTGTTTTATTAACATGTTTCCTCAATGACGTGTTACATAAAAATGTCGTTATCATACCTGAAGTGTCTCCTTATTATAACAAGGCGACAATAGTATTTAATCCTAATGCGAATTGTACACCGAGGTGCAATTGCATTTAGTCGTCTCTCTAGCAATCTAAATGCTATATAGTAATTGCCAGTATTAACCTTAACACAATTTAAAAAATTGTTTATCTAAACAACCGTGCTTTGCAAACAGAAGTATTGTACGTTATCAGCTACACGACAATGGGTTAAGTAAACTGCCCGGAGCAGAAGGAATTAATTAATGGGCTTTGTTACGTAATTATTCGTCGCGTGTGTGTCGGTAGAAAAGCAAAGTGGATTCTTACCAGTCAACCGCTACGAACAATGAACTTTACAACGGCAGTTTTAATTTTGCCAAAAGTTACGTCGGCCGGTAGCGGGAAGCTCGTTAACCAAAAAATGGGATTCTTGTGCACAAAAAGTCTCATCGGAGTCGACCTAATGAATCATTAAATCTATGTAAAATATATTTTCAAAGAAAACGCCGAATATTCTATTATGCGTACCATTTCATGTCCCATTAAGTGAACCCATTAGTTTTATGATCGCTTGCTTACTATCCGGTTTCGAAAGTAAATAGCTGATTTAAAATAAATAAAAATGCCTATAAAACTGTAAAGATGTTAACCTTCAAAAAGAAGTTTGGGTAATCTTAACAATTTTATAATGTATTAGTTAAAAAAGACAATAAAGCTGCCTTGAAATTGAAGCTTAATTAGATTTTCGTCCTGGAATAGCTTCCTTTATAAATTATAAAAAAGTTTAAATTTAATAGAGATGGGAAAATTAGTTTCTTCTGAGTTAACACTTTTTGCTGAAGCACTATTAATAGAGTGAACAGCACTTACTATATTTAGAAAATCATGATATAGCAAAGCGTGTTTGTCTTACAGTTCACTACACACAACAGTTTTAAATTAATTTTTTTTGTTAAAACCTACACGTCAAAGAATAGAAGTGACGCAGACAGATTTACCACCCCCTCGCAAAATTTGAATAATACCGGAAAGCTTATGGATATTGTTGTTGAGATACCGCAGGACCGTGACACCATGACAAGCAACTACTTAATAAGTATTATTTAAAAATTCAAGAAATCTTACTAACGCTAAAACACGAAGCAAACTGGATAGAGGTGTGTTATTTCGCCAACATAATGTCCCTATCCACATAAGTAATAAATAATCACCCCGTGAGTTAGAGTGACTATCATATATTTCCAAAATTGAAAAATCTGTAAAGAACTTCCCTCGTAAGTGGATGTTGTGAAACTAAATAGTTTTAAAAATCAAAGAAAACTAGGAATACAAATATTTTCTGATTAATAATAATACTAAAACAATAAGAGGAAACAGTTGGTAATGTGACTTACATAATTTTTCAAATAAAAAAGTATTACCGGCGCGGCGGTGGAACTTCAGCGCCTGCGAATGCGATCTCAACGATTGGCAGAAGCTCGCAAGCGAACTGCCCGTTTGTTTCATAAGGTCACGGAAAACCCCTTGCATATCTGCGATGCGACTGCCTTAAATAGAACACATTTTTGGTTGACCCTTTTTTTGTCTTTTACAAAATTTACTCTATTTCTGTTGGGTTTCATTTCGGTCAAGTGTAAAGCCTGAACTATGTTCAAATGTAAAATAAACAAAATTCGGATTCGGATTCATGCCAGGCAGACATATAATCTGCATACAAAATATCGTCTTCCACCAACAAACAGTTTTTGAGTTCTACCGACAACAGGAAGACAAACAGACAGACAGACAGACAGACAGGTAGACAGACAGACAGAGAGACAGACGGATTTGAGAAAACCTTTTTTTCGTAGTCTACGAACCCTGAAACATGAAGATCTGAAGAAATTTCGGAAGGTAATTTTTCCGGGATTACAATACTTCCTTCATCTTTTAGATGAGGGAAGTAAAAAACCTCTATGAAGTATGTGATTTTCGTATAACGGCCGCTATACCAACCAAAAAATCCAAAACGTGTGAAAAGACACGCATCGTTACACCACGTTCGTAGAAATTTCGGTAATTACGCTTAGTTTCCTAAAGCTTACTGATTATATAACTGCTCCTTCTAGATTTAAACGTGTCACATTGTTGGTTACATTAAAGACGTTTTTGTCATTCAACTGCAAGAACATATGATACGTTCAGATTTCAAACCAACAATAGCATCTGTGTTCTCAAAATTACTTTCAATTGTATTAAATGACACACAATGGGGCAATTTTAAATAAAATAAATACTTTGGCTATTAGTAATATTGTTAATAGACTTCGAATTGATTTGAGTTAACCTGTGTTAGTTCCATTATTCGAGGCCAAAACTTAAATATGGTTAAAATGAAAAATTACTTTTCTAAAAGAATGAGAAGATGCGTTATGAATTTGTGAATGTCTTATTTCCAAACGAGTTCTATTTCATGATAAGTACATTTATATCGTGAGAAGAGTTCAAGAAGATTGGGAAGGAGGAATAGTAATAGGTGAAAAAAGCATCAATAACTTGCGCTACGCAGACGACAAGACTTTGATCGCAGAAAACGAACAAGAAATGAGGGAACTCATTGAGAGGGAGGAAAAAAGCCTAAGATGTGGATTGAAACTAAGCCGTCAAAAAACTAAACTGACGACAATTAATCGAGGAAATAACTTAGAACAGATATCAAAGATACAACATATAGAGAACGTCAATGAAACAGTATACCTTGGCACACAAATAAATACAGATGGCAATACGTCCACCAAAATCAGAAGACGGAATAGCACTTGGTAAAAGCGCGATGTCGAAGCTCAATAAAATCTGGAAAGACAAACAAGTAACAAATAATACGAAAATAAGACTTGTAAATGCATAGTATTTCCTGTTGCATTATATGGGGCCGAGACTTGGACTCTAAAAAAAGCAGACAGAGCAAGATTGGATGCGCTTGAGATGTGGTGCTGGAGACGACTTTTAAGAATACCATGGACGGCTCACAGAACTAACGTCCCCATTCTTGCAGAACTACATATAAAAGAGCGACTATCCACTGTCGTCAGGCGAAGAATTCTGAAATACTTCGGACACATAACACGAAGAAGAGACGACAACCTAGAAAAACTTCTAATTCAAGGAAAAGTAGAAGAAACCCGCCCCAGAGGACGCTCTCCAAAACGATGGATGGTCAGGTCAAAGAAATAACTGGAACTTCTTTTCAAATAAATATAAGAACAGCTACAGAGAGGGATAACCGGAGAGATATCGCCAATTCAACGACATGACAAGACAACTTAAGATCACGACAATTCATCTATGAAATAAACGACTGCAGAGAGACATTTACTGTGGTAATGCGGAATGAATTACAGATTTTTTTTATTTTTAAAAATTGTAAAGAACCATAACTTATCTTTTCCAACTGGAACATCCCGTATCTTTTACACTGTTCAATTACTTTCTAAATTTTCCTTAATTTTTATTAATCATGCCCTACACCAAAATCAAGCAGTTTTGAAGATTATTTGCGAATTTTGCCAAAGTTATTTTGAGTACTGCAAATAAAAATCCTTAGCGTGCCATTAAAACAAAATGCAGGTCTGTGTGTGCCATTTTTTACAAGAAGAATTCAGAACTTTTAAACTATTAGCCAAAATTTCAAAAGTAAGATATTCACGTATAAGCACTGCCATAGCCCATAATACCGTGAAAAAAGCTTGCATCGTCTCTCTCACACGAGTGGGTATAGAGGTTCAATATATATATAAGGTAAAGCTAAATACGCACTATAAGTTCATCACCGCATTTTTGAACATCTTTAGAAGTAAGCGCATATTACAGCTTTTAAGGAGGGTTGGACATCCTGTATACTTAGGATTTTAGAACTATCTTGACATTTAATTATATTATTCGTTGATCGTTTATGGATTCCATTATGTATAATAAATCGTCCATGAGTGATCCCTATTATTGAGCGATTTTCTATTAGTAAGCGATGTTAGTATAAGTAATCAAATATACCATTAATATAAAAACCTTTTTCATTGGATAAAATTATATTTTCTCCAATTTAATAAGATACACCCAACGAAAAAATAATGTAACTAACTCGTGCGTTAATCGATGATTAATAATCTCAACAATTAACGTGTTGGCTAGCGCTCATGCGTTAAAATGTGTTTCTCTGTTTATTATACAACCAATAATTCAAAATATTTTCCATATACAGGGTGGGAAAATTTCGACGTTTTCATATAGAATCTCGATAACTATAGGAGATATGGTAGAATGGACCCCCCATCCTCTATATCTTTTTTCGAGAAAAGCTTAATGGTGCAAACCAAAATTGGTTATCGTCTTTTGTTTTCGAGTTAAAAACGCAAGTCCAATTTATCCACTCATTTTGTCGCTATATCTCGCTTGTTTACAAAATTAAATAAAAGTAATTTTTGCTTTTTGATGAGAATGCGGTGGCGCAGTCAGTTTTTCAAAAACGTTTAGAATTTCGTTATAAAGCTCTATTTTTTATATGGAACTCATAGTTGGCTGTCATCATGGGAAAAAGGATCTTTTCCCATTCTAGTGATATATAATATGTCGAGGCGATTTATTCGTTTTCAGTACATTATAGCAAAAATTCACAATTTTCAAAGTAGTTTTTTAATAATTTTCCGGTTTCTAGTTGAAGGCTTGTGTCATTTAGAATATATTTGATACAACAAAGTAGCTGTCATTGCGTTGTTACAATACCGACTGCTCAATTGGCAGAACGAATCACGTTTGATTGTTGCTTGTAATGCTTCACAGTGTCCGTCATAAATTTGGACACATATGCTATATTGTTTTATTATCCATTTATTAGGAAATTGTACTCTTTAAAAAATTAAAACTGAAAATTCGCATACCAAAATTTAAATATTTCTTTTCGTATACGGGAGACGTTCGAAAATATATAGGTATATGGCTCAGGAAATACACAAAAATGTTATTTGGAAATATTTGTTATAACATTTCAATGAAAAATTCATTCTTTAAAATTCTTGTTGATGTTTGAATCGTTTGTTATAAAAATTTTGAAGATCCCTGTCTTTCAGTTTGGACAGAAAGATTTGATTTTTTCTTGTTGCTAAGTGAAAGAAACTTCAAGTTTGACAATACATACTTATCGTATCCAATAATAACTCACAGGTGGCTGTGACTGCATATTCGACACCTAATTTTAATTATCAACTTTTCCAAGCAACATTTTGTGTATTTTGAAGAAAAGGTACTTTATTCTTGAACCAACCTACAACGTGTAAGAAAGGAAATATTTAAATTGGGGCAAGTGAATTTTAGTTTGAAAAGATGCAAGAACTATTCTCAAAATAACATTTTCTTTTCCATGATGCGATAGTCAGCTATGAGTTACATATAAAAAAATATAGCTTAATGGTAGAACATGAAATTTAAAGTTTTTTTAAAATATGAGTACGCCAAAGCATTCTTATTTGGCTTTCACCATTAAACTTTTCTAAAAAAAAATATATATCGAGTTTAGGAAAACGTCGAAATTTGCCCACCCTGTACATACATATACCAAATATATATAATTGAAATTAAGCTTAAATTAACAAGTGTTGCGAAAGATATGTATAAATTTATGTAAGTTATCAGATTATCACAATGTCGATTTCTAAATCTAAATTATACGACTTAACAAATTATTGGTCAAACATTTCAGCAATTACTATATGTAATACTTGGACAAAAATAACGAAGGTTTATAAATAAAAACCGTAACAGAACTTATTTAGTAGTAATTAGAAAAAGCTACCATCTTCTGCTAAAACGAAAACGAAGTTTTCTGATAATTGTAACTTCTAGTATCGCTAAGAAAATGTTCACATACGGTTGGTTTTAAAATATGTATTAAACTAGTTTCCCAAAACCTTCGTTATTCAGTAGAGGGTGAAAATAGTTCCCAACTTATGAGTGCAACTATGTTTATACTTAAATATCAAAATTGGCATTCAAAAATTAGAAATTATTTACAGTGTCTACTCGATAACAAAAGTTTTGGGGCACCCGTTATAAACGTCTTGTTTGTGCACATATTAGGCTATTTCTCGTTACGCGTATACTCTAGTTGTATTTCCATCTTTTTTAGGCTTTCCTACAATTCTTCTTACCCGTGGTATGTAACCCTATAACATAAAATCGTTGGTCTCTTTGTTTGTATGTTTCTTCGTTCGGTCTTTTCCGAAGATACTGGACCGATTAAGTTGTATGACTTAGATCGTAGGTCGGTTTTTATTTTCAAAAATAGTACGAAAAAGTAAAATAAAGGTAAATTATATTTAATGTTAGATTCTAGGCAAGTTTTATCAAAACGAATGCGAATGGTAGTTTGCTACTATTGCTACCAACAATGACGTCATTAACGTACGTATGGTTTGATTTATATATATAATAAATAAATAGCAAAGAAAAATATGATATATAGCACCCTTTCCCACAGAAGCGTAGCTCGGGTAGTAGTATAATATTTTGGTACGTGTCAACGTGCCTCACTTACTATTGACATACGTACTTTCAGAACTGAATTATTAATAAAGACCCGACTTTTCTGTTTTTGTGTCATATTCGACTTATAAATGCAATATTTTCTGTGAGTATAGGTTCCACTGATATTAAGTGAATGGCAGATTTTTTAACGTAATAGTGCTCTATTGTTAACCTTTGCAAGTTTTATGTTAAGCATTAATAACCAACCTTTGCTTTTTCTACGCTCGTACAGTTGTGATATATATGTTTGTGACGCAAAGCTACATAATTTAGTACTAATTAATATTGTATAAAACTTTGCCCACTTACGTTATTAATTATTAAGAAACGGTTTTGATCATCGCTGCCTAATTACTAGGAATTTTAACGATTTGAATAAAGATACAGCACTTCCTAGATGATTTTATTTCTGTATATTCATTGTTAACTGTTATTATTTAGAGTCCGGCAACAATGCGCTGGTGGAAGATATTTCTAAAAGTACGAGAGTTGCATAAAACTTGGTTATTTAACAGCTCTAAATACCGAAGTGCTACAAATTAGTAAAATATTTATACAGGGTGGCTCTAGAAGTGGGTCAACTAAATTTTTTTTCATAGACTACTCAATATTTAGGCAGCTTAAAGTTTTACGTCAAAATACTAATTATTTTGCCAGCGTGGCCGAGCGGTTAGGGCGTCAGGCTGCGGTGCCACGGTACGGGGTTCAATCCCGACAACTGGCAACTGGCGGGCGGCCCACCCAGTCGCTTTAAAAATTGGGTACCAAAACCCCAGTCGTGGAAATAGGGAAAGTAAGGCAGTCGTCAAAGGCGTGATGCTAACCACATCACCCAGTACGCCGGTAACGGTGTGCCAGATGACTGGGTTTCGGAAAGAGATATTTCGGCGACCCTGACTCGCCTTGTCTCAGGCCATATTCCTACATGGAATGAAGTGCCCGAACTTTACTTACTAATTATTTTGATATCAGTTATTTGGGTTTAAAATTAACAGTTACGAAGATATTAACGATTCTATTCAAAAAAATCCGAACTTTAACCGAAAACAATTGAATAAAAAAAGGCTACCAAAAATATCTTTTGTGACTTACCTCGCCGGGTATTAATGTGTATTTATCTGCATATTGAAAGCCCTTTTAATTAGCTTTCTTTTGCTCTATTATTTTATACCCATAAATGCAACCGTTTTTTCGATATTCAAGAACTCAACGTTTCACCCACTTTTGTAAGGGGCTTCATCAGGAGGAAAAAACAAAAGAGCACGGTAACTCAACGTGTTAACCACGCCAGAGGCGAAACTCTTTGCAAGGGAAGGAATAGGAGTGCACGGTAACTCAACGTGTGAACCACGTCAGAGGCGAAACTCGACCCGATCTCAATCATGACATGGTCCAATCCCGGAAGTAGTTTGTTACTTAACTCAGAATAACGTAAACCTCTCTGCAGTGGACAGTTTAAAATCCAACGTGGGTGTCCGTTATGAAGAGGTTTCACTAAATCTTCCATCCCCTATAGTAGCCGATCCTGTATAAGCGAGGTGCGATTTTGAAAGAAATCGCTTTGGGTATAGGTAATAATTATTCAATCTAGCCATGTAAAATATTTGAGAGAAGTGAAAAATTTAAAGTTGAAATTAATTAACACCATGAAAATAATAAAATTAATTGAAGACAAGACGTGTTGCTATCTGAGAACTGTATTTTTGAAAAAATATACGAAAAGTTCTACTTTCTTCAGGTACATTGGTAGCTCCACTCTACATTTTTTACTGTCCCCAAACCCCCAAAAAAGAGCAGGCCTACAGCAAGTAGCTTTGATACAAAATTATTATTATGAAACTGCAGATAATAATTTATTGGTCATTTTTAAATCGTGACCGTTCTTAGATTAATTTTACAAAAATTCCATTCATTAGCGATTATTTAAAAATCCATACGTTTTTTACATTTCTATTTGACGTCATCGATTTTTTGATAATTTTTGGGTAACCACTAATTTAAATACTTATACAAATATTATACAGCGTTATAAATCCAAATTTATCTACAAACATTTCTGTAAAGGGGTTTACATGGAACTATGCTCATGCGAATTACATCAATTTGCAAATAAAAAAAATGTAGTCTGCTGGAATTCGAACTTTGCGTCCCCAGGCGAATGAGATTAATATTTCGAGCCCAATTCTAGTCCACCGCTTGGGTGCGCCGCTTGCGGCCGCTTGAACAACTGAGCCACGACCGTGTTTGAATTGTAGGAGTTTCTTCTGCGTTATAAAAACACCATACTATTCTGTACCATTTGTAATGTTTACCCTGTATCTGTTGGATGTGATTTTCGAAAAAGTCTGATCTATGTGTAAATTATTACTTTTATCTGTATCTTAGTTAAAGCAAAAATAAACAAAATTTTTCTTTTGAAGATGGTCATCCTGTATATATTGCTCCGAATTTTTCTCGGTTTCATGCCAGGTAGACATATAATCTGCATGCACAATGTTGTCTTGGTGCCAACAAATAATTTTTGAGTTATACCACCAATAGACAGTCAAACAGACAGACAGACAGACGGAATTGAGAACACCTGTTTTTCGTCATCCAGGGACCCTGAGAGGTGAAGATCTGAAGAAATCTCGGTAAGTTATTTTTCTAAGACTGCAATACTTTCTTCGTCTTTTAGACGAAGGAAGTAAAGACAATATAGAATAAATAAAAAATTAAGAAATACAAACCAATTAAAACTTTTTACTTCCTTCGTCTTAAATAAGGCTTCGATGGGTTCGGATTTAAATTCGCGTTCGCAAGCGCTGTAGTTCGAATACCATCGCCAGTAATGTTTTTTATTTGAAATTGATTTCATTCGCATTACTAACTGTTTCCTTTTATGGTTTCAGTATTATTACAAACGTGAACATATTTTAACCCCTATTTTCCTTTGATTTTTAAAACTGTTTAGTGTCACGTCTACTTGCGAGGGAAGTTCTGAGCACTGCTCTTTACAGATTTTGATAGTTAGTGTTTTAAAGGCAGTACTTGCCGAAATAATATTCATTTTTAAACGAAAAGAATATGAATTTTAAATTAGTTTTTGTTCTGTTTTAAATTTCTTGGTAAGTTGGAATGTGTGTACCTGTGTAGGTACAGTTCTCTAATTATTTTATAACAAAGTAATCCGAAAATATACATATACAGTGACCGGTAGAAATTTAGACACACATGAAAAACTTTATTATCCATTTTTTCAGAATATGTTATTCTTGACAAAAGTCCCTGCATCTCCTTTTGTATACGGCGGAGGTTCGAAAATATGAAAATGGCTCAAGAATATACAATAATTTTATTTTATTTACTACAAAAATTGTTTAGAATTGAAAGAGTATATCACAGCTACTCAAAAATATTTACCGGTTTTTCTATTTTTCTTACCACCTAGTCTATTACGGAGAATTAGCTACTTAGATACTACAAAGCTGTCGAAACATAAGAACCACATTTATCTAAAAAAATAAAAACAAACAATTTGAATTCAAAACAATTATAATTTTGCATGGAAATATAACAAATATTTATAAATATAAAACAGCAGACATACAAAATAATAATGAAGGAAACTTCAACAATTTCATTCCGTGCCCCCCCCCCCCCCCTCTCTTAATATTTGTTATACCATTTCAATTAAAAACTATAATTTTTTTATTTTTTGTGGATGTTAAGATCGTTTGTAATTACATTTTTTGAAAACACCCCTGGCTTTGACTTTGAACAAAAAATATGTTTTAGTACTAATTTCGATTAACTTAATTTTCTTGTTGCTAACTGAGCAAAACTCAAGTTTGACAGTATTTCCTTATTATATTAATTACCAAGTTAACTTTGAAGGATCTCATTTTCCATAATACAGAGGATGGTAAGATAAAAATAGAAAAACCCGTCACTTTGTATTAAGTTAGTGGCTATGACTGTATTTGACACTTTCTTTTCCACATATAATTTTTGTGTATTTTAGAAAATAATAGCTATTTATGCAACAAGTGCTAAAAGTCGACTTTTATGCGCGAGACATGAAAATTATGAAACGAAGCCGAAGGCTGAGTTTCATAACATGTCTCGCGCATAAACGACTTTTAGCACGCGTTGCATACAATATTTTATCTACGACCTTAATTTTACCGTTATTAATCCATAAATATCGATTTAAGAAAGGTTCGCATCTGCGACGCTGCGTCATAATGAATAGTAGGCTACGCCGCTGGCGATTGTTTGGCCACGCCCGTGCTGTCAAGGTGAGTTGTACGAAATGTAATTATTGATACTCCACATATGACTGTATTCATTACATAACGCTTTAATTATTTCAAAAGCGCTTTACCTGTAACGCAAGAAGCAACTAGAATAACTGCTCAACTTCACTTGCAGTTCGAAATTGTAGTTTTGAACCTCGCGTCACTTTTAGCACATGTGCTAAAAGTAAACAGCTGATTTCTTTAAACACGGTAAACTATAAAACGTCACTTTTAGTGAAACAAGCGAGTGTTAAAAAGCCTACTTTTAGTAGTGGTCGTAGATAAAGGTACTTTATTCTTCAGTCATTTTCATATTTTTGAACCTCGCCCGTATATGAAAAAAGATATTTCAATTTTGGTATGTGCAGTGTAAGTGTAGGAAGATAGAGGAACATTTATCAGGTATACAATTTTCTGATATATTGATAATAAAGAAGTTTTCTATATGTGTCCGAATTTATGCTGTTCACTAAAAATATCAAGTAGCAACACTGTAAAGCACAATTTGAACAATACTATGAATGCTAATTAAAGAGCAGAAATCAACAGTGAAGCACTTGAAAACCAAATTTTGAATCTGTATGGTCTCAATGTTTCTGAACAATTAAATTGTAGCATAAAATATGATGCACTCATTTAGATTACGGCCAATTTAAACCTTAAGTCGAAAATACCGTAAACTATTTTGCTATTTACGACATGGCTAACGTGATGGTCTCCAATTTCGTCGCCTACCGTGAAGCATAAATCGTGTAATTACCCGTAATAATGCAAATATGCTATGGAAATGAAAAAGTAAAATTCCTGCTCGCTTTCAAAACAGTTTTGTTTCCCGTAACTGTAAATCTGCTCGACAGCGCTAAGTACTGCCGATACTAACGAGATAAGTACGACATGCGACACTACTTAAGAATGTGGTTACACGATGCGATAGACAACAGAACAGCTGCAGGTTTTTCTATGCATGTGATAAACGATACCTTTCCTACATATGAATAGCGCAACAGATAAGCGGCGTTACATTTTTTTTTTACAATGTCTACAGGCTGATACGATATATACGATGCGAAAATAGTCTTAAAAACTTCTAGGCGTCGTAGTTCTTGTAAATATGCCTACGATAGGAAATCTTAAAGGAGCTGCAACACTGAGAGGGGTAATATAATAAAATGGTTATTATTTACTTGAACTACTACAGAAATTTGGCATATGTATGTAATTTTTGTACTGAATTAGGTAACGTTGGGAAAAAATTGATATAGATGATTTCGGGGGCTTTCACGGCCATTGGCATTAAGTAACAAACGACTTCCGGAATTGGACCGTGTCATTATTGAGGTCGAAGAACTCAACGTTTCGCCCACTTTCGTAAGGGGCTTCATCAGGAGGAAAAAACAAAAGAGCACGGTAACTCAACGTGTTAACCACGCTAGAGGCGAAACTCTTTGCGAGGGAAGGAATAGAAGTCCACGGTAACTCAACGTGTGAACCACGTCAGAGGCGAAACTCGACTCGATCTCAATCATGACACGGTCCAATCCCGGAAGTCGTTTGTTACTTAACTCAGAATAACGTAAACCTCTCTGCAGTGGACAGTTTAAAATTCAACGTGGGTGTCCGTTATGAAGAGGTTTTACTATATCTTCCATCCCCTATAGTTGCCGGATCCTGTATAAGCGAGGTGCGATTTTGGGCTTCATCATGAGGAAAAGCAGTAGCTCAACGTGTAATCATCGTAACTTTTTATAGTTGAAATATTGGTAAATGGCTTGCGCTGTGGTCGTGAATTGGGCTTCTTCTTTTCGTTATTGTGGTTGAATGAAGAAAATTAGAGAATACAGAGAACGCGTAAACACCGTACTGTGTTCGTGGCCAGTTTCGATTAAGTACTGAGTTTTTACGTGACAAAGGAATATGTTTGCCCTAAATTTGAATACGTTTTGCTTCACTCCTGCTGAATTACCGTCTTTATGGGTCAACTTTCATCATCATTTCCAACCACCTTCTTCGTTGACCAGCCTTTCACCTTTCAGGTTCTAACTTTTCTGCCGCCAGACAACCTTTTTCGCGAACCAGCTCTGCCACAGGTCAGGTGATAGCCTTTTGAACCGGACCAGGTGACATTTGGAAGCTGGGCTGTCCAAACCTTGCTACTTCAGTTGCAGACTCGTTTTGGCTTCATGTCGATATTTTGTTAAACACCTGCATTATGTTCTGTTTACTTTTTACCGTGTATCTTTTGCATGCCAACTAACTCCTGCACGTTGAGTTCCACCCCCTTCGTAGCTGTAATATTTTTACCTCTTTAGGTATATGACAGGCGCTAATATCACCTGTCAGAACGTTGTACCCATTATAAGTACATTGTCCAGGTATATATACATATGTCAGTGGCACCAAACGAGGAAGTTGAGGATGTGTATAAAGAGATAGAACATATCATTATAGAGATAACACCAAAGGAATCTCACATGTCATACGCCATTGGAATGCACACTTTTGAGTAAATATGAACTCGGCGAATAAAACTAATGAGAGCGGCTTTTACAGTTTGCTACTATAGACGACGATATGGCTATCACAAATACAATACTCAAGAACTTTCCACAAAGGTTATCCACACGAACATGACCCGATTGAAGCTATAATAACCAGATATTTATATTCTCGTTAGGAAAAGATTGAGAATACTGATTTCCGATGTCAAAACAAGTTCTTTTACGAATTGTGTGTTGCAAAACCTAACACGGAAAGATTAAAAATACACGAGGACCTAGAACAATACTGACCAGAACTATCAAAAACATACATATCAAAGACCACATGAAACCACCAGGACCTAAAGCGACGTAAAATCATCGATACTCAAAGCCATAGACTCGGCAAATACAAGCAAAACATCAGACAAACAATAGCACTGGGTGATAGACGAAACCCTAAGAATGGTGGAGAAAAAGGGGACTGAGAAATGACGCTAAAGATGATAAAGTTAAGAATATAACCATAAAATGCCTTAGTAGTAGCGATAAAGAAATTAAAAACAAGAAAATAAGAAGAAGTAGCTGAGCTACTGGCTGAAACACTAAAAACAATTGAAGACAAGGGAGCGAGACTCATACATAAAGTATATGAGGAGATATAGAACAGTAGGAAATGACCAATCGATTGGTCCTCACTGTCCTCAATCACCGATTGCAATTATTATGCCGCATATTTCCGAAAAGCAGGCAGGATTTGTACCAGGAAAAGGAACAAGCCATCATATTTTAAGCATTCACCAAATTATAGAGAAATCACGTGAATTTAATTTCGAAACTTACTCACTTGTGTTTCGTCGACTACTCGAAGACATTCGACAGTGTGAAGTTGGAAACAATGTGGAAGATGTTGGAGAAAATGGGTGTTCCATATCATTTGAAATCGCTCCTGAGAAAGTTGTACCAAGAAAAGACAGCCAAAGTAGAAGTATATACCGCTGAGTTTCAAAGCGAACGCAGTGTCGCGCCAAGGATATATTGTGATCTCTATTATTCAATACATATAGCGAACATAGCATGCGCAGGGTACGGAGGACGGAAGGTATACTGAGGTATACTGATGATACCCTAATCCTTACTGCCTCAAAAGACGAACTGGATGCCATAGTGAACCGACGCAGATTCACAAGTGAACAATGCGGTTTAAAACTAAACAAGAACAAAACGACGGTGTTGATAATCGACAGAGCCAGCAACAATCAGCATGAAGTAAGACATGTAGCTGGATATGAAGTGGTATGCCAGTTCAACTACTTAGGCTCAGTAATAAAAAAGGAGAAAGGTTGTGAAAATTAGATACGTCGCCGTCGGTGCTTTACTATGACCTGATCAGCTACAGTCAAATTAACAAAAATTTGGAAAAACCCTGACATAACAAAAACATCACATCTTATGAACACGTAAATCTTTCAAATTGCGATTTACGTTTGCGCAACATGGACTGTTACAAACAAGGATGTAAAAGGCTCGGTGCATTTGAGATGTGATTGTATCAAAGAATGCTTCGAATATCTTCAGCAGCCAATCGTACAATGAAACTATCTTTCAGGAGCCGAAGATAAACATAAGAAGAATTACTAGTATAAATCGAAATATAGCTCGCTGCTTTGGTCATCTAGAAATAAGAAAATATGGCAGATATGGAGAGGTTGGTAGGTGGTTAGTGGGGAGCAATGTGGAAGGTCGAAGATTTAGGGGCTGATCCTCTTAGAGATGGACTGATCAGAAGTAAACGATTACGGGATACACTTTGCCATAAGCTTCTCACCAGACTCCAAAGCGAGCAACGTGAACAACAATGATAAACCAAGTATCATGACGTCACCACATGCTTACGCAGGATAGTGGAAAAAGGAGGAGAATAATCAATTGTTGAAAAAAGATTATTTCCAAATGAGGAGCGAACTATTTTGCATAAATAACATATCTTTGCACACTTTACTTCACCTTTTACACAATCGCTTGAATTAATTTTTTAAGTATGGATCTGTAGTATTGATGGTTACTTCCTTTTACAATGAACTGGATTCACCCCAAAAATTCGAAATTGAGTTTTCAACAGATCTTCACGAGTCCCCTGAACCCAAAAAACATATTTTTCTTCATAGGTCTGCCTGTCTGTGCGTCTGTTGTAACGCCCCATTTCATTTATGTGTTACTTTTGTATTTCGCTGCTCGATGCAGCCCGCACCTGTAATTTCATTTTCCGCAATCACCCCTCTCCAGCAGAGCGTGCAAGAATTTGGTTTTTCCAAAAAGCGTTCAACCTTCAATAAGAAGTACCTGAATAGGATGTTTAGCTAGTGGTTCATTGAGGGCAGCTGTGCTCACTAACAAATTAAGCCTCCTGCGGGATCTGGGATAGTTTAAGAGTAAAAAAAGGTAATGTTCAGGATCATTTCAATTCCCCCAACTGATGGCGGGCTGCTATAGAGGCCTTACATCCCTCTTCAGCAAAGAATGGGAATTATGGTATGGGCGAGAGAAAGGAGGCGTGGAGAATGGAAAATCTCTTCAAGAAAGGCCAGAAAATGTGGAGAAGTACTGTCCCGCCATTGGCCTCAGAGAAGGTACTCCGTTGACTCAAGAAAACCACCGAAATACCTAAATCACAGCAGACGGCCACGGGAATCGAACCCGCGACCTCCCAAATTCTAAGCAGACGTAGTAACCACTAGTCTACAGAGCTCTGTCTGGCATGGTTTAATCAATTAGACTATTTATCCGCGACTTTGTTTCGTTACAATTGACGGTACTAGCTGCAGCGTCCTCTTGAACACACGTTAAGCCGATTTCGATCTTTGGAGAGATTTTCGTTTTAGTTTATTATTTTGACTAATTTCGTGGTACTCATACTTTTTTGTCGAGCAGTCTGGCGGCGGCATGCGAATTTTTTCCGATACAATGCAGACGCTTGTAGAAACTTTTCCAGCGATCACTTTTGAGGACCATTTCAACACATTACTGTAAGTACATGCACTGATTTTCAGCTTAATTATTGTTAAAAAATTGCAGCTAAATTGCGAGTTCAAACAAAGGCCTTCGGTTATCAGCCCTCACGTGATAAATGATAGCTGTTTTGCAACATCTAAGGCGTTAGTTTTCATTTAGGGCAGCTGAAATATTGTATGTACACGGTACCTGCTCCACCAGTGTCCTCAAGGCACGTGGCATTTTTCATGTGTTAATTATATTTCATGAGATCAAAGAAAGGTGGGATTCCAAACTAACTGGATGATTGCATTGAATCCGGAGTTAATCATTGTTACTAATCCCTTAGTTTGCGAAGCAATACATCTGATGGAGTTGACTCCATTTCCCATATTTTGTTGACTGCTATTAAGCAGCAAGCGCGCCCGGAGTTATTTTGCTATTTGACCATTCCAAGCTCACGAGCTAATTGTAAATACTTATATCTGTTATGGTTAACCTGTGGTAGAAATTTATTAAAGTTGCTACTGTTACTGGTAATCGTTATTTTGTAACAACCCTCCTTCACCTGTGCATTTTTTAAATAGGTATGAGGCCAAAAGTTTCTAAAGGTAAGTAGCTAGGTTTGGTTTATGTTGTGTTTAACGACAAGCCCCCAAAATTTGTTAATTTATGAAGGATCGCTGCCTGTTCCTTATCCACACCATGATATTTCCGATGGTTATTGCTAGCCAGGGCTGGTCCCAGCCCTCGTTTAAGGGTGGTACACTGTGTGTGAACAGAATATCTCAAAAACGAAAAGAGATATGACGTTTAAACTTCATATATACGTTTTGTGTACTATCTAGATGCGACAGCAAACTTTTGAAGAAAATCGTATAACAGGAAGTATATTGTTTGCTCTTGTGCTTTTTCTGTTTTTTTCGATTTTCTCAAAAACAGATCAGATTTTTTCAAACCTTATATTTTTAATGTGTATTGATCTGAAATAAGTGATTTTCCAGTTGAATATCTCTAAAATGGGTTTCTTTTTTTTGTTTTTGTATATAGTGTAGTAGGGAAGTTAAAAACAAATTTTTGACTAATTATAGTTCTTGATTTCTTCTTATATATGTCCGCTGATTCTCAAAATAGAACTGTTAAAACATTTTTATTAATTTACGTTCGAGTGTTTGATTTCATTATCATGAAAGTATGTTCACATTTCATCTATACTCAGAATTCTATCCACAAAGTTTGTTTATATTGTTCAAGATTAAGTACAATCGAATATCAGGCAGCTACCTTTACGATCAGTGTTTTCTAATGTATTTTGCTGACATTGTTATCAAAGCGGAATGAATATCAAATAAAAATATCTTCGATTATATTTCAGGATGAATATGCATCCCCAAAGCACTAAACGTAATCTTCATTAATATCTTCTACTTGTATAGCTTTAAAAAACTCCTACGCAATAACTGATTTATGTTTATTACATTTATGACGTTCCGTAACTTTTAAAATCTGTTGTATTTACAAACACACTTAAAGCAGTTGAAAAATTACACTAAAATTGACAAGATGTCATTTCTGAATAGAATAATACCACCCAACGAAGGGTAACAGGTATTGATATCATCTCATAAACATTTAAGATATATTTTGCAATAACTATTAAAATTAATATAATAAATACAAACAAAAATATACTTCTGTATTATTTCATATTCTACCCTAACGTTGCCCTTTCCTCAGATGTTTATGCAAAACCCTAGTTAGCTGTACGATACTTAGAAAGTAGAGGAATGACTTCACGATAACTGTATATTAATTAATGGCACCATATCGAATTATTACCGTTTTTATTTTATAGCCTTTGTCATTTATATATTTTTATAATTTGCTATTTAAGTCGAGGCTAGGTTATTCTAAAATGAATTAAAATAAACCAACAACATGCTGCTTGCAATTCTGTAACGTTAATAATTGCACGTTTACTGTTACCTATCGTAATTAAATTTATTTCTCCAATAAATTTAAAGCTTTAGTATCTCCGAAGGTACATCTGATAGTCATTCCCTAGGATTTATTGCCAGTCAACAATGAACAATGTGGCCTAAATATGAAGATAATGATGATTATTTTATAATAAACTGCATATGAGCTGGCTACCAGTAGCTATTCACGTTGTTATTATCCCACGTGACCGAAATTAACGTGTTTTTATTGGAAATTTATTAGAAATTGGAATGAATAAACCGTAAGTTACATTAGCAAACGGCGACCTAAGTAAGTGCCTGGATATAGTGAAACCAGAACGTTAAGTGAAGCTGTTCCTTGGTCTACTTAAGGCACGCCGTTATGTCCTCAAACTTTACGTAATACAGCTAATTGTCAGTCATCGCACAAGTAAAGAACAATTCGCAAGCCAAATTCAAGGCACGGAATAATAAACTAAGCAACAATGGTAATTTTGAAGAACAGATTTACCGGATTTGTTTTACAAACCGTTAGCCATACGCTGTACCCTAAATTTCCCACTCGTTTAAAGAGCTAATGACAAGTCGGGAAATAGTACAATAATATTGTTTATCTTACAGTACTGCCTTTTGATGTACTTTATGTAATAATTGTTTCGATTGACTAAAAACAGCTATTATTCACATCTGACTAAAATGTTCGATCATATAATACTACTAATTCAATGACAGTTCTCTCACAGTTAACAGTTTGTAGCTACCATTGTAAGAACGTCGTATATCACACGTGAGTGAAATGCCATTATGCGATCATGATAATTACCACACTCGCGTATAGTGACGTATTTCTCTCACTTATAATTAATAATATAATGTGCTCTTTTCTTTTTTAACTGCAATTTTGTAATTGCTGCCAAATCTGACGCGTGAAGTATTAAATACTATAGTCCAGTTCCATAACTGACGATACTTTGCTTGCCTGAACAAAAAGAGAGGTTCCAGTAGAATTTATATAAACTATAAACCCGTAAATTCAGCACTTTCAAATTCCAAAAAATAAATACTCAATTGCCGCCTATGCAAACTTTCTTTAATGAAACCTTGTCGTGCTGAATGACACGCGTACCGCATAACATTTGTGATAAATATACAAATAACCAGTGTTATTGCCACGAATACTTCATTGATTTGTATCACATTTATAGTGTTATTCTGACTTATTTGCCGTTAGTTTCGTGCGGATATTTCCGAGCTGCTCTCCTGCGAGTGATTTACATTGTTTACAGAGATAAGGTGTCGTCAGTTCTGAAACTGGACTATAAGTACTAAGTTATTCAAATTAAAAAGACAAAAGAGCATCAGTGTGGTCTACGACATGACTTTCAATAATAAGCGAATCAACGCGTACAGCTACTGTTAGTTTTTTTGTAGGTACAGTATATTAACTTGGAAAATAAAACATGTACTTAGGGAATATTGACACCAAATTATAAGTTCGACGAAATTGGGGTTAATTTGATGTTTTAATGGCGATCTGAATAATGTTATGCCAGGAAGACAACATCTGTAATTGTGAATGAAACCTGGGTTCACCATTTTTGTTTCAACATCAACCTACGAGATGGAGGCATACGAATTCATGACATTCTTGCAAATTTAAAATAATGTGCTGAACAGGAATGCTTATATCTAGTATTTTTAGGGAAGGGCTGGTGGATTACCTTTCACAAATTATGCAAAATTAAATCCAAAATGACGAGGTTCTATTTAAAAAGTAAGCGAAGAATAATGCCGCTGTTCGTAAGAACACAATCATAATGAAATTGAAGAGTAAACATTCAGAAACAGCACATTGTTTTTAGCTAATGCAGGAAAAATTTGAGTAAAATTAAGTCCTACTAGAAATCATATCAAGAATATTTTACCTACCAACAATAAATGTAAAATGCCAAAATATTAAGTAAAAATCTGTAAATGGGTTTACACGGAACTTCCATTGCGAGAGTTTAATCAATTTGCAAATTAAAAAAAAATAGTCCACTGGGATTCGAACTCCGCGCCCCGAGACGAATATTTCGAGCCAGTGTCTTGTCCGCCGGTAGAATAACTGAGCCACAGACGTGTTGGAAAAGTTACTGCTGCGTTATAAAGCCCGTACTATTCTTTCCCATTTGTGATGTTTACCCTGTATCTGTTAGATCTCCTTTTCGCCAATGATAAATCCTGAGCTTTGTGCAAATAATTACAAGTATCTATTTCTCAAGTAAAGCAAAAATTAACAAAATTTATTTTTTTAAGGTGCTCACCCTGTATATATTTCTCCGAAACATTCTCGGTTTCATACCAGCTAAACATATAATATGCATGCAAAATATCTTCTTCCTTCAACCAACCGTTTTTTAAGTTATACTACCAACAGGCAGACAAACAGACGGACGAAATTAAGAAAACCTGTTTTTCGTCATCTAGGGACCCTGAAACGAAGATCTGAATAAATCTCAAAAGGTGATTTTTTCGTGATTACAATACTTTGTCATTCAGACGAGGAAAGTGAAAATGACAAAATACTGAAGTTTACCAAAAATCTTCACTTTAGCATGTGCTTAAAATACAAATTAAAATCCGCATTGCAGTTTCACTCTTTTAGACATGGACGCTACCAGCAATTTTCCAGAACCTCCTCTCTTTAAAACGCCAATTTTAGTGCTTTAGGGATTATACTAACATGTATCAGTTATTATAATTACACATTTATTTAACCATTATAGCTGTTCATTGTATAAAATATTGTACATATACAGGGTGTTAAAAAATATACCGACAAACTTTTAGCGGTGGTAGGGGACATCAAAACAAACATTTTTACTTTATAGACATTTGTCCGAAAACGCTTCGTTTTCGAGATACAGGATGTTAAAATTTTTAGAAAGAAACGCTTCAGCCGATTTTAATGAAATTTTCAGTTTGTTGGTAACTGTATGGGGCATCTTTTGGATTACAGTTCATACAGTAATTCGTGTTTTGGCATTAAAAAATAACACCCATTGTTTTTTTTTTGCAATTTTTAAACTTGTTTAAGATGAAGTAACTAAAAACACAACTTTTTTCACTTGAGGGTTTTGCGTATCTTGCTTTGTTTTCGAGGAAAAAAATGGAAACTTTTTTTTTACAACCTTTAGCACCCTGTATCTCGAAAATGAAGCGTTTTTGGACATATGTTTATAAAGCAAAAATGTTTGTTTTGATGTCCCCTACCACCCCTAAAATTTTGTCGGTATATTTTTTGAACACCCAGTATATTAACATTCTGAATTATCTAAAACCCTTGGTGTTCTATTTTTCAATATCGAACATTGTGCCCATTTTAGTATCATAATAGCAAAAATATGACCTGCGTAAGTGAAAATAGTGACTAATAGAACATTCCACCACAAGCTGCATATGGCATCGCGGCAGAATTTTCTAGAAGACATAGAAAAGCTTGCTTCTGTATGAAGTAGATAGTAGAATACTACAAAGATAAATACAATATACCAGAAGAAAATTTAAACCAAGATAATATAAGAAAGAGACGCATTTTAAAAACAAATCAGATGACGCAGCTCTTGAAGTGGCTAGGAATGGAAGCACAACTTAAGGTTGGATAACTGAAAATAAGAAAAAGAAGTCGCAAAAACAACAAAAACCGATAAAAAAGGAAAACATGAACTGCTTTAAGTAAATGTATGGAAACCAGCAGACGATTAAACTAAGAAATACACAAGGCGGCTAGATTAAGAACAAAACAGAAATGGTTAAAGTTACAAAAGAGTTTCACAAAAATAAAACCGAATGCGACAATATGTGAAAAGTGGTAACAACAAATTGTTAACGTAAATTCTGCAGAATTATCTAAAATTGATGAAGAAGAAATATTCAATGCTGTGACATGAATAATTGTGCTAAATAAGTGCTTATAAACATACAGTATTCCTATAGACTGTTATTCAAAGAGAGAGAAAGCACGAGACTAGAAAACTATCGACTCATTATATTGAAGACACGTTGAATCTAAAAAACCAGTGACTGCTGTAAATACCCCTAACCATTTTGTTATAATTTATTTATGGCTGTTCTTTTACATAAGTTTCTTTTGTTACCGATAACATGAATTTAGTAGTCACAATTGTAAATGTGAATAGTCTGTGAGGAATAATATGTCGACTACCAGATACCTAGCAACCTGGCAAATCCAATTTTTTAAATGTTGAGAGATTTTATGTTTCGTCAGATTTCCTAGGTCACTACTATTAGGAGTGTTTCTACTAACTTCCAGTGGACTTCACTTTACCACAATTATGATGTTAATTCCTTGTTTCTCGCCAGTTTCAATCAACATGGTTTGACTAATGTTGACCTTGAACGTTTGCTGCATGGAAATGAGTATGTGGATGTTGATTTCAAGAAGCAATGATTAGGGGAAGCCGGAGCAAAATGAGCACCTTAAGGACTATTGTTTATAAAACAACACTGAACTGCAATTAAAACTTTATTTCAATGGTTTTCTACACCTTAAAGTACGTCTAACACTATAAGTATAATAACTAAATAAAAACTTAAATCCTAGTATACATTAAAAATAAAATTGTTAATAATGTAGTTTGCCCGTTTTGCCCATATACCTGGGGCACAATGGATTTCATTCTGGGGCACAATGAGCACATATACTATTCCTGAGCGTTTTTGCAAAATTCACATATATGATGACATTCTGCATCGTCATCATCTTCACCAGAACACTAGCATTGAGCCCATTTGCCACACATAATACATGTCACCCATCAAGACTGTGAGTATTTGTATCCACAGTAGAGACAGTCAACATTAGGGATGCTTTCCTCATCGTTTTCTTCTTCTATTTTCTTCTTGTTCACCTTTTTCACTAACTTCTTTTTCTTTGTTCTTATTTCCATTTTACCATCTACATTATTATCAGAAACTATCTTTCGCTTAACTGTTTTGTTCAATTTATTCTGAAATTGGTTCATGGAATCTAAGAGCTCATTCTTATAAGGTCACTCAGTCAATATTACCAGCGTACATACATCAAACAAGTAGAGACACTGCCAAATGTTGAAACCTGTCTAGAGTGCCTGGGGCAGTAATTGGGGGGGGGGGTGCGGGGGTGTATTTCTAAGCTTGACTATCAGATGGGAGCACAAAATTCTACCAATCAGAGCCAGTTACTAGCTCTGCTACCAATCATATGTGATAAAGTAGTGGCGCCATCTGTTAGTACTATCGGAAAGTACCCCCCAGGAGCCGTTCAAGGTCATCCAAATCGGAATTTTGACATCAACGGCACCGACAATTAGTGTCCCTACTTGTTTGATTTATGTACGCTGATATTACTGTCTTCCCACGTCCTCTAGATTTTGTTGTAGGTACTTTAAGAACTTGAAAAATTTCTTTTGGAGACGTGCAGTCAAACGCAGAACTTGTTTTTGACGAACCTGGATGAGGTGTTGTTGGGCGTTCAAACTTATCTTTATTTGTAATGGTAGGAATATCACAAAGTTCGTTTGCAGACTATCTGTGATTAAAAATCAGAAATATTACCTACAAATTGTGACACTCTTTGCAGGTAGGTACAATTTCAGCTATGAGAAGGTTTACACTTTAATCTACCAACTAGACACTTTCTGCCATATGAAATTGGCATTGAAATAAATTTGATTTACTTACTGGCAGTGATTAATTTTTGACGCGGCACAACGGGCACGTTGCCCGTTTTGCCCAGTCCATTGTGCCCCGAACGCACTTTTTTTATTTAACCCTATTTACATAAATTACCAAAAACGCATTAACAATAAAATTTTGCATCATTAGAGAGACAAAAGCATGCTAAGTTACCTCATTTAATAACTTTAGGGCACTAAAACTAAATTGCAACAATAATCTGTCCTTAAACATACATAATTTTTATAAGAAATCACTAACAAAGCCGAAATTTGCAATGACAGCTGTAGAATGCGTCACAACAAATTAATGGTCGATGTAGTCAAATTAGTACTACTAGCGCCCTATATTGATCAAATTATAAATTCGATTATGTTACTAGAAAGAAAACTGCAGCGAATGCCCGTTGTGCCTCAGGTGCTCATTTTTCCCTGGGTTCCTCTATTCGAAAGTGAATGAGGCTGCCTCGTTTGGTAAATGTAATAGGGGCAATACTTCTATTGTGACATCAGATAATGACGTTAGAAGGTGATAAGATGATACGTAAATATAGGTAAATGTAAAAGTTCAGTATACGTACAATAAATTGCCCTCCGTCTCTATTTTTAAATATAACCTGATAACTCGTTTATTTAGATAGTAGCATTACAAAGCCTTAAAAGTGCTATATATTTATTTCATATGTATCCTGATGAATTTATTGTAAGGCAGAAGCTAAGGTTCCAACCAGGGTTTCAAGAAAATAATACTACTTGTGTCCTAGTAAGGGTAAGACACAAACGAAAGAAGCCAATATATTCGTTATGTTACACGATCTGAAATCTGTAACATCCTGCAACATAACTAAGGATTAATACTATTGTGCTACGCGAACAGATGCAGACTCGTGGATATAAGCACCGATTTAATTTGTTTATAAAATCATTTCGCCGAGTATAAAAGTATTGAACAGCGTGTAGAAATCAGCCCATTGTGATAAGGCTTGACAAACGTCGTGTTAAACAGTTTACTGTTTAAAGGTTAAAACAAACTTAAGCTAATTTATATTAGCCATTTCTAATTTCCGGAACTAATTATAATTCAATAATAACAACAAAGTAATAGGAATTACTTGCTGATTAAGCCGTTCCGCTAACTCGACGCTACCAAACAGTTTTCCTTTTGAGGTTATGTATAAGCCGATTGCTAAGAGCATGAAGCCTACTATACTGCACGTGTCATAAACAAACTTGAATGAGCACTAATATGTGTGTAGTCTAAACAATAGTACCTATGCACTGTATCAAATTTGGATACACCTTATAAACTTTACAAATTGAATTACCTTTCTATTTTTTATCGTGATTATGATTAAAACCTAGGAATAGAAACTCTGTTGCGGAGAAAATGAGGCGTTTATAAGTAAACTGTCAATTCAAATTAAAGAATAGAATGAAAGCCAGTTCCATTATACCAAAACACGCCAGTGAATCATTTAGCTTACGCCAAATCTTAAACAATGTGTGTTTTGCTACAACAAATAGTGAGAAACTGTACAAGGATTGCTATCAAATTCGTCAGTAATTGAACGTTCCGTTAAGGAGCGCGTTACACTGACGAGTGAATTTAGACCTGCGTTCCCACAACTTTACTCCGATCCCGTTATGTGTTGGCAAATCTACGCAATTGTATGCGGTTTTCACAAACATAATGTTTGTAAAACATTACGCACAATACGTATACAGGCTGCATAAATTGTACGGAACATGGCAATTCCATGAGTTGAAAAAGTTTCAAACACTATATTTTACATAAGAGTAACCGAAACAGATACTGCAATATTTACTTTGGTATATAGGAAACAAGTAGGTAAATACCCTAGTTACTTGTCGCGTAGCTACGAAAGTAAATATTGCATTTTCTATTTCGATTACTCTTATGGAAAGTAGTATTTCAACCGTATTCAATTCATGGAATTGCCATATTCCGTACAATATTAGACAACCTGTATACTCAGTGACATGGAAATTGCAACACCAAGAAGAGGATAAGAATTGTCCAACTAAACTTCGCAGAAATGTTGAGCTACTAATTGATAATAATTTATAAAATTTTGGGATCAAGTCGTCATAATTTCTTAGTCGAGGTATTTCTTTCGATTTCTTGTATCTTTATTTGTTAATTAACGTCGTTTCGATTGTTATTCTTCTCTTTCACGTATTTTTAGAGTGCAATTATGCATAGAGTACGGTAAAGGAGAAATTATCGTCAACTGAGTGAATACGACAGAAGTCGAATTGTTGGCTTACGAGAAGAAGGTTTTTCGTTTAAGAGGAAATGCAAACCGTGTTAATCGAAACCAAACCACCGTTTTCCGATGTTATCAAGCATGGCGTAGGGAAGGCCAAGAAAGACGCAGAAGAGGAAGAGGGGCTCAAAGACGTACAAATGATGTACAAGACAGCCGTCTTCGAATAATGGAACCGATTCTCCACTACAAGATCAATTGCTGATAAATGGTTTGGTAATGAAGGTCGTTTTGTGACAAAGGGTTTATTGTCGTATCCGGTCGTTTGGTTTGATGTTGTATTGGCCACATCTTGTGTTACCCTTAACTCCTCAACATCGACAGCAACGTTTGGAGTGGTGTAGGCTAAGATTGAATTGGTACTTTGATTGGTGCAGGGTGTTATTCAGTGATGAATCACGATTCTGTTTAGAAATGCACGATGACCGCATGCAGATCCGAAGACGACGTAGAGAAAGGTAGCATCCTCAATTCTTTGTTGAAAGACCTGTGCGTTGAACTCTTGGATGGGCTTCTATTGCTCATGCGAATAGATTCCCTTTGGTATTCATGCGAGGCACTATAAAGGCTCACTAGTATATTGAGGAAGTTATAGAACCACATGTCCTTCCATTCTTGAGGGGTCTGGAAAACCCGATTTTCCAGCAGGATAATGTTGAGTCCCACGAGCTTTTTTACACTTCTTTCAAGAGGCCCATGTTAATCTACTGCCATGGCCACCTAAATCTCCCAACTTGTCGCCTATCCAGTATGTGTGAGATATGATGAGGAGGAGATTAAGGGACCTAGCTAACCCTCCGCAGACACCGGAAGCTCTCCGACACGCATTGCAAGTTGCTTGGGACACAATACCTCAAGAAGACATAAACTACATATTGGAATCAATGGGATGGCGAGTGACATCTTGTCTATAAATAACAAGGGCAGACAAACGCATTATTAAAATAGTATATTAAAATACAAGTTGTAGAAGGCATTTATTCAAGCACGAATTGGAAATTCCGACACGAGCCGCATAGCGGCGAGTTGAGGAACAAATCAGTTGAAGAACCTTCTGCAAGGAGTGTTTTACACTATTATTTCAATTTTGCGGCTTTATACCATTTCATAAAATAAAAAATAAAAATTGTAAATCTAGGGAATTTTGAGGTAGTCGGTGACACTTATGTGGCGTAATTTTAAGCGGCTGTGAAAAAAATTATTTGAAACGTCAGTTTTATTTATTTTGGCGTTAATGTTTGAAAATGAATGCAGAATACCAACATCGATACCGTAAATTTTACTAATCTATTCTAGCACACCAACGACTTATTCGTAACACCCAAATGACGTCATTTGGGTGCTAGAAATCAGTTATTCTAAACGCAAAATAAAAAAAAATTCTTTGTTGTTTTCATTTAAAAATTTAATCAGTTATTACCTATTAGTAACTCAACATTTCTGCCAAATGTGGTTGGAAAGTTTCCACCCCTTCTTGTTTTGCAATTTTCATGTCACTGAGTGTAAATGGAATTTCCCGGCAATTTTTAGTGTTGAAATGCTTAAACCGATAGAATACACCCACGGTTTTCTGTATTTAAATATAATAGCACTGAAACATATGTATTCTAGTCCACTGGAATAGAATAAATGAATAATTAACGCACAATAAATGATGTACCTTAGACTACTAAAGCTATTTTTTACGAAAATTGGGTTTCTGTTTGAAGTAACAATATTAAATTTTCTCTTGTCCAATATTAGTGTATATTGAAGGAAATCCTGTTTAATTTTTGTTTTAAACAATCAAACACTGTTAACGTAGTTTGCCAAGGTTTCTAATAATATTTTAATACTAAATCCGTGTGATGTCAAATGAAATCTTAAACTTTCGTTGGAAAGAGAACTACTAGATATATTTTTCTGTACAAAGGCGTTTCAAGCCAAGACACAGTACAAGTAATTGTGAAGAAATTAGCGAAGCAGAGAGAGGTATATGTATATTTCATTGATATGGAGAAGGCGTTCTACACAGTCAGCACAAATAAAATATAGAAAAGCTTAAGAAACACAAAAGTAGATGAACAATTATTACCAAGCGATACAGAGTACACATAAACAGAAAATAAAAGAACAAAAACCACTAGATACCACAATAAAAAGACGAAAACGGAGATTGATGGATTATAATTTAAAAGAGCCAAATATTACAAAACAAGCCATAGAATATAAAATCATAGAGAGGTAAAGACAAAAACATCCAGCCAACATATAGAAAATACGGCGAAGAAGAAATGGAACAAAATAAAGGATACCGCAAAAGATTGGACAAAATGGAAAGAGCTAGTAGAAACCGTTTTCAGTCAGCATAATGCGGATTAACCCACTCATTCGGAACATAAAATAGAATTATAAAAATCATAAATTCCTTTCTGATATTGATTTGAATATTCCTCTTCTCCAAGTGTTCCGTGGTTGTTCTCGTTTTCTTCTATAGTTAGGGTTCGAACTCATAATTATCTCTAGAAGGTGTTCTTCTGGCATGCGTTGGACATGTCCATAACGGATCGGTTGTTTTGACATTATTTCATCTACAATTGCGTTGTTTACTTCCAGAATTTATCTTAGTCTGGAGTTTGTTATTCTTTATAATCTTGACTTACGTGCCCACCTTCTTAAAAAGTCCATTTCCGTTGCTAATAATTTTTCGTCAGCGATATTAATCTTCCAAATGTCAGATCTGTATGTTAATATACCTCTAAATATAGTGTTGTATATATACTTATCTCTTATATCGTATGGATTTATCTCTACTCCACAGTATGTAATTCAGCATCCCTATGACTCTTTTAGCTTTGGTTATTGTCTTGTATTGTTACTTTATGTCTACCGCTTTTGTGTGCAACAATTACTTGGTCGTCAGCATAATGCATTGTATAAATGAAAGATATCTTGTACTGGCATTTCCATAGTGATACACTTTTTACTTCCCTCGTCTAAAAGACGAAGAAAGCATTGTAATCGCGAAAAAATCTGTTAAGTTTGGCAGAGAGGCGTAAAATAGCCTATGTAATGCTTCTGTACAAACTAGTAAACTCAGTCATCGATTGTCCCCAAATTTTACAATACATTCATTTCAACGCTCCACCTCGCAATTGTTTAACATCCCCTGTTTTAACAAATTTGCATTCAATAACTCTCCTATCTTAAGAATGTGCAGAACGTACAACAATTTATTTTTGGACATTGATATTTTTTATTTGACCCTCCTGAAATTTAAAAAAATGCTGTATTCCAGAGAGTTGGCTGGATGAACTAAATTAGTAAATTAGTAATTATATGATCCTTTATCTAATAGACGTGTCTGTCTGGGACGCTGTTTTGTCCGGGACGCTGTTTCAGCAGCCAAACCGTAAGAGATAGAGAAAAAAGTTATGAGAGTTATATGTTCGGAATGGTCATGTCAGGTCAGGAACCGAATTTCAGTCACGTGACACTTCCGGTTTTCGAGAAATCACAAAAAGACCGTTTTTCAAATAGAACGCGTATTAAATAAAAACTGTTTCGGCCGCCAAACGTAGCTGCGACCCTCTGCGCCTTAAATCCTCGATCGGTTAGGCAACCACTTTGACACCTTCCAGGTCTGGGTGGTTGCCTAACCGATCGAGGTTTGAAGGCGCGTTAAATGAGACATTTGTCTCACTGGACTGCTAGTTTTATATTAATGTATTTATTTTGGCCTTTACCATGTATATTTTTGTGAGTTGGACAGTTTTTTTAGTTTTCACATTTAAAGCAATGCTACCATTAGTTTTATATTAATGTACAAGTGGATATTTTATTGGTTTCAATTAAATAATACGAGATCTGACAACAAAAGCAGTAAGTAAAAGGATTAAACTGCTATTTAAAAATATAGAATTGATTATAATCAAGAAACAGAAAAATAACGACAAATAAATTACATTAAAATGAAGTATTCAAGAAATTAAAGTTTAATATACAAAATAGGACTAAATAATATCTATCACATACTTATAAATAACCTATATGTAAAATTAAAATTGAGTTTAATACTAAATTTTTAATTTTCAATAACATTTAAAGAAATTGAATTTAATATTGAAAATACATATTTATTATTGATACAGAACAATTGCCTCATATTAAGTGTTATGGTTTTTATATTGTGTATGTTCTAATTAAATTCTGCAGTAACCCAAAGAGATAAAGAGCCAAACAATTAATTTTGTTACATTCCATGCTCGAGCTGTGGACAAAAAAGTAAGAAGTAGAACAACACGTGATAAAACCCCGAGAATAATAAATTTCAATTAAAATGAAATAAAGTCATAGGACCATAGCAATATATTATTAATTAACCTCTTTGGAATGCTAATTACACGCTAACCATTAAAGCCGTAAACCAAAGTTTTAACCTAATAAGCGGCTAAAGTCACTCTGGACTAGCCATTAGCACAAGCAAAACAACCCCATGGTAACGTCGCCAAACAAGAAGAGTTAAGTAATTGTCGACCACACCATTACAGCATAACAGCATTTAATAAACAAGCACTTACAGAATAATTGCGTCCGCAGCAAAACAGCCAAAAAGGCCTCCGCTAGTTAAGCCAACATGTGAACAACGCGGCATTTTAATAAGTCTGACCTAAAATATTTAAGGAACGAAGGGCGCAACAATTAGTAGTTCCCGGTAACTTATGCGATGGGTGGTCCACCTTTTTGCAGTCTGGGATGAGACAGACGTACGTGACAAAATGATAATTGGCCGGTTTCCGGTTAATATGCACAAGATCGGCGATAGCTGCGGTAACAATTTCAAGATGCTACTTAAGATATGTTAGGAACTCAACCGGCTTCTTGGCATTTTTCAGACGGTATTTTAGGTAATTACATGGGCGCCGACTGCTGGACCACAAGGGGGCAGACAGAGTTCGAGATCGAGAATCGACGTTCGAGAGTTTTTGACTTCGAGATCGAGATCAGTAAAATCTCGTCTCGTCTCGTGGCAGCACTACATATACCCAAGTAGGGGTTGCAAAGCTATTAGAAAGTCAATAGAAGGCCTTCCTCTATTGTAAAAGTTCATTTTAATCGAAATTGGCGCTCCTTTAACGGCCATTTTAGTTGCTGAATATTGAGTATGCATACCATACACCACATAGATTAAATTTCTAACTTCACTGCGCTAGTGAAAAGATCGTGGTCATCGCTGTAATCTAGAGGAATGGCACATTATTTCATCCAACTTACTTGTGTGTGCTCCTATGCATAGCTTTAATGCAGCATTCTCTTCTTTTTTAAGACCTGCTGCAACACTGTTCTTCAGTCTGTATATTATGCGTACATTAGTGAAAACAATGTAACATGTCGTATGATATTTATAAATATAATTTTGTTCTCCAATATCTTTCAAAGGTTTCTATCTATTGTGCAGACATATTGATGATCAAACCACGTTTTCCTTACTGTGACTGCATTTAAAACCTGCATTCTTCCTTTTATGGCACATTATACATACATCTCTGTTCAGGTTTGAGTGTCTTCTTTCAGTATTGGTGGGCTAACAAACAATATTTTAAAACTTACATTGGCGCCCATGAATTATCCTTCCACTAGTCCAACATTCTTCTTTTTCTATAGGTACCATCTCCCCAGTAGAGGTAGATGACAATATGGGCCAATTGGTCTCTGTCTTCAGCTGTTCTAAACAGACTGTGGGCAATCATTCCGGTCCAATCTCTGATCTTATTTAACCAGGAGTGTTCCTTTCTGTCTACTCTGCGCCTGCCCTCTATTCTGTCCTTCCCTAATTTTTAAATTTGCTAGTAGCTTTCTACAACACATAAAACTATGGAAATTCGATAGATTTTCGATTAAGATTTCGACTTGTTAACAGAGATTCTCGTACTCACATAAGTTAAAGTACCTTGAAGACGCTTGTTTGCAAACTGGTGTATGGAATTCTTCTTGCATTGTTAAAATTTACATTTCTTCAGAAGTGGCCCGGTCTATAAGAGCAACTTTTACTATCTACCATTTGCCATTTAGAATTTTACAACTAAACACACCATTCCACATTTAAAAAGAGCGTGCAACTAATATTTTATGCACAAATTGTATGGATACCAGTCGAGCAATCTAACAATGCAAACGCCTTAGTCCTCTAGTCCAATCCGTCGTTTAAATTTAACGTTTACTTCACAGCAAGAGTGTATATAAACTACATACAATTATTATTTGAGGAACGTAATGGAAATAAATCAATGAAATGTATTTGTGTGTATCAGTTGTGCCATGAAATACTATGCCTGAAATATATGTATCTCAGCTGGTGTGTGTTTGAAATAAAATTTACAAGTACTGTTGATTTTTTTGAACCTCTAGACATGCCCCTAAATTTCTGGAAACAAGTTTCAGCACGCCCTACAGATTTCAATTATGTTATCCCTTAAGCGTATGTGGTCTAAAGGGCTTTAAGATCAAAAACTAAAAATCTGTAAAGGGCTTTCCTCAGAACTGCCCTCGAAAGTGGAAGTTGGGACACTAAATATTTTGAAAAATCAAGGGCAACTAGGGGTAAAAATATCGTAACGTTTATAATACTACTGGAACAATAAAAGGAAACACTTGGTAATGCAGATTATATCAATTTGCAAATAAAAAAGTGTTGCAGGCGGGATTCGAACTCAACGCCTGCGGAATGCATGTAAACAGGAATGTAGCAGGTAGCGAGCCGCGCATCCATCGATCGCATCTTGCCACGAAGCTCTGTTTGATGTAGTCGTGTAGCAACTGCATTACATTCAACAGCTTATTTTTGCCCATTTTTGTTTTTTAACATTACCCTGTATATGTTGGGTCTCATAGTCAAGTGTAAAGCCTGACCTAAGTGCAAATTATTACCTCTATCTATTTCTCAGTTAACGCAAAAAAACTATTTTTTAAGGTGCTCACCCTGTGTACAGCATGATCAGAATATAGGGTAACAAAGGGGCAATTTATTAGAACATTTTGTTTCTGTTACAAATCCCTGCATCTTCTAAAACTCAAAATGCATTTGCCAAAATTTAAATATCTCCTTTAGTATACGGGGTAGGTTCAAAAATATGAAAATGGCCTTAGAATAAAGTAACCCTATTTTTCAATATACACAAAAATGTTATTTGGAAAAGTTGCTTAAAATTGAGAGAAGGTGTAAAATACGAAGTCATAGCTAGCTACTCAAAACATTTTACCACCCTGTGAATTACACTTTAGATTAACTTATTACCGGATACGGTACTGATATACTGTGAAACATCAGTGTCGCTTACTTAGCAACAAGAAAATGTATCCAAATTAGTGCTAATAAATCTTTTTTTTCCAAAGTAAAAAAAGAACATCAACAAGAACTCACAACAATTTAAATTTTTAATTAAAATGTTATACTTACTTAACCAATATTAAGAAAAAATGGTTAAAATTTCCTTCTCTATTATTATTTTGTAAGTTTGATGTTTTAATGTGCGGATCATTTGTTATTAATTTTTAAAGATATTTGTGTTTTTCACGTTGAATGATTTTTTTGTAACACTAATTTCGATTCACGTAAGCTTCTGGTTGCTAGGTGAGCGAAACTTATGGTTAATAATACAACCTTATGGTATCAGATAATAAATTAACTTTAAGGTATTTCATTTTCCTTAATACACAGGGTTGTTTTTCAAAATACACAAATATGTAATTTGAAAAATTCGCTTAGAATTAAAGCAAGGTGTCAAATATCAAGTCACCTACTCCGGAAAACAATTTTCTCTGGTTTTTCTTATTTTGTTCGTACCACTTGTGTATTAAGTAAAATAAGATACCTTAAAATTAATCTATTATCAGATACCATAAGGATGTACTATTAATCTTAAGTTTCGCTCACCTAGCAACCAGAAACTTACGTGAATCGAAATGAAAATTTTTTGTAAGGGTACTTTATTTTTAAGCCATTTTCATATTTTTGAACCTCCCCGTATACGAAAGGAGATATTTACATTTCGGCAAGTTTATTTTGAATTTTAGAAAATGCACAAACTTTTAACAACTACAAAATTTTCTAATGGAAAATAAAACAGTTGCCCCTTTGTTACCCATTATTCTGATCACCCTGATATTTGTCTGAAATTATCTCGGTTTTATGGCAGATAGTCGTATAATCTACAAGCAAAATATCGTCTTTCTCCAACAAATTGTTTTTGAATTATATCGCCAACAGACAGACAGGCAGACAAACACCAAGACAGACAGTGAGACAGACGAGAGATGAAATTGAGAAAACCTGTTTTTCGTCAGTTAGGGACTCTGAAACGTAAAGATCTGAAGAAATATCAGCAAGTGATTTTTTCGCGATTTTAATACTCCTTCGTCTTTTAGACGAGGGAAGTATTTTTTATAACACTATATCCAAAGTCGATGCTATAATATATGATCTATTATCGTATTCTCATCATTTTACAAAAACTGCAACATAGGTTTCATTAATTTCCCTTAAAATGTAGAACTATGTACTCTCGAATAATTACTAAAATATCCAGATACGTTAAAGATAACTAATCGTCTTTGCAATTTATTCTAACCACATAATTCTTCTTCTTCTTCCCCTTATAGCCAGTAGTCTGTTTTTAACCATAATGTGGTTCTATGAGCCTTCTTTACTCGTAAACCAGGTAGGTGGCCGTATAGAGATAGAAAAACTTCTTTTATTAAGGGTTAATGACTACCACAGGTATTAGTGTGGTCGTCGAAGAGCGTATGATTTTTAAAATGGCGGTGTAGTCGCCGTGAATCGAACCCGGTCCGGCCGCCTAAGACGCAAACATGTTGCTTGCTCGACCAGCCGTTCTCAACTACATAATTACAAAAATTCATCTTTATTTTTGCATGGAAGTGTACGCAAACGCAGCAACCATATATTTGAAATTAAAATAATATAAAAATTATATTTTCAGCACTTCTGAATAATTCTAATAAATGATACAAACCAATGGTGTTTTCAATGTCGGCATTGAAGTTTCTATAAATTGATTATTACTATTACTAGAAGAAGCCGAGTAGCGCAGATGCGTAGGAGCTTGCCTTGCATTAAGCAAGCCCTCGGTTCGAATTTCGGTTCGAATCCCACGAGGGCGGGAATTTTCCGCAGCCTTGCGATTTGAACAGGGCTCGGTGAGACCATTCACAGTTGGGCACCAAATCAACTGTGCTCTACTCAGAACTACCGACCTAAGAGATAGAGTAACAAGGTCAACATGACACACACACACCTCACACAATGGTTGCTGCTCACGCACAAAAGGCGGCTCCAACTTTGTATCCCGAATCCGGATAAGTTGAGCATTGTACCGCCAGATGCAAGCATATAAAGCATCAGCCTCGACACCGCAAGGTAAAACGAGGTTATCGATTATATATAAATATATACATACTATTACTAGAATACGAAAGTATTTACGTAGATTTTAAATAACGTAGATTTCAAAAGGCAATAACAGTAACTTTTTTACCATTCTCGAAGTCCAGGTGTTGAGAAATAGATCTAAATAATATAAATGCTAAAAATGCTATATAGGGAGATCACAGTATTTCTTTGATACGGGCGACGCCGACGGTCAGTTTTCAACTACGTCTTTTAGCATGCAGCACAAACAATGTAATGAGCTGTTGCTATTTTGCATTAATAATCAGCAATTTTAGCCTAAATTCGCAAATTTCGGTGCTGTATTTCCATTCGCCATTTTCCAGAAACCCATTTTACTGGCAAAGAAATGTCCTATATTTTGCATTTTGGATTTTTCAACGCTTTTAATTAATATTTAACATGCTATTTTGTTAAACATTTCTCAAATGTTTATCAAAGCCACGATGATGAAAGCTTGTACATGCAACAGTAACAAAATCTATAATTACAAAATTCGTTGACGGTAAAAGTTAGATGCACTTAGGTCAACAAACAACAACTGAATAATCTGAATATCATAATGAAATTTAAAAGAATAGTGCCATAAAATGTGTTCTCCAGCATACTAAATCTTTTATACAATACATTTAAATGCATAAATCTACAGCGCCCTTTACAGCCATAAATTAAGCTTGTCATTGCCAGCTTAATAAATCAATTCCGCAATAAAACTAGTGAAAGCCCCAATAAAAACTGTCTAGCGATCTGCTTTCCGGAAAATGTAAAATATATGATTAAAACAAACAAAAAGAAATTTCAAAATAAATCAGACTCAGCCATCATTACAAAGCTATTTTAAAAATGTAACGTTTACAGGTGCAGAAGCTCAATGAAATTTAAACGATTGTTTTAACCTATGCAACATGTTATAATTTAAAATCTAAGTCTCGTTGATACTGGTGTTCTCAAAGTCACATTAAATACTGAGAAAAAATAAACATCATAAACCTAAATAATATGCATATCCATTGTGTCCCACTTAAGCACCAAATATCTACTATATTTCTAAGCTTATAAAAATAAGAATTTTGGTGATTTACACAGATCGTATTAGGGACTTGATCTATCATTTTGCATTATTTCCGCGTTTGCATACCACAACTCTGATGGACTAGAAATTATGTGAATTTACCGCAAGGTAGACTCAAAATCTGTATTTCGTTGCACAAAGTAAAATGTTAAGAAGCAATAATTATAGAAATATGGCTAGAGCATAGCATGATATAAGAGTTTAACACCTTTTTGAGATAAATACAAAAATATCCTTTAATTTTTGTTAAATAAATTCTGTTAGATACACACTTGATTTCCGTCTAAATTGTACAAAGAATGAAATTAACACTTAATAAAAACAATTTGATTGCAGGATCTATGTCACAGAGTTCTGTTTGCATTTAATTTAAAACGACTCTCAAAATGGAACAAAAAACCTACAGATATTTAATGTCTACGCTCCAGATACCAATAAACCAACGAAAGATGCACTCCAATTTTATGAAACTCTGTCAAAAGAATCGGACATATCACCAACAGACGAGGAAGTCTTTGTAATGGGAGAAGCAAGAATTGGTAGTGGATACCAAGAGGAGTAAAATAGTGATAAAACGAAAATCCCGTAAATGACAATAGCGAAGTCTTAATTGAGTTATAATTTAAAAAACAAGAGAGCTTTCTTTAATCGCTCTTGGAGTAAAACATACATATAGTCAAATAGCAGAGGACTACGATCTATAATTCACTGTGTTACAACTAGAGACGTGGTTTTTGTTGTTAATCTTCAAAGAAAACAAATAATTAATATGTTCTTAGAAAAAGTGATCAAAATGTGTCTAATAAATTTGAATTATATACACACGACAAATGATAACCTTTTGCATTTCACACGGATTACCCTAACGCAGTTTTAAACGCAAGGAATAACTCCTTACGATCTTTGGCATTAATTAACAGTTTCGAGAATGATGACCCAGCACAAGATAGACATATGTGCCCTCTCCGAAACTAAGAAAATGGGAAATGGTACTTCACATATCAGAACTACATCTTCATATACAGTGGCAAAGATAAAAGTAAAGAAGCATCACCCGAGTAGGTTTATTGATTCACGAAAGTACAAACAGAATATTCACGACATAGAATACATCAATGACAGAATGTTGAAAATTACACTAATGTTTAAAAACAATCCTTTCATATATCAGTATACGCACCTGACGCTAGCAAACCCTACCAAGAGCCGAACAGTTCTACGACCAACTCCAAACACAAATCGAAAAAAACACCACACACGGAACGACTCGTGATAATGGGAGATCTAAATGCCCGCATCGGTAATGCAGCAATAGAAGGAGTAAAACAGAAATACAATGACGCAGTAAATAACCGTGGAGACATGCGAATCGAGCTGTGTACACATAACGAACTCCGAATTAATACACATTTTTCCCACACAAAACACCAACACAAAGTGACATTTACCGACAATGGAAATAATAGCTCAATGATTGATTATATCATTACAAATAAAGCGGTACCACCCAACCAAATATGGACGTAAGAAGCAAACATACGGTCAGACCATCACTTAGTTCTTTGCAAAATGAGAACCACAGCAACCCCAGCTAAGAAACAACCACCGTATAAAGTCCAGAAGTAAAATATAGAATCCCTTGTACACAAGAGCACACACAAATATTGTATACAGACCGACTACAACAACACATATAAACTAACTTGATCATAGAAGAAGATAACGTAGAACACGGCTGAACAAAATAAGACAAACATTCACAAAGCAGCGCAGGAATAACTTGGAACTAGAACCGTGGATCTAAACGCTAAACCAACACCTTCACTCACAGAAGAGGTTAAGATACTTGCAGAAACAAAAAAGATTGCATACCTAAAATATCGGCAGAAACAAACACTAGAAGAGCACACCCGCTACACAGAAACGAGAAACCAAGTAAACAACAGAATCCGAAAAATCAAACAGGAATATTGGGAAAGGTTCATGTACGGAGCACAAAAACGAGTTTGGAAGATTTTACGAGGTATGAAAAAACCAGTAAACGAAAACATACAAATAAAAACCATAAGTGAAAAAGAATGGACTTTGTAATTCGACAGCTCTACGCACAACCGAAAATAATACGGAAAACCAAGAACTTCAGGAAAGAAACGACCAAGAAGAGGATACCTTAACAAACGAACTAGTAAGAACAATAACAGAAGAGCAAGTAAGAACAGCCATAGAAAAATTAAAGAACAGGAAAGCACCAGCAAATGATATCGTCAACGAACTTATAAAACACGGAGGCGATCCCTTAGAACAAGAACTCAGAAAGCTGTTCAATAAAATCATAAGACAGAATAAAGTACCATCAGAATGGCTAAAGACCATCACTATTTCCATACTTAAAAAAGGTTGTAAAAATATCCCTCCAACTATAAGGGAATGTCGTTGCTAATCTCTGCAATGAAACTTTTCACCAGTATATTAAAACAAGAAATAAGAGACAACATACCAATGAATGAAGATCAGCAGGGTTTGGGAAAACAGGTCAACAGTCAACGCCATCTTCATATTTCATCAAATAGCAGAGAAGTCGCTAGAATACGACACACCAGCATATCACATATCACATATCATACATATACTGAAGAGAAAGCAACGCCACACGAATACCTAAGAATCTTAGAAAGCTTGAACACAAACAACAATACCAAGATACGAGTAAAGAACTGTCTTACGAGAGAATTACTGACACCAACTAGTATCTGTCAGGAGACAGCCTCAGCCCCCGGCTCTTTAATCTCATAATGGACAAAATTATAGATGTAGTAAAAACAAAACCCTATTAATTTTCCTCTCATTCTCTCTTCTGTTACAGTTTCGAATTCTTTGTCGAACCAATTTTTTACTTGGTTTTCTTTTTAACTTCCGTTGGGTGGTTTGCCTTATTATGTTCTTCATTATGTCCCACTCTATTTCTATTTCGTTATCTTCTCTTCTTCTTTCTATTTCTTTTCCTATATATTGAATATGGTTATATATTATTTCTTAGTCTTTCAGTTCATCCGTACTTAATTCCTCTTTGTGTTTTTTTATCTTCGATGGAATTCTCGGTATTTGTTGTGTAACTACCGTAAATACCAGACAAAATTCATAGGGATCCCGATATTCCTGGGGTTCAGAATTGTAAGCACTAGTTGGATCCAAAATACGCCTATTTTCATCAAGTGCAAAAATCTGAGCTATGTGTAAAATAACTACTTTTACTCACTCATAGTTTTAGATTTAAATCAAAATCAAAATTGCTCACCCTGTAAATTTGACCGAACGTATATTCGGAAGGCAAAATCTTGTCTTCCTACAACAAATAGTTTTGAGCTTACACCGCAACAGACGGAGAGACAGACAGACAAACGGCCAGACGCAATTGAGAAAACGTGTTTTTTCGTCCTCAAGGGACCCTGAAACGTGAAGATTTGAAGAAATTTCGAAAAGTGATTTTTCAAGATTTCAATACTTCCGTCGTCTTAAAGACGTAGGAAGTAAAATGGACTAGCATCATCAAGGTTTAAGAGTGAACTCACGATTAATATAAAAAGGGCAACATAACCTCAAAAATACCGTATGTCAGTACACATGGGAAAACCTTATTTATTCACTTATGTAACTTAAAAATTATATATTTCATGCTCAATTTTAAGAACCGTTTTGAAACTTTACGTATCAAATCAAATTTTTTTTTAAAATAATAAAGCTTCCGATGAAGCTACGGTTGTATCGAAACGTCAAGGCGTTAACCAAAAACATATATTAAAACTTGTTTGAACATTAGCTGTATAATTTTTTCCTCAACTAAAAACATATAATTCCCAGCGGATAACAAAAAATATAAAATCTCACTGTATTTTATCTAAGAAAGAAGTTATAGCAACGCCTTTTAACAATTGGCATTTAACAGTATAGAGCGAAACATTCGTCTCCTTAAAGGTTATAATTCAAATTAATACAAGCTCGCATTTTTACAGTGACAGTCATTTAAATCATCACAGGGATTTGAGATATATTGACACCAATTAAAATAGCCAAGTATATAATGCAGTAATGATTTGCTCCTATACGATCCTGGGAGCAATTACCCTGCTCGTTCAAGGATAACAAACTCTCATCTGCTGCCGAGATTATTCCATCAGCATGCACTCGAGGCGCTAGTTATACGTTTGGAAGCATAACTGATAATGCATTAGCAAAGCAAGGGCCGGTAATTTAAGGCTTCTTGATTGCAGTGACGGCCCCTTTTACGCTATTACGCATATGCCGCTCTCATAAACACTCGTCGGACGAAAACACTGGAATATACTTAACTCAAGCATGCTATGCATATGGTATGTGTATTTTATGTTCGATCACCTCTTCGAATAACATTAACATCTATAATCTGCTGAATATAATAAGCATCGTAAAATAAATCAATAACTTTGTAGCAATTTTTCAACGTGTTCGCGAAATAAAACTGTAAAATTCCTTTTGCATAAAATTTTGATATTGATTGTGACCTACAGTAGTCACTATACTGTAAGTACAAATAACCATAGGTAGATTCGCGGACAAATTTAGTACCAACGAATCTCCAGCAATAATTAGGTTTAATAGACTGTATTATACAAAGTGATTCTTGACTTATACTCATAATTAGGAGGAATGATAGTTCGTGATGTGTAGTAACGGGTAATTAAAAAAAGTGTAGTAAAAGTATTTTATTAACGGAGATACCGAATTAATTATGTAACTTAAACGGGAGTATCACAATTGTTCGAAGTGATTTCCTTCGTTTTCGATTAACATCTGAGAGCGTCGAATCCATGCTGCACCACAGGTACGTACTGGACAACTCATAGAGAAGTTTCTCAGCCCAAATGATATCTTTAGTAAAACTTATAGACATTGCTATACCTCTTTACTTCGCAACTTGCACTTTACTTTTTAAGGTTGATATTTCTTCCTCCATATATTTGATACCGAAGGTAGAATATTATAATGTCGCATAAAAAAGTATACTTAGTTTGTATGTAAAAATCAATTGTTTCCAAGATAAAGATATTTCAAGTAATTTCAAGATAATAATCTGTAGCTAGCGGTCCCTATAAGCATTTTCCATTTCAATTACATGACGATGTAAGCAAATTGATAGAAATATATATCACGTCATGTTTGAACTTGATCCGATAAGTAGTTTTTCAGTTGTGACTACAATCCAATAATAACAATTCAACTTCTAAGACGCGTAACTTCTTAAAGCTGCATCTTTTATTAAGTTATATTTGGCTCTGTAGCTTATTTTAATAAATCATCTCTCGCATGCTCTTATCCATGCCTCTCTCCAATCATTTTCTCCTAACCCTTTTCTCACCATATCTGTTTTTACTTGTCAGTCCATTCTTTCGGTGATATTTTCCTCATAAATGGTGACTGCCAATTTAAAATCTTCATTGACCTTCCACTGCATTTCATTCTATTTCTATGATTACGTATTTTTAATATTCATTTTTCCTATTTTATTATTTCTCATCCTTTAAATCATTGACACCTACAATTTCTTCTGGTCTGTGTAGCAGTACACTCTTAAGAGCTGTTCCCTTATTTGTGTGCTTCTGAATAGTATTTGACGATAAAATTGAGTTTAGTTTTGCTAAAAGCTTATTTGGCTTGATTGATTCGGCTTGTTTGGCTACCTTCAGTCTCAAATAAGTGCAAGCTTCAAGTATTTCTCCGTCTATTTGCAACGACTTGAACCGCCCCAACGAATAATTAGTTTTGATATCTGTAGCATCACGTATTCTACATATGCGTCACTTGCTATTAGACACTAGTTGTCTTTGTTATATATATACGTTATCGTAATTCATAGTCTTATTATTTTTCTACAAAACGATATAGTAATCCAAGGGTGTCAGATCAGGGCAGTACAGAGGGCGAGAAAGAACTCCCCACCCAATATACTCAAATTTTCCAAGGTCCTCAGATAACCAGCGGGCACAAATTTTCCGATAACCCAAGCTTCCAATCATTTCCTGAAGCTCTCCGTAAGCTATTCCGAATTTTGTTGGAATTCTGTGCACCATTACACTTCTGTCTTCCTCACCGATTTCATCAACTACTTCCTGGTTCAGTTGAGGCTGTTCGAAGGTAACTACTACGAGTCTTGAATGCTCGTTTTCCTATTTTTAAAATGGTTGACTTACCATCTAACACTACTATTATCCATGCAAGCATCTCCATTAAACAGAGGAAATGTTGTGAAATTCAATGAAGGCATGCTGACGAAACAAAACATCGTCGTCGCTCATATTGTATCACTTGTTTATGGTCACGTAATGCAAGCTAGTGACACCATGTCTCAGTCAAAGATATGACAATAGCTGCTTGCTGCCACCACCTACCAAACAATACTCAATCATTTGATGTTGCAGAGTTGCCAACTATGCGACGCTGCTCATGACTTTCGATATGGACCTCGTAAATAAAACCGTTCTGTACTATACACTACTTAATAAATAAATGCATCAAGTTCATCTTTATTATCACATCCAAAAATTAAATCATAAAACCTAAATTGCCTGAATCTATAAATGTAGAAAAAAATGATTACTTGTTACACTACCTCAATAATTGAAAAATAGTAACTAAATACAAATTAAAGAGAAAATTATACAGAGTGTTTCAGAATTGACGGCACTATCTTAGGGATGTGTTCTCCAGCACGAAATAAACAAAAAAGTTCATACAAACATGGGACCTAAACGGCATCGTTTTCAAGACAGAGAATGTTCAAAAATTTGGAAAACGGCTAAAGGTATTCTAATGAAACTTGGTGTAGGTTAGTATTTCATAAAGTGGCATTGTTCCGTTAAAATAAATTTAGTATTTCCACCAGTGGCGTGCATCGGGGCCACATCAGTTAACTTATTTTAGACAAATCTGGTACGCCACTGATTTTTAGCCACAAGTTTTGTAGCTATTGTAAGATTGTTTGTTATTCAATATTTTAAAAAAATCTTTAAACTGCATTTTAAAAACGAAGCCGTTTAGGTCCCATTAACATCCAATCAACGAAATTGCTGTTACAGATTTTTCCGTTTTTCTCGAAAAAGGTTCATTCTATCAAAAAAAATCTTTTGTATAGTTTCAGTGGAAGCTAAAAAACTTGTCGTAAGTATATCAATGGACATCGTATATAGTTGTATTATCACTTTTGAAAATTCGCTCAGTGTCCACGAAGCTTAACTGTCGCGCAGAACGAAGCAGATGCTTGTAATTATGTAGAGTTCTCGAGAAGAATAAGTAAGATGCATTCGTTGACCTTGCAAGGGTTTTACCCTTAACTTCGTATATTATTTTCTGCCATTAGTTAAGAGCAGATCCGGTTTAATTATTATTTATGGCTGCATTACGGCGCATAAAAACGCTAACTAATGCATTTGCTAATGTGGAGTGACCCACAGCGGCTAACAACTCCCGACACTTTTTTATCAAATTAATAGCAAGCCTTGCAAGCAGATATACTTTGAACATGTATTCAAATGGGGGCACCGATGCCTTACAACACCATAAGTCTTTGTTTTTAAATTTGCACAAATTGCAACTACAGTTGGCCTTAAAATAGTTACAACTTAAATTTTTGTTTGCAAAAATATACAATTATATTATAAAATATGATGTTAAATCGCAAAATGCTCCAATGTTTGTAAATTCAGACAAAATTGGGCTTTTTGTTCTAAATCACAAACTTTCAGATATAGTAACAATTTAAAAGTAAAAACCTTATACAACTGGTACTAATTACGAAGAAGAATCGACAGCTGTAAGTCGGTGCTAAAAAGCCTTTGTGACACACAAAAAATGTGAAAGTTAATTAACATACTATCCTTGAATTATAATACACCTTAAGTAACATACAGGGTGATGCATAAGTGTGTTCATTAAATTTAAAAGTAGTTAGAGGACATCAAACGGAACAACTTTGCATAATAAACTATACGTCAAAAATTAATAATAATCCCACAAAAAATTAAAACATTTCATTGCTTAAACTCGTTGATGATCACTGGAATGAATTTCAATGAATATAACGGCATAGTATAGTAACCTTAGCCCCAGTTGTTTGTGATAAGACTAAATTTTGGGAAACTTCAAGAGCAAGAAAGCAGTTGTTTGGGTATTTTAAACACGTTTAGAAAACCGTTAATGTACTCTTCTGGGATTTAACTGGGTCTTAATTTTAGCCACTAGTTTTCAAAAGTCTTCCGATGCCGTACTGCAATTTTTCCCCATACACAATTATTTTTTCATGGAACTGTACGCCTACTATATGGTTAGTATACACCATAGTGGGCAGCAACTAATTTGTAATTAAATCACTAATCAAATTAATTTTCGCTGATTTGCCTTGGAATTGAATTACTTTTTAAAATGAAGTAATTGTAATTGGTAATTTCCGTTTTTGTTAAAAAATACTTGACAATTACTTTGTTAGTTACTACATTTAATTACTCAATTGCTTTTGAACTCTACTCTAAAGTATTTAAATTACCTTAAAAGTGTTTGGATTACTTGTAGTAATCGAAATTACTCACGGTAATTGAAATGCTTTCTGGTAATGTGACCTCGATTGGGCGTTAAATATCCAGAACGCGAAAAATAAGATAATGCCATATTACGTTACATGTTAGGCAAATCGCAAGTGGGCATTCGTGGAGCAATGTAAGTATAATTTCTGATTTCCAATGGCTAGTCGACTAACAGGTAATTTTTTGCAACATTGCGACGTGTGCAGTAGCAAAGAGAAAACGATTTGGTGCAGACGCGTATGTTTTTAGATGGGTTGCGCATATGTTGTGTCTTTTGTAGCAGGGCGTATATAGCAGTGCAGCTTGCTACTAATTATTGTGTAAGAAGAGAAAAATACATCTGGGGTTACTATTGCAGATTAGAAAATACAGTACAGTAAAAATATAATTTATTATTTTTGATAACAATTAACAACTAGCTTAATCAAATGATATTTGTTTGTGATAATTATTTATTAATTTAAATTTGCTTATTTTATGCAATATTCTAGCACAGAGCTACCTAAATATAAATATGCGACAACAATTTATGTATGTATGTATGTGTTATCGATAACCTCATTTTACTTTGCGGTGTAGAGGCTGGTGCTTTATGCGTTTGCATCTGGCGGTACAATGCTCGACTTGCCCCGGATTGTTGACCTTGTTCTGAGTAGAGCACAGTTAATTTGGTGCCCAACTGTGAATGGTCTCATCGAGTCCTATTCCAATCGCCAAGGCTGCGAAAAAATGCCGGCCCCTGCGGGAGTCGAACCGAGGACTTACTTAATGCAAGCCTAGCGCCTACCCAACTGCGCTACGCGGCTTGTCTGGACAACAATTTATATTGAAGGTAATTTATGTGGTGCAATTACAATTACCAAGTAACTGATAATTGAATTGCTATTCCATTTGAGTAATTGAAATTTCTGGTAATTGAATTACTTCATGGGACGGCAATTGGTAATTAGCAATTAACTACTTTTTGAAAGTAATTTTCCAAGCTCTGGCTATACACCTATTTAATTTAATTATCATACTTATAAATGATCCTGTATAACAACGTATAAGTATGTATTAGCAATACTAACAGATCGATTTTTTTAAAATATATCTCTCTGAAATATTACCATACTAAATCAATATTCCTGCAGCATATCTGTTAAATGTTTGCCTGCAAAGGTTCGCACACTATATCTGGATCTTTTTTCAGTACATTCAAATTCCTTGAAGAAATCTTTCAGCGACAATAATTCTGTTCAGCAATCAAAAATCTTAAAATCCATCTGGTTAGCATGTCGTTCATTCCTAGCTTTTCAAGCAAAATGTGCAGGACACTTGGTTCCAATATCCGTAACACCACAGCGATATGTTCTACCTTTAAACAACGATTTGGAAGAACTCCGCCTTTCTGCATACTTCAGAATTCGTTGCAGATTTCATCAGTCTTGGCCTTTGCTCACCTTCACTGATTCACGGCCCTAACGGAGCTGTTTTTACCAGTGTTTTATTTAATACAGGTCTGGTCTACTGTCACTATACATTATCGGCATTCTGTCATGTATAATTTTCGATTAGTGGTCTTTCAAGAATGCCATTGCGCTTCGGTGCTCTAATTTATCTAAACGCATCGTTAATGATAAACTAATGGACAAGAAAGCAATGATATGTCATAAATGACATTTGCACAACACCTACTCAAACGTTGCGTATTACGATACCTTGGCGTTTGCTGTAATATTAATTTATTTTCATGGTACAGGTATATTAGTAACCTAGTGCCCCTCGACCTAAGTATGTAGAAAACCACATCACAAATGCTACTATATATACTGCTCACAATTGAAAATGCAACACCTAATAAATGCCAATGTATTGTAATCATTTTTAAATAATACGTCGGATACTACATATAAAGTACTACATGATTAAAATTTCATAATGATTGGAAAGGCATATAGCATTCGAACTCAATAATGTGTCAAAGTTTCTCTTAAATTAATGCACTCTACTCTGCAAGACATGCTTCAAATGAGGTAATCGATATTGTCTTGTGGTATGGTATCCCAAGCAATCTGAATCTTATTTTTGAGTTGTTGGAGATCATTGGGGAAACAGGTAATTGATCCAAGTTTCTGCCTATCGTATCCCATACATGTTCTACAGCCGATAGATCAGCTGCCTTTGCTGACCAAGAAAGAATAAAGACATTGCCTTCACGAAGCAACCTTGTAGTGGCAGCTACAGTATGGAGTATGGCATTATCTTGCTGAAAGGTGGTTTTCTATTTGTTGGAGATACGGCAATGCAATAGGTCCCAATATATCGTAAATGTAGCCCTGAACATTCAACTTTCCCTCCATAAATACTAAAGGGGACCTACTTCCATGTACTATGGCAACTCAAACCATAAGTCCTCTTGTAAGTGTGCTCTCGCGTTCCATGCAATATTGAATTTCCCGACTTTCTCGACGCCTTCGGCGCACCCTTTTACGTCCATCGTGTACCACAAACAAAATCAGGATTCATCACTAAACAAATACCATTCCTGTTCCCACTGAACATGAACATGTTCCTGTCACCACTTCAGTCTCGCTTTCCTATATCTTTGAGTTTTGGTAAGATGAAACGTGGCCAGTAAAATCGAAGGCCAAAAAACCTTATTCTACGATAAACTGACCTAACTGAGAGTTGTTGTGCTGTAGCAGCTATCCATTCAATAGCAATTATGGTGGTACTAAACGAGCCCCTAAGACAAATTGTTCTTAAGGGGCGTCCTTCGCAATCATTAGTTTTGCGAACAGCTTCACTACCTTTACGACGTTGTTGGCTTTGCTCTTCTGTCTAGCTCTTCTAACATCGCATTACGGTGGATCCATTTCTACCAACTTTATTAGCAATTTCCCAAAGAGCCATTCTCGCTTCTCGCATCCCTTTTATTCGTTTTTTTCAAAAACACTTAGTTGACGGAAATTATCACGTCTATGTAGTCTAGGCATCGTCAAATAATATTTTAAATGCAACAACAGCTTACAACCGACACTTAAACCTTTATATAAAAAAGCAATAAAAAAAGAAACGCTTTTTTTAATTCAAAACACATCAGATTTTTTTTTCAATCATCATGAAATTTTAATCATGTAATGCTTCATATGTATCTAACCCATCAACTAAAATTATTAAAATATATGACGTTTACCCAGTGTTGTATTTTCAACGGCGAGCAGTACATCTCTAAAACCAATTAAAATTTGTGAAGCGAATAGAATTTACATCTAGAAATGAAATCTTATTTCTGCTTTCAGTAACTGCCCCCCCTCCCTCCCATCAAGTAATACAGTAACAGAGTGTTACAACTAACCCCAACAGGTTAAAATCACATTAGGTAGCTACATGTCTTTTTATTTCAGATGAGAACTTATAATCGGAAGACAAATCGTGGAACTACTATATTAAATAAAGCTTTTCCGCTGTGTAGTAAAAATAGAAAAAAACAGGGATAGATCCTGAAACTACCGGATATGTGCCATATAGGGCCTCTGCATGTCGATGTATATGGGCCGTTTAAAACGTACCTGGCCACATGTAGGCATAATAATCCCCAAAAAGTGATGACTATTTACGACATACCGGCGATAATAAAGAAAGCACTTCCTTTAGCAAGAACACCATATTATGAAAGGTGGTATTTACTTATTAAATAGAGAAATTTTTCAAGAGACTTTGGAGCTGAATTTTTTACGGATACACCTATTTCAGAAAATTCAACGCAAATGATAATTGCAGCTTCTGAAGACAATAATGCTGGATCATCAAATTCCAGTTCAGCTGCTGGACCTTCTCATTCCAGTTCCGTTGCTAGATTATCACATGGCAGTCTCGATGCTCTACCATCCAATATCGGCAATAATCGCAATTTTCAGCAGAAATAATAAAAATCATCCCAAAAAGCTGCAAAGAAAAAACAGGCAAACAGGGGAAGAAAACGTTGTAAAACTGCAGTATTAACTACCACCCCTGAAATGTTATTGTTAAAAGAAGAATAATAAAAGACACTTAAGACGGTAAACGATAAAGGTAAAAGACATACAGTTATCAAACAAGTTTTTAGTGAAGATAAAAGTGATGTCCAAGAATAGCAAATAAACAGATGACGTATGGTGTGTTGTACACTAAAGGTAAAAAACAAGTGGCCCGACAAATTGAATATGAGTGTGAAGAAAAATATTAAAAAGAAGAGGGGCGGGGAATGAGGAAGCGGAAGGGGGAAGAGAAGGAGAAGAATAGAGAGGGGGAACTCTTCCGTCTTATGTGTTGTGAGGCCTATTCTGATAGCTTACCTGGAGCGGGTTGGGTACAGTGCGTCCGATGCAGATTATGGGAGCATGATGTTGTGTTAAAATATTTTTTTTATTTGTCGCAGTTGCGACCCGGATGGCAGCGTCTTTGATTAATTATTTTATATTATTTTTCGTTTTTCAATATTTTTAAAAAATTAATATTTTCGTTCTACTTAATAGTCAATACTATCTAATACTTTTATTCTGATGTATTATTGGATTACATTCCATTGCAATCATATATTACGCCACTATGTTGTTATGCAAGGGAGCGCTGCCATGCGTATCCTTACATAATTAATTAGATTAGCTAGAGTAAAATGTACGTCGTAGTCAGTTGAATGATGGTTGGTAGCTTTTTGGCAATTACAGCAGCCGGTAGACGTCACAGGTTCTTGCCCGTGCTGGACGATTATGTGATAATTGAAGGTATGGCTCCCGCGAAAGCACGAGGTTTCGCATAGTGATCGGCGGAAGCATGATAAGTTCCGCAGTGATAATGTAAGCACGCGGAAACACGTGGTTCCGCAATAGCCTAGCAAGGTTTACGGCAATTACTTTGCTGTCAAAGTAGCCTCGAAGTTTTTACCAACTCTATACGGGTTGTAACAATAGTTAATCTAATGGATTACTATTGGGCAGTACTACCGAAAGGTACCGACAGCTAACCCAACCAGTGAAGACAGCGATGACAGATCAGTAAGTATTTGTTATTTTACATTTAACTGCCTGCCTCCGCTACTGGGCTAAGGAAGGACCTGCACTGTTTGCACCCCGTTGCCGTATTGTGATTATACTGATTATGTGTGAGTTGCATCCAACACATTAATGCATTTCAAAAGTATCGGAATTTGAATTTTAATATAACACACAAACACGCGTCTAACATTAATCTTGCATTTTGATCATATTGCAATTATTATTGCATCTATTGTTTTCACTTTTTGCAAGAAAATACCTAGAGATTTTTGAGGACGCTAGAAAGGATTTTGAAATCAAATTCTGCCGGTTAATTGCCAGTGTAAGTTTCGGAAAATGTGAATTTTCATTCGATCATAATGGATGGGCATGCAAATGTGGAATTTTGACTCGCCGACTTAATCCCTTTAATGAAGCCAAATAATGCTTAAATTCTGTATAGTTATTCAAAAATATATAAAAATACTACTGTCAGAGACGCTTTGAAAATTAAGGAATCACCAAAGGCCATTAGTTCATTTAAATGTATGGGGAAATTGATTTTTAATACATACATTAATAATGTATCCTATTTCATATTCATTATCATGTGCAGCGACGCCTATAATTGGCCTAACCGCTGTTGGCTGAGTACTAAAATAAATAAATAAAATAAATAAATCATTTTTTAGTTTAACTGAAGAATCGATGGAAGTAATAATTTGCACATAGTTTAGGCTTTACCCTTAACAAAAATGTTCTACAATATTTTTTAATTTGCAAATTGATGTAATTCGCATTACCAATTTTTTCCTTTTACTGTTTCAGTATTATTAATAACGTTAAGATATTTTTACCCCTTTGGTTTCCTTTGATTTTGGTGTGACAACTTTCACTAGAGAGGGAAGGGTCGAATAAAGCCTTTTACAGATTTTTGCTCTTGCTATTTCTTATTTATATACAAGCGAATATTAAATCGACTTGCATTTTCAATGCGGAATTTTAATAACATAACGACACAACAGCATATGTTTACAAAATTCGGTTATTAAGTGTCAAGGTGTTCTACAAAGAATACATAGGATATCTCTTCACACAATTTAAGTGTCTGCGAAGTAGATTAACTATAGGGTTCTAAAAATAGGTATCTAATTACTGACCGTCATTATAACCTTTTTATGCGTCCAGATACGTACATTTTTATTTTATTTATGTATATATAGAAAGGTTTACGTCTTTCTAAATGACGTATAATTACCACTACTTTTAGTAAATAGTGTTGTCGAGCTCAAACCAGTTGCTATATAAAGAAGTTCATTAAATTCATTAAAATGCTTCTAAAAATAGCACTTTCAAATTACCCAACAATTTATAATGCCATATATGGCAACCAATTACTCACAAATAAAATGAAGAAGCTGAGCAGATTAGAGATCGAGTGTTTGTGCACGATAGATGCAAACGCTTGAAACGCTCCGACTGAAAATATATTCAGCACACCTCGCCTTGCATTTCCGTTGCTTCCAATAACTGCATTTGATTAAGATTAGTACATGGATGCGCTCAGTTTGAAACAACATGAGGTCATAGCATGAGAGAATGCGAGTCATTCCCCAGCATGAAATGAAGCATGTGCAATTCATAATTCCATTTTGTAATCTATTAACCTGCCTTTATGCAGGCACCCCACTAAAATAACCTTCGCGGGGAAAATTATTGTGATTAATAGCAGCAACAAAGCCACGCGAGCATAACCGAATCAATTAAGTTACCTAGCTGCGTAAAGTAAAATGTTCTGTAGATTGGATTTCCTCAAGCAGTGCGTTCTAAACTGAAAATTAAATACATGGCGTCCACATCCTAAGCGAATAAAAGCACGTGTAATAAATGTAGATATAGACACAATCTCAGTAAATAAATATAAAGCATATTTACTTAAAGACGAATTCATAAAATTCATGTCTAAACTGAGATTAGCTACTAAACTGAAAGGCACTGTAAATAGCACAGTCGAAAACATGTATAACAAGCTAAGATTTCTGTTGCTCGAAGCTGCATAAGAAGCAATAGAAGAAGAAGAAAGAAGAGCTATAGAAGTAAAAAATCTGTAAAAAACGATTTACTCAGAACTTCGCTCGCAAGTGGACGTTATGACAGTAAACAATTTTAAAAATCAAAGGAAAATATGGGTAAAAATATCTTAACGTTCCTAGTAATACTAAAACAATGAAAGGAGCACTTGGCAATGCGAATTACATCAATTTTCAAATAAAAAACATTACAGGCGGTAGGATGCGAACTTCAGCTCCTGCGAATGCGATTTCAACTCTCGAACCATTTATCGCACGCTGCTACACGGGGCCCTCCGGACCCCTGCGATACAGCTCTATTAAACACAACGCACTTAGTTGTTGTCTCCTTTTGTCTCTTACAACATTTATCCTGTAGGTATCTGTAGCCTTCCATTTTCGTGAACGGTAAAGCCTGAGCTATGTGCAAATGTACCTCTACAGGAGTATGCTTAAGATCTTCTGGGTGCAAAGAATGACTAACGTCGAGGTACTTACTCGAATGAAGAAACAAAAAAAAACTACTGCTCACAGTTAAGGAGAGGAAAACTCAATATCTAGGCCATATCATGAGAGCAAATCGATACGAACTCCTTCAACTCATTATTGAAGGCAAAATCCAGGGAAAATAATCCGTCGGCAGGCGCCAGAATTCATGGCTAAAAGGTCTACGCCGTTGGTTTGGCTGCACATCAGTTGACATCTTCCGAGCAGCGGTGTCTAAAACTATGTTAGCTATTTGGGTCACCAACCTCCGAAAGGAGATGGTATAAGAAGAAGAAGATGTGCAAACTATTATCAGAACATTTTATTTTTCAAGGTGCTGACCCTGTATATTGATTTCAAAATATGCCCTTTTTCGTCAATGGTAAAAACTAAGCTATGTGCAAGGTATTACTTTCATTTAAGTAGTATTCCTGAGTTAAAGGAAAAATAGGCAGTTTTTTAAGCTCCTCACCCTGTATATATTTTACAGAAATCTTCCCGGTTTTATGCCAGGAAGGCATATATAATCTGCATGCAAAATATCGTCTTCCTCCAACAAATAGTTTTTGAGTTATACCGACAACAGGCAGACAGACGGACGGACAGACAGACAGACAGACAGGAAGGCAGAGAGCCAGACAGACAGACAGACAGACAGACAGACAGACAGACAGACAGACAGACATCCAGACAGACATCCAAACAGACAGGCAGACAGACAGACAAACAGACAGACATACAGACAGACAGAGGGAATTGAGAAAACCTGTTTTTCATATAGGGGCCCTGAAACGTGAAGATCTGAAGAAATCTCAGAAGGTAATTTTATCGCGATCACAATACTTCCTCGTCTTTTAGACGTGTGAATAGAGGTGGAGCAATGTATATGAGGAATAAGAAAGAGCAAAAGATGCGTGGAATGTTATAAGAACATTAAGAACAGACTTGCAAATGATAAAAATAAAGGAATAGAGACCTTATAAACACATTAAGAAAAGACAGAGATGAATATAAGCTAACAAGACGGACAATAATACGATATGTCCTAGAAGAGGAAGTTCATGATATAACAGTGAAAGAAATATAGAATGCATTGAAAAGGATTAAAAGTGACAAGTTTGTTGGTCTAGGAGGAATTTCTATCGAATTGCTTAGGCATTGGAAATGATACAAAACTATTTCACTTCCTATTAAAATTAAATCTTATATTAATACTACGGTCTCTATAGAATGTATTGTGTTTAAACAATTGATTTATTTATATACTACAGTTGTAACACCGATTCATCTTGTATTTCTTTAGCACCCTACTTCTCAGCGAGAAATTTCTTAAAATATTAAGTCAAGCAAAGAGCTAAACATTGAGCATCCCTATAACTTTTGGTCATGTCCTGTGATTACGTAAAAATACTTCCTCCTTTTGTCACCAAGCCGAACACGTAGGGCAAGCTACGTGACCTGTAATATAAAAATTATAAAGCACGGTTTATTCAAAACAATTTCAACGTTTCCGCTTCACCAAAATAATATCCATAAGGTGATGTAAGTCGCAATAATAGAAATGTTTTATTTTGAAACAGAGAGCTGCTACTATAATACAAGCTTTTAAGTAGCTGGAGGGAACGATTATGAAGCTACAAATAGAGGATTAAGACAGGGGTGTCTACTTTCACCCACACATTTTAACTTATAATTATACTGAATGGAAATAAGTATCACCAAAAGGAATAAATATTAATGCAAAATACTCGCAAAATACACCACTCTTTACATATGATATAATATTAATAGCTCTGACCGAGGCAACCTATATAATCAGATACATCTATTAGACCAAATAGTAACAAGATGCAACAAAAGAATGTCAACAGAAAAAAAGTAATGGCACACTGGGGTAACGATTACAGGATCATGGACAACAAATACCATTCAGTATGTGGGATAACTGCAAAAAAATATTTAAAAACAAAGCAAATACGTTTGTATAATACATTAGTAGATGTTCCCATAATGAACGACTGAAGAAAAAGATTGCAAACAAGCTCGGCAAGGGTGGCGTTTTATTTGCCAAAACCTTCCTATCAAACCACGAAATATGTCAAATGTAAAAATAAAAACAAAACTACGCCAGGTGCGCAAAGTATTACTCTCACACCAATGAAGAATTCTTACACTAAACAACTATATATTGCAATATACAACATTACAATGAGGTCGGAAGAACATCTAGAAAAACTCGAAGATAAATTGAAACACATCAAATGGGGCGTTGTTGCACTTTACGAAATACATCTCCCTGGATATGAAAATATAGTACTGAAATCTGGCCATGTTTTATATCTACACGCATTTATAATCAACAAGTAATAATACACCACGCAGCCTCAACCCATGTAATATACTTTATGGTCAAGATATCAAGATACGCACCATCAAGCTCACTAGGAGATGATAAAGGGGACCAACTTTACGAAGACATAGCAAACGCAGATAGAATGAAAAAGCTTATTATTCTACAGTCACCGATTGTTTTGTCGGAATTAAAAAGGGTGGTGACAGTGAATATACAGACAAATTTGTTAAACGTTGCTAAACTTTATCAAGGGTGAAAACCTCTTTTGTTTGAATACCTTTTTTTGGGAAATCTGAAAGATGAAGGTGGATCTGAACAAACGCGGACTGTACACCAAGAAACAAAATTGATTATTGCTTTTCAAATAACAAACGAGTTTGCAAATATCTCCCTATTCTAAACGAATTCAATAAAGGAGGCCTCGATTTCCGACAGACGAATAACTAGAACTGGAAAAATAAAAGCATCTAAAAGAACTAAATACAAATGTACTTACAAAATTAATTATAATCATGGTCAATGTGATTGAGCAAATATACCGGACAGAAAAACAATATAAGGACTTCAATAAGAAACTCAAGAAAGAAGTTCGTAAGAATATAAGAGCTCACAATACTAAGATGATACAAGACATTCTTGAAGACAATTGTAATATGAAAGTGTTAAGATCTAAACTATTAACAGGAAAACCACAAATATTAAAGATCTAAAAACAACAAGACACTATTATGTCGGACAGAAAAGAGATCCCGAAGAGAATTCAAGATTTTTACACAAATTTATTATATTGCTTCAGAATCTTAACTAAAAAAGAATCAATATCTGAACACCTTAAACATGCGGTCTGAACACATACCGGAAATTGGCATTGAAGAGATAACAGAAACACTGAAACAGTTGGAAAATTGTAAGTGTTCCAGAGAAGACCAAATTACATCAGAAAAGTTGAAAATAGGAGGTAGAATTGTGTAAAAGCAATTCGTCTTCTTTGTAGATAAACACGCCCCATACGTTGGCTTAATGTGACTTGTGAACTCAAGCAAGGGTTTGTGTAACGGTTATGTTCTTTGGTGGCTTGTAAACTTTTACAAGCCACCCATGATTTGATTTGTGTTATTAGAGTAGCATGTGAACAAGGATACCTAGGCATATTTGGTCGTTTTACTGTTTGTATATCGATAGAGACTAACGTTTCGCAAGACATTGCAGCTTGCATCATCAGAGTCAAAATTGCTCTAAGAGCTGGAGGACGGCGGTTGTGTGAAGCTTTAAATTGTAAATGACAGGAGTCCATGTTTTACTAAGTCTAAAACTATCTTCCCTGTTTATATTAAGTGGATATTTTTCTATTTCTATGGCTTCACGTATCATTATTGGGAAGAAGTGAGGTACTCTGGCAAGTACTTTAACCCAAATATTGCTGAATGAATGCATATAAGCGGGAAGATGGATATAGAAAATTATCGACCCATCACTTTGCTATCACACCTATATAAATATTTAGTAAAAAATAGTAATAAATCGCTTTGAGGAAATGTGATTTCTATTAAATTTTCACAATACATCCAACTCTGTTAAAACATGGACAGTTTTAAGAGCCATGGACTAGGCAGTAAATGGCTACAGATAGCGTATGACGGAAGAAGGTGGAGTGAAATAGAACAGGCCTACAGCGAAAAGTTGAAAAATGACACCTGATAAAGAAGAATCAGAAAAAGCAGAGGAAGAGGAAGAGTACATCAGCCGTTTCGGTAGCGAAACTTGGGCAAAAATTCAAAAAAGATCAAGCGTTCAGAACAGTTAGGATGAAGATTTTTAAGAAGAATAACAGAAATCACCACAGAAAACAGAATTAGAAATAACATAATACGAGATAGGTTAAATGTGGAGCCATTTGAAGAATAACCAGCAAGATACAAACACAACTGAGTAGAACATCTTCACGGAATGGATGAAAAGATAATCCCAAGAATCATAAGAAGATACAATTCGAAAGGTCAACGAAGCGTCAGCAGATCAAGAAAGCGTTGGTGAAACAGAACACGTCGAACAGGATACGACGACACCGACAAAGTTTTTTAGGATATGATGAGATATATATTTATCTACTGCTTTGAGGACTGTATTTTTTATACTGATCTCCATTTCAATTGGGCCCATAATTTTTGTTTTGTCTACAGAAATGTTACTTGGAACCATTCCATTTTTTATACATTTCTTAGAAGATTTGAATAGGTTGAATTTATTCGAAAACTATTCATAGCTCTTAAAATGGTCACTATCTCTATAGAATCAATTGCTTTACTATAGCAAATGAAAGTTAAACAAACGGGAACGTTATATGAGAAATATTATCGTATTACGACTTTCTGATAGACTAAATGAGTCATGCTTTACTTCACGCTATTTTTCCTTAAGACTGAAGACATATCTAGCATGAAATATTGACTCACTTATGTAACCCTTCTGCTGATCACCACGTACCTTCTTTTTATTTTTCAGTCCGTCAAATTGTATCTGTTGTGTACGCCTCACATCCATGTTTCTCTAAAATTTATTCTACTTTGCGTTATGATATTCCACTATTAAACAATTAAACCTTCTTGTAGTTAGTCACATACTTTCTTCTCTTATTGTATTTGTTTTCTGTCTTACATTATTACCATTGCCCGTCAGCTCATTTCAGATTTTTTACACAACTAATCTCAACAGTCTATTGTGTATAGGAAATCAGAGGCAATACTCTTGGTCACCAGATCAAGTACAATTTTTCTGCAATAAATTTAATAGATTTGTTGTAGTATCAATTATCAAACTGCTTTTGGATTATTTATTTTGCTAATTTATTGAGCTTCTTCGTTGCATAAGAGATTTTTTCACATGCTACAAGCACTACTATTACTTCAAACATTTCGTCATTGTCAAAATTGCTGTTCGATATGTACATAAACAATGGTATTAGTCCAATATCCTTTTTGCGTCACGTTTTAATCTGGCAGTATTTTGTATGCTGCGAGCAACAGTGCAATTCCTTTGTAATCCTCACAATCCGACCTATCCCCTTTTTGTACAATGGGCATATTGTTGCCTTCCTCCACTGGCGCGGCGTCTCCTGTTATTGCCAGGTTTGATTTATCAGCACATGCGACGGAACAATACTGCAACAATAAATACTTGAGTTTGCTGAATTTACAAGTAAACAGCAACAATGCCTATCCAGTTTCCGTATCTCCATGCAAAGCTGGCATGTTCGCCGCACATAAAAGTCCAAAATCGAAAGCAGCATCTCAAGAAATCTGAACGACAAAGCAGAAACAATAGCCGACATTTGCCATAAACAGCGCCATGTCCAGGAATCGCAATCGCATAGTTCCCCAGGCATTTTGCTCCAGATTTTTCTGAAAAGTTTAAGAAGCAAAAAACGAGCCGAGCAAAAAGAGCGTGAGATGTGTAACGGCAGTGACCGTGGATCTGCACGATGCGAGCTTCGTCCTTGGCGTACCAAGAGGATTGTGATGCTGGACTCTAGAACGGGTATGGAGCTATCATCGAAACGGCAGAATAGCGCTTGATAGCTATAACGAAAAGGATTCTACGTTGCGGTAAGACCCCAGTCACGACTTTATTCACGCCTGTGAAGAGTACATCGAACGATTATGTTGCTCTTCGGAGAAAACTAATTGTACTTTTATTTCTGAGCAGCATCGTAAATGCCAATATAAGAAGCGGTAACCTGCAGTAGGCATACTTCAACGCGTTTCGAGCAAATTCCAGTGATTTAATTGACGCCACTTTATATGCGTATTTATGTGCACATATACGGGTGTGTATCGATAAGTAGTGGGTCCTATGTAGGGTTGCCAGATTTAAAAAGCCTTTATATAGGGGAAGGTAGAAAAATATATAGGAGATTTCCAAAATATATAGGAGACAACTTTATTATAAATTTTACAAACTTTGAATAAATGAAACAATATATCACAAAATAGAAAATATACTTGAAATGATACCCATCATCCATGATAGGTATATATTTCGTTGGTTTTCACCTTTTTTAACAATGCCTTATTAGTTATTATAGAATTATAGAATTCTGTACAATTTAATTCAAAATTTACAGTTATTAGTAATTCTGATTTAATTAAATCTACTGAAGCGCGATTTCTAACACCGTTCCACTTATTTCCCATAATACTAAAGAACCTTTCTACAAAGGCCGAGGTTGCAGGAATACTGAAAATAAATGACATCAAAATACCAATACTTGAAATTTCCTCAGTTTTTTCCAAAATTTTTCAACTGTTTGACTGGAAACAAAGGCTTCGTCATTTTAACAGTTGTGACTCCATCAAATATAAAATCTAGATCAAGATTGAACCCTTTAGGAATTTTTGTAATAATGTTAACCACATCGTTATATGCTAAACAACATTTTAAATTTAGCTTTAAAACACTGAACAACTAACTACGAGTAGTGTCACTAAAATCAAACCATTTTTTAATATAAGTAATCGAAGGATCTAATTTTTTCAATTTTTGAGCGACCATGATTCCAAAAAATTTCTGATTTCTTCTTAAATGAAGCTTAGTTAATAGTGAATTAAATATGTTGTATACAAAATTATAGATACTTTGTTACCCTCTAGTTTTAATATTGCATCCTGAAATATTTTTAAAAAAGTGCAACAGAATAGCATAGTAAATTCAGGGATGTCATTATAAGGGATGTCTTCGTATTCATCATTATTTATGTAGAACTGTTTTTTAAATTGATTTGGGCAATCCCTCAAACTACTAAAATATGATAATAAAGGGTGCCAAGATTTTAAAATTCTCTTAACACAAGGAAATAATGACAACCACCTTGAGGTGATATGATGAAGAAGTTCCTGATATTCTGACTTGTTAAATTCAAAACAGGCTTCTAAAGTCTCTCTTCATTTAGCTGACAGAAAAATGTGCATATAACTTAAGGACTAGGTTTTCAATACCATAATCGAGTTTATCAATAGAATTTTTCACAGCCTGTGTACTACATAAGCATGATAATTAGCCTTAATTATTTCTTAATTCTATTCTTTAAAATTGTTAAAAAGAGAATTATGCCCTCCAAAATTTCGCCATATTGGTTGATGAGTTCGATAAGTTCGGTATTGTTCGGCGTTGATCGTTGACTGCGCAATTGCCTCAGATAGAAATTTCAAAATTTAAATACGTATTTATTATTATTTTATAGAGCCAATTTTAATGTTTTTCTAGGTTATTGGAAATATAGGAGATTTCAGCTTATTTATAGGATATAGGAGATTGCCACAAAATATAGGAGAATCCTATTAAATATAGGTCTGGCAACCCTAGTTCTCATGTGGAAGCTGTGAATAAATAGACATGATATACACAGCCACTTGTGAAAATGTTAAGTTATTTATTTATCTTTTTATACAATGTCGCGCCCTCAGGGGCTAACATTCTCAAATGTTGGTACAGGCTTTGCAACCCCGAGGTGCCCGAGCCAATGGCCCTCCGAATAGGGGGTTTGGCAAGGGGCTAACTACCCCTGTGTATAAAACCCTTCTCCTATAAAACAGCACAGTTACAAAACCTCAAGATTTGCCTCGGACTAGACTGAACCAACGGCAACGACACGGCAAACGAAATAAGGACAACGATTTAAGAATTTGTACATGGAACGTGCGAACCCTCTATAGAAGTGGCGCATTGAAACAATTAATCGATACACTTCAAGAATACCAAGCCAATATAACTGCCATACAAGAAATAAGATGGCTTAAAAAAGGAATCTTGCAGAAACGCAACACCGACGTATATTACAGCTGTAGTAACAGTGAACACGCCTTCGGGTGTGGATTTGTAGTAGACGGAAAAGCTAGACAACTAGTCATGGATTTAGTCCCAATTGACAAGAGAATATGTAGCCTTAGGATCCGAGGAAGATTTTTCAACATAAGCCTCATAAATGCACATGCCCCCACGGAAGACAAAGAAGATGACGAAAAGGATGACTTCTATGAGAAGCTAGAACGAACGTACGACCAATGCCCAGCAAACGACATCAAAATCGTTCTGGGTGACTTTAATGCAAAACTGGTTAGAGAAGACATCTATACTGATCATATAGGAACACACAGCCTCCACGAGGACACGAGCATCAACGAAGAGAGACTGGTGAACCTCGCATCTGTAAGAAACGTGATAGTAAGTAGCACCAGATTTGACCACAAAGATATTCATAAAAGAATCTGGCGGTCACCACATGGGAAAACATTCAACCAAATAGACCACATCTTAATCGATGCCCGCTAAGCCTCCATCATACTATACGTGAGAACATACAGGGGCGCAAACGTATACTCAGACCACTACCTAGTGGCAGCAAAACTAAGACCCAGAATATCAACGATCGAGGAAGCTGGAACCCAGCGCCAGCTGACGTACAACATAGAGAAATTGAAGGAAAATACATGCAAGCAAGAGCTTTCAGAAAATATAAGCAATAAATTAAAACAACTAACAGAAAATAAAGAAATTGGGGCCGAAGAACGATGGGAAAAGTGCAAACTAGCAATAAAAGCAGCCGCAAACGAGGTACTAGGTAGTAGGTACGACACGGGAACCAAGCAAACGGATGGTTCGACGAAGAATGCCGAGAGGCTACCGACAAGAAAAATCAAGCCTATACAGCAATGCAGCAAAGACATAACACAAGAAACGCAGCTGAACTATACAAACAACGGAGAAGAGAGGAAAAGCACAACGCAAAAAAGCGCACGTTCGAAAACAAGAAAATTGAAGAAAAAGAAACCTCACGGAAGCAAAACGAAACCAGGAAATTCTACCGGAAGGTAAATGAATCAAGGCGAGAGTTTATGCCCAGAATCACTAAGTGCAGAGACAAGGAAGGAACATCTTAAATACAAAGCCCGAAATACTTAAACGCTGGTGGAACATTTCCAAGAACTGTTCAACGACGGCGAAGAAGATGGAAACGTAGTAACACAAGCAAGGCCAACTGCACAAAACGCCTATGAAGATACCCCTCCACCCACCTACGAAGAAGTCATAGCCGCAATTAAAAAGCTGAACAACAAAAAGTCGCCAGGAAACGATGGAATCACAGCAGAATTACTCAAAAGCGGAGGAGAAGTACTATGAGACCAAATCCACCAAATAATAATAGACGTATGGAATACCCAAACAATGCCAGCGGAATGGAACCTGGGCATAATATGCCCCCAGCACAAGAAAGAAGGCCAACTACTATGCAGCAACTGCAGGGGAATCGCACTCCTCAACGCAATATATATAATCTTTTCCAACATACTATACAATATACTATTAATGTACACTGAAGATATCGTCGGACAGTACCAGTGTGGTTTCCGACCTAATAAATCAACCACTGACCAGCTGTTCACGCTACGACAGATACTAGAGAAAATGCATGAATGTAACATAGACTCAAATCACACATTAGCGTCAAAAAACGAAGCTAATAGAAGCTATGGAAGAATTTAAAATACCCCAAAAGCTAGTAGAACGCACTCAGATGGCATTAACAAACGTCCAGTGTGCAGTCAAAATACAAAGTGACACATCCGAGCATTTTAGCACACAGAGAGGACTGCGGCAAGACGATGCACTGGCGTGCCTGCTATTTAACATAGCACTAGAGAAAGTAATCAGGGACTCCAAGGTACAAACCACAGGCACAATCTTTAGCAAATCTACCCAAATACTGGCATACGCGGACGACATAGACATAATAGGGAGATCGCTCGCATCGGCCAAGGAGTCATTTATAAAAATCTAGGAAGCCGGCAGAATAATGGGGCTGCAAGTAAACGAAAGCAAGACAAAACACATGATAGGAACCGCAAATGTCCGAGCGAACAGGATTGGGCAAAACCTAACCATCGGAGAATACAACATCGAAGTGGTACAGGAATTCATCTACTGGGTTCTCTAGTAAATAGGCAAAACAACCTGAAGGAAGAAATTAAAAGAAGACTAGTCCTAGCAAACAAATGTTACTACGCCCTTAGACATCCAGGACAGTTACCCGAAATGTAAGATAACTCTATACAAAACACTCATTATACCAGTTCTGAAATACGGTTCGGAAGCGTAGGTGCTAACAAAGAACGATGAAAAACTAATTGCCGCCTTCGAAAGAAAGGTACTACGAAGAATATACGGAGCCATAAATGTTGACAACCAATAGCGCAGTTGGCTTTATCGATGCAGATAGAATCTCTATGTAGGGACGCTCTGCAGATGCGGCGGGTTCAAACCCAGCGGGATACATTTCTTTTATTTGAAAATTTATTTAATTTATTAGAAACGTGAAGGTATTTTTACTCCTAACTTAATTTAATTTTGAAAATTATTTAGTGTCACAATGTCGACGAGGGAAGTTCTGGGTAAAGCCTTTTACAGATTTTTTTACTGCAATCAGAGCTGGCCAGTAATTAATTACCATTTAAATTCCCTTTTGTTGATTTGTCATGGAATTTTTAGTACTTTTCAAAATACGATGATTGTACTTGGCAATTGCCATTTTTATGGCATAAACACATTTGATCATGGCTAGTCTGTTTTTTGTGAATAAAATGCAAAATATTTATTACAGTTTTTAAGCCATTTCTATCTTAAACAAGCAATAAATTCAAGTAAAATAGTATCAAATTAAGTGCATTTTTTTCTCTTTCCATTAATACCACTGTCAATCCTATCAATTCAAGCGGCAAACTGGAATCTGCACCTATACGATTTCCCATGCTATTTCTTTATGTTCGCACCTTAAGTGAACACTCGGTATATATAAACTTGTGGTTTACAGCTTCCTCATATTTTATGTGTACAGGGATTAATGGAAAGTAAAACATGATCCTAGACAACCATAAATATATCAAAGCTACTTTTACGCTTTTGTTAATAACATGGATTCTTTTCATTTTGCGTATAATATTAAAACTTGCCTCTTTGATGTACAATTTAATCCTCTTTAACTTTTTCGAAATTCAACTGTAGCTAATATATACCCGTTGTCGCTCAAAACAGCTACAATCTTCATATATAGCATTAACTACAACAGTACTTATTGTTTTACAATTTTAAATCAGTATTAAGCTGGGGTAATATTTAGTTCAAACATTTTCTCCCACAGATTAGACGAACATTTTTAAAGAAATCCTTTTTACGACAAATGACTGATTAAAAGGAAGTAAAAAGCAGTCATGACAAAGTAATGCTCTCACGATATTTTAGAAACAATAGATGAGCCTTTAGTTAACGTCTACTTATTATTCACTTAGAATTAGAATTTGCAATAAATTAGTTAGCCTTGTATTTTCGCCTTTGTTCCAAACTTAGACACTAATATAGGAGCAACTCACGGTCCATTGTTGTAAGGAAATGGTTAAAATAAATCATAATGCTCCGATACAACGGTTGAGAACTGTAAATGCCGTGACAATGGACTAGTTACAAGGATGCAAAGTCAGATAAATAGCAGATATTACCTGTCCACTAGCAAAAGTCTGCTTTAAAATCCTTTCCTGAAATAAGTACACATTTTCTACTTTTTAAAACTACGTACATTGAATTTTAGTTAAACAAAGACGTTGAAGCTTGGGTTCCTTACAAAATTATTTATTTTATCTATTCACCATTTGACTGGTGATATTTTGTCGTATATTTGTATTTATATAATTTATTCTAGTTTCACAAAAGGGAACTTTTTATGATTATTTTTGTTTATTTACATTTTTAATTTGGATTACAATTTCCGGGGAAAAACAGTAAGTTACTTTTAATTTTAAAAAAACTGGTAGTTCTTGTCGAAACTGAAGTTAATTAAATCCTAATTTTGAAAAGGAATGGGGCCATCTCATTTGAAGGGGTTGGCTGTAATAAGCATCGAAAATTTTGAAAAGGCAATAGACACATTTGCTACAGGGAAATCCAAAAAACGAAACGTATGCATATGATAGGGTAGTATTGCTCACTGATATTTTAGTTAATGTGTGTAGATGTCTACAGGGTGGGGAAATTTCAATTTTCTCATAGAGAATCTCAATAACTACAAGAGATATGGAAAAATTAACCCTCCCCTCCACCCATAGAGAAAAGCTTAATGGTGCAAACCATTCGTCTTTTCTTTTCAAGTTATAAAGGAAAGTTTGATTTTTCGACTTTTCGTTTTGTGGTTATATCTCGCTTATTCATAAAAATAGAGAAAATCTATTTTTACGTTCTTAAGGCACTTTTCTGATAAAAATGCAGTGGCGTAGTCAGTTTTTCAAAAAATATTTTGAATTTTGAGTTATGCTATTAAATTGTATTTTTTATATGGCACTCCTAGTTGGCTATGACATCATGGGAATGATGATTTTTTTCTCATTACAATGGTATATATCATTATATAACATAACATACAGTGGCCGTCATTAATTAGTTACTATCGGATACGAAAAGTATGTATTGTCGAACTTGAGTTTCGCTCACTTAGCAACCAGAAAATTACGTTAATCGAAATTAGTGCTAAAATATCTCATTTGTTTTTGTTCAAAGTAAAAAACACATATCTTCAAAAAATATTAATAACAAACGGTCCGAACATCACCAAGAATTAAAATCAATTATAATTTTTAATTAAAATATAACAAACATTTTCAAAGCATCTTTGTGTATTTTGAAAAATAATGCTACTGTATTCTTAAGCCATTTTCATATTTTCGAATCTCCCTATATACGATAAGACATATTTAAATTTTGGCAAGTGCATTTTTAGTTTCGGTAGAAGCAGATACTTTTATCGGGAATACAATGTTCTGGTAAATGGATATTAAAACAATGTTCCGTGTGTCCAAATATATGACGGACTGTGTAACATTATAAGCAACAACCAAACGTGATTAATTCTGTCAAGCAAACGGTCGGTATTGTACCAACGCTATGAAGAAAAGAAGAAAACGAAGAAATATTAAAAACGACTTTGATAATAGTGAATTTTTGCTAGAATGCAGTGAAAACAAACAAATCCGCCCCACATGATATATACCACTGGACTGGGAAACAAATCTTTTATTCTCATGATGGAACAGCTAACTATATGTTCCATATAAAAAATTACAAAAATACAACTTAGTAGCATAACTCAAAATTCAAAACCTGTTTTGAAAAACTGACTAAGCAACTGCATTATTATCAAAAATAAGTCTTAAGAGCGTAACAATTACTTTTCTTTATTTATCAAGTGTAAAGGTAAAATCATTTTAACTAAGGTACTTCATTCGAGCTATAAAATTTTATTTTAAAAACAAAATAAAGACACTTACCGGCTATACACTAGAAATAATTTCTTTATGCTAGATTGTATAATTTTTTTTAAATATATTTGTAATAGTTATATTTCATTTCGCGTATTATCAGTGGTTGGTACCATTTTCGCGGCTGACTGGGTGTTTTTGAAAAACATAATGCTATGATTAAAATACAATTTTAAAAAAGTAACGACTACGCTATAGATTACAATCAAAATGTAACAACTACCATTATGCCGCATTGTTTAATCTCGATTTCGATAATTTTGCAAACAATTTTAAACAATATAAGACTTTTATGAAAAATATACGTTTAAGCCTATGTAGAAGTAATAATACAAGCCATTCTGAATGTTTTTATTACACCTTCTTGTTTGACCTCTTCAAGGAAATGCGATAAAAAAGTGAACATCAGGTAAACATTTTTCGGAAAATGCTTGTTTAAAGATGTACAGGCTGTTCAAGTTGTTTTTCTATTTATAAAGGTCAATCAAAAACTAGATCAATTCAATTAAGGTTTGCGTCACTAAATGTTCAAATGCAATCAGGAAAACTGGAGTTAACTGGCGTATCAATAGCGTAGGTTAAAAAATACATCACTTAGAAAATAATTGCGTCCATCCCTGCATATTTTCTTGACAAAAATGCATTTTTACTTCCATCGTCTAAAAGACGAAGGAAATATTGTAATCGCGAAAAAATCGTCCTCCGAGATTTCTTCAAATCTTCTTTTCAGGGTCCCTAGATGACGAAAAACAGTTTTTTTTTCAATTCCATCTGTCTGTCTGTTCGCCTGTCTGTCTGTCTATCTGTCTGTGTCTGTCTGTCTCTCTCCGTGACTGGTTTAACTGAAGAACTATCATTTAAATGAAATATTTTGCACATAGCTCAGACTTTTGTCCTTGACGGAAAAGGGCATATTTTGGAACCAACATGTACAGAATTATCACCTTAAAAAAATAAATTTTATTAATTTTGCTTTAATTATAAAATAGATAAAAGTAATAATTTGCAAACAATACAGGCTTTAGCCTTGACGAAAATGGGACCCAACAGATACAGGATAAGTGCGTCGTGTTTAATAAAGCTGTTACGCAGAGATCCGAATGGTCCCGTGTGGCAGTGTATAAATGGTCGAGCGTTGAAATCGTATTCGCAGGCACTGAGTTCGAATCCCACCGCCGATAAATTTTTTTTTTTGAAAATTGATCTAAGTCGCATGATCAAGTATTTCCTTTTATTGTTTTAGTATTATTAGGCCCGTGAAGAGATATTACCCCTAGTTTCATTTACGTATTAAAATTGTATAGTATTACAACGTTCACTTGCGAATAAAGCGCTTTACAGATTTTTAGATTCGCAGTAAAATTTTGCAAAGAGAATCATAATTAGCCATTTTTCATTAAGTACTCAATTTCTGAGAATTGTGTCCTACCGTAAACCTCAAAATTTATTGAAAAGTGTAAACATTTATATTTTCGTTTATTGCAGACAAATTGCAACATTCGAATTCGACTGTTTGATTATAACAGGATAGTAAAAAATCGGTAAAAGATAATTCAGAAATTTTCAATTTCATATTTTTTCTACTTTTTGAAAATTCTTAAAAAACATCAGTCATCTAAACATGTTGGAAAGCAACCATTTTCGGAAAAGCACATATAAGACTTTAGGTCTTATTCTGATCCAATACAAGAAACACAGTTTACTTAATTCTTTAGTGCCTCACAGCACTCTTTCCTATACTAGAAAATCCAGCTAATCAAATTCTGTTTGAAGATTTGCAGTTAGACAATTTCGATTTAACTGACGTACATGAAATCGCTGAATTTAGCAACACTGAACGGATTAACGAGACAGAATCAGACAATAATGTAGTTGTAACTGGTTCTGATCTATTGACTCAACGTGACAACAATAACGCTATTCTTTAAAGTGATATTATTAACCGTGAAAATTCTGCTATTGCAGGTAAATCTGCAAAAAAGAGAAATGTTGAAAAAGATAATGAAAAATCTACTAACGAGAAGAGAATACAATTACGTTCCAGCAATGAAAATGACAATGAAGCCGTTATTATTTCAAATACAATGCCCACAGATAGTTCATCCAGAAATAAGGTAAGATCAACGAAAGTGCTGGAGATTATTCACTATCAGCTGGCGCAGACGAAATGGAATTCATAAACAGACACTCTCCAATGGACAATTACATATATGTTGTACAATTACGGGAAGAAGTAATTAAAAGTATTGTTTTTGAAAGCAGCTTACACGCAACGCAGATTTTAGCAAAGGAAGAATTGCTTCCCTTTATAGATATTAACTTTATGATGTCTTACCATCAATTTCCAGCTTGGAAAAGTTATTGGAGTATCTACTGCTCTTCTTCTCATGTAATAATAATAGTAGTGTACCTCAAGATAATAACTATAAACTATATATAAAAAGACAGATGGCAAGCACTTTGAATCGAAGATTTCGTCTGTGTTATAGAACAACGCAATTGACGAAATCATGACTTTGTTCAAAGGAAGAAGTTACCTCAAGCAGTGTAACCCTCTACAACCAAAAAGCACTTTAAGCTTTGTTGTGTTGCCCATCAAAGTAGTTATATTTCTGACTTCCAGGTATATTACGGAAAATGAGGAAATGGAAGAGAAATTTAAACATTTTGGTTTGCAGCAAACAATTGTCTTAATTCATTGCTATTTATTCTCAGAATTACTATTGTATAATACGATGCGCAGTGCGTCTCCGGCAAATTCCTCGAATGCAATTGCTCGAAATTAATTGCTCGAAATCAATTGCTCGAAAATCAAATTGCTCGAATGTAACTTTTCTCGAAATACAAGTTCCTCGAACCTCAATTTCTCGAAAATGTTTTGCTCGAATTTATGTGGTCTTAACATCTGGAAATTTATTTCGGCATTAAAGAGGTAGCAGAGTTTAAACGAATTACGGATAGAACAATATGTCAGCGGTCAACAACACACCATAAGTCGAAGAATAACTTTTAAGATTAGTAAATAATTATGGACATGACGAAATATATATGATTATGTCCGTGAAATAGCACATAACATATCATATTAAAAACATATAATATTTGGTTTTTATAATTTTTAACTTAATCACATACCTATACCTATTTTTTATTAATAACGGTTATAATTTGTAATTTGTGTTATTTTTTATATTTGATATTAACTTTATTCTTTTCGAGCAACAGATAATCGAGAAATTGCTGTTCGAGAAACTTGCAATTCGAGCAAAGTCACATTCGAGCAATTGACTTTCGAGCAACTGATTTCGAGCAATTCGTTTTCGAGCAATTGCATTCGAGCAATTTACCTAGAACCTGCGCAGTGGTACCATCCATGGTAACAGGCAAATGCTACCAGAATTTAAAAAGATTCAACTTTTGAAAGAGGTCAATAACTACCGAAAATACAACTGGAAATATAATGAGATGGTTTATTTTGATTCAAACTTTAATGCTGCGGAAGAAGTCACATAGTTGCGAATTATAACAAACATATGCGGGAGGGGTAATAAGGTGTATTCTGGGATGCATCCACTTTGTACCTAATTAATATCTGTTCTACTTTTTGATAGATATTTTAAAAAAAAAGAAGGAACATGTTTGTACAGCCTCCAGAAGCAAGCATTATCGGAAAAACCTTTATAATCATTCTTGTCTTAATTTTAAACATAGAATCTTCACTTTTCCTTCGTTGGTGATATTAAAATACACTCTGTAGATTTTACAGATACTGATTTGATTGCGAAAAGACAGACAACACTACATTGAATGCATTGTGTTTGAAAGCCCTATTTTATATTTCAAAAGTATTATTTTATTATATTTTTGTGTTGGTGTAATAGAAACAGTTAATAATTTAACTGTTAAGTATCGTTATATTAAAAAGACACAATTTTGCGATATTTTTAATTTCTCCAGAAATATCAAGGAATTGATTCCTTGAGTAATAAAAACCTGCAGCTACTTCGTCTGTATAACCATAAATGTAAATATGAGGTTTAACATTGAAAATCCAAGGGCAATCATGTTTTGTGTATCATTTTAGTAGACAACAACGCAGTACACAAAAATAGATGCGAGCCATTTCTCAGAATCCGAAGGTGGTGCTTTAGTCAACATTTATATAAGGCATTGCGATTGCCTTTGGCATTACGGCTTTAATACTATAAAAACAGAATGATTCTAATTAAATTACTATAAATAGTATCGTAGTACTGTCATTGGCCGTCAGACGTTAGTGCAGTGGACTCTCACTTGATCTTGACCGCCGGCTCAACAGGTTTAAGAATCGACATTATATTGAAAACCTTAGCCTTGTCTAGTTATTACATCGTGCAATTTTCCTTGGACATTTCTAACGCGAATTTCAGCATGTAACAATTTAATGGAATTATGTAATTAGTTAATAAGAGTATTTTAATGTTTCACGCTGAGACCTGCACCCGTGATTGGCTACGTCCCGTTCTGCATTTATCAATCTTTTTTTAATTCAATATTGTTCTTTGTAGCTCTTAAGAGATTCTTTTCACAACTAACTACTAAGGCATATTAGATATTAATAATTAAATCTTAACTCATCCATCAGAAATAAAAAATAGTATCATACTTAAAATTGTCGATGTAGTAGTGAATGATGTGTCCAGAAGCTTACGAATTATGGTACCAAAATATTTTTTTTTTACTTTAAGAGTTGCACAATCTACAATATAGCGTACCATAAAGAATAGAGTTACACACAAAATGGAGAACAATCTATAGCAATTGCAATTAAGACCTTGCTGCATAAAAAACTCATCGCCAGCGTGGCCCAGCGGTTAGGGAGCTCAGGCTGCGATGGTACAGTACGGGGTTCAATCCCCACATCTGGCAACTGGCGGGCGGCCCACTCAGTCGCTTTAAAAATTGGGTACCGAAACCACAGTTGTAGAAGTAGGGAAAGTAAAGCAGTCGTCGAAGACGTGAAGCTAACCACATCACCCAGTACGCCGTTAACAGTGTGCCACATTGACTGGATTTCAAAAAGAGATATTAAGGCGACCCTGACTCGCCGTGTCTCAGGCCATATTCATACGTGTGGAATGAAGTGCCCTGAACTTCAAGTTTTACACAAAAAACTGTATGGTTTCTTCTGCAAATTTATTGTGATGACCAATGCATCATATAATTTCCCTAAACCTTTATATATATACAGATGCAAAACAGTTCGACTTAAAGTTTTATATTTAATATCTCCACACCAGGAAAATGTAACCTGTGTGTGGATCAAAAATAACAAAAAACAGTAATATTGATCAGCAACCTTCGAAATGAGAAGTTGCTATAAAAGCAAGAACAAGGTTGCTAATATATCCGTGTGAATTAAAGCCTATTGAACTCATGATATTGTATGTACGCTAGTCATCAACTTAATATTGTATATAATCTCGTTCTGGGTAGCTCTACAAGTAACTTTGTTCAGAACTAACTACTATCGATGTAGTCAGTACTGTGTCCAACAGCTTAATAATTATTGTACCAAAATGTTTTTTTTTTACTTTTAGGAGTTGCACAGTCCACAGTCCACCATAAAATAATACAGCCACATCAAAAAATTTGTTAGCTCCAGAGAACATAAAGAATGATCTAGAATGAAAGAATGAAAGAGATTGTAATGACGAATGCATCATACCGTAGCCATAAATTGGAAGCAATTCCAATCATATCACTGAAGAAGAATGATATGGAGATATGGTTCGATTTATTTCTGTTTACATTTCATCTGTCTACATGAGGAACAATATACCTTTTGTGTGACCAATGAACGAAATTCGATTGTTAATAAATCACTATGAATTAAGGTATATTAAGTGATGATATGGGCTCAAGTAGGAAATGAAGTTGCGTTCAACAACCATACTCTTAAATTACCAGAGGTCAAAGAACTTCAGTTGCAAGCCATGCAAAATGTTAAAGCGTTCACTGGAAAATTTGCGTCGTGCATGTGATTAAGGAAAGAATCATGGAGTATATTATAGAGGGATTAATAATAACTATTGGCGTTGATCACTACCACGAGTTTATATGAGAATTCAGATGATTTTTCACTTTTTGTGACTGTTTTACTTCAAACATAGGCAATTACGATAACCTAACACATTCTATGCACTTTTATAATTCTTCCTTCAAAAACGACTACATTCCTACTCCATTTCTTGTTAATAGTATAAAAGTCAGCCTCCTGGTGCGGTTTCCCATCATTTTGTCTGAATAAATTTTCACATGCATGTAAGCACCTCCAAAACATGAGAAGAGTGAGAGTCTTGATGCGTGAAATTTTAAAACAATAACTTGTACGTGCTTCGGTTCCAGTTTTCTGGTGTTTAATGAATTATTCAACAAAATTTACAGTTGGTGCTAAAAAACCTTTAATTTACATAAATTAGCCATTCGCGTCTCAATGTAACTGTTCCATAGCCATCGCCTAAAATTTAAAGCGCGTTAATCTACAGGCGAAGTCGATGTAAAGTCTATCTTTGCCAGCTCGGGCGCGATTTTTGAATTAATTAACATACTTTGCGATTCGTCGCAGTTTACTTTATTGGCTCGCCTGAACTGAATTCAGACAGCCGCCTACTCTATTTCCATACATCCATATTATAGTAGTAACGTATTGTAGGTTTTTTCGTTTCATCTCGTCGCAATATCATACTAACATTCCAAAGGTTTAGTTTTTTATGAAAAGTAGAAACAGTGAAATAGAACTTAATACTACGTTATTGGGATTTATCTCGCCAAGCAATTAGTCTGGGGTTAAACACACACAAGACCTCGATCTATTGACCAGTATATCTAAAAGAATAGCTTGGAGTCATAGCAACGCTGTGATTTCATCACTAGCAAGGGGTCATGTTGAAAAAAATCAGTGTCGACATCCGGTACTCTAGGGCCTTGCAAACAGATCAATCCCTGGAAGAATATCGACATCCGTAACTGTTTATTGTCTAAGAAGTCTGGGAAACCAAGCAACAAAACGCCTACTGAATTCCTCTCTAACTACACCGGCAGTCGTGTTAGTGTTACTAAGGATGTTTCGACCAGTTTGTACTTGTTTACGTTTGTAATATTAAATTAGTTTTATTATTATTATTATTAATTTATTTCGTATTTTATTTATCTTTATGTAAGTGAAGCAACAAGCTACACAGGTATAAGTAATAATATCTTGTGTTTATTATTCAAATCAAGTTCAACAATAAAAAGAAAAATTATTATAATCACGAAGCTATTTACTATATCTTTTTACCTTACTGCATTGTTTATTACCACAGAGTATATATTTTTTTTATTTTATTTAATTCGCACTCAGCCAACAGCCGTTAGGCCAATTATAGGCGTCGCTGTGCAGTTATGAGGACTTCCAACCCCACTAACGACTGTCATGATGTTTGTATGACCGCCGGGACCAACTTTTTTCCGTGATAGCCGTACCACGAGGCGCCGAGAGATGCAGCCGTGGAACTCCCATCCAAGTTCTGACCAGTTCTGACTAGTTTAATAAAAGCATCTATTGTAGCACGAGTGGGTGAACGACGAGCGCAGATAGGAGTGCTCGCATGAAACGAGTGCTGCAATGTATCTTATTAAACGAGTATAATAGACTATTTTATCTACTTTGCATAAAAATAACTAAAAACTCTGACATTCCATAAATGTGACAATGTTTCAGTTGTCAGAAACACAGTGAGCTATTGCGACGTTCTTCATATGAAAATAATAATAGAAAACCAGAGCTATAATGGACAATGGATGCTATAATAGCCAAATTGAAACATCAAAGTAAATAATATTTAAAATTAAACTAACTACTTAGCTTACACCTGCTCTGCGCTATCTTTTACCTAGTGCTACACGTCTAAAACATTTTTGATGATGTTGATTTCGAAACTAAGGCATTTATAGTGTGTTTATGAAGGTATATTATACTCTTTTACACGCCAACCGTACTGCTCTATGTTCTCGGACATACAAGATATCTATAAAATACCTAGAAATATATTTCCCATGTTTTTAAAGCTGCCACTACAACCACTGCAGTTAGCAAAACAGTATTGGTCACGCTTTTTCTTTATTGTGCAAAACATTTTCGCTAATACAGGAATGTTTAAATTTGGAAATATTTATGTGGTAGAATTAAAAAAAAATAAATACAGCTATATACAGAGTGATTTAAAAGGTGCGGATATAACTTTAGGGGTTGGTTAATCATGCCATTTGGAGTAAAACGTATTTTTATAAATATTAATTTAATAATAAAATCATTAGTATAATGCCTAGCTCTGGGAACATGCAGAACTCTAGCTCAACAGGCTGGGTCTCTACAAAAATTGGTCCTAGGCCAACTTTATTAAATAGGATTGGATAAAATCCAAACCACAAACCCCAAATTATTTCATATGCTTTTGCTATTACAAAGACCTTCACAAGCAAGTTGATATACACATAATCGAATTCAATATTTCATCATCAGGTAAGATAAACAATCTCCTGATTTATTGAGCATGTAATTATATCAAATCTTCTAGATTCTGGCAACAGTAGCCGCTAACTCAGACAACTAGATTACTTGGTCGCGCTCAGGACAGCAAGCTGTTGGATTCAACCAAGCAAGCCACACCAGGGCTCCCCTGTGGCTACTGCAACTTTCCGTCTTCTTCTTACGATTTCTCTGAAGTTACCAAAGGTGGAATGCAGCCCCGAAATGGCCCCAAACTCCTACGGCAGCAACAATGCGTTTTCTGGTATCTACAGGATTTCCCAAACCAACTTGCACTGAAGTATCCAATTTTGATAACGTCCCAAACAACTCCAAAATTACTAACATAAGCACTCAAGTTTATGTCAATACCACCCAACAAAATAAATCAACAATTACGGGCAATGTTAAATTTGATTCTGGCGCTTTCTATACCAAACCTGGGACCTAATAACAAATTTGTTGATAATGCCCCCAGAACAAAATTTTCTATTTTTTTTCATATGCATTCCAGTTTGCTCTTACGTGTGTTATATTGCCTTGTACGTATTTACATGTAATTTTGCTATTTCATACCATGATAACATATTGCAATTCGATACCTACTAAATTTAAAATGTGTTGATACTGTGTGCATATTTTTAAAGCATGACATCTCAAACGCATCTGGTTTCATTTATCAGTTGTGCATGTTTACCTCAAAACCCATATTATGATTATTATAACATATAAATCCTAGTTTTTATTCAACAAATCCTTTGTATTGGGCAACATTAAATATTAACGATTTTATTATAATTACTAATCCTGTTTTTTATAGCTGAAATTAATTATTTAACGTTTCAACTGGAATCACTAAACAGAACAGGTGTTCAATTTCCAAAACAGTTGCCGGTGGTAATTTTTGATGCTTATTTGTTTTTCTCTATGTGTAATAATAAACTCTATAGGTGGATGCCAAATATACATGACCACTCTGTACCTATTATCATAAAGACAAGTTCATTTTAAAGTGTATCTACTTTATTATCTATTTGGTTATGATATAATTTTTTTGGGTTCAATAGCTGTCATTACAGTCGACTGTTTAGAATCCTGCATCGTGCGTTCATTATTCATTTTTTCCAAACTGGGTTTCTGACTCGTTTTTAACGGTTATGATTATAGAGACATAACTAAAAAGGCCGATTCTATAGCCTGCCAGATCCCCGGATCTAACAGCTTAGGATATATCGTCTACGAGCGCAAAGATACCGGTAATTTAAAATGTTAGACAATATTATTCTTTAAATTAATAGGACGTATACAATTTATTGTAAAAACGCCAGTTATTAGCCTGCTTATTTTTGAATTAATCAACGCAGTTCTTAGAGATGTGTCGACAATGGCGAGTTTACTAAATGCTTCATAAGCAAGCTAATCTTTACAAAACCACTTACAATAAATGTAGTTATAATATTTATAGTCCATACAGTTACGGCATTTCTGTGATAAATTGTTAACCTACAGAAAAACCTGGCAGCGGTGTATGGTGCATTCATCTATCAATAAAACCGCTTTTGTTCTGTTGATGCATTGTATATTAACGCGTTACTTGTAATATTAATATTATCGCTCTTTATGTCATGGAAACGTTCTATTGAAAAACACTTTGTTGTAGTTCCCAGTTGTGAGAAGTAACATATGCTAATAGAATAACGTTACATTCTATATTAATATTGAGATCTATAATAAACTTGAACACATGCATACCAGTGTAAGGCAAGTGATGTGCGTGTACAGCGTGTTCCAAATTCAACAGCAAAGTTTATGAGCACATTCTAGAACGTGACACGCGACTTTGCACATATATAGAACCTATAAAAATTACATGCTGCTTCACCTCCACGAAACTGTACTCAAATATACACAGCGACAATCGATATGTATAGCTGTTGATATTAATTCCACTATCGATTTGCAGACGATGTATTGTAACAATTATCAATCAGAATTAGCTCAATCTACAAGATGAACTTTGAGGAGTGTCGCATTTCTGTTGTATTTTTTTTATTTGATGGTCCTGTTTGGAGGTTTATACATATTATTTTTCAAATTATAGGTCGCAAAAAATTACACCGTCCTGATTTTTTGGGATATTATTAGGATGGATACCAATAGTGTAAAACCAAGTTTGCAGCTTCGAAAGACCTTGTTCTAACTGCGTGGTGCTCGAAAACTTTTTTTCGGACTTTTTTCAGTTTTTGGCCTATTACTTCTAAAAGGTGCATCCTACAAAAAAAGTCGTCCTGTACACTTTTGAAGAACACAAAATTTGCTACAATTTGAGTCTGACACAAGCTTCGTAGGTCCAATATGTCCTGAGAAACAGCGCTTGTGCTTAAATTAAAGATAAATAACTGCTCTATAATTTCATTTCCTTGTAAGATGAGTATTTTAACCGATATTCTGCTCGGAAGACGGCCAAAACTAGAATTTCGGAGGTTTTTGGAAAAAATGGCCAATCTTTGAAGTACTGTATCTCAGGACGTATTGGACCTACGAAGCTGCTATCACGCTCAAATTGTAGAAAATGTAGTTTACTTTAGAAGTGAACAGAACCGCTTTTTCGAGCACCACGCAGTTAGCACAGGTCTTTCGAAGCTCCAAACTTAGTTTTACACTATTGGTATCCATCCTAACAACATCCCAAAAAATCAGAACAGTACAATTTTTTGCGACCTGACACGATTTTTGTGTCTACGGTGACTGGCCTATTAGTCGTTTTTAATTTTCCATGTTGAAGATGGCACTGATTGTCACAAAAATGACACTGCTACCTCATCTCAACGGATATATGTTTTTGGCGATTTTAATAAACGTTTCTATGGGAATTTACAGCTTAATTTAATGTTTAAACCGCAAGTGACATCAACATAATTCCCTTGTTTGGCATCCTTTACCTTTCCCGATAAACTCTAATGGACATAAAATTCTCTTTTTGGTAATACATAAAAGTGTGCCTGAAACTTAAACAGTTATGCATTTAAAAGCATTAATATTATAACTGTAAAGTTAACTTCTTCATTAAAAAAGTTGCATGGTATTGAACTGTTAGCTTTTGTAGAAGACAATAAACACAAATCCAGCAGACCAAAAGCAAAATCCTACTATTAGAAATTCTTAAAAAGCTTGAAAAAATTTAACTAACTGCCCAAAGAATCAAAATTAAAGCAACTAGAAATTTGATACAGCCGAAATTAAAATTAACCTTACTTTTAATTAAAGGCGTTCGTACACTTGCCGGAAACGCGTGACGTGTGACGGTACGTAACGGTCACACTTGGGATCTCTTTTTATTCCATATATTTTTACTTGACGGCATAGACCTGTACCCCTGACAAACAAGCATTAACTGTTGCAAAAACTGCGCTTCCGCCAAACGTGCAAGTGCTTTTCCCGCAACAAGACAGAACACATCAGCTTGAATTGTGATTAAGAGGCGCAGACATTAAAAAACTGGAAAATGCACAAGTGACATCGAACAAAACCACCCCGTGCTACAACATAAAATTGAAACAGCGTCTTAGAACTGCAAATGTCATAACCACACCATTTACAGCACATAATTGTAAAACAAGCTTATGACTAAAAAGCCGATTTCACATTTCTCGGCGTTGCCTTTATTGTTGCAGACTTTACGAGCTTATTAAACTTCACAATATGCCTCTACGTGGGTAAGCAACATAAATTTAAACACGCAGTCAACCCCAATGGCAATTAATATGCGAAATTGTGCATGGAGAACCCTTTCGCTTTATTTAATCAAACGACATTGAAAAGCTTTGGAGGCTGGTGCTGGGCTGCAGATTTATTTCCACTTATGTTCATAAATATTTTAGCAGAGAAACTCCGCGTTTAAATTTATTACTTAACAGCAGCGACTGATTCAACCATAGTAATATGTATGGGCATGTGTTACATACCTAATGGTCGTAAATGAGCTCGATTCAAAATAAATTTTATATTTTGGACATACTTTATGACTGTGTGAGCATCATATATCCACTTCTAGTATTGTGTAAAAAATAGCTGTACTAAGCACAAAAGATATTTATTCAGACAGTGGAAAGGTAACATCTAGTATTATTGAAACAAATATTTAATAAGCTTTTTCGAAACAAAACATGTTAACGTTTGTTTCTTGTAATGGTCACTTCTATATTTTTAATTATGACGTCATCGGTACTTTTTAAAGGAAAAATAGACAATACTGTAAGCATTTTTACGCAAAAACATGTAGATATACAGATATAGTCAGAAACACTTTGCTCATTCCTTATAATTATTTCTAGTTTGAAAGAGATTTTAGGCTTCTGAAAAAATAGTTTCCTGCGTTACCATAAAACGTACTTCTTCCCGTACGGCAGATTATGTGGTGTATGTACGATAATGCTCCACCCATATTGCAGCTGAAGAGTTTGTAGAGCTTTGAACTACTCCTATACAGACCAGCGGCTCAGGAATTATTGTAATTATGGGGGAAGGGGGAGCAAAAAATATTTTGAGTGTTTTAACAGAACTAAGCTTTATGTCCGACTGTTCCATATACACTTTATTATAATATTATTTAGCGTCCATAAAATGCCACTTTAGTCCATAGAGTAAAGTAAGATGGCCGCCTGTCAATTTCCAACAGTTACTATCAAAATAAATGGTCATTTTATTCAAATCAGGAAAACTTTACAATAATAAAAAGGAATTCATCTTTAATACCTTACGGTAATAGGTAGTTATTCTTGATATTGATAATGCAATTAACCTAGAAGAAGCACACACTCCGAAACTATCAAATGTTTCAATAGCAACTTGAATTTTCTAATGTGTCTAATATAAATGTTGTTGTAGATACAAGGAACTCTTCTGCAGTGAGGTCGAATATAAAACTTTGCACGCAGCTCGTACATAATCAGACCTTATTTGAATCGTCCTCTTAGCGCTACGCTCGCTCTGCATAAAATAGACTCGTTCAATAAAGTCCTACATTACAAATAACTACAATAGTTACAATTAAGCCAAAATGATTTTTAGTAACGTATTGAATGGTCACAAAGATACAAAACCCTGAAAGGTATACTTCATTGTTACTTTATTTTACTTCGTAAAATATAGTAATAATCATTTTTTGCGAACTCGACATTTTGCGGAAATATCAGTTTTCGTGTCTTCTCGTTCAGAAAAAGTGGTTTTTCGAAGTGATGTCTATCCATTATTTTGTGAGCCTGTTAATTTTTAAGTCGGTCAGTCTGTCTGTGTCCTCTCTACAGCCCAGATGGTTCAATTTGCAGATCCAATTCATTTTTGGTTAAAATCGGATAACCGGAAGCGGTACTTTACTCTTTTTTCTGTTTTCCCGTTTTCCTGTTGTGAGTCACTTCCACTGCCTGTTGCGACTCAATATCCTTCTTTCGTAGTATTTCCCTTATTCGTTTGTTCTATGTTTTTACTGGCCTACCTTTGTTTACCTCTCCCATTAGTCCAGCTTCCCATACCCTGATTGGCTTGCTTCCTCGTTTCTATGCTAGTTAGGTGTCCGAACCATCCAATTGGGTTTCTGGATTTTCTCTTGTAGTATCTGTATTTCTGGTCTTAAAAAATTTCTTCATTTCGATTTCTGTAATTTTTTTACACCAGTTTAACAACAGTAAGTTAACGTTGGAATGAAGATAGTATTGTATACAGTTAGTCTGGTCTTCATTTTTATTGGCCTGCATTTGAAAAACAGTTGTTCAGGTCATTTTCAATTTTCCCTTTCTGCACTGTTTATCTGTATATTTATCTGTCTGTTGTTATTTCACGTTAACACAGATTTGTTTTTTGTGTATCAATTTTCACATTTCTTATGAGAGCGTCCAGGCGTGCATGTTGTGTTATAAAGTTTTTCTCTGATTTCCCATTAGTTAAACTAACTCATCAGCAAATGCACATATGGTTCTTGGTCGGGTATCAGGTCGTCCATTAGCAGAATAAATAACAATGGGCTTAATGTTCCTCCTGTTTCAGTCCCTAAATTATATTGAATTCGTCCCATTTCTCGTTTCCATTTCTAATATAGCATGATTTCTCCTCATATAATTAAACCTTTTAATTGCGTTTGTTAGCCCCTTGCTCCATTTCCTTTGTTCTAAGCATTTCCAAAGGTCTGTTCTATCCACTCTGTAAAAGAAGTCTTCAAGATCAATATGCTTGCAACTTGCCTAACCCAGCTTTATGTGTCGTATAAGTTTCCATCTGTGTGTGCACCTCGTTGATTTTCAAGTAGCATTTAATCAACTTTCTGTGACACAGTAAGAAGGAATATGTCCTTATAGTTTCCACACATATATCTGCCTCGTTTCTTGTATATTTTGAAAAGTATCGACTTTGTTCAATTTCTATGTACCTACCTTGTTATGTTTCCATGCTGCCTGAAATATTTGAATTAGTGTTTTAAGGCTGTTATCGTGTATTTTATTATCTCCAGATTAATATTGTAGTGACCAGTAGCTTTCCCCATTTTGCACTTCTTCTATTGTTATTTGATCTGCGTTTGATAAGTTTATCTCATCTTCAATATTATTACAGGTTGGATATTCTTCTCCATTTTTCTTCTCAAAGATGTCTTTCCATTGTGGTGTTACTTCTTCCTCTTGGGTAAGAATTTATTCCGCTTTGTCCGGAATTTGCTTAATCACGGATTTTTTTACTTTTCTAAGCTTTTTAAAACTTTATAGAACAGTTTTAATTTTCTTGATTATGAGTTTCTATTCTTCCAAAATTCGTACTTACATAATTAAACAAAATTAAACCAGCAACATAAAAGTAAAAAGTATTTATATTTATTTCCCTATGTAACAACGTATAATTAAAGGATACTAGTCATTTTAGTCTTCTAATATACAAATTTAAAAAAAATCTGCAAAGGGCTTTACTCAGAACTTCCATCACAACTAAACCTGACACTAAACAATTCTAAAAATAAAAGGAAACTATTAGTAAAAATTTCCTAACGTTCCTAATAATACTGAAACAATAATAGGAAACACTTGGTAATACGAATTACATCATTTGTCGCACGCTGCCACGCGGGATCTCTCACAAACTATTTGTTGGAGAAAAACAATACTTTGCATGCAGATTATATGCCTTCCTGGTATGCAACCGAGCAAATTTTGGTAAAATATATAGTCGTACATTAAACAAATTTAATTCTGCCTATTTTTGCTTTAACTTAGGAAGTATTACTTAACTGAAAATAATATTTGGACGTACTTCAAGTTTTTACCCTTGATGAAGAAGGGCATATTTTAGACTCAACATATACAGAATGAACACCTTAAAAAGTTAAATTTTGTTTTTATTTTTGCTTTAACTGATAAATAGATAAAAGTAATAATTTTCACATAGATCAGGCGTTACCATTACCGAAAATTGGACTGAACAGATACAGGATAAATGTAGTAAAAGACAAAAGGGGGCAACGAATAATGCGTTGTTTTTAATAGAGCTGCATCGTAGAGATCTGTACGGTAACGTATGCAGCGTGCGATAAATAATCGGAGTTGAAATCGCATTCGCAGGCGTTGAAGTTCGAATCTCATCGCCGATAATATTTTTTATTTAAAAGTTAATGCAATTCGCATTACCAAGTGTTTCTTTTTATTGTTTTAGTAATATTAGGATCGTTAAGATATTTTTACCCCTAGTTTCCTTTGATTTTTAAAATTGTTTAGTGTCACAACGTCCACTTGCGAGGGAAGTTCTGAGTAAAACCCTTTACAGATTTTTTATAATTTGTACTTGCAAATACACATTCTTTGAACTACATTGGAAATCAGGTCCACAATAATTTAAAATGTATATGGGAACAATATTACAATACGCCAACTGTTTATCTGGAAATATATTTTTTTTATTGCTCTTAATGCTAGTTCTTTGAAAGATGTCAAACTGGCTGATATACTGTATATTGTTCTATTTCAAACGAGTACATTATCTACAGTCAATAGATTTTTCGACAACAATTAAACGTGTTACGGTACTTAGTGTCTACATGATAATTCGTAATTTTGAGTAAAATGGTAACTGCAAGTAGTACATTCCTCATAACTCATGCTGTTTATATTTGTTTATCCTTTAAAAAAATATACCAAACTTTGTGGTTCTATAGACAAGAAAATGTATTGTTGCTGATCAGAACACTGCTCGAAAACTCTTTATAATGAAGCACTGGCTGACGCCAAAGCCTTTATTAGGTAAATCTGATGAGAGTTTATTAACTGCTAACATACAATGCACCAAATGCGATTGAAATACCCAAACAACTGCTGTGCGAAATTATGTTTATCGACATTCATTCCAGTGACCGTCAGTCAGTTTCAGCAGTTAAATGTTTTAATTCTTTGTGGGATTCTTATAAATGTTTGACGTACAGTTGATTATGTAAAATAAGTTGTTCTGTTTGATGTCCATTAACTACCCTTAAATTTAATTACCACACTGATGAATCACCCTGTATTTATTAATCAAGTTTGAGGGTTAAACTATGTTTTAGTATTTAATATCGAAGTGACTAGGGACACGTAGATGTGTCCTGATATTATTTTTTGCTGACACGTTCATCATGTCACTAGATCTATGCTATCCTAGGAGCTACTAAATTTACAATTGCAGATACTGCGCGAATCTGTCAAACTCCAAACTCCCAGTTTACAGTCTTCGTTATTTTTAGATTTATCTATAGAGTTGGAAAATGTAAGATTAGAAAAATATTTCAAGCTTGCTGAAAAACAGGATGAGGGGGGTGGGGAGAAATTAATAGAGCTGCAAATATTGCTTAAATTTCCTGAAAAGTGAACCATCAATTGTGTGTGAGAGTTATCTGGTTAGATATCACCTGAAATGTTCAGCATTAAAAAAGGTACCAACAGTTAAAACATGGCTCTGTAATGGGTACTACAAAAATCTTGTTTAATAATGAGAGCACTGCGACATTAATTTGCCTAAGTTACTTCTGAATACCTATTTGTTTAATTTCTTTATACAGGGTGTTCAAAAAATACGTTCGGATATTTTACCCACTTATAGATATCGCCAATAAAAACAAAAAGGTCCTGAGAAACATGAGTCTGGAAACGTATCGTTCCGAGATACAGAGTGTTAAAGTTTTCAAAAAAAAAAAATCCCGGCCGTCCATGGAATACATAATTTAAATCTAAGTACGCCGCAACATGATAGTTAATTTTTGTCTTTATAGGTTCAAAGACGTGCAAAAATATGGGCCTTATTTTTTTCTTGAAAACGAAGCGAGATATGAAAAACACTCAAGAGACAAAACAGTTGCATTTTTAGTTGCTTTATTAAAAAAATTAAAATAGCAAAAAATCTGCTGGGCGTTATTTTTTTCTGAAAAAAAAACCTGAAATTACTGTAATAGGTCCAAAAGATACCCCATACAGTTATAAACAAACTGTAAAAATTTCATTAAAATCGCCAAAACAGTTTTTTAGATAACAATAGAAAACGGATTTAAAGAAACTTTAACACCTTGTATCTCGGAAAGGAAGCGTTTCCGGACCTATGTTTATTCGAACTTTTTTGTTTGTATTGATGCGATCTATAAGGGGGTAAAATATGCGAACGTATTTTTAAACACTCGAGCATGTATAGAAACATTGTTTCAGAAAAAATCCAAGACACGTCAAGAAATGTTAATTGAAAGATACTTTTGAGGTAAATAACATTTTTTAGAGCGATATTGGAGAAAGTTATAACGCCACTGACATTTTATTTAAATAGCACCCCCTATTTAAAAAAAATGTTTGTACATAGAGAAAGAAACATTTTAGAGGATTATATAATAATTAAAAATATATTTCATTTAATAGAAAATGTACACCCAACTGAATTAAATTAAACGTCAAGATATTGTCCTCCCACTGAACGAACATTATAATTTAGTTCGATTGTGTGAACATGGCCCATTGAAAGAGACATTTTATCAGTTTTAGATTTTGTTTTCTCAAAATACTGTTTGTAGCATAAAGCGGAACCAACAATATAGGGTGCACACTGTCGATGAAGTCGTAACTCCCACCTAAGTGACCCTGAAAAAATATATACCTATCGACATCTTGTGTCTTTTAATGTAAATTTCTTGGTGTCAGCCTTTTTGTGAAAAAATTGTGGTAAAGGTTTTATCGAACTTAATCCATACCTTGGCACATGCAATATTGTTATATTGTACCTACATATTTTTAAGGTAAAACATTTGAGTACCCAAGTGTCCTAAGTAACATATTATGTACTTCTGTCCCCAGGATGCTTGTGCATTCAAATTAGGAACGTGTCTCGAATTGTGAATTTAGTGGCACGTATGACGACGACTGGTGCTGATTCAGTGACGTCATGCGCGTGTCCGCAAAAACTAAAAGCACTACCTATTAACGTGTGACGTCATGCCTGTAAAAAATAAAATCCGAACTCATTAACCCTAGTCCATAACATGCATTTTAATTTTATGTTTAATGTTTATTTATTGTTTTTTGCTATTCTACGGGCACAAAACGTACAAAATTTTGGCCTTATGGGCAGCGGTATCAAAACAGTTATTTCGTTGCTATAAGTCACCTCCGCAGCAACTGGGTGTAGTGTGGCTTAGTTTCGATTGAGAGTTCCTTCTCCTTGAGAGAACAAAGGCTTAAGTATTAAGACTATCTCAGTTTGTTATAAAGCAAGAATGTTATTAGCACAAGTTAATTTTTCGATTTAATGTAAATACGCAACACAAGAGAAAATGGTAGGAGAGTACCTTTTGCTTAAACAATTAAAACCAAAAATAATAAAACAGCAAATTAAGCATGCCCATACAAGATTCCACTCTAAATATCCGCCCAATTAACCTTCTAGCGTAAAAAAAAGCTGTAGGTGCCTTGTATTATTAGAAGATTGCCACACAATTTCTATCATTGCCATGAACATTGTCGTTTTTAGAAACGTCCAAACCAGTTTGTAAGTGGTATTTCAAAACTGGCACTAGGGGCAAAATTACTAAAGGCACTACCTAACCATCAATTTCCGCAAACGTGGTCCAACGAACCACCGGCAATAACAAAAAATTCCGTACATCAGTGAAAACTCCGCCGTTGCAAGCCGATATATGCAATATGTAGCCAGTTGAGGCAGGTCAGTGCATTTATCTCGAATACAGGTGTTCTACCTGGCGGTTTAACAAAGTCAAGGGCGCCCGCCGAGAACCAACTTAGAAGTCGGAGATGCTGCTTTATCCGCTTTTTAATTTAATTGTCAGCTGCCATTATTTATTGTTATATCGACTTGAACATGACAATTAAAGTTATGAATGCCATTTCGCCACATGACGTCATCCATAGCGAAATCTTCATAATGAGCTTGACGCCAACGATTGGTTGGTTCGCGGCACTTTTTGAGCGTTTTTGAGGAACACAAATATATCGGAAAATAGTTTCTAATTAAGGTCTATTATTTGACGCGAGTTAGCTAATATTTCATTCTATACTAGATGGTTGCTATTTATAATCCTATTTCCTTATGAATAGAGCAATCAAAACTACAGTTGCCTTTTTTGTAGAGCTGATTATTCTAATTCTTGCCGACGCGACGTAAATAAATCATTTCAATGAATATAGTCTGCTAAAAGTATGTAGGTATTGTCCTTTACATCTTACATCCTTGTCCTTCTATTACTAGAAATGCCATTTCAACTTAAAATGGTTTAAGGCATCACCGTATGGTTTAAGTCAGATTGTGGCCGGTGGAAGAAACCATAATTTCTAACCAATCTTAGTGCAATCTACGTTAAAAGCATAATCCGCTCTCGTTTTGTACATAACCGGCAACAATCTGCAGCTAACATGTATAATCACTCTGGAAGACTTACGTAAAACTGGTTACACCATATTATGTATTATACATATATTGCTAGTAGGGCCTGGAAACGGCCGAAAATATTACGGCGCCGACATAGTCTCACTCTGAGTATAAAGCGTCTAGTGCGCATGCGTGAGAATTCGAACTCCACCTTTAGAAACGAATTTTAAACTTGACCACAGCGCGGACGACGCCGACGCGCTTGCGCACAGCTCACCATATACATTGAAGAGTTGGTTGTCTGTCTCACTTCCTACGTGACCTCCCCACTCATAAACGCTAGCAATATAGTAAGTAATACATAATATGGGTTACACACGCATGGTCTACTTTTCACACAACTGCAATTGTGTCGACGTAAGAGTAGTGTTAACTACCACATTTTTGCAGAACTGCTTGACGAGAGGGGTCCCGTATGCTCGTAGGTTATACGAGGTGTTATGAAAAAATTATCATTAGGAGCGAGCTCCATATAGTGGCGTAATTATAATTACCCACCAAAAAACTCGAGCGATGCATAGGAAGAGGCTCAAAGGGGACCCAAAGCTTAGTAACAAAAAATGTGCGTTTTTAAAAATCCCTCTTGGTTTGCGATCACTTACACTACAATAGAGTATCAAGTACTGCAAAATGTTAGTTTAGAGTTTTAGACAAAAATGTTAAAGGATGAGCCGGTCAATGATAAAAAGCAATTCTTTGACAAACTAAATACCATTATAACTGAGAACGGTAACAAGAGAGAAATAATTCTACTAGGAGATTTAAATGGTATAGGTGGCTGAAAGAAACGAAACAAGGTAGTTGATGAATATGGTGAAGACACAGTAAATGATAATGGTACTGGAATAATAGAGATGTACTGAATATTCTGAGTGGATATTTTAAACACAAAGAAATACACAAATATACATGGACTGAAGAAGCTCACAACGGAAAATCCATAATATACTATGGTATTATAATACAAATATCTAAGATAACAGTACGTAATGTTAGAGTTCACTGTGGAGCAACTTAATCTTTCCATCAGTGCACGTTAGATTAAAACCTAAACTACCAATTGACCTCTTGAACAGTGACAGCGTACCTAATGATAGTGTGGGTCAACTGATGTTACATAGCGATAACTTGTACTTTATACCCATCAGTTCTTAAATCAATGACACTAGTGCGTAGTGATGATAGTGTGAATACACGTATTAATTAACTCTGCAATGGATAGCAGTCTATGCTGAACTACCATACAAACATTTTAAAAAAATCTTTCCTTATTCGAATAAATTTTCAATAATGACGACCACCACAGCACTTCCTGAAACTAAAAAGGTTGTGCCTGGATAACGAAAGTACGCAACTCTTATATAAAAGCAGACTGGGCGAAAAACTCAAAATTAGCAGTTTTAGTACATTGCAGGAGCAGTATGAACAAATAATAGAATGTATTCGTACAGCAGCATACAAATGTATAGGAATTAGAACTAGAAAAAGAAGGGTAGTGGCACCATATTGCTGCAATAAAAATATAGAAATGGAGCTAAACGTTAAAAGAGATTCTTATCTACAATATTTGCAAACAAAAGATCTAGAAGACAAAATAACTTGTACAAAACAAGTAAAAGTTAGAAAATAGCACCGAGGAGAACATGTAATACAATAAATACGTATATTGGACGAAGAAAATGCCCCGTAGCATAGCACGCTATAAAACATTAGAAGTGACAAAAAGAAAACACATATCTAACATAACGATAGACGAATGGAAGCATCCCTTCAAAACCCTATTAAGGGAAAATCGCCCAATACCTTCTTCTTCTTCGCGTGACTAGGAATGCTCCTGTTTGTCTGCCTCTTATTCCGTTTCTGTTGTGGTTGATTGTATATTATCGTGCCATCTTTTTGGTGGTCTTCTGTTAAATGGTTTGTTGTTCTTACGTACATTTGCTATTATATCCGGTCCCATCCTGTATACATGTTCATCCCATTTCTTCTTTCTCGTTTTTATCCACTTCTTCACGTTTTGGATGTTGCATTGCTCGTCGTGCTACTATTTCTTTGTCTATATCTCAACATTATGCCTTTTATCGATCTTAGTGCTTTAATTTTTATGTTATTAATTTTCTGATTTGTTTTATTCGTATCTGCTCTTGTCTCCGCTGCGTATGTAAGGATTGGTCTCGTAGCTGTCTTGTATATCTTCATCTTACTATCTTGGGTCATGTAATTGTTCTTCCATATTGTTTCTCTTAAGCAGCTACTGACTCTCGTTGATTTGGTTGTTTGTCTCTTTACCTCTTCTATCATGTTCCTTGCACTGGCGATTTCAACTCCTAGCTAGTTGAATGTCGTTATCTGTTCTATGCTTTTTCCCAATTGTCCAATACCAATAAAACAAATTCAGAAATAAATCCAAGTATAAAATCCCACCAACTAACATAAATATAAAAGAACTAGTAAGGAAAATCAAACAGTTGAACAAAATAAACGTCCTGCCAACATTCTAGCTGAGCTACTTATACAGTACAGAATTACTATACAAGGTGTACTCAAAATGACGCATTATCTTCAGGTAGAGCGATTCTTTGATTAATTCCGAGTAGAAAATCTTAATACTAAAATGTTGAATTGGTCTTCGTGGCCCTCACAAGCGGTAGATAAAAAACATGATTTTTCAGGTCAAAACGTTTTCTGTTTTCAAATATGTGAAAGTATCGTCAAGCAAAGTTGTTCAAAATGTAAAATTATGGTCGCATGCAAAATTTAAGAAATGTTGGCTTACTTTTATGAAACCGTGTGTACTAGATCAGTGTTTCCCAAGTGTGGGTCGCGACCCCCTGGGGGGTCGCGGTGAGATACTAAAGGGGTCGCCGGGAATTTCCAAAATAAGACAAAAAACGCTTTGTTAAATCATGTATTTTTATTTTAATAACGTAAATAAAAATTAATAATTTGGAACTGAGGTCTCATTGCACTTCGCTGCTTATATAAAGCCACACCGAGGCTTCGAAAGATAAGATTTAGTAACCTTATTCGAGAACGTTCCAGAGTGCCATCTAGTAGCGAAGTAGCGAGTAGCGCTTTCGCGAGTATCGTGAAAAAGTATCGCGATGTACCTACAATGTGCAGTCGATTTTTTACTTCCTTTTACAATAAAGGAAGTATTGGATTCACCCCAAAAATTCTAAATTGAGTTTTCAACAGATCTTAGAGTCCCCTGATCCCAAAAAACATATTTTTTTTCATTGGTCTGTCTGTCTGTCTGTCTGTGTGTGTGTCTGTCTGTCTGTCTGTCTGTGTGTCTGTCTGTGAACAGAATATCCCAAAAACGGAAAGAGGTATGGCGTTGAAACTTCATATATAAGTTTTGTGGACTATGTAGATGCGACAGCAAGATTTTGAAGAAAATCGCATAATCAAAAGTAGGTGTTTACTCTTGTAATTTTTCAGTTTTTTAAATTTTTTTCAAAACGGCTCAAACGATTTTTTTTTAACTTTAAATATTTATTACATTTTTAATGTGTATTGATGTGATATAGGTGATTTTCCTGTTGAATACTTCTAAGATGAGTTTCTTTTGTTTTTTTTTCTATTTTTTTTATTAACTCCTATTTTAAATAGAACACCAGGTATATTATTACATTTTTGAATTGAGCTTAAAATTCTAGAGAAAATTTGTCCCTCGAACTAACACTCTATTTTGTACCGTTTTTGTAAAATTTGTAATTCTTGAAAATTTTTGACAATGCTTAAAAATTTAAAATCAAATTTTTGGCTAATTATAAGATCACTGTAAAAGGAAGTTGTGTGCGTGTATCACACCAGATTTTTATTATTTATTTTTATTGTAAATGGTAGTCTGGCAGAAGAACTACTACCTAGTTACTAGTGGGACAGATCGCAATTAAAATAACTGTTGAATTTAATTTTTTATTTATTTAATTTAAACTTCAGCAGTAAGGTAAAATAAATTTGACAATCAGTTACCTACTTGTAATTTAGTTAGGCTATTTTTGTCGTTATTTTGGTTTGAGTGATGAGTAGGGGAAATAGGAGGTCGCAAACAAATTTTTTAACAAAAACGGGTCGCGCTTTAGATAAGTTTGGGAAACACTGTACTAGATGAAGTACTTTTGTGGTAACATGGTTTCATAAAAGTAGCCCGATATTTCCAAAATTTTACATGGGACCACAATTTTACATTTTGAATAACTTTCCCTGATGAAATTTTGACGTATTTAGAACAAAAAAGGTACTTTACCTGAAGAAAAGTATTTTTTATCTACCGTTCGTGAGGGCTTATGAAGACCAATCCAACATTTTAGTATTAAGATTTTCGACTCAAAATTAATCAAATAATGGCTCTACCTGAAGATTATGCTGCAATTTTAATACACCCTGTATAATACAGCTAGAAAACAATATGGAAATTGAACTATGTGAGGAATATAAATATTTAGGGGTGAGAAAGAAGAACGATGGTTGATTTGTCACCCAAATAAAACCAAAAATCTGTAAGGGGCTTTATTCAGAACTTCCCTCGCAAGTGGAAGTTGTGAGTTTGAGTTATACCGGTAACAGACAGGTAGACAGACAGGCAGGCAGGCAGACAAACAGACAGACTTGACAGTGAAACAGACAGACAGGCGCAATTGAGAAAACCTGTTTTTCGTCATCTAGGGACCGTGAAACGTAAAGATCTGAAAATGATTTTTTCGCGAGTACAATACTTCTTCGTATTTTAGGCGGGGAAAGTAAAAATATACAAAAAGGAAGACGAGCCATCTCAAAAATTAACTCAATATTCTAGGACATAACAATTATAAAAAAAGAAGTACTATTACAATGCATGATTGCGATGTATGCCAGTTAAGCCAAAAACGTAAAAACAAACTATTAGCCACAGACATGGACTTCTGGTGAAGGTCAGTAAGATTTCCTTGATTTGACGATGTACGAAAAAACGACATATGAGAGATAATAGACGACATAAAAACTAAACAACTGATATAGGATAAAACCTAGGCGTAGCTGGCGAGATATAGTAAACGAAGCTATAGAAGAAAGGAGCTTGAAAGAAGAAATGTGGCATGACAGAGAAAGATGGAAAAGGGAAATCGGAATACGTCACCAGACGTTATCAAATGATTTATATAGATAAAACAATCGAGTTCTATGTTTATAGTTATAGTACAGATAGAGATGTGATAACGAACGTTATCAACATGGAGACCCAGCCAACTAAACATAACTTCCAAAGGAATTGAATGTTGAAGATCAATTGTGACATTTTAAAATCCAGTTTTGTTTAATATTAGGATTACAGCAACAAGTATTTAAATAGTCATATTCATAATTAGAAATAAGATCAATAAAGGTATCCATATAGATAGCCTACCAAACATTGAAATGAATAGAATATTGAAAAAGTTTGATGATTATTTTGTTATTTAAAAAAAGTTCCCTTAGGATAATGTTTATAACAAATAAAACAGGACGGAAATCATCAATTTATACTATTCTCACAGTTATAAACCTTTATATACTATCAACAAATACAAATTGTTACAAGAAATATTTTCAATTCTTTCCCCAAACCATATTTATTGCCAACTTTCCATTCCATGTCAAAATGTCTGTAAGTTTTTGATTAGGATAAAGGTTCATATACTATTGCTACCCTCTGGTCTCTGTCATTAATTTGCATAGTAGGGATGGGTTAAGTAATTTAATTTATTTTAATAATATCAACATGGTCACACTGACAATTCAATTGTTTAAAAGTATATTTATGGGAAATAAATAAATAAATAAATAAATAAATAAATAAATAAATAAATATCAACATGGTCACACTGACAATTCAATTGTTTAAAAGTATATTTATATATGTTATCAAAAATGGTACTAATGATATAATATATTCAATTTCGGTAAAGATGGGAATTAGCCCCTCAAAAAACTCTTGTGCTTGTTCTTTCGGGATTATCATATGCAATTATTTGTAAAAATTTAACAAACAGCTCTTTGTTGTTGCTAAACACATAGTAAAAACTTGTGTTTGATATTCTCTTTTATTTTAAATGTTGGTCGTAGGAGATACATAAGCAATGCTAGGTGAATAAGCATATAGCTCCATAACGGCTAATAGAAGTAAAAATCCCCAACAGACATTTTTTATTCAGCTTAAAGCAAATATTGCAAAGAAAATATTAAAGTAGATTAAATTAAAAAGTGTATGACGTGGAGGTGAAAATCAATAATGAATATGGTAACTCAAAAAAACGGTAACCTTCGATGTGTCGCATGGAACAGTTCTTGGTCCTATTTTGTTTTAAATATACGTTACTGATATTTCAAGTAAAGTTCAAAAATACATATGAACGGTAGGGTGATCCTATGCAGATGACACCGCGTTAATATTTGAAAGTGATGGCACAGAATGTACTAGGCAATAGGCAGAGAGAGATTAATCTAAAATTAAATTATAGTTAGATAATAATTTATTAAGTATGAAAGAAAGCCAAACTTATTTTACGAACTTTTCAATAAATAAAAATTCCTTACCTAATTTTGAAAAAAATATTTATACATAACTCACAATATTTAAAAAATAAAAAATAAAATAACAGCTGCACTTCTAAACCTTTTACGAAAAATTGTAATAGGAACCTTAAATATCTAAATACCCAGTAATTCAAAATGAAACATTAATAACATATGGTATAATCTTCAAAAAACAATAGCTACAATTCTTTTGGAAAAGAAAATAGGTACTATGGGACAGCACAATTGTTTAAAGAAAGAGGGTTGCTCGATATCCACCAAATGTTTCACTTATACCTTATATTTACACAAAGAACCAAATTTAAAAAAAAACATGTTGAGCATGAATATTAAACTAGAGCAAAAATCATAAACACCCTATTAGTTCCCTTGCCAACTAAAACCCCAATCAAATTCCATTATGTTTCACCGAAATTATACAACCAAATTCCAATTGATTCCAAAAAAATATTAAAACTTTAAAAGCTTCTGATTGTAAAGCTAAACAATGGATAGAGAGTAGTGCAATAAACTAAAAATAAATGCAAAAACGCATCAAGTGGCTATAAAAACATGTTGTTGTTTATATGCAAATTACTAAAAAACAGTAATTATCTTCTACACACACCAGACTTTGTGCAAGGTGAACTTTTTGGGAAAAGTTATTATTAACCAAATCGAGAACCAAATATTTACCTAAGATATATACTGATATTTTTGTAAGTAGAATACTATGATTGTATTGTAACGATAGATATACTTGTATGCCACTAATATATTATTATTATTATTATTTATATAACATGGCGAGTATAACGCTACTAATATACACTATTTACAAGTTTTTAATCGTTTAATTTATAATATTGCGCTCTAATGTATGGTACTTCTAAGTCTTTAAATAAAGTACCATTTAAAACAGGTATGCCAAACAAGCGGCCCACGGGCCGCGTGCGGCTCTTTGCAAGCACACCTGCAGCCCGCACAAACAGGGACCTTTGAATTTTCGAAAAAATCTAAATACTAAAGTATTTTAAGGAACAAATGTTTAAGTGTGGTATATCGTTGAAAAGGGAATTTTAAAGTGAATACGATACTATCAAAAAAAGTGCAACTTCCTATTTCAAATAAAAAACTATTTGTTACGGTCCTGTATTGTTACCAATTGTTTTGAAGACTTGACCAAAACTCCATCTCTTTATTCGTTGCAGCTACCGCAACCCACCAATATATTAAAGTGAACTTAAGAATCTTGTCAAAATCTCTACTAAATTTATTGTTGGCTACTTTATTCATTGAGCATTACATCAGTTCATTGCCCGTTACTCGGCATTTAAATGCTAAACAGCCATACATTTCGAGAACCATATAAGCCGTTTTTGCGAACTGCACGCGGATATGTAGGTTAAGTTTATGCCGTAGTGGTCATCCAAGGTTTCTGTATTTAAACAGCAATAATTAAAGGATTTTTTCATTACGTCTGTAGCCTTGTATCTCCGGCTGAGTCCTTAAAATCTGCTTACACGCTATGTAAGCCACCCGAAGGTTGTGTTAATAATAGCTAAACTGAGATGTGTTTGCTAATTACTACACTCGGCTAATTTTTAAAATTGGCTGAAAGGGTTAAGAATGGAGTTCAAATTTTAAACCATAATCAAGGTGATTTTTTCGAGACTGCTCGCTGAGCTGCCGTGATCATGGATTCCTGGGGCGACTAGTTTTTGACTTAATTTATGGAAAACGACCGGATACTTATATAAAATCTAGCGAATTCGTTGCAAAACATGCATAGCGTTGAATTTGTATTAATAGGTTTCACAACTATAACCTGGGAATTGGCAATATATATTAAAAATTAATAATTAAAAGTCGTCGAAAGAAATATTTATTTTTTTAATACCAATATTGTCGTCCTATTAGTATAACATGAGGACAGAAAACACTCTCCAACATTTTTCCGTTGCAGAATACATTTTGTTGCGAAAGAATATCAAATTCTAGATTCACCTTTCCTCAGCTTTCTAGACGTCTCGCCATATCATCTTGAATTAAACTCTTTGAAAATACTTCAAGGTGCTGACACAACAACAGCAGTAGAAGACTATAATTCCATTGCTTACACAAAATTTTTAAATTTTTTTCTCAAAATTATTAAATTATAGGCCACCGGGGTGGTTGAGTGGGTAGCAGCCTGCTTAGCAACCAAGTGGACATGGGTTCAAATCTGGCCGTAGCCCAGAATTTTTCTGGAACTCATTAGTGATATTTAAGGTATGTTTAGGATTATTGGGTGTGTTGTATGTTTGGGGGGGGGGGGGGTTGTAATGTGAGTCGTAGTCGCTTGCGGCCCATTGCCTCCGGTGGTGGTCCTCGACAGCGAGAGGTAAAAAAGGTTATAGATAAGAAACAATATTACATTATTTTTCTGACGATTGCTTTGTTTATAAGCGTATTCTCCATTGTAGCGATATCAAAAATTATTGAAAATTATGAAAAATGCCTTATTTCAACCCCCTTCATTAAGTATTATATTATATTGTTTTTATAAACCGACTGTTTGATATTTCAACTGGTCAATAAGCTATCGATATATAAATGTTTCAAACACTAGTTGTATTTGCCAGGAGGTCCCTCCAGGACATCCTGTATAGAAACACATTAAATTCTGTGAGCACGGAAGCTGTTGCTAGTTACAAATCTGCACTTTTAAAAATATATTTTTTGCCTTACTGGACATTTGTATCTTTACTCATGTAACTGTATTTTTTTATAACAATTTCAAGGGTCACCAGTCGGCATTTTCCTAAAGTAGATTTAGTACTCAGCCTCCTGTTGGCTAACCAATAAGTTTGAAAGTTCAAATGTGAAAAGCGTAAAACTTGGAATTATCATTTAGCAACAATGACATCGTAAAGCTGTCCCTGAACTTCGACAAAGGGCTTAAACTTCATTTCAACGCAACAAATGTACACCACATTCACTTTATGCTTTTCTGACCACAAAAATGAAATCATCTTTGGCACTTACAATGCTGTTCGAAACATGTCTTCCTGTTGCATGCAAGCTGCCTATCGTAGCTTGTAATATTTCTTGTGGATATTAATTTGTTTCTCAGAATATGAGTAGTTATTCATGAATATTCTATCACCAGGTAATTTGTTACTACCATGGTGTGACTATGCAAGATGTATCGAGTATTATACAGTTAAACTTTTTTCGATTTTGATTAGAAAGCTCGAAATTTTTTCATTATTATGTAGTGTTCTGTTTTTTTCTTACAAAAAATTCTTATAGTGATCAAAAACCAAACTATACTTTTTTCCACTCCTTAAGTAGTTATTTTACATTAATGCAAAAAGGTGTTTTTGGAAGATTTGTCAAAAATGAACACAGATATTAAATTGAGATTTGGAGCAATCACATGCTTAATCAATTTAAGTTATCCGACACAATTCAGTAAAGTAAACTTTGTAAAATAAATTAATCAGTCTTATTTTGGAACAAAATAAGATAGTCTTATACTTTTCCGAAAATTTTACTTAACGATGTACATTTTTACTGTTAAGATCTGTCAAACAGTAGAAAAGATATAGGTAAAACTGCTATTTTATAAAGTGATTTATGTGATCAATTGTTTACAATTATGTTATGTAATAGCCGAATATTGTAGTTTTTCGGGAATAAAAAAATAAATATGTATCTAAACGTTTGAATACCTTAGTAAAGTTATCTCAAAAAGGGAGTGCCTAATCAAACATTAACCAAATTAAAACACTTCTCCACGACGATTTATTAAATACATTTAAAAAGTAGGCCTTTGCGACATGTTTCGGAACTGACACACAAGTTTCATCCTCAGGCCAAAAGGTGGTTACATGACAAACTGATACATATGAAAATGGAGGTTATAAAAATATATAAAGCCTGCAATTTCAGTAAGTAGAGAAATTAGTATAACACATTTAAAACTGATGATGGAAATTTAAAGTTAATTTTCTAAAGTTTAGATTTTAAGAAATAAATTAGTTGAAATACATAGTATAAGTAAAGAGGCACTAACTTTTGAAGAAAATCAACCCTGGAATCCAGTCAATGCTTCTTTACTTGTACTATGTATTTTAACTAATTTATATTTTAAATGTAACTTTAACTTTGAATCATTAATTTTAAATATGTTAAACTTATTTCTCCACTTGGTGCAGTTGTAACCTTTATCAATTTTAAAACCTCAATTTTCACATGTGCTGTCAACGTATCAGTTTGTTCTGTAACCACTTTTCGACTTAAGGATGGAACTTGTGTGTTAGCTCCGAATTAGTCGCCAACGCCTATTTATAAAATTGAAATAAATTTATTTAATAAATCTTTGTGAAGAAGACAAATACGTGTTTTCATTTGGTTTAACTTTCCAACTCCGCTACTAGAAGGATGGACTACTCTAGAGCTGAATTGCCAACTATAATGTTCTTCCCTAAATTGAGTGATGCATCGAAAAGAACATTTGAGTGTAGCAAACCTCAATTTAGTGTCTGGTCTAATATTTGACAAATTTCAAACAAAACAGTAAAACTTTTTTTTTTCAAAATTGTAACTTGTTACAGAGTGAAAAAAAGTATGTCCAATATCAACATTATTAATTTACTGTCACGCTGTATATTTTTTCTTTTATTTCAAGAACTGTTTTTCGAGTCAAATGATTGTCAATTCTTCGCAATCTCGGCAAGTTATGTACAATCTGAAAAATAGCTTTGCGGTTCTTTATAATTCTTTGTTGCAGTATGAATAATTTAAATTTTCGCGGAGATTATCATTGCTTTGTGCTACGTGGGAATTTTGGGTAGACAAAAATTGTCATACGCGTGTTTTGTTATATTTATGCACGTGTCCTAGCACAATCGGTCCTCGTTCCCCAGCAAAACTAAACATGCTAGCTCGCCAATTTAGGTCTTTTGTGTTATTAAGTGTTTTCTCCCGATTTTGAGGCTAAATTGCACATCTACATGCTCCAACAACTCCTGCAACTCAACTTCGGCACACCGTTCCCAAATCGGAATTGTTTTCTTTAATTATTAAAAATCTGCCCAATTTGGCTTTTTTATACAGGTTGTTTGTAAATCGTTAGACAGCTCGTAACTTCATTCATAATAGAAATATGGAAAACAGTTTTCTTTGTTTTCAATGTTAATGTGTAAACTAGAAATTGTCATAAACCAATTTAAATCATGGCCTCCTATTCTTGTGTAGTGATACACACTTTGGTTTTTTAATTGGAACAAACTATATATTTTTAAATATTTTACATCGGTGCTAAAATTGCTTTATGGTAGTATGCTTAAAATAAAATTTAGGAAATTACATTTTTTTATTAAACATAATTACTTGCCTAAAGTAGGCCATGAGTTAGTCAAAATCACTAACAATCGAACAACAAATGCAAAAGAAAGTTTTACCTGGCTCTAAAAATTCCTCATAGACAAATTATCGCACCACACGTATTAAAACAATTGGAAACTATGTTTTTTAAGTGAAATAACTTTTACACATTTAAAAAAATTTTTAAAGCTACTTTCGAATATGAACATCGTTGGGAGGCTTTTTTATTGTAGTTTTCAACTGCTCAATTAAACTCATATTGTTCCGTCTAAAAAAACATAGTTTTCAACTGTTTTAGTACGTTTGGTGCGATAATTCTACCATGAAAGTAGAAGTGGAGGCTGCTCGGCGGCCATTTTGTTTTTAATTGACCTAATTAATTTGATATCAAATTAATTGACCTAATTAAAAAAGGGATTAGCTACCGAATTACGCGGATTAGCTACCGAATTACGCGGATTAGCTACCGAATTACGCGAATTAGCTCCCGAATTACGCAATTGACCCGCGGATTAAATTAATTGACCTTGATTGACCCCGCGAATTAAATTAATTGACCTTGATTGACCCCGCGAATTAAATTGATATCAAATTAATTGACCTAATTATTTTAATCGATGTAATTAATTAAAAGCGCCATCTTTAATTAAATTACAGTGTTGCCAAATTATTCTCTGTTCCACTTGCTCTTACAGACTTCTCTCTCGTTCCCATTGTGCGACGTTGCCATTTTTATTTCCTGCGAATTAATTTGATCTTGATTGTTCGATTAAACTGGTCGCCATTTTGGATTTATGCCACGAGGATAGCTATGTCTCACTCTTCCTTATTGAGTAACCGACCCTCTCTCTCTTCTGCCGCGAATCAAAAATCTCGATTAAAAATGACTCATAATTAAATAAATCCTCCATTTTGAATCTAACTACAGTGTTGCCAATTTATGTTCTGTCTCACGAACCTCTCTTTCTAGTGTATTTGCGACGTGGCCATTTTTACTGCGGTCTTTATCGCACCTGCTGGGTTATATTTTTTTTTTGCTCTCTCGCACCCGGAATGAAAAGAAATTATACAACGGTTAGCATAAATTTATGTGTAATGAATGTTGAGTCTTGTAAAATATCCTGTTCCGTCTTGTCCGTGACAGGCCGGTCGAGGACAAAGAAGTTGACCGTCGAATTTGCAAGTTCCTGCCTGTATTTAGTAAACAAGTCATAGCGTAGCTGCCATATGGGAGTGGGGACACCTGCTTCGAGTTTATTTTAGTCATTCCCTGTTACAGCCGTACTTCACTTACAAGTGCATCGAATTTGTTTTAAACATTCGCTCCGTTTACAAGTGCATCGACTTTGATTCAATTATCCTGTGTGTTAACAGTACCCCGTTTACAAGTGAATCTGAGGTGGACCCCGGAACTTCCAGCAACAGGGAAGCAGCCTACAATATGAGCCATAAAACAAGTAAGAACATGTCGCCTCCTAATAAAAAGCAACGCCGCGCAGGGCCGCCTACAACAGCCGATACCCGGGGGACATCGCCGCAGCCTACCATTACAGCTGAAGATTTGTTAGTGTTTGCTGAGGAAACGTTGCCGTCCTACGATGTGACTACGGCCAGGCCGACTGAGGACCGTCAAACCAGGCGCGAAAAGAAGCGTCTGCTGTGCGACCTCTACGTGCCACTAAACAACAGCGTAAGCAAAGCGGTGCATCTAGGCCTGGACCCCTATAAAGAATTTGAAGTGGTCGTCAGAATCCTTAAAACCGACATCGGAGCTGGTGTTTCGTTCAGAGCTGACGACTTCATAGCTTTTCTGCAGGTATTGGGGGATGCCCTAGCGACCCACGAACCTTTCAAACTGCACCTCCCCGAGCACTCTGTGGAGCATGTGGCCAACGATACCTGGAAAATCATCTCCACGGACCCAGCAAATAAATTCGCCATCTATATAACCTACGAGACGCTGAAAAATCTGATACCCATGTATAACCTGGTGGTAATTAAAGTTACCGAACTAAAACGTGTAAAGAGCGCTTTTGAAAAGTTCGGTAGTGCCGTTGCTATGAAAGTCCAGTACCTGGAAAATGTTCGCCTGGACGATTCAATTATTTTTAACACGTTGCTTTGCGATTTCGCTAATGACATTATACTATGGGAACTAGTATTCAAATTTAAAATGTTTGTCACGAACGAAATTCAAAGCATGATTGATAATGACGATCTAAAACTGTACAACGCTTAATTTATGTCTATATATTTATGTCTGTATATATTTATGTAAATAAAAATGTTTTATTCTATGGGGCCTTTAATTATGCGATAAGTGGTGATTTATACACACGGCAGGTTGGCCGAGCGGTAAAGGCGCCGGTCTTAAGAGCCGGTCTCGTAAGAGTTCGTGGGTTCAAACCCCACACCCGCCATAAATTTTTTATTTATTATAAGTGTTCTAATTTTAAAATTTAGTTTATTCACGACCGCTCTACTGTAATAATCGCACAAATGGATCAGCAGTTTGTACATCCATTCTCGGCTATTGTGGCTGGACCCTCAGGGTCAGGCAAGTCGTATTTTGTAGTAAACTTCTTAAAAAATATGAACAAACTTTGCAATGTAAATTTCACTAAAGTTATCTGGTGCTATGGCGAGTGGCAAAAACTGTACGAAGATTTGACTTTTTTTACGGAATTTCAACAAGGGCTGCCTGACATGACGTCTTTTGACGGAGCCGAACCGAAACTTTTAATAATTGACGATTTAATGAGAGAGACAAACGGCGACGTAGTCGACATATTTACAAAAGGCTGCCATCATCGCAATCTCAGTGTGTTTTTTCTAACACAAAACATTTTTCACCAAGGAAAAGGACAGCGAGATATTTCCCTAAACGCCCACTACATCATTTTATTTAAAAATCCACGAGACAGGGCTCAAATCAAGCATCTAACCAGGCAGATATGTCCAGAAAATCCGCGTTTTCTACAGGAAGCATATGAAAACGCTACGGCTAAAGCACATGGGTATTTGTTATTCGATTTAAAACAAAATACACCAGATATAGCTAGGTACAGAACATCGATTTTTCGGCAAGACGGGGCGTGCTATATTTATATTCCGAAAAAGGGGTATAAAAACTCAGACTCGAGCCAATTTCAAATCATTCATCAGTAATGTCTCGTGCTGTAATCAAAAATTCAGAATTGCTGCGTGCTCTGCATAGATTAGGCTCTAAGGAGCGAGCAGCATTATTAAAAACCGTGGGCGATAAACAAATCCACTGCATCTGCGAGTGCGTGTATAATACTCTAAAAGGAAAAATACCTTTATCGACGTCTCAAAAATCAAGAATCGCGAAACATAAAAAAGTTCTCAGAAAATTGGTTAAGCCTGGCGAGCCTATAAAAAAGAAGCGACGAATCCTGATCCAGAAAGGCGGAGCTTTCCTACCGCTGATATTAGCCCCATTAATTACGGGCGTATTGAGTTCTATTTTCAAGTAAAATGGAGCATGCAAAGAAGATGATGATTGTACCGCCTGAACTTATACAGCGTTTTAAGGATACCGAGAAATCAGAACAAAATATATTATCACAACTTGACAACGAGATGCATAAAGTTTTGTCTTCAAAACTGGCAGATCACGATAAATGGGTTCAGTACAACCAGGTGCTGCAGAGGTACCTGCATTTTGCGGACCAAACGAGACAGGCAATCAAGCTACCTATAGAAACGAGCAGCAGGGGCATTTCAGACTCTGATATTTTAGCGACGCTGCCTGTCACTTATAAGAAAAACGGCGAAGCCTTTTTACGTATTTTAAAGGCATCAGACGACGTGGATTGGGATAATAAGGGGACAGTTACTATAAAAGGTGAAGTCCTGCCCTCATCTAACATAATCGATTTAGTGCACGACGTGCTAAGGCCCCGGAAAACAGCCAATCCTCAAGGCTGGCACAAGTTTGCCGATTATCTTAAAGAGAGCAATGTGCCTCAGGTGCTGATTGGTAATCCTAAACGTCAAAGTACATCACTGCAGTATGAACACGTAAGGAAATCTGAGGTGGAAAGCGACGTCGAACCAGAATCTAAATTGGCGGTGACAGCAACAACTTCCAAGCAAAAGACGGTAACCAGAAAAACAGTGAAGCGAAAGAAAACTTCAAACCCAACTACAATCGCGGGCTGGGAGCGACTCAAACTTACATCATAATGAATCTGGACGCAATATACTATGACCCTGCTAACCCCTCAGGTTTTGCCGGCGCCAACTCGTTAATTTCTGCGGCGAAAAATAATCACACCAGTACACAAGTAAAAGAATGGTTGCACAAACAGGATGCATATACCATTCACAAAACTGCAAGAAAAAAATTTCCTAGAAATAAATATATCGTAGACAATATTTTCGAATTATGGCAGGCCGATCTTTGCGATATGAGGAGTTTAGCCGAGTACAACGCCGGAAATAATTTTATTCTAACTGTGATTGATGTGTTTAGCAAGATGGCTTGGGCGAGACCTATTAAATTTAAAACCGCCGATTCAGTAATAAAAGCGTTTCGTGAAATATTTGCTGAAGCCGAAAACACCCCTGTAAATTTACAAACTGACAAAGGAAAAGAATTTATTGCTAAATCTGTGCAGAATTTTTTCAAACAACATGATATCAACTTTTATGTGACGCAGAATCCCGATGTTAAGGCCGCAGTAGTTGAGCGTTTTAATAGAACATTAAAAACTAGAATGTGGCGCTATTTCACATACTCTAATTCATACAATTACATGAACGTCTTGCAAGATTTGATGAAATCGTACAACAATCGTTATCATTCAAGCATCAAGATGGCGCCCTCCGATGTAAACGAAAACAATATACTTGAAGTGTGGAACAATTTGTATAAAAAAGGGGTGGGACTTAGCAGACCAGCAAAATATAAAGTAGGTCAGCATGTAAGAATCAGCAGAACAAAGCACGCATTCGAGAAGGGATACGAAACTAATTGGAGTGGTGAAGTGTTTATAATTAAAAAAGTGATTAATAGAAAACCGCCAGTGTACGAAGTAGTTGATTTAAGCGACGAGGCGATAGAGGGAGTTTTTTATGAAGAAGAGTTGCAGCCAGTGACTTTGGATGGTGACGCATTGTTTAAAGTCGATCAAGTGTTAAAAGAAAGAGGTCGTGGCAAAAATAAAGAGTACTTTGTAAAGTGGCAAAATTATAGCGATAAATTCAATTCCTGGATCTCCGAGGCTAATCTACAACAGATATGAACACGGACGACGAATTTTATCTAACTTTGTTAAGCAACAGTTCAATCAGGTATTTCCCCGATAACACGACAGCGCAATTCACGACCCAATTACCTAAGCGAATAAGGTTGCCAGGCCAGTGGGTCACAGGGATCGCTGAAGTTCAGTATCCGTGTTCTTTTTTGGCTGTGACTGATACAGAAAATCTCGTGTATTATCGTACAGAAATACCGAAGGAACAAGATGGTGAAGAAGCGCATACGAAGGTGAAAAATTTGTTACAAGACGCTAGTGCGTATTTTAAAAGTGATAGAGAACAGATTTATTATTCAGGCGGGGGCGGGTGGCACGTTATCTGTATTCAGCCAGGCAACTATGAAACCATTGAACATATAACGGCCGAAATCAACAATCACGAGCTATTGGGAAAATTACTGCATTTTCAATATAGTAGAGTGACAAAAAGAGTTTCGCTTGAAATTAAGACCGACGCATTGAAGATGCTGGGGTTTTCGCAAAGGCTGGCCTTACAACTTGGGTACAAGCCAGATATAAATTTAATTGGTGCATTAACACCCAGCCACCCTGCAAACATCTGGGTGGGTCTACCATCACAAATGTTTATTTACTGCGATATTGTGGAGCCTCAGCTTGTGGGTGATGTCCTAGCGCCACTTCTCCGTATTGTTAACGTGACCTCTGATAATTACAATTATGGCTGTCACAAAGACGCTATATTTTCACCGGCTCATTATATAAATGTCATGAAACGAGAGTTTGAGAATATCGAGGTTAATATAAAAACAGAAACGGGTGCTGAGATGCCATTCGAGTTTGGAACGCTGAGTTTAAAACTACACTTTAAGAGAATACAGTAGCTGCTATGGACTGTCCTTATCAGCAATATTACGCCAATCAAGCAGGCAACGGAATTGGAGCAATTTACCGAGGTTCACCATATCAAAAAGGCCATGGAATCGGGAGTTTTCTTGGAGGAATTTTTCGCAGTATTCTGCCACTTTTTAAAACCGGCGCCAAAGTCGTTGGAAAAGAAGCTTTAAGGACAGGAGCTAACATTCTGGGGGATGTCACTGAAAATCGACCAATAAGGGACGCGTTCCGCGACCGTGTACAGGAGGCAGGAAAAAATCTCAAACGTAAAGCCGACAGAAAAATCGATACTCTAATGGAAGGATCAGGATATAAAAGACGCCGCATACTCGACTCCAATCAGTCTACAAGAAAAATTGCTAGGAGGAAGCCAAACAAGGCCTCTTACTCTGATATTTTCTCCGGCAAGTAACCATTACCATGGCATTCCTTCACGCACAATCCTGCGAATGCGTGAAATCAGAGCTAGATTTGTTCGCTTTACCTGCAACCCAAACCAGCATTGAAAATGGACAATGGATTTTTTACAAGCCGCTTTCATCGCTAACTGATGACGCACCGATTGAATTTGTTGTACCCGGCAACGGCAACGATTACACCGATTTAAGCCAGACCATGTTATATATTACTGCTAAAATTGTTAAACAGGACGACACGATGATAACAGAGGAAGATTCGGTGGGGCCCGTTAATAATTGGCTGCATTCTCTGTTTAATCAAGTGGAAGTGTATTTGAATCAAAAATTGGTAAGCCCTCCAAACAACACGTATGCCTACCGTTCGTATATTGAAACTCTCCTAAATTACGGACCGGACAGCAAAAATTCGCATTTAACGTGCGGTCTTTGGTATACAGATACTGCCCGTAAAATGGATGACGTCACGAATGAGGGACTCGTAAAACGGCAATCTTTTACGGCCTCGAGCAAATCAGTCGAGCTTATTGGTCATGTACATTCGGATTTATTCAATCAAGAAAAATTTCTAATCAACGGAGTTGAAATGAGAGTCAAATTTATAAGATCGCGTGACTCCTTCAGCTTAATGGCCTCAGAGGGTACAGCATACAAGGTAAAAATTACCGATGCCAGTTTGCTTGTAAGAAAAATGAAAATAAACCCTTCTATACTGCTAGCGCATACGAAAGCACTGGAAACATCGCCCGCTAAATATCCGATTACGAGGGCCGATGTGAAAGTACTGACGATTCCGTCCAACGTTCAGCGAAAATCTCTGGATAATATCTTTCTGGGCCAATTACCGAAACGGTGTATTGTAGGTTTTGTTTCGAATAAAGCTTTTAATGGCCATTATGCATCAAACCCCTTCAATTTTAATAACTACAAAATCAATTATTTTTCGCTGTACATCGATGGGCAACAAATTCCTTCAAAGCCCCTACAGCCTGATTTCACTAAAAATGGCATGTATGTACAGGCATATCATACTCTGTTCTCGGGCACTGGAATTCATTTTCTCGATGAGGGCAATGCGATAAAACGCGAGGATTACCCCCATGGCTATTGTCTGTTTGCTTTCGATTTAACCCCAGATCTGGCCGCGAATGCCACAACACACTGGAATCTTCTAAAAAACGGCTCTCTACGTTTAGAAGTTGGTTTTGAGCAATCACTGGAAGAAACTGTTAATTGTCTGGTTTACGCCGAGTTTGACAACGTTGTAGAAATCGATAAACAGCGAAATGTGGTGGTGGATTTCAGTAGTTAAAAAAGCCCGACAACAAGATTTAAATTTAGTTATGCTCAAACATTTCGTCAGTATGGACTCTGCATTCGTAGACCTGCAAGGCTTCCGTGGCCAAAATAAACAGTTTATTCCAAAAGAAGTGGCCGTTATTTCAGCTGACGGCAAGCAACTAGCAGTTTTCGTTTTAAAACCGCCTGCAAATTACACAGTCCAACCCTATTTCGTCAAAAAGTGCATAAAGTACCTGGAGCGTAAACATCACGGTCTAGCATGGAATTCTGGTTCCGTAAATTTTGAGGAATTTCAAACTGAACTAGCAAGAGTTCTCAGTAAATTTGAAAAAGTGTACGTTAAAGGCCGAGAAAAAAAGGAAGTTCTAAGTTTTCTGGATCAAGCGGTCGTGAATCTGGAGGATCTAGGGTGCCCGTCTTTAAAACTTTTACGAAAAACAACTGCAGCGGTCCAGTGCCTTAACCACCACATCCGCCAGCCTAGCTGCGCCCTGGAAAACACACTAATCCTGACCGACTGGTACAAAAATGAATACACTGGAAGTTCAGAAAATATTGCAGATAATTCCGAGTCCGTTGAATGTAAAACGTTATGTTTTTGCTTCTGACCAACTTCCTTTAAAAGTTTCAAGACCGACAGCTATCGTCGTCAATACGGATCCATCAAACCGGCCTGGTGAACACTGGGACGCCGTGTATATAGACGAGCTTGGACATGGCGAATATTTCGACTCTTATGGTCGCCCGCCCGCTGGTTATCACTTAAAATTTATACAGCAAAACTCCAAAAGCTGGATTTATAATAAAAAAATATTGCAAGATTTTAGTTCTGAAGTGTGCGGCTTATATTGTCTAATGTTTTTGTATTATAGAATTAACAATGTTTCTATGTCTGATTTTGTAAATATGTTTTCTGATCATTTAGTTTGTAATGACTATTATGTAAGAGGGCTTTTCAATGAATACTTTACCTTATTCAACCTAGTTAATGCTTATAGTCTGTAGTAAAACACGATCATGCTGTAATAATTTAAATATATATTGTTTTAAATAAATGTATTCACAATATTAGAGTTTTCTTAGTTCTAGAGCTTAGAACGATACCCCATAATTTTATTAACAGTTTTTAATACAATAAGCGCACACACTGTTTGCAAATAGTTTATAACAACTAGAATATGGAGAGTCATCTTCATTTCAAATTTCATTCTACAAAAAAAAATCACAAAATCATAAACATATCGAAACGTTTGAATTAAACAATTCATATGTAAAATAGTTTTAATATATACGAGAGTGTCGTGTTCGCAATCGTTTTACAGATGGAAGTATGAAAATGATCTTGTTCGTACTCATTTCTCTAACTTTTTTTATAAAAATACACACCACATGAAAAAAGGGAATAGTGGATTAACATTAAGAATTGATGTGCGAAGTAGCAAAGAGTCACCAGGTACTCTAAAATACGAATACTATATACAAAATAACAATAAATACGCGTCCTATATATACACAGTGTCCAGCATGCCCATTACTTTAAAATCGATTCGAATCATCTAAACCCATAGGGGAGTGTATCGTAGCAGTCCTCGATCCTACGCCGTTTGTTGTACTGAACTCTGAAAATTTTCCGTTCAGGTCTCGAGATAACGTCGTAGGCAGCCGTTCTAGAAATTTTACGGTCAGTCTGCACGTAGGTGGCCTCGGCGTTGTTAAGAACCATGTCTTTAAGGGTCTCAAAGTTTACAGTCTGACTGTTTCTATAGTTAAGGGTGATCCCCTTAACTTTACAAACAACGACTTCGGCGTTTTTAAACGTTGAAAACAGCTTAAAAGCATAGTTCTTAGGGCCGCCTGAAACAAACTCTAAAATACGACTGCCTGGACCATAACACTCGACTTCGTCAGTCATATCCCCTAGAAAGTCGCCTGTTTCAGGACCCCATTCACCAGGTGATTGAGTGAAGACGGCCGAATCGGTGTCAAAATAAATAATTCGTCTACCTAACTTCTCCAAATACGAGTACAACTCCAATCGAGCATTAGCAGTCGTGTAAGCTGCCAGCGCGACGTTTACTGTGCGCAAAGGCTCTATGCCGTCGTCATGACGATCCCAGTTTAAAATGAGGGTCTCGTCATCGACTATAGTGAGCGAGTGAACAACCACCGAAGGATCTGTCATCTTGCTGAATAACTCGTATGGATCGGTAATGATATCGCATTGCATTAAATTCTCCCTTTGTGCAAATTTACCCCAGAAACTGTTTAGACATAATTTCGCAATGTAGCGCATTCCATGGTTTTTAACGATTTTGGCTGGGTCTAATGCGATACCTTCCCGATCCATATATTCAGCAATGTACTGATCCTTCAGTGCTTGGTCATCCCCACACCAGGTAGGGTACCCACTCGCCTGCTGTTTGATCTTTAGGAAGTTGTCCACGTATTTAGAGAATAACCCCCCTGTCTTCAGATGTTTGTCGTGCTGTACGACTTCATATTCCCAAATCTCGTACATTTCTAATACACGATACCCCAGCTCGACAGCTTTTCGGAGTTCATCGGCTACGTATGTACCGATAAATTTACGTTCATCCTGTGTATGACGACACTCCCCTGCATTCATGGTTTCACCACAAGTCTTGCACAGAACGAACATAAGTTTACCGTGCATGCGCTGAGGCAAAACTGGATGATATAAGCCCGAAGGTGGTAGAACACAGCACTTAATTATACCCTCTACGGTATCAAGTGACAACAGCCTGCACGCTTGTTCCCCAATGTGAATTTTGGGGTGACCTACAGGATATTTACCATACTTATTCACGTAAGGGTATAACGAGCACACATCAAAGTATTTGATTTGTTCGTCACCTTCGGCCTTATGATACAGTTTTACGGCATTCGTACGACCTCCGAAAAAACTGTCTCGCGGGTTCAACGGCATATTAGAAATGACCGCGTGATTTTCGAGAAAAGTCTCTGCTTCAATGTTGTTTTTTAAAAAAATTTTGAAATCGCATTCCTTCATCTCCACGAGTCTATAGCCTAAGGAGCGTATGCGGGCCGAAGTAGCTTCCGTTTTCTCGCGCCTTACAAACATCTGATCATATCGGTCTTTACCAAGTTGAGCGGTCTGATCAGGAAAACAGCTCTCACATCCATGGTAATAGCAGCCGTGGAACTGATAGACGGTGTTTGTAAGGCGCGAAATCCGTCGACTAAGATACCCTCGCGCAAACGCGACTATTGCCAGCGTGTTGAATCAGGACGCCCGAGTCATGCTCAATCCAGATTAACCATTTAATTGCAGTAGATGATTGATTATCCGCCATTCTGTAACCTATTGTCTCATTCTTAAGAAAATTACGCCTGAAAACTTTATTACAACAGCCTGCAATTGTACAGGCTTCCCTGAAAGGATCAACAGAATTTGCTTCGATGAAACTCTTCCAGAACTCGATACAGGCCTGCCTCAGTATATTGACATCGGAAATGCAGTATTTAACGAGTTCCTGCCTCAGGTTAAACACAACATTTCTGGCGAGTTCGTCATTATACCAAGTCATAAACTCTGCTCTAGTTGATGACCTCATTTCATCCGCACCGTAATAGTGTATGGGTGGCAGACCGCCTTCATAATTTTGGTTTTCTAAAGTATTAAAAAAATGAGGGAAGAAGCCTTTTGAGCCTGGAAAGTTAAATGTCTCAGGTAACTTACTTAATGGCATTGGCATGTAATTTAAAGAATCAATGAATTTAATATTATCGCAGTTAATGACCATGAGTTTTGTTCCGTTTGAAATAATTTTAGGATTCCATCGTTGTTTTGCTTAACAATTTCTTTTAGAATGAATGCCCCGTCATAACCCTTCATATTATGTGCCAATGCCACTACGTCACAGTTATCAGTTTTCAATGTCGAAATGTAATTAAGAAGTTCTCGGACAGGATTCTCTACGAAAATATGCTGTCGGACCCCACACTTTATACAATTTTGAGTAATGTCCGGAACGTTGATGCAGAGTTTACAAACTGTTTGAGCCACACAGAGGTTGGGTTCATGAAGAAAGGAATTTTGAGCTACGCCGAAAGGTTTACCTTGAGTGCATTCAAAATCGTAGAACACAAAGTTGAAATGCTTTTCCAATTTTTTCTTATCAGGCTTATCTTTAGCCATGAAACAGTTATGCCTTACGGGCCAACTGGCTTTACAAATATAACAAAATTTTGTGCCACACCGGTGGGGTTTTTTAGAGTCTACCCATACACTATTAAGACATGTCAGACATCGTCGCAAATTACTGCACAACCCTTTCATGTTATGAGTATTGAAGCATTCGACTCCTCGAAAGTCACGGTTACACACGTTACATTGTATTGACTCTACACGTCTCGGGCAGGGCGGGGAGGAATGACACGCTGGACAACTGTATCTACAGCGTCTATGTCTATCTCTGTTGGCTGCACGAACACGACACAACTCGCAAAAATAACTTGTAGAGAAGGCCGAGGTCAGACTGGTTATGACATTATAATGGTTGTCTTCATAGATTAAATTTAAAACAATTCTGTCCGCTGATCTCGGCCCCTCAAAATAAACGGACTTGCCTACTCTACTATTGTAAACTACTACAGTATACTGGACCAGAAAGTCCTGGAATTGCCGTATATGGTCGATAGTGCCACCGTTTGTGAGCTCAACACCGGATTGTACACACAATTCTTGAGCTTTCTGACTCAGTATAGGGAAACCCATCTTCATCTGCTCAAGCTCGGGGTCCTGAGTTTTAACTGCTATAGCCAGGGTTAGTGCTTGGGCTAAGCAGTCATTCCCCTCGTTTCTCACCACCAGGATGCCTGTGCGCCTCCGACAGAACTCTCCAAAACTCACCCCTGTCAGACGCAGTCGTCCTTTCCCGGACCCGACCGGGAGGGTGATTCGATCCACCTGTAGCCTCAGCATATCGCGCGCGAAGAATGCAGCGTTACACTGTAAAATCTTGGCTAAAACAGCCATTATAGCATCCGCAGATAGCTGGAAGCGGATAGCGACGGAAAGAAACACCGATCGGTTTTTCAGGGAAGTTGTCGTTCTTCAGTAGTAATCCGATGCGGTCGTCAGGGGATGAGTCAGATGTTATATAGGAAATTAATTCCTCTAAGGCGCCCTGGAAAAAATAAAGTAATTGTAGAAATACATAGTTATACGCAAATCGAAAAACTGCATTGAAAAATATATGCAGAATAATAAAATTGCATCGAAGATAACTCAGAGAAAAATCATTTTAAAAGTAGCATTATATGTGTAATAGGAGGTGCAGTGAAATTATAGGCAGTATAGAAGTGACATTAACTGTGAAAAAATAATAAAATTGCATCGAAGATAATTCAAAGAAATTTTTTTTTTAAAAGTAGCATTATATGTGTAATAGCAGGTGCAGTGAAATTATAGGCAGTATAGAAATGACATTAACTGTGAAAAAATAATTTGGGTATTACTTACTTGCAACCATGAAAGAGGATCGCTCGGCTCTGCGATATCTTTGAAAGTAAAATTCAGGCATCGCGAATTCAGATTGAACTTGGCATTCTGCCTGAAGCTCTCGCCTGCGGCCGTCAAATATTTAAATCCTCGGTCCTGCAGTAATTAAAAAAATATTTTATTATTTTACATTAGATAAAATACGTAGCAATAATTGTACAGCTTATAATTCATATGAAGAAGACATTGCCGTTCAGAAATTCTATAAATTAGCAATATAAAAAACTGTGGTTATAATTTTTCTAAAACTGCAGTTTTTATAATTTATAAAGAATCAAAACGTTAACTTACATTTTCAGCAGGGTTTTCAGCCCCACTAGAACAGCCAGCTTGCTCAGAGACGTCGTGGTCGTATCCACACGTTTTCGAATCCTAGTAAAAAGAAAAATTCAATAAATCACGAGCCCACTTACACACTAATAAATTTCCTGACGATTAAGACAGCTAAATAAGAAGTTTGAAACGGAACAATTTATAAAAACAGCGGATGTAAATTTTAGTTTGAATGAAGTTGATTTGCGAAAAGTTAATTAAAAAAAAGAAAATGAAATTTGAAATGAAGATGATTCTCCATAAAATAAGAAGTTTGAAGTTTATAAAAACAGTGGATGTAAATTTAATTTGAATGAAGTTGATTTGCGGAAAGTTAATTAAAAGAAATTAATTTTTGAAAAAATACTTACGTTTTGGGTTGCATCTGGCGAAGTTAGGTCTATGTACACCCTATCGTGTGACTCCTCGTGACTTTCGACCGTTGTAGGCACCTCGGTCAGAACCTGTTAATTAAAAAATTCTAATAAATCACTGTTCTCGTTGCAGAAATGAGCGATCGCAAATAAAGATTAAAAAACTTACGTTCTGTGAGGAGTCGGGAAGAGTCAGATCAATACAGGGGGTGTTCGAAGACCCTACAACGGCGGCACTCATGGAGCTTTGTCCGTACTCGACCGTCTGCAATTACAGTTACTGGTTAAATTATTTGTAATCCAGGCAATCGTGAATAGCAGAGATATTTTTAAAATAAAAAAATTTGTAAATTATCCCTTAGTAAATAACGACCACGCTTGAAAAATCGCTTAATTAGCTACTTACACGTGGTCCAGCCGATTCGAAGCCTGGAGGTGGGCGCACTGGCGTTTGACGGTTCCCCTGCAAAATAGAATTTATGGTTAAGACACACTGGATTTTAAAAGCTTTTCGTTTTAAATGGTTTTTTCTTTTCACTGTTTTTAAAATTCTGTAGATGTAGTTTTACACTGTAATGTTTTTTTAAATTTCTAGATATGTTTTTTTAATTTCTAGATATGATTTTTATGCTTAAATAAAAGATTTGTTTTAAAACTGTTTTTAAAAGCACAACTCTGGAATTAAAAAAAGAAAAACGAGTTTATATCCTCTAGCCTATGCTGAATGAATGATTTTTGAAAATACTGTATAAATATTTTTATATTTCACACTTACGCGTATGGTATCCACATATCTTGAGAGCTCTTTAAAGGTCTCGGTCAGTCCTGGTTCTATCAAGTCATCTCCTTCACGTATCCGTAGCCAAATTAAATCGTGTGCAAGCAGTAGAAAACGGTAATCGGTGATGTCTCCAGTCCGTACGCAGCGCAAAATCTCGGTGATACTGAGCGGTGATGGTGAAGAAGCCATTGCTGAAGCACTCTGTACACACACTGCTACACACGAAAGGAGAAAACCGAAGTGAATACCGCCAAGTGTTGCGACGAAGTAGAGCTCAGTTATCAGCTCTATCAATTTTATAAACAATGCTTGAACCTGCTGAAACGTGAAATCGTGGGATTCTTTTTAAAATGTCTCTACAATGAGGGCTTACAACCGATTATAGCTGGTCATAGTCATTGAGGCAGTAAGCTTTTCGACAACAACTGCCTGAGGGATGAAACGTCCACTCATGTTTATGCTGATTTTGCATTTAGAAACTAGCCGATCTTGTTGCATTGTTTCACAGTTATTTTTAAACATCTTCTTACAGTTTCAGAAATACAGAGAGATCGACCTATTTACTAAATTTCAAAAAACTTACAAACAACTAGGATTACTCAGTTTAAATATAAAAAAATCGAACTACACCTTGTATTCGCCGGTAATTTAAAAACAATAACATTTTGTTTGGGTCGGGACAACACATCACTTGCCTACCCTCCTGAATTAAATACGGACGCGCCACCGTTTCGCCAATTTTCATTTTTTTTTGTTTTTGTAATTCACGAATACATAAGTGTCTCTTGTTTTGCAATCATAACCTCGATATCATCTTAGTCAAGTTAAAAACCATAAAAATGCTTGCTTACCACAATGCATTTTCTGGAATATATATATCTCAGGCAATCAATGAAATAAGACAGTTTTATATTTTTGATAAACGATCTAATAGCCATTTTAATTGCATCATTTCATTTATTTGTACAGAGATAATTGGGGATTTGAAAATACAAAACTGTCTTTAACTCCGAGGAGTTTATATTTTTGATATACAGAGAGAAAAAATTATAACCCAGCAGGTGCGATAAAGACCGCAGTAAAAATGGACACGTCGCAAATACACTAGAAAGAGAGGTTCGTGAGACAGAACATAAATTGGCAACACTGTAATTAAATCCAAGATGGCGCCTTTAATTAATTCCATCGATTAAAATAATTAGGTTAATTAAAATGATATCAAAATTGGCAACACTGTAATTAAATCCAACATGGAGCCTTAAAATTGGCAACACTGTAGTTAAATCCAAGATGGCGCCTTTAATTAATTACATCGATTAAAATAATTAGGTCAATTAAAATGATATCAAAAAGGTCAATCAATTTAATTGGACACTAAATCCAATTAATTAGGTCAATTAAAAAGAAAATGGCGGCCAATTCGCGTAATTCGGCTGCAAATCCGCGTAATTCGGTAGCTAATCAATTTGATATCAATTTAATTAGGTCAATTAAAAACAAAATGGCGGCTAATTCGCGTAATTCGGTAGCTAATCCGCGTAATTCGGTAGCTAATCCGCGTAATTCGGTAGCTAATCCCTTTTTTAATTAGGTCAATTAATTTGATATCAAATTAATTAGGTCAATTAAAAACAAAATGGCCGCCGAGCTGCCTCCACTTCTACTGAGGCAGCTCGAAAAGTCGTTAGAATTCAAAATGGCGGCTGAAATTTAAAATGGCGTCATACAATGGAATTGTTTGCAATTTTCTTACTAACCATCGCACAAAAGTGTGTTTGGTGTCAATTTATATGTTTTTTAGGCCAACAAGTTCATTTTTCTTGTTAAAAATAAGCTAAGTATTAGTTCATGCGGGCATACAGATGTCCTTCCTGTGTACAAAAGGCAGTTGGTTATAAGAAAATCGAACAAACACTTCTCAGCTATCAGGATAGATCAAACGCACGATTAAAACAATACTCTAGTGAAAGGAGATGGAGTTGCAGTAGAGTTAACACAGGTTCCATCGGCACTAACACGTTGGATGGTAGCTGAACCGGAAATTTGTCACTTGATACAAGAGTTTGAGTGTAAAATTCGGACAGCAGAGTTATTGTTGATAAGGATATCAGTGCATTTGTTTATTTAGCTGAATCAACTGGTATTACACAGTTCCACAGTTTCATTGCGGAGCGCCTGGTAAACAGTTCCTCAACATTATTTCAGCCTTTGAAAAAGAACAAAATCCCCCTCTTCAGTTTTCCAACAAAAAGCATAAGCAAGAAAAATTAAACTTTGAAGATTTTAAAAACAGACATCCAGCTGTTTTCAGATTCCTAATAGTTACACAGAATTGTCAGTTAGATATGCAGGACTTTTTCAAACTCGAAAATCAGCGATGTCCGCCCAGTAATGGAGAATTTCTTCGCAGTCATAAAAGTGATCTACCACATATTTTAGAGGAAATTGTGGAAAAAAAGTGACATTGTCTTTCCAGGAACCTGTGATGCTGTAATTTATGATGGTGCAGTTCTTGCCAACATTTTAAAGCCTCATCGGTCTTCAAAGACGTTTAATGATTTTAACACATTTCATCCTCACATATGTAACGACATTGAGAGTTTTGGCTGTGGTAGAATTGATTTGATTTGGGACAGGTACATTACTCCGAGCATTAAAGATGAAACCAGACAGAAGAGGGGTACAGGAACCAGGAGATAAGTGCTACCTCATGTCAAATTACCTACAAATTGGCAAGAATTTTTAAGAAGTTCAAATAACCAAGAAAAACTATTTTCTCTACTTGGATTATTAGCAATGAATAACATAAACAAAACACAAGTTATTACTACTTCAGGTGATAAAATTGAAGGAAATTTCAGTACTGTGAGTTTTTTAATCGGAGTTACTTGCCCTGGTCATGAAGAAGCAGATTCAAGGATAATACTTCATCTCAAAGACATGGTAGAAAATGGTTTTAGCAATTGCATACTTCTTTTCTGGTTTCACGGGAAAATAAAAAAAGTCAACTTAAAAGACATGGATTTTCTTTAAAGAAGCTACTACTGCATTTTCATTCACATCAAAACCGCGAACATCCATTCCTGAAAATATATTAAATATTTTAGAAAAAATTTGTAGTATTGTTGTATTGTTCAACAATTAATAGCCAAAGTGTCAATGATGCCAGACAAGAACTGTTTATGACAAAAAAATCGTCCACCAACAAAGGGTGCACTACAACAGCATGTTCTACGGAGTGCTTTTCAAGCTGGGCACATTTGGAGAAAAGCAGACCAGCGAGAAATAAAGACACCTCCAAATGAATGGGGTTGGTGATTGGATGATGTATCATGAAAAATAAAATGGTCACAGTTACCAGAAATTGCAAATAGGTACTTGTCAAGAATTAATAAAATGTATGTGCAAAATCTGTAAAAATAAGTGTGGCTGTAGAAAAGTTGGACTATCACTTTGTTATGCAACTACAAAAACGAGTGTGACAAATGATATGATAAAACCTGAAGTTTATAAAGTATGTAATTTTAAATGTAAGAGTAAATTTTTCTAAAATCTTGTATTAGTAGGTATTAATAAAAACAGATCTTTGGTATTCATTCTTCTTTAATTTCACTCTATAAATATGACTTTACGACTTTACGAAAAGTCTCCTATATTAATTTTTTCATATTTCTGATATTACTAATGAAATTGTAGGCCTAAAAAACATATAAATTGACACCAAACACTATATTGTGCCATGGATAGTAAGAAAATTGCAAAAAATTCCATAGTATGACGCCAATTTAAATTACCGCCGCCATTTTGAATTCTAACGACTTTTTGAGATGCCTCCCCTTCTTCAATAAATTGTATAATCATAAACATTTCTACCAAAGGAAATCTTCTTATCACAATTTGCAGTTTTTTAATTAAATGAGCCATGTAGCACCTCCACTACATCCAGAGCTTATCGATCTCGAAATTCTGCCAAGAGAAAGTAAATCCTTGGGAAGTCTATCCAGAAATGATCGATCTCGACAGCATGCCAAGGGAAATGACTGCAACTCTTTAAAAATCCCAGTATGTCCCTTCCAACCCCCCATCCCTCACGCCCCGCGAAAAAATTGACAACGTCAATCTGGTCACGTCTTCTGTACTTATCTCCATCATTTATATTTTGTAAATTCTACAGATAAAATACATACAAACAAGGAATTCAATTGCTTGAAGTATTTCGGTATTAAATATGGTAAATAGATATATAGGTACCGTCGGTTTTTTCGCCGGCTTTTTTTCCACGTCTTTTTATTCCGCCACCCGATCGAATAGATGGGCATTCTGAACAGGCATAATAAGAAATAAGACATTGCGCGTCCGTCGCCGGCGGTCGGTTTACGTTACCGTAGCGGAAGAAGTTGATCTTCGGCTAGTATCGGTATTACTTCCGGTTACCGCCTCCATTGTCCGATATGATCAAGTTGGCCGATATGAACAAAAATAAAAGTGGCCAATATGAACAAGTTGGCCGATGTGAACGCCCATAATTGGCCGATGTGATCGTTGGCCGATATGAACGTTGGCCGATATGATATGGACCCGCTTCCAGCATCTTGTAGAGTAATCCTTTGTGCCACACCTTGTCGAACGCCTTGGAGACATCCAGGAAGACAGCAGCAGTCGATTGGTTTTTATTGTAGCCGGAGGTTATGTGTTCCGCTACTCGCAGGACCTGGTGGACTGTACTGTGTTGTGCTCTGAAGCCGAATTGCTCGTCTGGAATGCTGTTGTTTTCCTGACAAGCAGTCTTCAGTCGCTCCAGTATGATGCGCTCGGCTAATTTTCCCATAGTTGGTAGCAAGCTGATCGGACGATAGTTCTGCGGGAAGTTGTTGGATTGCCCTGGCTTTTGAATCACGATAACGTCAGCACATTTCCAGGAAGCCGGGAAATGCCGAAGCCTCAGCATCGCGTTTAGGATGTTCGTAATGGCAACGATTGCCTTCCCGGGCAGCGCTTTTAGGGCCATGTTGTAGATGCCGTCGGGGCCTGGGGCTTTCCTGACTTTTAGGGCCTCCTCGGGCGTCGTCAGAGCGTGATGTTCGATTGATTTCTTAACGTAGATGGCCGTGCCGCCGCCTCTGGCGTTAAGTCGATCGTTCCTATATAGTTCGTAGTTTGGCAACTTAGGATTATCGCCGGCGCGGAGATGCGTCTCGTTCACGAGGATGACGTCAAGGTTGTGCTGGCTGGCGAACTCCTGGAGTTCGTTCCTCTTGTTCGGGAGGCCGTTGGCGTTCCAGTACGCCATCTGCAGCGAGTTTGGTCGTGTAGGTTTGTTATACATTAAAGTTGAATAAGCTGCTAATATCCTGGGCGCAGCTCAGGAGACCGGTGATGATTTCGGCGCCGGAAGTGGCGCCGCTGAGAGCGGAGAGGACTTTTTGCGCTACTGCTGCCAGCTTGGTAAAATCCAAGTTGGAGAGCATCGCAACAAGGCCGGCCAGGTCGATGGGCTTGCTGCTGGGCTCGGCGGAGGTCTTGGCGAGTTCGTGGCGCGCGGGGCCGGTTGTCACTGGCGTCGCGACGGCAGGAGCGCGTGTTGCACTAGCACTGACTATCTCACTGTATGTTGCACTTTTATGCGCACTTGACGCCCTAGAGTTACTACTGCTACTTAATTTATTAATGCTAGCACTTACCGCTTTGACGTAGCTCTGGACGGGTGCCCTAGGACCTGCAGGTTTAGGGTAGGCGCTGCATCCCTTATAGCTGGCTGGATGGGCTCCGCTGCAGTTGACGCAGGTGGCTGGCGTATTCCTGGGCTTCTTACACTCACTCGAATGGTGGTTGTCACCGCACTTCACGCACTTTGGGTTAGCACTGCAGCATCGCTGCGAGTGCCCGAACTTTTGGCATCGATGGCACTGACCGATCGCGATTTTGCGTCTTGCCGACTCGACTTTTACGCGCAGATGGAGCACTGTATTCACATCGAAGACTTTTTTCGCGGCCGCGGATTTCGTTAGTTGCACGAGCACAAGAGGGATGGGCTTCTTATCCTTGCCCAGGTGCATGCGGTGCACCGACTTGACGGGGAGATTCTGGGCCTGGAGGTCCTCCAGGACCTCGAGATCGGTGATGGGCTCCGGAATGCCCCGGATCACAACTTTCAGCGGTTTGTCCTCCGCTAACTGATATGTGTGGAATGGCACCTTCACGCTGGTTAGGTGCCTCGTCATTTCCCTGTAGTTGGCCGTGGCAGGATGGACGCTGATGCCCTCTTGCGTGCTCTTCGCCTTAAGAAACACAATATTCTTAGCTGCGAAAGCGGCGGATAACTTACCCCAATTTTCCTTTGTGTGCAGCACAACTGGGGGGACTCGCTGGAGGTTTCCGACCTGGGGCACCTCCTCCTCGTCTTCGTCGAGGGTGGACAGAACCTCGAAGGAGTTCTTTGTCGCTTCGGATCGAGCCTTCTGAGCTGGCGGGGGCGGCTGCGATGTCTTGTTTGCCTTGCGCTTACGAGTGACTTCAGTAAACTCGGTGTCCATGCGCTCCTCCTGGTGAGCGCTGGAAGGACTTGAGCTTGTCTGGGGAGCTGGTACGGCGTCGGCGATTGTGGAGGCGGCAGCGGCGGCTGACGTGGCGACGAGGGCCGCTTCCTCGGTGAGGGCGGCTTCGTACTCCTGGGCGAAGAATTTGTCCATCTTGAGGTTCAGCCTTACAACGGACTTTTGTGACAGGCCACGGTACCTATCGGGCTGGAATAACGACTGCGAACAGAAGTCGTCAACGGAGCTGGTGTCGATTTTTTCCATCGCTGTTGATAACGTCTGTTACACTATTCTTTTTTTATGCGAACGCAAGTTCGACAATATTCTATTTATTAACGGGAGCTATTCCCTGAAGCATTCCGTCTCTGCGGAGCACGTGCAACCAACCGCCCTAGGGCCTGGACTGAACACGTGCTCTGGATACGGATTGGAACTGCTGTCTGGAAATGTGGCTGCTCGGGCTGGATACGTCTGCTCTCTCTGGATCGCTGGTTGGAAGTCTCTGATGACTTTTGTAGAAAAGCCACGTTTATTTATACGGTGGTGGCCAGACGGCCGAGGCTCCTATTGGTGGCCTGGAGAAACCGTTGTACTCGTAGGCTCCACCCTGTTTGCAGAAATCGGCGGCTTCCCTGGTTAAAAATTGCTTGTTCTGCAAGCGCTATTGCGGGTTGTGCTTGCGCTTGCTCTGAAGTAGTCATTTTATTATACTTTACTACAAAATATCTTAAAATTGAACATAATTACGCGTCAAAATTCCTAGCTTGAACACAATTACGTGTCAAAATTCCTAGCTTGATCACAATTACGTGTCAAAACTCTTTAGTTTGATCATAATTACGTGTCAAAACTTATAGCAAGTTATTATTTTCTTATTATTTTACTTTTAAGAAAATTACTTGTTCTATTCCCTCGTTATATTAGTGGGGGTTCCCTAAAAGAATTTTATCGCAGCACAGTCTTAATCTGCCTCCTCTGCGTGGCATGAATTCTTTACTAAATCTATATAGTGACCCACACTATCTCTCCACTTAGATAATCACCTTGATAGCACTTGGACTTCCTGGTGAAGCACCCCCTCGTACCCATTATTGCGCATAATGAGTAGGAGGAGGTGCTTCCCCCTCCTACTCATTATTTGCGCAAGGTACGACTCCCCGTGATATAGAATGACATATCAAGTCATTCTTGTCGTTATCAAACAATTCTAACCTAGAATTCTTAATTGATGATAATCCGGGAAACAAACCTCAATTTATCTTTGACGTGACAATCTGTCCTAAAATTGTCCGTGCACAACAGTACTGTGCTTTCCCCAAACTCATTGTACCATTAACAAAGCAGCAGGGGGTATTCGCGTTTGTATTATAGCTAAACAAACCGCCCCTAGTTTTACTCTATCAACTAGTACTAACTCGTTCTCAGCACCTAACTTTTCTCGAACTACCCCAATTTGATTATAGTAGTTTACGCGGTATTTCTCAACTGTTACTATATCGTTTATATCCAAGTACCCGACCTCATCACTACTATACTTTTTAATCACACCTTTTATACTATTCCTGAAGGACTTTTTTGTGAAGGCTGTTTGAAGTTCTGTTGGAGAGAAATTTGCAATTTTCTTTTTGTGCACAAGTACTCACAATTTGTTCGAACTTTTTCTTTGGAGCGAGACGTTGACTCCTGGAGCTTCCTAGTTTTGAAATCCTGATCAGCGGTTCCCCTTGACTGTTGTCTTGGCTCTGTTGTTTCTTTGATTTTCTTTAGATGTTTGACCAGTTTTGAGACTTCATGACTCTTGACTTCAAAATACCTTGGGCTGTACGCGTTGACAGTGGTTTTCTTGGTATGGGTAGTTCGTTTTTGTTGCTCGTACTGTGTTTTTTGAACACTTGAAATATCCGCTCTGAGTGCGCCAATTACGTATTCGTTTTTCAAAGTAGATTTTTAAAAACAACTTTATTTTTAATACGAAGTTATAATTAAATTCAAACTTGATATTAAAAGAATTACTTTTACACCGAAATGTTTCTAAGTGTTTTAATTTACACAGCTTAACACGTTCAACCCTGAGGCGATAGTGTATGAGCCCTTGCCTTGAACTGACATGTGTATCTTTGTGAAAAATAGGTTATTGTCAGTGAAAGCTCGATATATTTGGCAGAATATATAAATTAATGAAATTTTCGTATTTTTTTCCACAGACCAGTATACTGGTAGTCAGTATATAAATAGTAATCACACTATATACTGACTACCACTATACTGGTAGTGCTCCATATATGGTTGTGCCAATATATTTCTGTGAAATAAATCAGAAACTAAATCAAATAATTCAAAATTGAAGGAATTCTTTATTAAAATTAAAAGAAAAACTTGGTATTACAAAAAAAACACAACATAATTGTCATTACGAAGTAAATATAAAGAATATGATATATATATGTATATATTATAGAACACTTTTACTGTTATTTCTGAGTATGCCACATTTTGTAACAGGGGTGTATGCAAAGTCCGGGTGTGTCAGGACAGTTAGGACAGTAATAACGTGATCTCTTCCGTACATTATGCCTAGTGCAATATTTACACCGTAACATACCACTTTTGTTCTTCACAGTGATAGGAATCTGCTCTGGGAAATGTTGTAAATCGTTTGCATCTCTATTTACTACAGGCATCTTTCCAGCATTAGTAAGGTCCTCTATTACACTTTCTCGAAAATCCAGAAAGCTCATTTTGCTGTTTGTTACCTTTCTGCAGATGTAGTAACCGTTCCAAATACACATGTCGAATAGGTGGAAAAACACTTTTCTATACCAGCGTATAGTTTTTCGGGGTGTGGAGTAATACGATAGCATCTGGTCGGCCCGGTCTATGCCTGACATATGTTTATTATAATCGACTACGCAAGCTGGCTTCATTTTCTTAGAACCACGTTTACCAACAGTCTCTACCATTTCATGCTTATGTTTTGTACTGATCATTGTAACATCGCGTTTGTCTTTCCATTTTGTTACCAGAGTTGGACCCTTACACTTCCATGCAACTTCGCCTTTTTTTAATTTCTTTTTTAACATATCTCCAGGATTTCCTCGTCGATTATTGCGTAGAGTCCCAACCACGTGTGTCTTTTCCTTGAATAAGTATTCGGCCAGATCTGTGCTATTGTAAAAATTATCCATATAGATAACATGACCATTTCCCAAATAATCCTTCATTAATTGTTTAACAACAGATGCCGAATGTGATGACCCCTCTGTAACCAACGTACCCTTTCCTGTATACACTATAATATTTAAAATAAATCCATCGTAAGTAGTGAGTTCATAAAGTTTAATACCAAACTTATGGCGCTTATTAGATATATATTGCCTAAAGATTAAACGGCCGCGCCACAAGATCATGGCCTCGTCTATTGATAGCTCTTTTTCGGGATAATAGCAATGCTTGATGTTTTCTATTACCATGTCCAATATGTTTCGTATCTTATAAAGGCGATCGTCAGTGTTAATACCATCATGGTTTACAAAGCGTAACATCTTTAGAATTGCCAAGTATCTATCACGGGACATGGTTGTCCCAAAAAGAGGGTGGTAATAAATACTTTTCGTGCTCCACTGTTTAGCTAACGCTGGAAACTTTACCGTGCCTCCCAACGCACATAAACCTAAAAACCGTCTCATCTCTTCATTAGAAATTTCCTTCCATACATTTGGATGACTTCTTCTTTTTGGTCGAGCTAGATGTAGTATGGCATTATGAGCTCTTCTATTTGTTTCGCATGTTATTATGTTGACGATGTTATTATCGAAAAAAAGCTCGAAGTATTTGATTGGTTTTGCATCAACTGGAAGATTTACGTTGATAGTATGGGTTCCTACAAAATCAAATACCTCTAGATCTCTTTCGTTTTTGCTCCAACCGTTGTGTTGATCGGAAATGTATTTCTTTTTACTCTTACTTTTCGGTAGAGTCGAATTCGCGCTTTCTTCAACTTCTGGCTGGTCTCCGCCATCACCGCTTTCTGATTCACTTAGTTCAGATTTGTTACTTTTACTACTTTCTGAATCATTTTCAGAAACGTACGTCTTATCTTCAACAGAATCGTCATCAGAAAATTCATCCTGCGATTCACTGGATAAAGAAACTTCAGAGGAACTAAAATCGTCATTTTCTAACTTATTTATTTCTTCTTGTAACTGTTTTTCTGTTAACGGGCGCTTTGCAACGTACTTCGGAGGTTTACGTTTGCGTATCCCACTTGGACTAAAAATAAAAGCAAAATTCAGGAATGAAGTTACACGCACCTATTTTCGGATCACCCTATACATTATGTAATAAGCCGAACTCATTATACAATTTCTATAACTGAGAATTACACGTAACACAAACAAAATAAGGATATAATGCAATAATTAGTAAATACATAACCTAAAACTACTGCGCCTTGTAAAGTAGAACTAAACGAGTATTTTCATAAGTAATAATAAACGGTTCATTATTATAAATTACCTTAAATAATAATTAGAAATATTTCTTACCCTGGCATATTTTTATCGTCCATCACTTGATAATAGCAGAAGAATTAACCGCCACAGAGATCGAACTATAATGCACACTAAGCAACCTAATCAAAACAACCATGTGCTCAGTAAATCTAGCTATACTCCTCTAATAACCTAACTACCAGTATACTGGCACGTCATATGATTTTTCAGACATCAGGTGTACCCGGTGTGCAACTATATTGCCTAACTCCACGGCCGGCATATATTTTATCCAGCAATAAAGTAGATAGAAATTCTTGCCAGTAAAGTGGTAGTCAGTACACAACTACATATACGAAGTGCCAGTATTGTGGTAGTCAGGGTTCAACGTGTTAAGTAAACATTAAAGCGTAGTTGACATGAGGGCGTAATTCAGTTAAATAGGTTAATGTAAATTAATGAATTATTGTAAGTAAATATGTATAAGAGAATTACAAATTGACGTTTTGACGTGGCCAAATGCACTACTAAAATAAGGCGGTCGATAGCATCATTTCTATGACACATTTATTACAGTTTAAAATTTGAATTGATTAGTTGAATTCGACCAATTACCCACTATGCGATAGCAGTTTTAATGTTTACCTTAATTTGCAATAACGCCCTCGCAGAATCCAAGATCTTGTTTCCTATTATAGCGCTTTACAAACCAATATGTGAGTAAGGTAAATTTCCAATCTTTGTCAAAATGTCGCAAGCTAATATTACACGAAATTATTTGCAAATGCGGGGTTTATCCTGAGGCTGGATTCAACCTAAAGCTATGTCACTAACGTGACGTGAAGATCGAGAACGGATCAAATTTTATCATGCAAATGCCGTACAAAGTTCGATAATATAATCACTGAGACGGGGCGTGAGGCGCCACCATCCTAATATCTTTTAACCTAAAAACTAATGAAAATTAACTACCGCAAAAGATTCGTTACAAGATAACTGTGGTGAAATAAATTATATCAACTACTTTAAATGGGCGAGAAACACGCTTAAAATACATAATACCAGCATCTAATATTTGCTGGGTACTGCGTAGCACAATAAGAAAAACGCATTAAAACAGATCCCGAAGTTCGAGTGGCCTAAATCAAAATAAATAACAACCGACCTTGCGATAGTTCTCTAGGCTGCAGCAAGCGTAGAAGGAGAGTCCGAGTCCTCACTTAGGACCACCAAAAACGAGTCCTCAAAAAGGGAACGCCACCAAAAAGGAGCTAAAAGAGCACCAAACCATAGAATCTAGCTAATTATTCATCAAGAAAACGTGCCCTTAGTTGTTCTCGGCTCCGTTTCGCCAAAAGGAAACATGTGCTTGCCCAGATGAAATCGAAACTAAGGTTGAGCTTGGGAAATTGCAAAATAATCTTCACGGGGACTGCATTAGCAACTCCGGAACATTAAAAACACAACAAAATTAATTTCCCAGGCGAGATGCCTGTGAAAGAACCCAATTAAAATACGTTTCAAAACGCAGCTTCACAAGGCAGCTCTTCTGTAGCAACACAACATGGCGAATGACCAAAAAGGCTGATAAGGAGACCCAATTCGAAAATTTGAGGCAGCCTTGAAAGAAACTTGACATATGCAACCCAAAAAAAGCTTTATGCGCGGAGTGAAACCTAATCTCTAGGAGTTCTCCTACATTGTAATTTTGGGAACCGGCTTACGTTAGATCCGAATATAACTTACAAAAGGTCCGAAAGCTCAGTTTTATTGTAGGCAAAAATTAGACTTAATGAAAGATCAGGCAAAAAATTAGTTTTAACGAAAATTAGGGCAAATAATTAAATTAATAACTGTAAATGACTTTTGAACCGTAACGATATTCCTATTTACATCTTAAGTATGTTCATATATACCTCTTGAGTATGTTCATATACGAGTAGATACTTTATTGCAGGTGGATTACTGAATAATGACATTGCCTTTCTATTGACAGTATGATTGTCTGATACAATAGCTAATACTTCAAAACCAATGTGTTCTAATCCAACTACAATATTTTTGATCCACTCGTGTAAGGTATCACCTTGAATTGTTTTAACAGGTAATATATGTACCACTTTCTTATATGGTGACATTAAACTGTTAATCATAAAAACATAAGCACTTGAAGCCAATTCCTGTCCATTGGAAGGCTTTTCCGACAATATTTCCTTCTTTATAATTTAAATTTGCTTTTAAATGTATTTCATCTATTAGCAAAATGATAATTTTGTCATTTGGTGACAGTAATGTAAATTTGGAAGAAACATAACTAAGCATTTCTCAGAATTTTGCTCTAACCGAGGATTGCTTGACAATTTACTACACGCTTGTTTAATAGTAGAAGGACTGGGTATTCTTAAATTATTTGAAGCTCGCAGATATTGATATGCATGTGGTGATATGGAGTACAGCAAGCTAAAAAAGTCATTAGTTCGCAAGAATACCTAGCTCTATTCTTGTGAAGAGGAACAAGAGAAACCTGCTCTTTTAAAAACTCAATGCCATTATTACTATTAGGTAACATATTATTTAAATCTTCAAAATTATTTAAGATATTTTTTACATGGTCGTTAACTGTTAAAGTGTAACAGACAATTAATTTTTGAATATTTTAAATGAGCTTCATTTACAATCATGTCTATATCATTTATATTACTTACGGTGTTCGGCAAAGATATACTTGAAAGTGACTTGATTTTCATATCACCAAAATATACTGTCACTCTCAACTCTTCATTTATATTGACACTGCAATGTATTTTTGGATTTGGTGCATTTTTAATGTAAATAATGTTAACACATGCAGCTTTTCTAAGAACCAGCCACTCGCTTTGGAAAGTATTGTTTTTGCATTTTGCTTTTAGTTAATTTAAGTCACTAAACCATTTCTCATTCTTATAAGTCTCTAAAGTGTTCATGATGTCCTCAATTGCTTTATTCAATGCTTCATTTTCTAAACGATTACGTTTCTTTCTTGAACATTCACGTGCAGCTGATGATGACTGCGACAAATACTGCGAAAATCCAGGCATTCGAGATAGACTCGCACCTATTAAGAGTAAAATTACTTACATATAAAATGCAATAATTAAAAGATAATATTAGGTAACCGTGTTTAATGATATTCTTTTTGGAACTTAGGGTCACTGTAGAATCGGGATTTTAGTTGAATATACCGGGTGACAATGAGACTAGGGCCATGCTTATATCTTCTTTATTTATGGATCGATTTGGATAAAATTTTATACCAAGATACTAGACATAATTTCTAATTGGGTGATAGATATAGTCAAAATGGCTGACTTCCGGTTTTACCGGAAATAATACTAATTTTGGTTTTTTAAATAGAACACCCTGTATATTTTATATTTTTCTGCATCTACGAGTCAAATTACATATAATAGTCCTGCCAAATTTCAATTTTTTTAAAGAAAAAATTTGTTTTTTTATTAATTTTCAGTTTCAGATAAAGATAAAGGAGTGCATGATGCATATCGTTAGATTGGTAATGACATTTTCTATCTAATGGTAAAACGGCCCTTAGTAGGTGCCATTTAAAAAAAGTGAGTTTTTCTTAAAAAACGAGTTTAGCAAATTATATTCTTTTATTAAAGGTTTGTTATTGACCTTATTGATAAAATAGCTATTATTAAGAGTTGCTAGAGTCAATTAGAAAAAAAAATTCCAAGTCAAGGCCTTCTATGGTAAAAAATAAAAATTAAAAAAATAATTTTTTTGTTTTAAAAAATTGAAATTTTGCAAGACTATTATATGTAATTTGACTCATAGAATTAGAAAAACATAAAATATACAGGGTGTTCCATTTAAAAAATCAAAGTTGGTATCATTTCCGGTAAAACAGGAAGTCAGCCATTTTGACTATATCTATCAGCCAATCAGAAATTATGTCTAGTATCTTGGTATAAAATTGTATCCAAATCGATCCATAAATAAAGAAGATATAAGCATGGCCCTAGTCTCGTTGTCACCCGGTATATTGTTTTAGACACTGAAGTATTCACAGGTGAACGGGCAACTAAAGTCACAAAACGTCTCAAATAAAGAGTGTTTAAATATGATGTTTCAGTTTTATAATGGCCCTACATTCCAACAAGAATGTGCTTCGACTTCATATCATATGAGTCAAAAAGCAAAATAATCAGTTACTATTAGTAGTTATTATAAGAGCAATAGCAGAATAAATAACAAACCTGCAGTAAGCCTTGGATAGGATAATGGAGAGGAAAGCATCTTTCCAGTATTTTGTTCAGATATTTTCACACATCTTTTCAATTCCGCTTTCACGAAAGTGCAGTTCACGCACCTACAGAATTAGCAATTTTTAGTAACACCGAAAATGTGCTTAATGATGTAGTTTATTTCACTGGCGGCTATTTTCTCACTAGGTACGAAATATTAACATTTATTTATTTCTTAAATAATCCAATAATTACCTGGAAATTCTTTGTGGGAATAAAATCCTCTCTATGTATCGCATTTAACTACTTCTTTTACATTTTAATGTCTTTTGGAAAAAGAAATACCCTTAATTTAGGTCCGTTTTTATACGAGGAGTGTTCAAATTTAAACAGGAGTTTATTTATAAAAAAAGTTATTACAATATTACAACGATGAAATAGATATTTATGCATTAAGGGAGATATGAATATGTTTTTTCCCTGAGGTTGACATGTGTTACAGACCGAGGGCCTCTGGCCCCAGGTCTGTAAGTCAACCGAGGGTAAAAAACATGAATATCTCCCGTGGTGCATACAATATTTTATTTACTAGCATATTAGTACTAACAATAGTATGAAATTTCAAAATGTCATAATGACATATAAAATTAGAATATTTAAGTAACATCAAGGGTTGCCTCAATGTATGGTTGCTAAGACATGGCCTATAGTTGCATGGTTACCAAGAGTTTGAGGGAGAAAAAATTTGACAGGTCCCTTGGGAGTTATGAGTAGCTTTTCATATTTTGTTTCTATGGCGAAAATGTACAATATCACGTTGCTAGTAAATAAACTATATTACTTTTCGACGTAATCTCCCTGTCTAGCGATGCACTCGTTCCATCGATCTGGAAGCTCTTTAATACCTTGCTGGAAGAAGTCTTTGGGTTGCATGCGTACCCAGTCCTGAACAGCTTCGGTAATGTCATTATGTGACTGAAATCTTTTCCCGGCTAAAAAATCTTTTCATGGGCTAAACAAATAAAAAGCAGAGGGAGCAAGATCACGACTGTATGCTGAATGCGGAAGATGGTCCCACTGAAGTTTATTTATGGTTTCAATTGTTCTTGCAGCAGTATGAGGACGATTCAACTTGTATTCTTCAGTCAACAAGTGCGGAATCCACCTGGCACTCACCTTACGATACTTCAGCTTGCTTTTTATGATCTCTTCAACACTTCCGACACTAATTTGTAGATTTTGAGACATTTGACGAACTGTTACCCGTCTGTCTTTCTGAATAAGGGCATCAACTTTTTCTTCAATTTGACGATTAACTGAAGCCGTAGCTCACCGTATATGAGGCTCATTTGCTACAAGCGTTCTCTCGTCTCTAAAGGATTTTGACCACTCAAACACTCGACTTTTTGAAAGACATTGATCGCCATATTGTGCTCTCAGTATTGTAAGAATTTCAGTCGAATTTGCGCCTTCATTTGTAAGAAATTTGATTATTATACGCTGTTCCACGCTACAATGAACAGAACTTTCAGACATTGTAACTGTAACTGTCAAAATAATATTATATCAAAACAATTGTCATGAAGATGTTAACAAGAGTCACGGCTAACCTTTAAATATTTTTTTTGTATTCGCTCCCCAAACTGGTTACTTTGGAAACTGTCTAGGATCCTCAAAATGGCCATTTAGAGACGACTAAGTACAAGGCCTCTAAATGGCCATTTTGAGGATCCTAGATAGTTTCCAAAGTAACCAGTTTGGGGAGCGAAAAATACATTTTCGCGCGGCCTCCTAATATAATGCCGCGTTAATGGTAATTGAAACTTCATATTATAATGTTTGGAGAGCTAATACAAAAAAACGTTGTATGCAACACGTCCTCAAATGGCTTTAGAGGACTCATCTTCATATTACGGACTCGGCTGCGCTTCGCTCCGCCTCGTCCGGAAACATTAAGACTCGTCCCCTAAAGCCTTGCTTTGGGGACTAGTTACATAAAATACTATAATTTTTAGAATTGTGTTCAGGTGGGGTTTTAAATTAAACATTCCTGTTTAAATTTGAACACTCCTCGTAATTAGCCCTACAGGCGGATACATAACACCTGTAC
>OW679202.1:85692822-85715861 GCA_940337035.1 Agriotes lineatus
ATTGGTCAAAAATGACAAATTGTTTTCATTTCTGACCAATCGTACATCTCGATGCTTACACAGCAATAGTTGATCCTTTCCTAATTTCTCTATGTGCGATGCTTTGCGAGACACTCTCTATACTAGTTCAATTGAAATTCCCTTATTGTTTCTTGCGCCCCTGTCTGGACCTCGTATCAGCATCTTTGTTAGACAGTTCTTTACTGTGTTTCTTTATATGTCCCTACCATTACCTTTTGTGTGATTTCGTGCACTGAGGCACTGGTCAAATTCTGTATTTGCTCAAGAAGAAGAACGACCCCTCGATCTTTTGTCTTTTACCACACCTTGAATCAAGAGTATGATCACCTCGCCGCATGATATGGCCAAGGTATTTTAAAATCGACTTATTTATGGCCGTATATAGTCTTTCATTGATGTTAAGTTCTGCTAGGATTGACATATTTGCACGCCTTTCCATCAACAACACCCTTTTAACATTCTCCGCCAATAAAGCATATATGATTGTGAGGAATACTAAAGATCGAAAGTCGATATTTTCCTGTCTTTCTATACTATTCGGCCACTGTTAGTTTGGGAATTGTAATTCTGCGTCGAATGTCACTTTCACAATGACTAGTGCTTATTATTGGAGCACCAAGATATATTAGATTTTCTACGACCTTGATCCCGTTGATTATTCTGTTGTTGCTGATTTTCGTTTGCACGGTCTACAACTAATATTTTATTTTTCGACGCACTTACTTTAAGCCCATATTCTTCACTTGCCACTTTTATTTTCCCAAGAACTCTGCCATTTCGTCATGCAGACTTTGCTTCCGCAGATAAAGATCTTACCATTCCACGTAGCTGTTCGTTTTATTCGTTCGACGCGCTGATTTTCAAGATGTCCCTTATTAATAAGACAAATAATTATATATTTATTATCAAAATGTTGAAGGTTTGGTTACAAAATGTAGCGTATTCAAGCTTAATTTAGTGTCGACTTTTTCAGAATACGATGTGATTGCTTTGACTGAAACAGGACTCAGCTCGAATATTAATAATAACGAATTATTTACTGACGATTTTATTAGATTTAGAAAAGATAGAAACTTTAAAAGAAATAAAACAAAAAGGGGTGGACTCTTGTTTGCAGTTAAAAGCAAATACAAATGTGTCAGGGTTTCAAGTTTTGTAACGGTTAATGGCGAAGATGTGTGGATAAAAGTGTAGGTCGGTGATATTTCGTTTTATTTATGTTGTGTTTATTTTACTCCTAGTGATAGCGACGATTGTTACAGGGTATTTTTTGATTTATTAAATTCAAATTTCTTATTTTCAGAAAAAAGATGTATATTTATACGGACGGTGCTGGTAGAGAGGTATATTTTACCACTTGTTAGTGAAGATGCTCACCATCCTGCCTTGTTGTGTAAAATTGAATATGTAACAATGGATCGAAATCTTCAGCCTGTAAGTTTCTCTAATGCTCAATATAACTTAAATTTTAAAAGAGCAAATTTTCTTCAATTCATTTTCGAATTCTACGTTGAAAACTAAACACTTTTTGTATGACCAACTATATCTCTAAATTCAGCGGTTTTCGAAATATTGACGTTTGAACATTGAAGATTTGGAACATTTACGCAGCTGTAAAAACCAAACGGTTTCAATTAAAGCGAAACGGCTTGCACTTTCGTGTATCAGTTTTCTATGAGCTATCACTTGATGCTATTTTTCGATTCAACCAGAAATGTCAATTTTTTGACCGAAAGTCAGAAAAAACAATAGCAATGTCTTCAAACGTCAATATTTCGAAAACCGCTGAATTTAGAAATATAGTTGGTTATATAGAAAGTGTTCAATTTTCAACGTAGAATTCTAAAATGGTACAATATAGAGTGTGTTCCATTTAAAAAACCTACATGACGTCATATCTCTTACCTGGGGCACCCTGTATACTAACTTTTTAATTTAAAAAATGCGCAACTAAAAATACTAATTGACGTGTTCGAGCGTTTTTCCGATAATGAAATATCTGAATTTTAACTGAATTTGTGCAAGACTTTATGGACTCGTTGTATATCTTCATATCAACACGGATTTCTGCCAAAACGTTCCACAATGACTAATCTTTTAAGTTTTACTCAAACAGTGACTGAATCAATGACCAAAGATGACCAAGTAGATGTCATTTATACTGACTTTGCAAAAGCGTTTGACACAGCCCATCACGATACCCTACTCTATAAACTGCATTTATTTGCTATTTCAAAAAATCTTTGAAAATTATTCACGTCATATCTACGACAGCGTAAGCAATATGTAGTTTTTCGTGGTTGTTCATCTATAGAATACTTCATACGGGGTTCCACAAGGATCGAATTTGGGACCGCTACTATTTTTAATCTTAATTAATGACTTGCCGGAATGCATAAAAAACTTTGAATACCAAATTTTTGCGGATCATTTAAAATTATATAAGTCAATAACAGAACCTGAAGATTGCTTAAAACTGCAAGAGGATCTAAATCGTGTTGTGACATGGAGCAAACAAAAACACCTACGTCTAAATATTAAAAAATGTAGTTGCATGTCATATACACGTAAGCTACAATACATTGTTTATAGTTATGCAATTGAAGGGAAAACTTAGAAAGGGTGACTACTACAAAGGATTTGGGCATTTGGTTTGATTCAAAATTGACATTTAATCACCATATATTCCAATGTGTTAAAAAGGCTTACCATATGCTCGAATTTATAGTGCGTAATTCAGCAGGATTCAACTAAATATCAGCGTTTATTTATTATTTAATATTTAATATACCTTCTTATCAGCATAGGTCAGTTCTAACATATTTTATTCCTGTTATACGAACCAATTATTTGTTCAATTCACCTGTATATAGGATGATGCATTTTATAAATTCTTGAGAATAGGTGGATATATTTTTTATGTCTATAAATTAATTTAAGACAGAGATTGTGAAGATTCTTGATGAAACTCAGAGGAGTATACAGAACCAAAATGTAAATGTATATGGTTAAGTTATATTATGTTAGTGAGATCATTGCTTATCTTATAATTGTATAATTTATAATTTTTCATTTCTTGTCATTGTCTGCATATGTATTATTGTTTATTGTTGCTTGTTATTGGGCTTCGGCCTATTAGCGACATATTAAATAAATAAATAAATGATGTTCCACAGTTTCTACCAAGTAATTCAAGAAACAGAGATAGACAGATATGATGAATTCTCTCACTTTTTAAAGAATCTGACAAATGTGTAACTTCATATTTGGAGATATCTCAAGAAAGAAACAACTAATAAATACGGTATGTTGATAAAGAAATGATACTTCGCAAAATCTCTTACAATACAACTGCATACACATAAACATTTGAATTATTCTTTTTTTTAGCCAAATCCTATCATACCAGCTTAGTAAAATTGCATCCCCCTAGTCATCATTAATAACGTCACATCCCCCCCCCCCCTCTACCTAGATCTGGTATTAAAAACAAAACAGCTACTGTGTTTTGTACTTTAATTATTACATTTTCGACTTATATTGACGTCGCCTGCCTACTGTTAACATATGGCTCTTTATTTTTGAAGCACCGTGTATATTATAGTCTACCAAAACGGATCTAGCTACACTATATCAGGCAGCGTGGTAATTGTACTCGTTTAATTCAATTATTTTGTATATAATATCTTAAAGCAGCGCCGCTCATGCAGTCGATTAGCCAGCTAGCCGCAGCCTAAAATATGGAAAATTGTTTTCCACCGATAATCGAAAATAAAGTCGGTGCAAGTACGCGCTTCCGTCGAGCGAAGTCGAAGTAAGTAGAGTGACCTGGGTCAGATTCATGTGCCTACCAGTAGAGAGGATAGGCGACTACTTCGACAGAGTCGAACCTCCATTTGCGAATTGCTGTCATCCGCTTTCGAATTGTTGTTAGTGTAGGAGTGCTCGAATTGTTGAGTTGTGTATTGTAAGCGAGTTTGTTTGAATTAGCTGGACAAGGCATTATTTCAGTGACGAGAGTGGAAATTTTAGTGCTTGTGCCTAATGTGCCTGGTCCGCTTTTCGAAACCCATGCACCGGTAATTATTTAATTTTGGTTTTTAAGTAAGATTACCCGCAGCAGCATATGGCAGTTTTTTAGGCTTTTTGAAAATACACGGCCGCGCGGCCCCTCGCCTGGCATCGCAACCTACATTTTAATTGAAAATCTTAGCAGTTAATGAGGCTCTGTACGAAACGAACTAGTTCCAATACGGGTTTTTAATTGCTACTAGAAGCTACCTTCGTCCTGGTTCTATGAAACAGATAAAGCTACAGATGTAAAGAATACTATCAAGTGCGATATTCAAAAGGTGTTTTGCAAAAACATCTCTGCATGGGAAAATGGCAATTTTACACCAATAAATTGAAACTCAACTTTTTAAATGTGTAATAAAATAGTTTTATCGTGATCGTAAAATTGGGGTAATTTAAAATTTTGGAAAATATAAATACTGGTCGTTGTTTTAAAGAAATTACAAATAATTAAATACGCTAAAGGCTAATTCTCCACAGTTTTAGTAAAAATCTTAGCGACAGCTAAATAACCAGAATTTGTTTAAATATTTTATTTAAAAACACACTAAATTTCAGGTTAGGTACGTATGAAATTTCCAGATATATCGTAGTAATACATTATTTAAAAAAATAATAGACTCTGATTACATATATTGTATTTGCTGCAACCTGTAATTTCCGTAAAGGAAATCATAAACACGACCTGCCAGCCCGTTAAATTGCTATATGTAATTGTTACTCAATACCAAATTAAACACACATACCAGAAGAATGCCAGGGCTCGTTTCGTAATCGAATATTCGAATTGGCATTTCGCACAGCATTAATACCAGGTGTTTTTCCTATAGCTATTAGATGAATGTTATATATTGTTACTTATCTCTTGTCACTTTATCTGCACGGAACACTAGTTTTCCTTTGATAATTATAATTTAAGTTACTTCTACGTATACAGGGTGTAACTTAAATAGTGAAAAAATCACGAGTTTTCTTTGAAATAATGCATAACAAATGGAGGTTGATTTTACGGTTTTTTTAGTAATAGTTTCAAACTTCCCTTGGTTACGTTTTTACCAACGTAAAAACGAGAAATCAATGATTTTGTAAAATTTAATCGGTTTTTAATTTTTCATAGACGTTCAATGTACATATCAGTTATATCTTGTACCTATATTGTATATTCAGAAACTGTCACTGATAAGCTGTAGGTGCAAAAATAAGTGAGGAATAAAATCTAATAGTTTTTGAAGCTTGCTGTTGAATAGCAAATTGAAATTGTAAATTTAGAAAATATAAATATAATAAAATATAATTTGATATCAAAATCACCTCAAGTGAAGTAACCAAATCAAATAATCAACAGTAAAGCAAGCAAGTTACCCTTATACAATTAAAAATGACAAAACATTTGTTACACAGTTTTGAGATTTAAATTTGACTACTACAAGTACTTATCAGACATTTTATATCTATGCACTCAATATACATCTTTTGCAAATTTATATTTTTTGAAAATTATATACAATGTATCTAACATTTTGCCTTTACGCTAATAAAAAAGTCGGGTAAAAATAGAAATAAAATTGTTTTTCCGACGTGTTCCACAAATTAAGCAAAGTGATACATTCTGGTTATACAGTCACTAAATGTAATTATTATCACATTTAAAAAGAGTTAAGAGTTTATGGGGTATTTTGTAATGCTATTTCCGACATGAATTTAAAACCAAACAGCTTGGGATTTTCACAAGATGATGAGCACCTATTTGCACTCGATAATGATTAGAAAGTACACCTTACGATAAGTTAACATTGACCTACCGTTCTATAATATTTATTCCGCTCTCTAAAACCGACATCGTTAGCAAGATGCGAATTATATCTTTAATTAAAGCTAACGTACACTTTTGATTTATTCAACACGAAATTCTTAAATAAATTGCAGAAATTCATGGTTAAACGCAAAGCTTTTTATTGTAAAAAGGTTCTTAGTAATGCTATTAAAAAGTTCAGGTTTAAAATGAGGTATTGTCAACTTTGCCACAGGTACAAAGTTTCAATCGGAATTTCCATTATGCGGAGTGAGTGTTTTTATTAGCAATATTTACGATAAATTTCAGAAAAGTACCCATTGTGGCCATTCATACATAAGTCTACACGTTTCGATAACAAACGACAACAATACTAATTGCGGCTTTTCTTTAGTGTTTTGGGCAATTCTCGATCTCTAAATAGATTGATTTCCAAACGATCGAAGAATTTTAATTTGGTGCTTTGAGCGTTAAAAGCCCAATAGCTCAGTCGTTCTGGTTTAACGAGATTATGGAAAAATATTTAATTTTAATTTTACTGCCAATATCAAGGACATTAAACAATTTTTTTTAGCAGTAGCTCAGATAAAGCGGTTCGAATGTACTATTTTCAACCATCAAATCAAAGCAAATATTTTACTCGTTCCCAGTTAAGTAGCATTTAAATTGCGTGTTAGCTAGAATAACAATGAAATTAATTTAAAACAACAGAAGTACGACTAGTAACTGATCTCCTCATATCAATGCTCCTATTCATAACAAAAATTGATTGTGTCGGGCGATTCACATTCAAATATTATAGAACTGAAAAAAATTTGCGAATATTATCTGTGACCACAGCTTTGGTATGAACTTCAAACCTTATTTTATTAATCAATACAATATTTGACATTAACACAAAGAATTTTACTTACGTTGCCGGTTATTTCAAAATCATATTTTTATTTCCCTCGTCTAAAAGACGAAAAAAGTATTGAAATCACGAAAAAATCACCTTTCGAGATTTCTTCAGATCTTTACGTTTCAGGGTCTCTAGATGGCGAAAAACAGGTTTTCTCAATTCCGTCTGTCAGTCTGTTGGGGGTGTAACTCAAAAACTATTTGTTGGAGAAAGACGATATTTTGCATGCATATTATATGTCTACCTGGCATGAAACCTAGAAAGTTTCTGAAAAATATATACTGAGTAAGCACCTTAAAAAAATAAAATTTTGTTTATTTTTGCTTTACTTAAAAATAGATACGAGTAATAATTTAGCTCAGGCTTTATCATTGGCGAAAATGAGACCTAACAGATACAGGGTAAAAATCACAAATTGGACAGAATAGTATGGTGCTTTATAAAGCAGCAGAAACTTGCCCACTTCGAGCTCGCCCTTGGCTCAGTTACTCTAACGGAGTGCAAATCCTAGCGGACTAAATTTTTACTTCCCTCGTCTAAAAAACGTACAAATTTTATATTTACAAAGAATAAAAGTAATAATTTGTACATAGCTCAAGCTTTATCATTGGCAAAAATGAGGCCTAAGGGTAAACGCAGAAGAAACTCGTCCAACTCGAACACGCCCGTGGCTCAGTTATTCTAGTGGCGGACAAGACACTGGTTAGAAATATTCATCTCGGAGCGTAGAGTTCGAATTCCAGCGGACTAAATTTTTTTATTTGCAAATAGATCAAATTCGCTCGAGGGATGTTCTGTGTGAACTTCTTTACAGATTTTTTTATTATGCTGTAGTAGTGGCTGAGTACAATTCTTTGCTGCTCCTTCTGCTGATACCAAATGTGTTTCTATTGGCGATCGGAGAGCTTCCATTTAACAATCCATTCCTAATATGCAACAGCGGGATTTGCTAATATGTATCGTACCAGACAGGAATCATTCACTTCTGGTACTTTAAATACCTCCACCGATTTCTAGTGTTTCATATATTTTAGAGGCAACTTGTATAATTTAGTCATTTTATATAATGACTAAGTATTTCCTGTAATTTCATAAATTGCCTAAAATATATATAAGGTCTAGGCATTTTATATAATTACTGGACAGTTGCAGGCAATATGTATATATTTGAAGTTGGAAGTTATATTAAATAAACTGGCATAGCTGATTCTCATCTCTAGGCTGTGTGAAGTTCTAGCTTGTTTAGGTTAGTTGCAGCTTTTGATTGTGTGTTATATGCATCCTTACATGAATTAGCCTGTCACCGGTGATATTCACCGGTCGTTGCCTGAGGCCGTTGAGTTCGCCTACAATAAATATCTACAACATTTGTTAGGGTGATGAGTTAGCTTACACCCGCATTATATCCATTGGCTAATGAGTGCTAACTTTCACTTTTTAAAATACATATCGTAAAATTCACACTGTTCATTAGGCAATATATGTAATCCCTAGGCAATATACAGGGTGTACATGGGGCAAAAATTCAAGGGGTTATTCCTTGGCCTATTCTAAGAATATTTTGTCCTATGATGATTTCTGAAAAAGCCCTTTGTTTCGAAGATACAGGGTGAACAACATTTGCGACAGTAACAACATTTTATTATCAAAAAGTACATGTAAAGTTGCTCAATCTACAATAAATGTTCGAAATGATTTCCTCCAGCCTGGATACCTAATAAGTTCATTGGCGTACGCCAAACATTTATTTACATTAATGATTTAAAAAAATATCGAATATGGTTATCGCAAATTTTCGTCACCCTGTATCTTCGAAGCAGGGGTTTTTCAGAAATCATCATAGGATAAAATATTCTTAGAATAGGCCAAGGAATAACCCTTTGAATTTTTGCAGCATGTTTACCTAACACCCTGTATAGAATAGTCTTAAAAGATGCATTTCATAAACTACCTAAATTTGATAGGCATTATATAAAATACCTAGTCATTAGATAAAATGAATGAGTTATACAAGATGCCTGTAACATAAACATACATGCATACCAATTATTTTGAAACATTTTAAGACAGGAGACTTATTTTGTGTTACACATGTGCGATGCGGACCCTATGAGAAAGAAGTTTGAAGCAGAAGTTTTGCAAGACGTTAGAAATAGTAAATTAAATGTATTTCTCGTAACGAATCTATATTACTCCCAATCACACCACATTTTATATCCATGGTTCTAATGATAGAGGTATATGATTACTTTGCAAATATTTTTACTTTCCTCGTCTAAAAGACGAAGAAAGTATTGTAATCACGAAAAAAAGACCTTCCCTCAGATCGTCACGTTTCAGCGCCCTAGATGACGAAAACAGGTTTTCTCAATTCCGTCTGTCTGTCTGTCTGTCGGTGGTATAACTCAAACACTATTTGTTGGAGGAAGACGATATTTTGCATGCATATTATATGTCTATCTGGCAGGAAACCGAGAAAAAATAAAATTTTGTTTATCTTTGCTTGGCCTGAGAAATAGATACAAGTAATAATTTGCACATAGTTCAAGCTAACAGATACACAGTAAAAATCACAAGTTGGACCGTGGCTCAGTTATTCTAGCGGCGGACAAGAAACTGGCTCGATATATTCGTCTCTGAGCGCGGAGTTCGAATTCCAGCGGACTAAATTTTTTTTTATTTGAAAATTGATCAAGTTGCGCCAGGGACGTTCCGCGTAAACCCCTTTACAGATTTTGGTCTACTATATCGAGTGGAACTCTTGGGGTGATAGCTACTAATTTTATCGGTATACTTTTGACTATGACTTTTAAGTAAAACAATATTCCTAAACTGGCATAGTCAAAAGTATACTGATATTAGTACTGATCATGATCACCCTTCAAAATTTCCACTCGGTGTATACAAGTGATTAATTAGTCTTATTATGTTAACAGTGAATAGATATTATGGTTTCTGTGCGACTAGAAAAGGCTACCGTTGGTCTACCTGCAGCTTTTGCCTCTTATGCAAGCGAAATTCCAGTTGTATAAAATTTCCAGTTTAGATTTAAAAATAAAGTATGTTTAGTATTTTAATTCATGAAATCTGTACCTCTCGTTGAACAGTTATATTTACTTTCCAATATAACATTTTATGGAAATAATTCCACAATCTTATTTTTACTGTCAGACAATAGAGTTTAATTTATTGTAGTGGACTTATTTCAGAACCTGTGGAAGCCACACTACTATATTATTGTTTACCCATGGAACAAATATTATTCCACTATTGCGGTCTATGATCAAACACTACGAAGATATATTTTCCGTACAAAACTGCATCGCTAATAGTGCTTCGCGGATTTTCATCTGGATGAATATTCAAATTGATAGAGTATTTCGATTTAGTGTTTGTTGGCCAGAACTTAAACTTTAACACATCATAATGTTAAAAACTATCTACGGCGACCAATCCTTTTCTCGTGCCGTGTATGCTAATTATTATTATTATTATTATTACGAAATGTTAAAGACTGATGTTTACACCCGTATAGCCTAAAACAAAAAGTATCCTTAAATATAACCATTGCAAACAAGTTAAAGTGAAGAATAATTATCAATAACTAAAAATGCTTCGCTAACTGAAATTCCATCAAAATATAATGACGTAAACATAAAATTACTCGAAATAACTTCTTAACACTCCCGTAGAAATATGATATCTGACAGCCCATGATATTCATCACACTTCACTTCACACTAGTCATCGGCGTACCATGCATCAAGATGATTATTCAAAGCATTCACAAACGAGGTTTCCATCACCTTTTGAGGGAAACGATTACATTCGTTCATAACATGCATGCCCAACCTTATAACTGTGACCGCGTAGATGATTATTAGCATTGCGAACAAACATTTCACCAAGGCTAGTACTGAAGAGGCCATTTAAAGTTCGAAATGTATTAATATGAAGTCTATGACGTCTATGTTGCAACGATGGCAGATTTAACAAAGACAATCTTCCGTCGTAAGGTTCTTATCTGCAAACCCGAGAATTGAATTCGGTCAAGATTGTTTGAGGAGACGGTGTGGCAAATGGTTTTCCATTAAGATATAGTAATGTATTAGCCTTTTTCACAATCGATGTCAAAAGGTTTTCCCAAGATAGTTCTTCAGATATAATCACACCAAGGTCTAACTGAGGAGATACAGTCCGATCACATCCAGAAACCTCGAAACAATCGAAAATATTCGACAACTGGTGACGGTTGACCGACGACTGACATTGAAAATGATGGAGAAGCAACCGGGAATCTTGAAATCATTACCACCATTTTGGAAGGGGGTTTGGGGAAAAGAAGGGTATCTGCCAACTTCGTTTCGCATAATTTGGCCCCTAAACAAAAAGCACTTCTTGCACTTCAACAGCTGCAAGTGACCCAAATTTCTTGGATTCAATATTTCTACTGACGGCACAGTGCTATCAGCACGATCCAGAAAGCAAGAGACAAAGCATGAAATGGCGAGCAAAGACAACTCCCGGACCAAAGAAACTCCGTCTCGAAAAATGGAAGATGATTACCATACTGATGAATTTCTTCGACAGTTAAGGCACAATTCACAAGGAATTTGTGCCAATAACCTGTACTACAAGGGTGCCATGAAACGTCTATTGAAGCAGATTCGTCGTTTATGACTGTATTTGACAGCATCCGGCAAGTTTCATCTTTGACATGACACTGCTCCTGTATACTATGTGTTAATTCTAAAGAGGTTTTGGTAAAAAAAAAGAGTCGCAGATTGATACATCGCCCATAGTCAGGGGATCTATCCCCAGCAGTGTTCATGCTGTTTTCTTAGTTAAAATTGACCCTAACGGAAAGGCGATTTGATGACGTGGACGACATTCACAGAAATGTTGCGCCAAAGCTTTCCGATACTTATATCGTTGATGTCAAAAGCGAGTAGAAGTCGATAAAGATTACTCAACAGGACGCTGAGAGTACTTTCCACCATAGACACATCACATGCAAATGGTATTACGCTGATGTTTGACTTTTAACAACGGATAGATTTAAATTTATAAAAATACAAATTTTCTCAATATTATTCGATGATTTCCATCTGGTATGTTACAACTTAATTTTTTTTGTAGCTATTATAATCTGGTTTAGTTAGAAGTTGAGAAACTCTCGAGCAGTTTCTAAATACACGTCATTTAAACAGGCGTTAGTAATTAACTTGAATGATTGTTCGTTGCACATATGATAATTTGACTGATTTTCTTGTAATTCTAATTTGTTATTTCCTCATCAATAATTAGAGTTGCACAGGGCTGTTGCACGATGAGATCACAGATTTCACTAGCGGCGCTGGGTTTGTTAGACACCTAGATACTGCCCTCCATTGGCTTCTCTCTGCTGCTATCAATCGCGCCTGGTTCCATTCGATTCCTCTGGTTCCTATAGGGTGTCGTACTTCGTCGTTCTATGTTTTTATTAGCCTGCTCCTCTTCCGCTTTTCGGTGATTTTGTACTCCCACACCTTCTTGGACAGCTTGCAGCTATCCATTCTAACTATGTGGCCATACCATCGGAGCTGACTACTCGCAACTAAACTCAACAAACGCTTCACTCCTACCCACTGGCTGATATCATCGTTTCTAGTCTGATGTCGTCCGGTTACCCCTTCGATTTTTCGTAAATACCTCATTTCAGTTATTTGAACACTTGATCTATATTGATCTGATGTCAGCCAGGATTCGCTGCCATATGTCAAAACTGGTATGTATACTGAACTATATACCTTTATCTTCGATCCCTAGACACTTCCCTTTTGCACAAAAACGATTTACTCATTGGGTACAAGAAGACCTTTTCCGTACTACTAATCCTGTTTGGTAGTTCACCATACATTTGTCAACTTTTCTTGTAGTACCCTGAGGTATTTAAATCTGTTCATTTTCTCCACTAACTGCTCGTCTACTGATATATCTGTTTCTTCATCATCTGCTGCAATTGTCATCGCCTTCGTGCTGTATTAATTTTAATTTTGTTTCTTCCGCCCATGACTTGAGGCTCTTCCGAACATGCTATGAGTAGCAGCTAGCACATTCACATGTACAGGTTGCATATTTCTGTATCCGACTTGGTATCTCGGCATTTTAGTTTTACACTGCTTCAGAATTTCATACATAACTAATATAAATAACAAAGGGCTTAATATGACACCCTGCCTAACCCCAGCTGGTTTCTGGTTCGGACACAGTTTCTTGTTGTTCTAGAAAAACTTCTGACTCTTTCAACTAGGTCTGCAGGAACGCTTCTTTTCTGCATCACACCCCATATGAATTCCCTTGGTACTTGATCGAACGCGCTCTCTAGATCTAAGAACCCCAGAAACGGCGGTGCGTCCTGGCTCATTGCTTTTTCTATCAGCTGCCGTATAACGAATATAAGGTCTTGCGTCTCCCGCGCTGGCCTAAAACCTCGTTGTTTCTCTTCGAGTTGTTGTTCTATTACTTTTTTTCGTTTAAATTCCAAAATACTTTCGTAAACTTTACCAACCATACTCAGTAGGGAGATTCTTCGGTAGTTCTTCATATTCTAGGATCATATTTTTTGCACAGAGGTACCATGACAGCCCAGTCCTTAAAGATCTTCCCTTGCTTTCATGCTAATTACTCTTCTAAGCAGTTCCTTCCCTTTTTGCGGTAAACATTTTAGCATTTCCGGAGCTATATTGTCGTACCCAGCAGCTTTACCCAATTTCAATTTCCTCAAAGCGAAATGTAATTCTTTTCCGGTTATGTCTCTTTCATTTGTTTGAATGTTCCTACGTGGTCACATGTATATAATAACTACTAAAATATTTAAAATGCGTTTTTTCTTACACACAAAATTCCAACTATCAACAAATGGTACAGAACAACATAATTTTACCGAAACATTTATGGCAATCATTATTTCCGCAGATCAATAATGTACATAAAATGATATCTATGGAAACACATAAATATTTTAGCCTAAAATGTGTATTATCTACCACCATAATTGGAGCCATCCAATTCTGATATATGAGATATGTTTGAGAGCTAAACAGTAACAAAAATTGCACCAATTCTTCTGTATGGGCAAAACAACTATAACAAAAAATCACAATAGACGATTTTACCGCTTGCGAAACCGGCAATTAACTAAAACTAAATTAACTCCTGGAGCCGACAACCTAATTTATTATCACTATGACCAAAACCCAAAATTATAAACTACTTTCTGCGGTTCTTAAAAATGTCTCATCTTCATCGTCACACAAATAAAACAGCTGAAATGATTTAGAAAGTTGAAAAACTTGGTAATTTCATCATAACTGTCGAAGCACGGCGTCTAACCAAATACGTTTCTGCGTCACTACTGTTAACGGACAGCTCACATTAAAGGCTACCTCTATACCGAGTGCAACAAAAATAAGGACGACCTTCTAACTTGTTTCTGCTAATAAGGCTGGCATCCTGTAAGTTATAGAAGATTTAGATATAAACAAGAAGCAATTAGGACCCAAGAAAACCGAAGAAGCCACAAATTATTAAAAACCACACCACCTTCTGTTTCACGTTTAATCGTTTCGACCCAAAGGGAAACGTATGCAAAACCAGTACCACAAACTGTAACCATAGAATCTAGCAACACTTTAGTAAACAACATTCTTTCAATCATTTTAGGTTTTATGCAAGCATTTTTTTCACAAAAATCCTTGACGGAAACACCTATGGAATTATAATTCAACGATCAAATCTAATCGCTTTCTTAGCTCGCCACAGGATAGATGTAGCCTAATGCGTCAGCTACAAATGAAAATGCATGAATACCTAGCTGCCACATTTATTGCAAAGACAAAGAAATACGGGTAACTTTTGCATCTTAATAAACCAAATTGATGATTGTTGAAACATGCCTAAATGACGTCATTACAACGTTCCAATACAAAAAAAACATTTCTGGGTCATGATTTAATAACGAACATCACAATGCAAAATGGAACTAGAAAAAGGTTAGCCTTTTTAAAAATGCTGCTCAACGCATGTCTACGACTTGGATATTTTCCCAACATACGGAAACATTGTTACACCTTAATATGTTCGAAACCTCGGGAAAAACCATAAAATGTTGACTGTATACCTGCAAATTAATCGGCAATATTCAAATTATTTGAAATATAGTGTGTACAGTTCAGATTAACTAAAACAATTGATAATGCTAATAATAATAATACAATTCCGTCCTTACCTGTAGGTGGCCTTGCTCTGTGGCTTCCAATCCATTGTTATTGGAACTACCCCTTCGTCGTTTGCTTTGCTAATATGCTCATTCCAGTATTGTCTTCTCTGTTTTACGAACTTTACAACGTCTGTTACTTGGAATGCTTATCTCACTTTTTTTATTCTATCCAGTCGTGTTTTCCTATGACCGGTCTAAGGGTGTTCATATACATAAATATCTTAAATCTGGATTATTTTGCTTCATCTGAAAATTTCAAATAAAAAGATACAACACATAGCCATATTCGATGAAAATTACAAATAAACAAGAGTGCCGTCAGAATCTACACCCTTCGATGAGTAGATCATCAGTCGACAGTCAATATGATCGAAAATCAATTCCCAAGTCTAAATTACATAATCAACAAACTCACATAGGCTTACTTTAGATTCACACAACTCTGTTCATTTATATATAGAAATTCAGAGCTAAAAATTAATGCATTTTATTATTGCACATATCGCTAATACGTCCTCATACGTATATTATACGCCTAGCTGTTTGGAGCAACGCGTCATCAACAATCATTCATAAAATCGAAGTGTAACAAAATAAAACTTTACGAACTGCAGTTAAAGCCGAACGGTTCATGAGCAACAAGCGATTGTAACCAGAACTAAGGATATTAACATGTTAAAAACCTAACCATGGGGTTTCGTGAAATCCCAAATCAATGTGAAAGTGCACAGTTTTCTAATTTAGAGATTAGAGGCATTCACCGAAGATTAGTTTCGTCTTCTTCAGGTGCATTGTTCTAGTCCACGATTTCGTATGCTTCTAGTTGGTTTAGGAAGTCAGTATTAAACGTCTGCGCCTTAACTCCGTATAATACAACTGAAGATATACAGCATTCAACCATACGTTGTCTTACATTAGGATTTCAACTGTCGTTACAGAAAAGTGGACTCTTCTTTCTAACGGTTGATCTGACAGCTTGAATTCGGCATCTTATTTCTTTGTTGAGATACAAATTTTCTATTATTAGTCTCCCTAGGTATTTGAACTGTTCAACGCGTTCAATCAGAACCCCGATAAGAGACAACGTTGCATTGTTATGTTTCTCTCGACTGAATACCATACATGTTGTTTGCTAACATCAATGTTTCTGTCATTGACAGCCGTTATTAAGAGGATGGATTAGCCATTGGATGAAAGCAGTATACGATAGGAATAATTTTTTTAGCGGAAGCATATGTCCAACGATGGACGAAACAAGAGGCTGAATGATGACGATGATGATGAACATTAGTGTTTGGTTCTAGTTCAATTCTAACAAAGCTGATATGCTATGTATTCATTGCTTAAAACCTTTTATACTGTCGTGGACAATGCATATCTAATAATTGTATTTATAAGAACTGTGAGACAGTAACGAATGATTGATTGATAAACTAGATAGTCAATAATTGGTTTAATTTTTATACCAAAGCTAGTCTTACCGAATGTTCTTTTGAAAATTCCATCGGAGTATAGAGCAAATAGCAGAAGTGAAATAATACATTTTTTGCTTTGTACTAAATGTTTCAGGTTCCTTATCTTATTTTGATAATATTTTCTACGACTTCTTCTTTACACCGTTTAACTAATCTTCCTTCTTCTTCCTCTTATTGTAGGCCAGTGGCCTGTTATAACCACAAAGTGGTTCTATGAGCCCTCTTTGCCCTTAGGCCGGGTAGGTGGCTAGCCTTGCCCGTCGAAACTGAGGAAGAGTTCCCTTATTAGGGGTTAACGACTACCACAGATGTTAGCGTGGTAGCCGGGGAGCGTACGATTTTTAAAATCCATCTATAGCATCTACCGGGAATCGAACCCGGGCCGGCCGCCTGAGAGGCGAGCATTTGCTCGCTGCGCCACCCGTTCACTAATCTTGCGATATTGCTAAATGTCTCTGTCTAGTTACATTCATTCCAAGTCTGATAAACTCGGGACCCCTCCTCTTAAACACGATTACTTTACTATTGATATGATCGTAATTTACTATTCATTGTTGTCCCGATTCAAGAGATTCTACAATTGTTTTTGAACTTGATGCAAGGAAAATGTTCAGAATTTCTGTCTTCCGTCGGCTACAATCTGACTTAAACTGTACGGATCTGTCTTCGGCAAAGCTGCCTGGCGACAGGGATCCCGAGTATATACATATACGGATATGGATCTGACTGGGTCCTTGGTCACCACTGCATCTTCATTTGTTGGGCAGCAAATTGTGCTCAACATTTTCATTTGAAAAACGATCATTTATAGGTTTGTCCAAGTTGCATCAGCTTAAGTCACAACTAATCGTATTAAAAGGTGATATATTTTTAGTTTTTTACTAATTTTTAGTGATTTGGTTTATCTTCGTCCTCTCAGTACTCATTTTTGCCATACAAAGTGTGCTGCTATAATTTGATTTTCACTTTTGACATTCGGAAGAAGCGTCGTGTTAATGTACTTTGCAGAAGTCTTTTTATTTACGACTCGCCCTGTATTTGGTCTAGTGTCTAGTCAGCCAGCGATTTAAGAACTACTGTGTCTAGGTCGTCTGCCTATTGATTTTTTATTAACCATCCAAATTTTCCTAATTTTATTATAATGGCTTCCATTTCTGAATTACGAAGTGTCAGATAAAATATCGCCACGTTTTACACTCACTATTTGACATTAGGGTAAAGAATTCTACTTTTAACTTGCTATTGGTCTAGATGTTTATAACTCATGAATATTCTTCATGTTTTGAACTTGCTGTTTTTCTTGTTTGTTAAAAACATGTTCTGTATTGTATATTATGCCCTTAAGTTTCTAAGATATTTGCTTATTCACTAAAAAAACGGGACTTGATTTTTCAAGAATTTGAGTATATATTTTTTATTTATTTTAGTATAATTATGTATTCATTCAATGCTATGACTAAATTTTCTTTTAGGGCTGCTTAATTATATTTTATATTTGCCAAATTTTATTTAACTCGTAAGTTTAACTTACCAATTTACCAACCTGAATTTTAACAACTTCCTTCACTTTTACAAAGCATGTTAATGTTAACTTTTTGGTTGCGGAAGGATATGCGGAAAAATTTTAATGTAAAGTGTAAACGTATTACATCACTCCCTCGAGCGAGTTGAATGAAATTTAGCCTACATGTATAACAGCAAAAAATATATTTCGAAATAAACCAGAATTCAATTAATTTATTGCGGTACTGAATTATGAAATCAATAAACAACTTTCAAACCAACAAAATGCTATTTTTGGAACTTTAAAGCTTCCGATTTGTATCATAGAAAATCATAGTTGTGGTCGTAGACTTGCTTGATATAAAATTAGATAAACTATCGACACTTCTATTAAAACTATCAATTTGCAGAAATTCGATGCCTGAGTTTACATTATGTCTAGTAAACATTTGGTAAATTTTCAATTTTAATTTCTTTAAAGGCTGTTAAAAGCATTTGTTACTTGAGCACTATACAGGGTTTCTCCTAACCCGAAATATATAAATAACAGGTATTTAAGGATCGTTTTGCAGTGTTAAACTCTGAATTAGAAATGTTGCTAATAGTACAATTATAGCAGAAAATATTTTTCAAATATAAAAAGATCTGAAATAATTTAGCTAAATTATAGCAATTTTTAAAACTTTTTAACGTATTTCACTTGCTTGTGATAACATTTAAATCCCACTATATGCCGGATGGACAATGTCATGATGGCCATACTAGACATCATTTCTGATGGACAGATAACATTTTCTTTTGTCCAAACAAAAAAAAAATTTTAATTGTATTCTTATTGTATAAGGCCCTGACTGAAGAAAATCTATTCTAATTGGCTCCAGTAAGTTACAATAATCGCTGTTTTATCAATTGGATCATAACAAATCCTTCATAAACAGATTAAATCTGCTAAACGTGGTTTTTTTAGAAAAAGGATTTTTTTAGATAGCACGTACTAAAGGCCATGGTGCTATTAGATGATAAATGTAATTGACAATTTAACGATATTCTTCATGCACTACTTTATCTTGATCTGAAAGTGAAGAAGATTGAATTAGTATTTTTTTTTAATATTTTTGTGTAATACCTGAGCAAATTAGCAACACTGTCGTAAATAATTTGAGCCGTAAATTCCTAAAAAGATAAAATATACAAAGCGATATATTTACTATACCGAAGTTAAAAACATTTCCGGTAAAACCGAAAGTCAGCAATTTTATTACATCTGTTTGTAAATCCGAAATTATGTTTAATATCCGTGTAACAAAGTTAATCCAAATCTGTTTATAAATAAACAAGAGAGGACATGGTCCGCGTCTCATTGTCACCCGGTCTACAGTGTCCCTGGCTTAACTTTGCGATAGGTGTGTAATTTTTTTAGGGTATAAAATGGATTTTCATCAAATTACAGTTCAGATAGGATCTAGTTGGCAGAATTAACTTAAGAAGAATATCAATCATTGTAGGTAAAGTGGGCTTTCTGGTAACTTTAAGCAAAAATTCTGTAAAATAAATTTTCGAAATTAAAATTATAACCACATGTCGACTTTCCTTACATTTGCATTACAAAATAGAAAATTAAAAAATTAACGTACAGACCTTTTTTTTAAATTATAGTCAACAATTTCAATTAAACACTGGGGTGATGAAAAATCCAGAAGTATATGATGGGAACATGAGCATAGTTCCCATCCATCTCAGCAATCTACTAGAGGTAACATTCTGTTATGCTCATAGACACATTACAAGGTCTCGGAAAAGGACTGATCAATCGATGACGACTCACGCAAGAAACATGACAAAAAAAAAAGATATTCTTCGAATCGCAACATGGAATATATCGACGTGAAATAAGAAAGAACAGGAAGTAATTACAGAAATTGAAGAACGGAAGATTGATATATGTGCACCAAGGAAAAATAAGAGAAAGGAGGTGGACATACAATAAGAGGAAGGTACTTAGTAGTCTACAATGGTGTAAGTAAAGACCAGAGAGCACATGCATGGGTCGGCTTACTGATTCACAATCAGTATATTGATAACATCACTGAGATAAAGTACATAAGTAAAACGATGTTATTAGTTTCTTTAACTCTAGACAATACAAAGCTAAATATACTATCTATATATGCTCCAGACACGAGTAGAATGAAACTCGAACGAGATACTTTCTATGATGAACTCGAAAAACTAGTAAAGATTATACCAATAACAGAAAGGTCATTCTTATGAGAGATTGAACGCACTTAGATGTAACAGCTATTACTAGAGTTAAACAGAAATATAACGAACAGCAAATAAATGAAAAAGTGGAAGATTTAATCGACTTTTGCACTATTAACGAATGCAGAATAAATAATACATTCTTCGACCATACCATATAACAGAAAGTAACCTGGTCAAATAGTAAAGGACAAACTTCAATGATTGACCTTATAACAACTAACAGAGCAATATACCCATTCAAAATTTTGGGACGTAAAAACGCTAACTTTCGCTAATATGGGCAGTGACCACGGACTAGTGCTTTGCAGACGCATTTGAAGATATAACCGAAGAAAAAGATCTCATCGGCAACAGAAAAGTTGTTTATAGAAAAGATATCAGATCCTACAATAAAATGGCTGTACCAAGCAATGCTCAAACAAAAGCTTAAAGAAACTCAATTTCATGAAAACTGTTAGGCAACGGAAGCGTAGAGAGAATTGCAATCCAGCATTATTACAGCAGTAGAAGATGCACTGGGAAAACGTAAAACTTCAAAAAACTACTAAAAATACATATGGAAGATCTAAAACACCTTGGTTCTATGACAGAGTTAGACAACTGGCAAAAAAGAAGAAAGCCAGCGTTCTCACATATAAAGCCTGTTCAACACCTGGAAATTACGCTGAATGCAAACAAATACGAAATGCTGTAAATCAAGAAATAAGAAACATAAGGAAAAGTATATAAACGACATCAAGCACGAATATACAGGACAAAGAGAAATATATAGAGGACACTAAGAAATTCAACAAATGAAGTATGTGAATATACAGTGCCTACCAAATGTATGGAACCGTCCTTGTTATTTCAAAACTATTCAGCTAAATCGATAAAATTTAAGATGCAAACTGTTTACAAAGCCTTCTATTATGTCCACAGTTTTGTTTTTTTTTATTGACAAGGTCGGGAGCTGCACAGCCAACTTGACTTTTTTTTAAATAGGAAGGGGGTCAAATCGCATACCGTTTGAAAGGTATTTTCAAGTAGAATTCAGCGACATGCCGCTTGCCATAGTTATCTTTAAAGATAACTTCGCTATTAGTAGGTATTAACTGGTAAAACTGAAGATCCCGTTAGCATGGGGACCAATGAATTGTTTTATGGTGTTTAATGTAACATCAGATTGTTGAAACCGTATTTTAAGTTTATGAAGTTCATCTAGTACAAGAATCATTTATAAGCAAATTTATAAACAAATCGCGTCCCTTCTGCATGACTGCGTCTTCTATCACCGTATCCTATCATCATCAAGATTTCTATACGTTTTTTTCTGTAAGATGCTCCAGAATTTAACACTTCGGGCACAGTTTTAGCTTTTGACGTCGTTAAAAACAACATAAACTAACCATTGTTTTCAGCGCTCACTAAATCTTCAGTTATCCAGTTAATACCTACTCCCATCTTTAATTTACAATAGCGAAGTTATCTTTAGAGATAACTATGGCAAGCGGCATGTCGCTGAATTCTACTTGAAAATACCTTTCAAACGGTATGCAATTTGACCCCCTTCCTATTTAAAAAAAAATCAAGTTGGCTGTGCAGCTCCCGACCTTTTCAGTTCAAAAATAATAAACTGTGGAAATAATAGAAGGCTTTGTAAACCGCATGCATATAAATTTTATCGATTTAGCTTGAATAGTTTCGAAATAACAAGACCGGTTCCATACATTTGGTACGCACTGCACAACTAGCATCGGCAACAGCACAGTGGCTGAAATATTTCACAAAGCTCTACAAATTGACGTAAACAATAACACAAACATGAACTTTTGTAAGAAGACCTAGTCAGAGGATTGATGTTCGCATTCCTACCGTGTGGGCATAAGCTCAAGGGTCAACCTTTTTCATCGCTAACGGAGTCTATCACCTCAGCCATTCCCGGGCACTCACCGTGCACAGGGGTTTGAGCTCCTTTGGACTTTTGGAAAAAAGGCCCTACAGGCCTAGAAACAGCGTTGGTTCAATTCCAACGCTCGCTCTTACCTTCGGGTCTCCCTTTATTGCTAGCCGAAATGATTGCCAAACAAGACCGTTTATCTCTTCGCTGATAAGTCAGAACTTTTTTCAGCGCAACCGCGTATCTTACTGGCAACCCGCAGCTGACAGCGGTTTTGGTATAGATGATGTAGTTTTTAATTTTTTATATTCCCCTCCTCAATGGAAGGGACACCTATCACCCCGACCTCCTCATTGAGCTCGTGCAAAAAAGCACTAAGCTCCGTTGTTAGTTGTGATCGGATGGGCACATGTTTCGTCTCTTGATGTTAAGACTCGTCAGGGTACCGACATGCGCTCTTATTTAGTTAGGATGTGACGGCAGAACTCTTGACTGTCAACTTACACTTTTTACAGACTTCGCTTCTGTTGGCGTACAATGATGTGTATGTTTTTGTGGATAACGTCCACTGAGACATACAGTAGGTGAGTATATTACTCTACCGCTGTGGTACCTCCATTGCATGAAGTCACACACCAACTATCTGCGTCCCGTCGCAAATGATGTAAATTTTGTAAGAAGACTAGTCAGAGGATTGATGTTCACATTCACATGCCACACGGTAGGAATGTGGACATCAATATGCCCACACGGTAGGAATGGATAACCACGTCAATAGGATGGGGGGAAGGTCGCATAGCACGCACATTCAAACACAAAAAACCAAGTGGAAATAGACGCCGGGACGACCACCCAAGAGATGAGCGCAG
>OW679202.1:85715961-85765579 GCA_940337035.1 Agriotes lineatus
AATGATAAAGCCTGAGCTAAATTATTACTCGTATCTATTTTTAAGTAAAGCAAAAATAAACAAAATTTTATTTTTTTAAGGTGCTTACTCAGTATATATTTTTCAGAAACTTTCTAGGTTTCATGCCAGGTAGACATATAATATGCATGCAAAATATCGTCTTTCTCCAACAAATAGTTTTTGAGTTACACCCCCAACAGACTGACAGACGGAATTGAGAAAACCTGTTTTTCGCCATCTAGAGACCCTGAAACGTAAAGATCTGAAGAAATCTCGGAAGGTGTTTTTTTCGTGATTTCAATACTTTTTCGTCTTTTAGACGAGGGAAGTAAAATATGATTTTTAAATAACCATCAACGTAAGTAAAATTCTTTGTGTTAATGTCAAATAATGTATTAATTAGTAAAATAAGGTTTGAAGTTCATACCAAAGCTGTGGTCACAGATAATATTCGCAAATTTAAGTTCTATAATATTTGAATGAGAATCGCCCGACACAATCAATTTTTGTTATGAATAAGAGCACTGATATGAGGAGATCAGTTACTAGTCGTACTTCTGTTGTTTTTAAATTAATTTCCTTGTTATTCTAGCTAACACGCAATTTAAATGCTACTTAACTGGGAACGAGTAAAATATTTTCTTTGATTTGATAGTTGAAAATAGTACATTCGAACTGCTTTATCTGAGCTACTACTAAAAAAAATTGTTTAATGTTCTTGATATTGGCAGTAAAATTAAAATTAAATATTTTTCCATAATCTCGTTAAACCAGAACGACTGAGCTATTGGGCTTTTAACGCCCAAAGCACCAAATTAAAATTCTTCGATCGTTTGGAAATCAATCTATTTAGAGATCGAGAATTGCTCAAAACACTAAAGAAATGCCGCAATTAGTATTGTTGTCGTTTGTTATCGAAACGTGTAGACTTATGTATGAATGGCCACAATGGGTACTTTTCTGAAATTTATCGTAAATATTGCTAATAAAAACACTCACTCCGCATAATGGAAATTCCGATTGAAACTTTGTACCTGTGGCAAAGTTGACAATACCTCATTTTAAACCTGAACTTTTTAATAGCATTACTAAGAACCTTTTTACAATAAAAAGCTTTGCGTTTAACCATGAATTTCTGCAATTTATTTAAGAATTTCGTTGAATAAATCAAAAGTGTACGTTAGCTTTAATTAAAGATATAATTCGCATCTTGCTAACGATGTCGGTTTTAGAGAGCGGAATAAATATTATAGAACGGTAGGTCAATGTTAACTTATCGTAAGGTGTACTTTCTAATCATTATCGAGTGCAAATAGGTGCTCATCATTTTGTGAAAATCCCAAGCTGTTTGGTTTTAAATTCATGTCGGAAATAGCATTACAAAATACCCCATAAACATGTTACCTTAACTCTTTTTAAATGTGATAATAATTACATTTAGTGACTGTATAACCAGAATGTATCACTTTGCTTAATTTGTGGAACACGTCGGAAAAACAATTTTATTTCTATTTTTACCCGACTTTTTTATTAGCGTAAAGGCAAAATGTTAGATACATTGTATATAATTCTCAAAAAATATAAATTTGCAAAAGATGTATATTGCGTGCATAAATATAAAATGTCTGATAAGTACTTGTAGTAGTCAAATTTAAATCTCAAAACTGTGTAACAAATGTTTTCGCATTTTTAATTGTATAAGGGTAACTTGCTTGCTTTACTGTTGATTATTTGATTTGGTTACTTCACTTGAGGTGATTTTGATATCAAATTATATTTTATTATATTTATATTTTCTAAATTTACAATTTCAATTTGCTATTCAACAGCAAGCTTCAAAAACTATTAGATTTTATTCTTCACTTATTTTTTTGCACCTACAGCTTATCAGTGACAGTTTCTGAATATACAATATAGGTACAAGATATAACTGATATGTACATTGAACGTCTATGAAAAATTAAAAACCGATTACATTTTACAAAATCATTAATTTCTCGTTTTTACGTTGGTAAAAACGTAACCAAGGGAAGTTTGAAACTATTACTAAAAAACCGTGAAATCAACCTCCATTTGTTATGCATTATTTTATAGAAAATGCGTGATTTTTTCACTATTTAAGTTACACCCTGTATACGTAGAAGTAACTTAAATTATAATTATCGAAGGAAAACTAGTGTTCCGTGCAGATAAAGTGACAAGAGATAAGTAACAATATATAACATTTATCTAATAGCTATAGGAAAAACACCTGGTATTAATGCTGTGCGAAATGCCAATTCGAATATTCGATTACGAAACGAGCCCTGGCATTCTTCTGGTATGTGTGTTTAATTTGGTATTGAGTAACAATTACATATAGCAATTTAACGGGCTGGCAGGTCGTGTTTATGATTTCCTTTACGGAAATTACAGGTTGCAGCAAATACAATAAATGTAATCAGAGTCTATTATTTTTTTAAATAATGCATTACTACGATATATCTGGAAATTTCATAAGTACCTAACCTGATATTTAGTGTGTTTTTAAATAAAATATTTAAACAAATTCTTGTTATTTAGCTGTCGCTAAAATTTTTATTAAAACTATGAAGAATAGTCTTTAGTGTATTTAATTATTTGTAATTTCATTAAAACATCGACCAGTATTTATATTTTCCAAAATTTTAAATTTACGTTAAAACTATTTTAATACACATTTAAAAAGTTGAGTTTCAATTTATTGATGTAAAATTGCCATTTTCCCATGCAGAGAGGTTTTTGCAAAACACCTTTTGAATATCGCACTTGATAGTTTTCTTTACATCTGTAGCTTTATCTGTTTCATAGAACCAGGACGAAGGTAGCTTCTAGTAGCAATTAAAAACCCGTATTTGAACTAGTTCGTTTCGTACAGAGCCTCATTAACTGCTAAGATTTTCAATTAAAATGTAGGTTGCGATGCCAGGCGAGGGGCCGCGCGGCCGTGTATTTTCAAAAAGCCTAAAAAACTGCCATATGCTGCTGCGGGTAATCTTACTTAAAAACCAAAATTAAATAATTACCGGTGCATGGGTTTCGAAAAGCGGACCAGGCACATTAGGCACAAGCACTAAAATTTCCACTCTCGTCACTGAAATAATGCCTTGTCCAGCTAATTCAAACAAACTCGCTTACAATACACAACTCAACAATTCGAGCACTCCTACACTAACAACAATTCGAAAGCGGATGACAGCAATTCGCAAATGGAGGTTCGACTCTGTCGAAGTAGTCGCCTATCCTCTCTACTGGTAGGCACATGAATCTGACCCAGGTCACTCTACTTACTTCGACTTCGCTCGACGGAAGCGCGTACTTGCACCGACTTTATTTTCGATTATCGGTGGAAAACAATTTTCCATATTTTAGGCTGCGGCTAGCTGGCTAATCGACTGCATGAGCGGCGCTGCTTTAAGATATTATATACAAAATAATTGAATTAAACGAGTACAATTACCACGCTGCCTGATATAGTGTAGCTAGATCGGTTTTGGTAGACTATAATATACACGGTGCTTCAAAAATAAAGAGCCATATGTTAACAGTAGGCAGGCGACGTCAATATAAGTCGAAAATGTAATTAAAGTACAAAACACAGTAGCTGTTTTGTTTTTAATACCAGAACTAGGTAGAGGGTGGGGGGGGGGGGTGAAACGTGACGTTATTAATGATGACTAGGGGGATGCAATTTTACTAAGCTGGCATGACAGGATTTGGCTAGAAAAAAAAATAATTCAAATGTTTATGTGTATGCAGTCGTATTGTAAGAGATTTTGCGAGGTATTATTTCTTTATCAACATACAGTATTTATTATTTGTTTTTTTCTTGGGATATCTCCAAATATGAAGTTACATATTTGTCAGATTCTTTAAAAAGTGAGAGAATTCATCACATCTGTCTATCTCTGTTCCTTGAATTACTTGGTAAAAACTGTGGAATATAATTTATTTATTTATTTAATATGTCGCTAATAGGCCGAAGCCCAATAACAAGCAACAATCAACAATAATACATATGCAGACAATGACAAGAAATGAAAAATTATAAAATATACAATTATAAAATATAACTTAACCATATACATGTACATTTTGGTTCTGTATACTCCTCTGAGTTTCATCAAGAATCTTCACAATCTATGTCCTAAATTAATTTATAGACATAAAAAATATATCCACCTATTCTCAAGAATTTATAAAATGCATCATCCTATATACAGGTGAATTGAACAAATAATTGGTTCGTATAACAGGAATAAAAAATGTTAGAACTGACCTATGCTGATAAGAAGGTATATTAAATTTAAGGAGCTGCAACAGTTGTGGTGCATCTATTAGAGAATTTACAATTTTATACAAACATATAGAATCGCTTACACATCTTCTCGTTTCTAACGTTCGAAAGTTGAAATCACTAAGTAACAGAAGGTACAGAATGGTAGTCGGGTATATTTTATGCTCTTTGTAATATAGATATCTTAGCAACTTTTTTTGCAGTTTTTCTAACTCGTTTTTAAGGTAATTATAGTAGGCAGACCATCTAATGGAACCGTATTCTAGGGGACATCTAACATACACATTGTACAAGTAAATAAACGATTATATTTAGTTGAATCCTGCTGAATTACGCACTATAAATCCGAGCATATGGTAAGCCTTTTTAACACATTGGAATATATGGTGATTAAATGTCAATTTTGAATCAAACCAAATGCCCAAATCCTTTGTAGTAGTCACCCTTTCTAAGTTTTTCCCTTCAATTGCATAACTATAAACAATGAATTGTGGCTTACGTGTATATGACATGCAACTACATTTTTTAATATTTACACGTAGGTGATTTTTTTTTGTCACAACACGATTTAAAACCTCTTGTAGTTTTAGGAAATCATCAGGTTCTGTTATTGACTTATATAATTTTGAGTCATCCGCAATAATTTGTTATTTATGCATTCCGGCAAGTCATTAATTAAGATTAAAAATAGTAGCGGTCCCAAATTCGATCCTTGTGGAACCCCGGATGAAGCATGGTATTCTATAGATGAACAACCACGAAAAACTACATATTGCTTACGCTCTCGTAGATATGACGTGAATAATTAAAAAAAAAATTGAAATAGCAAATAAATGCAGTTTATAGAGAAGGGTATCGTGATGGGCTGTGTCAAACGCTTTTGCAAAGTCAGTATAAATGATATCTACTTGGTCATCTTTGCTCATTGATTCAGTCACTGTTTGAGTAAAACTTAAAAGATTAGTCATTGTGGAACGTTTTGGCAGAAATCCGTGTTGATATGGAGATATACAACAAGTCCATAAAGTTGAAAAATGAACACTTTTTGTATAACGAACTATATTTCTAAATTCAGCGGTTTTCGAAATATTGACGTTTGAAGACATTGATATTGTTGTTTCTGAGTGATAGCTCATAGAAAACTGAGATACAAAAGTGCAAGCCGTTTCGCTTTAATTGAAACCGTTTGGTTTTTACAGCTGCGTAAATGTTCCAAATCTTCAATGTTCAAACGTCAATATTTCGATAACCGCTGAATTTAGAGATATAGTTGGTTATACAAAAAGTGTTCAGTTTTCAACGTAGAATTCGAAAGTAATACAATATAGAGAGTGTTTTATTTAAAAAAAAACCTACATGACGTCATATCTCTGGGGACACCCTGTATACTAACTTTTTACTTTAAAAAATGCGCAACTTAAAATACTAATTGACATGTTCGAGGGTTTTTCCGATAATGAAATATCTGAATTTTAAATAAATTTGTGCAAGACTTTATGGACTCGTATATATAAAGCACTGTAAGTCTCCTGGAACAAGTAGACAAAATACCTAAACGCGATATACTTTTAGTAACTGGAGAATACGATGCCAAAATAGGCTTAGAAGCAGTATTTAGACCAACAATAGGGAAATATTGCCCGACTTCGACTTCTTTTAACGGACAAAGAATCAAATTGATCATGTGTTTATAAACTCAAAATTCCACAGCAGCGTGTTGGACGTAGGGAGTTACATTGGAGCAGAATATAACTCTGATCATTATCTAGTTAAAAAACGACTCTCCAAACCGAAAAAACCCAATAAAGAAAGAATAGCTAGATTGGATACAGGGAAACTGCGACAAGAAGAGTATGGCAACAAATTTCGAACAACGATAAATAATAGTTTGAAAAAACAAATAACCGAAGACAGTGAAACACTAGAAAAAGAGTGGAGAAAGCTAAGAGAAAGTATATTAGATGGAGCAAAGTATGTTGTTGGTAAGAAAGCGACATAATTGGTTCAACGCGGAATGTCAAGCGGCGATAGATAAACAAAGACACTGTCGCAGGATGTTTCTAGAGAGATGAACAAGGAAAAAAAGAAAACGAATATAAAGAAGCACGGAGCAAAGCTTCGAAGATGTGCAGAAGGAAAAGGCTAACAACCAAATGTTAAATAACATTTAAACTTTATATGAAAGTAAACCAATAAGGTACCAAATAATTGATCGTGTTAGAGGAGGATACCAAGCAATAACACGACAATAAAGGAGAAAGAAGGAAAACCAATAGGCAATGAAAATCAAATACTGCACAGGTGGATAGAACACTTCACAGAATATCTCAATAAGCAAAAATCCCATAACATAGGAAACAACCAACAAGAACCATTTGAAAGCGGAGCAAAAGGAAATAACGAGAATACAGTAGTAAAAAACCTACCCTAGAAGATTACAATACTGGACCAGATACAATAACATACGATATCATTAAACAAGGAGGCGAAGTATTACATCACAGGCCTTATCAACTATTTCAAAAGATCTGGAAAGATGAACCCTATATAGAAAAAAAGGCAATAAGATAAATAGCAGCATGAAAAATATGAGCATTAGTTTGATTAGCATAGCATATAAAATTCTAACCACACTAATTCATAGCTCAAACCATATTGTGAAAATATAATAAGTTAAAATGAAACAGCTTTCATAAAATGAAAATAAACCCTCGATCAGATTTTCATATTGAAAAAAGCAAATTTGTCAAAGATGCATACCATATTTTTGTAGATTTCAGACAAGCCTGCGATAGTATAGAGAGAACCACATTGTATCTAATATTAGAATAATTTGAGATACCCAGTGAATCGGTGACTATGATTAGATGCACTCTTGAAGAAACTTACATAAAGGTCCAAATATATTTAAAAAAATCGGTAATAGCCAAAACACCAACAGGTATGAGACAGTAATTCACAGTATTGGCATTGATCCATATGGCACCATCTATAATAATAAATCCAAAAAAATGCTCATTAATTTGGACAATATTAACATAATATGTATATCAATACTAACCGCTAAAGTGTTTGTAGAACTAGACCACCAAAGAAAACGAATTGGATTAGAAATAAACGAAGAAAAAACAAAAATGTTAGCTGTCATCAAAAACCAACTGATAATAAGACAAAATCTGACTATCCAAGATTATAATATAGAGGTAGTTAGTAACTTTAAGTATCTGGGAGATACCCTAGCTAATGCTAATGAAGACACGACATAAATAAATGCAAGACTGATGCAAGCAAAAATGCTTAGCATTCGGGAGGTCGCGGGTTCGATTCTCCTGGCCGTCTGCTCTGATTCAGATTTTTAGGTGGTTTTCCTGAGTCAACAGGTACCTTCTCTGAGGCAAATGCCGAGGCAGTACTTCTCCACCTTTCCTGGCCTCTCTTCCATTCTCCACCCCTCTTTTCTCTCACCCACCCTATAACTCCCGTTCTTGGCTGAAGAGGGACGTAAGGTCCCTATAGCAGCCAGCCCCCAGTTGGGGGAATTGAAGTTACCCTTAACATTTACCTTTTTTTTTGCAAGAAAACCGTTTATTATATTCCTTGAATTCGATTTTAAAAGATAGAAAAGAAAGTTAAAATTGTAATATACAAAACACTAATCATAATAATAATAACATATGAAGCAAAACCTGGTCGGTGGCTCAGAAAAATTCAGCAAGACTAGAAAGAGACTGTAAAGAGCCAGATCTAGTTCCACACCTATCCCTAGGAAAGTTGAGGTGGACAGGGGATGTGCAAAGAATGGCAAAAAACGCTATAGCAAGACAAATGGAAAAACAAACACCCGATGGACAAATAAGTACGGGAAGACCACGAAAAAGATGAAGTGAGTCAGTGGCGGAGAACAGAATGTCAATCCTACACACTGAAAACGGGAGAAGGCTAGCGAAAGATGGGATGAATGGAGGAAGAAGTTAGTGAAGGCCAATATCCGTTATGGGCTGTAGTGTCGCTGCGCAAGTAAATAAGTAAGTCAATAAGAAAATACTTATTTACTTAATCAGTTACGAAAAGTGGGATATTGTTTGACGACTCGTAGTGTTTTGAGAGTATTGCAACTTTTGCGAGTTAAACAGTACAATTTTTCCTAACGTACTACGTAGAAGAGTATTTGTAATTTTGATAAAAACAACTTTAAATGGATCAACTCAAAAACTTTCTGAATTGTATTTAAAATATAGTAGGTACCCTTATTTCGCTTTCTTTCGCATGTCAGTTTGGTGTTCAACAAACAGATTCCAAAATCTGAGCAATTACGACGAATGAAATGCAGTGGAACGTCGATAATAAGTACTAATTGGGTATTAGGGTTGGTCAGATTTGGCATTTGTTCGGATTAACGGGTTTTTTTAAAAAACTGTGTCACATGGTGAAAACATTAAGTCTATATTTATTTACGTAGCTATACCTATGTAACACAACGTAATACATACCTAGTATACATATATACGTAGATGCAATGCACAGTACATCTTTTATGAGACATTGTGAAATAACGTTCGCTGCGGCCAACGAATAGAGACTGTTCGCCGGTGCAGTGTTCAGTTTTACGATAGACCCTATCACATCACCTCTGGTTGTGCACGTGCATAAACAGATATGCAACAGCTGCGTTCTGTATGTACGTAACTAGGATTGTCAAGTTTAGTTCGGATTATCGAGTTTTTGATCAGCTTACTGGAGGTTCGGATAATCGTGTGTTCAGATTATGGAGGTTGCACTGTACACTATTTTTGAAACGTACAATAATAAACACAAAATTTTAGATATACTGCGTTATGTTGGCATATAAATTTACGGAAAAGCATGAAATAAGTCATTTTGGAGAGCATTCCAAAAAGTGACTTTTTTATCACTAGTTGTGGAATATTTTCATTTCATAACTATTTACGTAAAGTATGAAATATTTTGTGGAATTTTGAAAAGTGACGCTTTATGTAAAAATAAAAAAATCTAATATTTATCACTTTGAAGAACTAAATGAAAGACCAATATGAAGGGTGTCCTCAAAATATGTGAACATGGCTTAACCACAAAGATTTCTAGACATAAAATAAGACAGTTTAGTTCAACTTACATAAAATATATATGCCCAAATGTATTCCGTTAAGGCAATATCGGCTTCAAAGTTATACAATACTGTGCGTATTATTTGCCAATGGATGAACCATGGATATCACGGCATATGTCAAACTTTTTAATGCCAAAGCCGATAGATTTTATATTTAGTTTCAGGAAGAACCATTCATGATTAAATTTCTCGTGGCTTTATACTTTCTGGTATGTGTAACAATTTAGAAAAAATCAAGCTAAATCTGGGTGACTGCAACATATTTTTTTGGAAACAGGTGATATCTGTGTCCAGTAAGTCGAGAAATAAATAACTAAAAACTAAATTTTAATTGCGACAGCAATTCCTTCTCAATTAGAATTAGAAATTATGCAAAAATGTGGTAAAGAGTATTGTGTTCTTTTTCCGTAGAATCAACCTTTTCACCCAGGACAATAGTGGTAATATTGAGAATTTACTGTAAATTTCTTGATCTAAATAATAATACTCTCGACTCCATTTCATCTGTTTAAAGAAACATGCTGCAGTCATCTTCCCCTTTTTTCGTATAAATCGTAACCACCATCGAAAATTATAAAAACAAAAAAAAATAATTAGTGAATGCCTCTTTCAGAAATAAATAATTAAACCTTGCCACTAAAGAGTCTAAAGAGAGTTGTGTTGTGACACACTCATGTTTCAGCTACTAATAGTACATCGATAATAACTAATGCCAACTCACGAAATAACTACAAATATTTTTCAATTGAATACAAACGTTCTATTGTTATCAGCAAAAGTATGTGTTAAAGAATTTTGAAGTAGAATATCATTGAGTTAAATCATCTTGTTTTGGGTCCAGGAAGCTGTGGTTGAGTTATGTGCACACATTTCAAGGGCATCCTGTATATTTCGAAATATAGCATGTTAAAATGCGATGTAACGTGCTGATGCTGATCGATTCATTTGTTACAGCACATTTTATATTACGCTAAACCTAGGCTACTAAATTATGTTACTTTTTTATTTTGGAGGCTTTTACGGCCATTTTCATTACGTAACAAACGACTTCCGGGATTGGATCATGTCATTACAGAGGTCGAAGAACTCAATTTTTCGCCTACTTTCGTAAGGGGATTCATCAAGAGAAAAATCAAAAGAGCACGGTAACACGACGTGAAAACCACGCCAGAGACGAAACTCTTTTGTAAGGGGAGGAATAGAAGAGCACGGTAACTCAACGTGTAAACTACGCTAGAAGCGAAACTTTTCTAATGATCGGAAGGAGAAAGGAGAGAATGTATAGGCAAGTACCTTTGTGGTTGAGCCTTCGTCCTGATTGAGATTAATAGGATGTTTGTAAATCCCAATGTCCTCGCTGATCTTTCTGCTAAAGAAGAATGGGGAAGTAGAAATTTTATCAAATATAATTGTATGGCCAGTATCGCGTTTGTGTTCAGCGATGGCTGATGGTGAAACGACAACCGACTTGAGACAGCGCTGGTGTTCGGAGATGCGAGTTTTTACTGAACGTCCGGTTTCACTAATGTATACAGCATTACAAGAGCAAGGGACTCTATAAACATCTTTAGATGACATTGTGTTTCGAAACAAACTGATGGGCCTGGTGGTTGAAAAAGTGGACGAGCATTTGCCCAAGAAAATCAAACAGATTGAAGGAAAGTTAATTGCTATTGAGAAGACGCTGTGGAAGCAGGTAAGCAATATTCCGAAAGGAATAATTTGCGATTCTTTGGTGTAGCATAAAAAGAAACCGAGGATGTCGACAAAATAATAATAGACATCTGCCGTGATAAGTTAAATATTGATATATCTGCGGCGGATATTGATTGCAGACATCGGTTACCAAAAAAATGGGCAATCATAAGTCACTCATAGTTAAATTTTACTGACGTTCAATAAAAACTAAAATCTTCAATTCCTAAAGAAACCTGACAAGCACAAACATTATCATCTGAGAAGATCCCACCCGAAAAAGAATGACGATCATCATTAAAGCTGCTTCCTCGAAGTATGGTAATAATAATGTTTTTAGTAGTAATGACAACAGGTTTGTAAAAGCTGATAGCATTAAAGAAAGGGTCCGGACAGATTTAATGATAACACAATAAATTCCCAAAACTGCAATGGTTGTTCAAACCAAAATTTTAATTAAAGAGTACGAAGGATATCTAAACTTACAAAAGTTTTATAAAATTTAGTTATCCCTAGAAATACCTGCAGAATTTGCGGACACATTTCACCTGTACAGTTGACCAGGTGAAGCGTGACTATCATTGTATAGTATTAGAGCAACCAGGCCATACTTGATGCGCTGCACCACATGTAGTTTTGCCGACTTTTTAAAGTAAGATAATAATTACGAGATGTGCGAGTAGGGTTTTATTATCCGTAATGTCTCACAGAAATAGTTATAAATTACAGTACAGTGAGATAAGAATAATTATTCAATTAATCATGCACTATTAACTATTACATACAGTTAACTTGGAGTTATTTGAATAATTATTTAGAAATATTAACTGCAAATATTTTTTATATAAAGCAGTAAGGCATATGTATTTATTACAATCAATCTAGAAATTGAAAAGTCAAAGGACAATTGATGTTAGTGATGACAATCTTTACTAAATTTTGACCTTCTCAAAAATATTCAGCGTACGCTACTGTGAATTTGATTGAAAATGCTTATCATTACATTAGTCCGGACCTTAAGCATTATACCTACATAAAATAGCGTCCTTGAATGATCTTAACCTTTTATCATGACTTTCGTTTTGGTGCAATAGAACACCAATGCGTTGTTTTGTTTTGATTTGTTATTGCAATTTTGTATTTAATAGGTTCATAAATTACTAATTTCTTACTTTAACTTTTATTTTATTTTTGTCTCACATTATTATATAATATATATTTTGTGCTGCTATCTATAAAGAAGTAGTTAATCTATTACCATATTTATGTTTGTTTATTACAGTAAAAATACATTGGAAATATTTAATAATTCATGAAAATATCAATGTAGCACATGTTAATTTACAGTCGTTATTGCCTGAATTAAAAACGTTTATCATTTAAAACCAAATTGATATTTGAAATGTATTAAAAACGTAGCTGAATTCAAATACTTTAACTTCAGTTGTGAGTATTAAGGGTTATGTTTTTATACGAAGCGATCGCTTTGGTCGCGGTGGAGGTGTAGGTATTTACATTAAAAATTGTTTTAAATTGTCTACTATCGCTATATTGGTCATGCTAATTACTTTCGAACAAATCTGTATATCTTTGGATATATTCAGAACAAAATTGACTATCGGCGCTGTTAATAATCCTGACCAAAAGTACTGTAAACAATTTCTCGATGAATTCGAAAACTCTGTGCTTGCGCTTATACCTTATTCTGAAAATATAATTTGTTTGGGTGATTTTAATACTGAATTTTTAAAGCCCCATTCATATTACTACAGTTTATATGCAGAATTTATTAAAATGCCTTGATTGAAATTAAATTATTAATTAACCTACGATTATAACAAAACACTGTGCATCACTTATAAATATGATTATTATTTCGGATAGTTCTTCGATTGCGGATGCTGGTGTAATTGATTGTCATCTTGATGACCATGACATAGTGTTTTGTGATGTTATAACCAAAGAACGACTTTTCTATACTTAAAACAAATTGACCTTGATTCCTTTCATGCTGTTTTACACGACTTACCTTTTCACCCAACACATGTTCCAAATGAGTGACGTAGATGTAAAATTGTTATTTTTTAACACTTTCATTTTAAAGCTCTTGGACATGCATGCCCCTCTTAAAACGTGTAAAGTAACTAAGTCATATGCTCCTTGGCTAACTGATAATTTGAAATACCTTATGTCCTTAACAGATAACGCTAAACCCAAATTTCGTAAAACCAAATTACTCCAACACAATATAATGGAACATCTCATAATAGACCACTGTCAAAAATGACATCATTCAGAGAACAATATAATAAAATATCAGATGTTATTAGAAAAAATCAAGCCAAATGCCTTTGAGGCGGTTAACATTGATATGTCTATGATACAACTTTGTTCTCCTTTCATTATTTCTTTTTACTCATACAATGAATTCCTGCATTGTTGATAACATTTTTCCGCAAGGTTGGAAACATGCGATTATCAAACCTTTACCAAAAACTAAGCATTCCACTCAAATTAAAGACTTACGAGTAACTAGTTTGCTTCCTGCTTTGTCCAAGGTATTTGAAAAAGTTATTTGTACTTAACATTAAATTTATTGCCTTCAGTACAATCTGGCTTTAGATCTGACTATAGCTGTACAACTGCTTTACTGAAAGTTACCGACGTTATTCTAAATGATAACTGCCCTTGTTATATTAAAGTATTACAATGCATTTGATACGGTCAATCACAACACCTTAATTACAGTAGGTAATGATATTTCAACATCTGCAGCGGTAACACGGAGAGTTCCTCAGGGCTCAATTTTAGGTCCTCTTTTGTTCTAAATTTATACCTCATTTTTATGCAGCCCGTTAAATCTTCCAACATTCAGATATATGCGTATGACACTCAGTTATACCATTCCTTGACAACAACAAACTGGCGACAAGCAATTGAAGAAATAAACTGGGACTTGCAGTATATTACGATGCGTCTGTTGAGCATTCACTCATGATTAATCCTGACAAATCAGTTGCATTATTGTTTGAAAATAGAAATATTTGTCGTAATGTATCTAATAATATGAACGTTATCATTAACAATGTTAAAATCCTTTTTGTCACTAAATCTACAGGTCTCGGTTTAATCTTAGACAATACCTTGCGTGTGTCAGGGTTATAAACATCTGAAAAAGCTATATCTTTACAGATTATTTAAACTGTGAAGTTAAAAATATCTAGTGGGAATCAATTGTTTTATCACGTTTTAATTTGTTCAGCTGCCTACCACCCAGCATTGGATTTTGATACTGTTCAAAGATACAATGATTTAAAATGCTTTATTGATTTATACTTGGAAAATATGACCGTATATCTCACAAGGTTGACAATGAAAAATCGTGGGATACTGCAAGCCCAAATGTTTTTATCATTAAATTATGCTAAACAAAAAACCACCGTATTTATATGACAAAATTACATTCAGAACTGATGTACATAACTTATGTACTAGATTTAGGGGCCTAATATTACCTCCGTCGCATAGATCAACCTTGTTTGAGAGGTTCGTTTCAAATATGTTTATTATACAATAATATATCCATGGCCTTCAAAAGTTATAGTCTTAAATTATTTAAAAAAAATCAACCACTTGTTTTAGATACTAGTACTTCATGTCTTTAACTCAATTTGTGTGCCATCACAGAATAAATTTTAATTTTTACTTTAGCTTTAGTTTGTAATAAATTGTACTTTTAATTTTAGTTTTAGTTTAAAATGATAATGTTTTAGGAGTATGTAGTTTTTTTAAGTGTATATCGTTCCTAACCAAGGTTTAGGTGGTAGAGCAGGAGTACGGTTTTCTTGAAACTGAATCTCGCCTTGTGATTAAAGTGCCGTGTAGATTATCTTTGAATAATTTCTTGCCCAATTTATTTTAATGTATATTTATTTCAGTATGTCTTAATGCAATTTATTTGTCAGTTATATGCTATGCAACCTAGCATCCTAATAAAAGGATTTATTATTATTATTATTATTATTATTATCTCTTCTTATTTTCTCATCAGTTGATGGTAAAATTTTTTTTTCCAACAAGCTAGTGCCAAGTTAGAAAAGGAGTGCTATTGAGTGTTATGAAGGAAAGACCGGTCTATATTACATGTTTTTAGAATAACTGATTCTTGTATTTGTTGATGTATGAAGGGATTTAGCTTAAGTTGTTTTAGATGTTGTATAAAAGTGTTTGGTGTGATTCCCGTTATTGATATAATGACTGGGATGACAAGTGCTTCTTTTTGTTTCCATATCCCTTCTATTTCAAGTGCTAGTGGTTTGTATTTTTCTATTTTTTCGTTATATTTGGATATGTTTGTATCTAGCGGTATTGCTATGTCTATAATGTATGTTATCTGATTTTTTATGTCTTGAAACGTAATATCTGGTCTATTATGCGCTAGTGTTTTATCTGTATGTATTTTTATATCCCAATACAGTTTGTAATCATCGTTTTCTATTATTTGGTGTATATTGGTAGTACGACATGTCGGCGTTTTGTAGTAAGTATTTGTTTGCTATTGCTTGGTGAATATTTTTTCCTGCTAAGTTATGTCGTTCTGTGTATTCCGTTCCCGCTAGTAGTTTGCAACCTCCTATTACATGTTCTATTGTTTCATTTTGTATGTGACATTTCCTGCATGTATAGTTCGCTATGGTCTGGTCTTTTATTACATATTTTCTGTAGTTACGGGTGGCTATTACTTGATCTTGAATGGCTAGTACAAAGCCTTCCGTTTCCGGGTAGAGTTTCCCTTTTGTCAACAATGCATATGTATGTTCTTTATTAATATGTTCGTTGTTCATGATGTAGCAGTGTTTACCGTGTAGTTTCTTTCTTGCCCAGTCTTCTTTATCATGTTGTTGTGTATGCTCTTCTATATGGATGTTCTCTGCTGCCAAATTCGGTGGTGTATAATTTCGGTCTACTCGTACTATTGCTTCATGTAATTCTCTGTTTTTATTATGAAAATATTGTCTGAGTGAAGTTATTTGGCGTGCATGTGGCGAGTGAATGTCTGTCATGCCCCTTCCGCCTTCTTTCCTACTGTGATTCTTTGCTTGCTTGAATTTGGGTGTAGTTTTTCTACGTTTTGTCAGTTCTAAACGGGTAAGTATGCTTATATTTTCAATATCAGTGGTTGTCCAGTTTATGACTCCAAATGAATATGTGAGAACGGGGACAGCGAAAGTGTTGATCAGTTGTGGTTCTGAGTAGTAGTTGCAGTTGATGCTTGTATTGCTTTTTTAAGTGGCTTTTAATAGCTGCATGGTCACGACGTGCTTTGTTGGAATCCCAGGTATTTCTAGGTTTCGTCGTTGCTCATGTTATCCATTTTCCTCTTTCTATGTGTAACATTTTGCATTTGCTCATTCCAAATTCCATTTTTATATCGGACGTGACTTGTTCTATGATTCGGAGTAATCCTTTTATTTGTGTTTATGTTGCTTTATATACCTTAATGTTTAGCTTGTACTGAGTTGTTTTTCTATGTTTTCTGTCAAAGCCGTACATTGTTTGCTTCAGTGTGTTTGATAAGGGGCTTAGGCAGATACAGAACCAAAGAGCGCTTAGTGCATCACCTTGGAATATTCCTCGTTTAATATTTATATTGTCTGTTTGGATGAGCCCTGCTTCTGTTTTTAAATGTATGCTTGTTTTCCATGTTTGCATGTTTTTTTTAGAAAGTTTCGTATGACTGGGTGTATCTTGTATATTTGTAGAACTGTTGTGAGCCAGCTGTGGGGAACTGAGTCGAAGGCTTTTTTATAGTCTATGTAGCAGGTATGTAGGTTTCTTTGCTCTTTTTGTGTTTGTTTCATGATAACGCTGTCTATAATTAATTGTTCTTTACAGCCTTGGCTTTGTGTCCTGTATCCGTTCTGTTCTTCTGTGATAATGTTATTTTCTGTCAGATGTTGATCTATTTACCTGCAGATTGTGGATGTTAATACCTTCTATAAAGGTTATTGGGCGATAGTTAGCTGGGTTTTCTGGGTATTTGTTTTTAGGTTTGATATATGTTTTACCTTCTGTCAGAAATCTTGGACATAGTTTTGGTTTTAGTATAACTCTATTTATTTGCTGTGTGAGTTGTTTATGGGTTGATGTGAAATGTTTATACCAGAAGTTATGAATGTGGTTTGGTCCGGGAAATTTCCAAGTATTATTATTATTATTATTATGTTCAAAATATTTGAAAAACTCTTGTTGAAAAGGCTTACACAGGCAGTTGATCGGAATGAAATAATACCATCACACCAGTTCGGCTTCAGAGAGCATCATTCCACAATCCAACAAACGCATAGAATAGCGAATGAAATACTACATAAAGGTCTTGAAGAGAAAAAAGTATGCACTGCCGCCTTTCTTGACATAAAGCAAGCTTTCGACCGCGTATGCAATACCGGACTATTATACAAATTGAAACTTACTCTACGCACACCTATTATCTATTACTCAAATCCTACCTATCCGATCGCTACTTTTAAAAAAATCAATCTGGAAATATTCGCATATCATCCCATCAAGTCAGGAGTACCACAAGGTAGTGTGCTGGGACCCTTCCTTTAACTACTTTTGACTGCCGATATTCCAATTACAGCCAGCACAAAAATCGCTACTTTTGCGAATGATATTACCTTAATCGCTACAAACGAGAACCGACAAGTGGCTTCAGATAACCTTCAGCACCACCTTAACCTCCTCGAAGACTGGCTCGGCAGGTGGGGAGTAACAGTGAATCAACTTAAATCAACACATGTCACATTTACAAATAGACATATTGAACGCCCTGAAGTAACACTAAACGGTATCCGACTTTCTGTGAAAAACGAGATCAAATATATAGGATTAACATTGGATCGCAGACTAACATGGAAAGCCCATATCATGAACAAAAGAACACAAATCAGCCCCAAGCTACGACAGATGAATTGGTTAATCAGTCGGAAATCCAAACTAACAACTGACAACAAAATTCTCCTGTACAACTGTATAATCACACCTATTTGGACATACGGAGTTCAACTTTGAGGTTGTGCTAAACCTTCAAATATCAAAATCGTCCAAAGGTTGCAATCCAAATACTAAGAATAATATTCGATGCCCCTTGGTATGTCAGGCATAAAACCTTACATGAGGAGATAATCCGCATCGTAATCAGTCACTACTTAAACAACCTACTTGGACATCCAAACGAAGAAGCTAGTACTTTAAAGATTCCCCCACCAGTACGAAGAAGACTGAACAGAAGATGGCCTACAGATGTGGACCCATAGCATTACTTATAAATTATCTGGCAAACAAATTGCATAAGTAGTAATTAATTTGGAGTGTAGTCACTGGACTACTTCTTCCTTCATTGTAACTTGCTGAACTAATTTACTTATTGCTATGTAAAGCAGATTGTAAATCTTCATTATTAATAAAACAAAAATATAAAAAAAGTTATTTACCTCACATTTCGTGGTTGGTTGATTATGTGACGGGTCTTTACCATGTCACATATTCTATTACTGCTGTAGAAATTTTCTGACTATTGCTGCTGTTTCAAGTATGAGTGTTTTTTGAATGTTTGTGTGAGTATGTGTGTGTATGCCTAATGTTTTTATATGATTGGTGAGATTACTCATTGTAATACCTGTGACGGATACGATAATTGATACAATTGTTATGACATTTGCATCATTTGTTATTGCAATATCTATTAGGTACGTTTTCTTTTCTCTATTGTTAGTGAATGTAATGCCCGGCCGGTTACATGCAACTGTTTTGTCTGTATACAACGTTCTGTTCCAGTATAGTCTATATTGTTGATTTTCAAGTATGTATTCCGAGATATATTGGTAGTATGGTGTGTATGTTTGTTGCATAAGTCGATATATAAGTGCAAGTTCTTGATGTATGATCTTTGATGCTGTATGTCTGTCGGTATAATCTGTTCCGGCAAGTAGCTTACATCCTCCTGTTGTGTGCTCTATTATTTCTTTGTATTGGTGGCATTTTCTGCGTACGTCTGTGTCTATGGTTTCTTTAATAATAAATTTCCTGTAGTGCCTTGTAGCTATTATTCTATCTTGTATTGCCAAAACAAATCCCTCTGTTTCTGGGAAGAGTTGCCCTGTTATAAGCCAGCTGTATGACAGCTGTTGGTCTATATTTGCTTTTTGCATGATATTGTAACGGTTACCGTGTGGTGATTTCCTTGACCAATTTTCTTTCTTCTGCTCTGTTGTGGGTGTGTTTATGTTTTTTCTATATTTTCTCGTCTTAGGTTAAGTGGTGAACATTGTTTGTCCGCTATGATGACAGCCTTATTATTATTTTTTATTTGTTTGTTAAACTCGCCCGTTTGGCAGTGACGGATTAAAAAATATATAGAATTTCAGTGTAATATGTCTATGAAAAGATCTCTCAATACGTGGAAGAGTAAATGTAAAAGGCATAGGGTTTGAAATAAATAATACTGCTTTATATATATTAAGTTTGCACATGATTAGGTGGTAATTGCTTAATCGCAAGGGGATATAGAATACCATATGTGGACTATCAGTCAAAGTAATAAAAACAGAATACTTACCCACTGGTAGCGATTCGTGTCTTAAAAAATAACATAAGTATTGAACAACGCCATGAATACAAATACCTTGAGGTATTATTTCCAAAAGAAACATAAAAGTAATATTACATTGTCTTAACGAGGGTCGTAAAATACTCAGGGCATTAATATTAAAAATCATCGAAAAAAAGAAACTATGGTGAAAAACATCGGATGGCTGAGAGGTTTAATGTCTATACAGTATAGGAAGCATACAGGCATAAACGTTGAACGGTTGAGATAAACGCTTTACGAAGATTAGAGAGAACATCTAAGTTGGAAAGAGTTCACACAACGATAATTGACGGCATACAACGTCAGGTTGTATGGCACGGACATATCCAAAGTATGCAAAAATACGGACTATCAAACCGGATACTCTTTCTCCGAATAACAGTACACAAATATACTTCAAAAACAATTATAGTGAATAATGAGGCAAAAAGAAAAATTAAGGAGGAAGTAGTAACATGCACGAAAAGTGTGAAAACGAGAAATCTCAACAAAAATTAGGAATTCAAAAACTACAGTCTAAGTTCAATATACGGGAAAGAGGAAAAGGGATAATAACATAGTAATAACAGGTATTAAAGTAGACATGAACGATAGAGAAATAATAAAAGAAGGCGCTATAAACTTCTCGAGAGATACACTAAAAATCTTCACAGAGATATGAGATGCTTATGTAGTGCATAAATAGAACCACTAAAGAGTTGGAAAAGAAAATAGGAAAATTTGAAAAATTCCTATAAAGTTATAAATGAAAAAGGGCGAAGGAAGGACAAAACATAAAAAAAGCAAAGTTAACACAGGACACCAAAAACTATGGATAAACGGTAAGCTGTATAAATGAGACAGGAAGAGGAGAAAATTAAGCAATGCCTAGAATTACTTACAACAAATCAATATAATAAAAAATTTACAGTAACATGCACAACCTCCCCCCCCCCCCTCACCCACGCTTAATACAAAGAAAAAAGAGTGTTAAATTACCTGTTTGGAACGTAAACTGACTGAATGAAAGAGAGCATAAACTTTTAAACGACAAAAATTGCAGTAATGGAATTAACGGAAACAAAAAAAGTGGGATACATAAAATCAGAGAATAGACACGTGTTAATATACAGCAGAGTGAATAAGCATAAGTTGGCACAAGCTGGAGTTGCGTGCCTAATGAACGATTTTGTTTAGCAAATTGGAGCATGGAATTTGGTCCATTGATAATTGGCTATTATAATGAAATAGTAGGAAGAGTGACACAGCAGTGAAGACACAATAGCTAAGTTCGGAGAAGTTAAAAAAACATAGATGGCAACATGATATTTCTGTATACTGAATGGGATACGTATTTTAAAAACAAAGTTATACACAAATATATAAGTGATAGTTAAAAGTAGAAACAAAAAGTCAATAATTTATTTATTAGTAATCAAGAAGCCACTGCTAAAAACACTTAAGAATATTAGAGCCAAAAGGGTTACCAGAATAGGATTCCACTACTACTTAATGGAAGCGAGATTGTCAGAAAGTGACACAACTAAAGAAGGACCGAAAAGGGCTTTAAAATGATCAAAAGTTACAAATTACAGTTAAGGAAACCCAGACAAAAATACTTACATGAAATTGAAAGAAAGTTTAGATATATAACGAAGGAATGGTGGGAAGAGGATATAGACGACAGGGACTCTAATATATATATAACAATAAATAGAACAAGTTAACCAGATAATAAATATAGCCAAACAGAAGACATGGAAAGAAAATGGAAGCCCAACAAGAAAATGCTAAACTGTTATATAGAAAGCTTTAGAGTTTACGAAAGGAAAATGCCGGATTTCTTAACATAGGAAGAAAATATTAACGATAGATGGACTGCATACTTTAAACTTTTTTACAATTAAAGTTCAGCGAAAGAGAGATGATGGCAATGAGGAGATGCACTAACGACTGGAGAAGACCAAGACCAAAACTTGAGAAAGTTACAAAGACTCTAAATGAATTAAAAGGAGTGGCATCCAGACGGCCTTTATTTCTGCGTTGGCCTGGATCATTGGTTCTTCTGCCAGCGCTATGTATGTAGGTTCTTTCAGCTTTCTATGAAACCTGTTTTCTACATTAGCTAGTATTGATGCGTTATCCAATTGTATGTGGTGGTTTTCGTTCCAGACGTGTTCTGCCATCTTGGATTCGATGGTTTCGCTCTTTGTAATATCTTTGCGGTGTTCCGATAATCTTATTCTTAGGAATCGTTGTGGTTTCCCTATGTATTGTCTTCCACACTCGCACAGTACGCTGTAGATATAGTTGTTTGAACTCTGGTCTTTGTTCTAAGGCCTTTTATGCGTCATCATGACTGTCAGAGTTGTTGTGGACTTGAAGGCAGTTCTTATGTTGAATATGTTTCCGATTCTTCTCAGTTTGTCAGAAAGTCCTCGGATGTATGGTATTACGACCGTGGTTCTTGACTCTGATTTCTCATCCCCTGCCGGTGTTATATGTCTGTTCATCTCTTCTAATGTTTGGTTCAGAGTTATTCTTAGGTAGCTATTAGCTTGCAGCGTTTCTGTGAATATCTTAATTTTCCGTTTAAGCTCTTCTTCTTCCGAGCATATGGTCTTGGTTCGGATATATATGCATCTTACGACGCCACGTTTCACGGTGGTTAGAATCGTAGTGTAGGTATCTCCCCGTATGGGTTGGTTTTCGATATACCTTTATTTGTACCGTGTCACCAATCTTCTGGTCTAGTACGTCTAGGAATGGGAGTTTGTTTTCCCATTATATTTCCATCGTGAACTTAATTGATCGGGCTTGATTATTGAGATGTTCCAAGAATCCGTCCAACAACTCTCCTCCATGGGACCATATTACGAATGTATCATCTACATATCGCAGCCATAGACTAGGTTTGTTCTCATATTAAACAGCGTGCTATATTTATATTCAGATTATAACTATATCTACCTGGCATAAAACCGAGAAAAATTCGGACAAATATACAATAGGGTGGCCACTTAAAAAAATAAAAGTGTCTTTATTTTTGTTTTAACTGAGAAATAGACAAAATCAATAATTTTCACATAGCTCAATATCTACCCTTGACGAAAATTTTGTAAAAAATGCAAAAAGGGGCAACGACAAATGCGTTCTGTTTAATGCAACCGCATCACACAGATAAGAGGGGTCCTGCGTGACCGCATGTGACCAGCGGGCGGGTTGCTTGCGCGTTACCAACTGTTTCCTTTTATTGTTTCAGTATTATTACGGTCGCAAATATATTTTACCTCTGGTTTCCTTGATTTTTAACATTGTTTAGTGTCACAACATCAACTTGTGAGAAAATTTTTCAGTAAAGTACTTTAGAGATTTTTTACAACAAAATTCTAATGCTTTTCCCGTTTTTAATTCATTAACGTGTCCTACACGTATCGATCTAGAAAAAATTGCCTCGTATCGCTGAAACTACGCCGCTGATCAAATCAGCAGTCCATGAAATACAAACACACCTATCAGGCAGTCATCGTATTGATGGGTGACCTTGGTTTATTGTTATAGCTCGGTGATATAAAAATGCCTTTTCGAACTTATTTGCTTAGCAAACGTAATTTGAATCATTCTCAGAAAAAGAACTGATTGCGATCAATAAAATATAATCAAAATATTGAAAAATCTACTTCTTGCAGATTTTCTTCAAGATATTAGTTTTTAGCTTCTTCTAAAAGTTTAGTAATAACTACATTGTAATTACTATAGATGTGGGGTAGATAAATAGGGATGTGTTCCAACCCAAAGCCAATATTGAAATTATTCGCTTAGAAAAGAACGTACATTGAATAAACTAATAATGTACAGTCTAAATAGAATGGACGACTTTTATAGGGACAATGTGAACATTGTATTCACTGCTTTCGTGTTGCTTGCCAATCTTGTTTTTTTTGTTTCTCATTTAGTTTTTACGATTCTGGCTGTAAATGTGCTGATAATACTATTGAGTAAGGTCACTGTAACCGAATTTCAAATGTATGAGCTGGTGCATCTGTTTGTATACCATATAGTTATCGTACCTACTTCATCTTAGATAATAAAAAGCTCTAACGTCTTGCAGTTACACTACATTGGCAAACAAGCTGCGTGGTATTAAATTTCGCATAGAAACATGACATAAGGTATATTTTCCTTTTACCATATTTGGTATAAATACTTCACTTTCTATGAACCAATTTTTTATTTGTATTTTGTAACTAATGCCAACGATAATATTTAAATATTGTAGTCTATTGAAAAGCATATTTCAGAAACTGTAAAACTGTTAAATGAACGATAACGAAGCCTAATTATTTTATAGTAGTTTTCAATTATAACGTACTAAGATGTACTGAATTTCTTGGGAAATGATTACCTGCACCTTGGAGGAAGAACAGAGACGTATTTGCATAATGGTACTTCACCTCGATTTTTCTGAGAAGGCAGGGAATTACTTAAACCATGTTTTTCGGTGACGTAGGTATTCAAACAGTGTTGTCCATTTAAATCAAATTAAAAACCGGTACAATTAATTACTAATCCACTTAATATTTTTATGGTTTAAGTGCACTTAAATTTATAAGTTATATTTTCTCCAAAACTACTGTGTTCAGCGAATCAAAACAAGAGTACCGTTTTTTAGTAAAACACGCAAGGTTTCGAGATGTGCAACAATAACTGACGAATACTTGGAAGAAACTACGTTTTTCAAAATTCATCTAATTCAACATAAAGATTCACGTCAATGTGTAAAATCTCACTTAATTCATTTGTTCAGTAATATTGTTTTAATTAAATAAAAACTATCTTTCTCGTTACTTCCTTAGGATAAAATTTCGAAACCACGTTTATAGCAACTGTTTTTAAGCATACTATCACGCCTAGAAGATTGTAGACGTTTTTTGCACCCTGTAATATATTCGTTCTTGGTAGCAAGTTGAAGTTGTCGATAATTTTTTTGTTATGAAAAGCTAGACACAAGTAACTTTTTACTACCCACACCGGAGCTTAAATTCTTCAGAAACAATAAGTAACTTTCTGAATTAGCGTGCAATAGCAGAAAAGCTTCCCATGGTTATTCTAGCGTTTAAATAAATTTGCTGTTTGTTCATCCGTGACTGCAAACATGGGAAAATAAAACCAAAATTTAAATGGAATTTTCCTAGTAATTAAATGCTTTGTAGTTCTGTAAACAACAAAAAGTTCTTAGATGTTCCATGTTGTCTCATTGGAATTGCCTCATCCAGTTACACGGACGTAGCCACAGGAATTCTGAAGTTTTAAATGCTCCTTGTAAATAAATCATCCAACCATAATTATGGCTTTATTATTGTTATTTTATTATGCTTTCATACAGTAGTTTTAATTCCATTGGACTATAATAATAATTAAATTAATTATTTGATAAGTATTAATTGATGGTCCTTAGTGACGTAGTTAAAAATTAATTCTCAGAATCAATTACAAAATATTTTAGAAGTTTCTCTAGGCTTCTATTGCTTTAAAATATTGGTTGCTGAAATCTATCGCTCATGGTATTTTAATTACTGCACTCTTCCATGATAACTGGATATCATTAGGTGTATTCAACCATTTACACTAAATTGAACTCGAAAAAGTCCCATAGTTTAAGCTTACACGGTGGCAAAAGTAATTTGCGTTATTCTGTGGCACGTTCTTAAGAAAAAATAGCTTTCTATTTCCAATTCCCTTCAATCCCTTCTTGCAATGGTTCTGTTGTAATTGGATAATACCTATTAGCTGCAACAGCTAATTACTGTAAGTGAAGGTATTAAGGCGTTTAATAGTTTTAGGCAATTACAAAAATAGGTATTTTTAAGGTTGAGGATTCCAGATTGTTCATAAAAGGGTGTTTGCCAACATCGTTAATTTTACAAGAAATATTTCTAGCCACCTAAACTTTTACTCAAAATAAAAGGTAGTTTTGGTTAAACTACCTAATGATACTGATGCATAATTTTGACAGCGACTGCTTCAAATTTTAATTTAGTTGCATCCATTAAAGTATTCGTTTGTGCTGGTCTTGTTGATTAATAAATTTGACATTTGTCGATATGTCCAGTTCAATCGCAAATTTCTTAAAACGAGCAAGGATAAGTGTTCTGTAGGAAATTGAGGTATCAATTTATGACATTATTAACAACTCATATATTAAGGAGGTTCTATGGCTATCTGATTTAGCATGATACACAACCTAAAAGAAAATATTACTTTTAAGCATCAGATCAAGCAACACTGTTAATGCTATAATATAATCTGTAATATAAATATATTTTATTATGATTAGGATATTCTCCAACTTCGTAGTTCAATTCTCTGCTTAAATAATTTAAGAAAAAAAATTTAAATGTAGATAAGTATTACATAATACAGAGTACCATGTGGTCTAGAAAATTTCCAACAAATGGCAATAATTTGTATTAATAGTAGTCCCATCAAAAAGTTGCTGCATACTTAGCAACTAAAAGGGCACGTATCAGATTTAATAATGTACAGAGTAGAGAAAGGATATCACAATTAGTTCAACAGTAAACATGGATCAAAGCCACAAAGTTTGAAATTTTTTAATATAATTCAAAATATACAAGGCTGGTTCAACCGAAAAACTTTTATAATGAGGCTATGGCAGGTATCCTGGGTGACAAAGTAAGCGAATCCTAGTTGTTTCTTGGCGTTCTCTTGTTTTATATGTATGATTTTATGAATTAAAGTTATATTGAATGCTTTGGATTTTTAAAATTCCTTTTACAATAAAAAGTCCATCCAAATAAGATCAACGTGGTGTAATCTAATGTTTAATTGCCGAGAAGCTTCCTCTTCAACAAATTCATATATTTATAGATAAGTGTACTATTCAAGAAAGGCAGTTGTAAAATGGCAAAACAATTCTTTGGAAGGTAGAGAATTCTCGAAAACATGCCACGTCCTGGACCACCGTATGTTGGCAGAACTGTAAGCACTATTAGATGAGTGGAAAGCATTTTAGCTGAAGATAAGCGTATTAGTAAGAAATATTTTCGAATTACTCTAGTAGACATAAAATAGCACAAATAATAAAAATAGCTTCAAACGTATGTAGTATGACCAGAACTTATGCTAATTCCCACGGGTTTGCAAATAGAACTGTCTCTGGAACCAGTAAAATCTGAAAGTTGTAACATGCTTCACAACTGGAATTCAAAATTATGGGTACCAAAACGGCTATAGAACAGTGCAGGATAAGTGGGTTTCCTCCAGATGATCCTTGCTTAAATTCTAGCTTGCAATCAGCTGATTTCATTCAGTAAAAAAAGCAACCAGGTCGGCTTAAAAACAGAATAAATTACTATATGTAGTCGACAAAATAAGCACTATTTTAACGTGTAAAGAGCACTTATAAATATTAACAATGTCTTACATTATAATTATTGCAAAGCAGTTCTTAAGACTATGGCCATAGCCCAAAACTTTATATTTTCCAACGATCTTGAATAGGCTTTCCTATTTCAGAGTTTTAAGTTATCTTTACGGTTTTGCCCAAATATTTTGCACTGTAAGTAAGCTTACTAAGTTGGGTTGTAAACACCTTAGCAACTCACACATTTAATTGCAGGTAAAAAGAAATTTACCTTACTCTATAACGATTCCTAAGACAATGTGAGGTTAAGTCACCTGTGTGGAATAAATCTTATTTGTGAAAGTGAAACTAACATTAAAATTGTGTGTAGTCAATTGATAAGATGCATAAGATGTTATTGGTTGTTTATTAGATCTTAGGAATACCTGTAGATATGTGATAGTTAGTTTAAAATGTTACAACGTTCGACGAAATCGTTTGTTTATGCTGCAGTTGAATTGAGGCCGATTGGACTAAAATTTTTGATAGTTGTAGTTCTCCGGCCAGAAATCATATTTCTTGGCTTAGCTCAAGCTTTTGGGATTTTTTAAGGGTTGTGTCGGCTGAACCTGGCAAACGCCACTGAAACGTATAATACAAATAAAAAGTTGTATAAGATTATGAAAATCATACTATTATGTAGAAAAGTAGGCGTAGAAAACGGCTTTAATATTTAGGTAGGTCCATGAAGTGGCTAAATATTGTAAATAGTAAGATTTAGATTGTTGTCATCTATCAAACTGAAAGAGGCTTGGAATTTCTACAATGTATGTGTGTAATAGGGTAAAATAAGGCGAATCTTGCAGTATGATAACTTAAATATTAAAATGAGCTTTAATATTTTGATTAATTCTACAATTAAAGCGATAAAGTAATGGAACTAGATTATGCGACGTGTTAAAACGATCCTTGCAAAGTAACCGATCTAATGGCGTTAATTTAAATTGTATGTTAGTTAAATCTATGTAGTTAATTTAGAGAATAAGTTTTTTGCTGTATAATTTAGAATTAAGGCAGTGGTAGAGACAATTTAGCAGACAATCAAATTAATGTGTTAGTATTTTTTTCAAACGATTTTCAGTTACTTCGAGTATAGAAGCGTTCACAGAACTGAGCCCACCTCTTTCTATATCTTGCTAGTTTAAGGTAACATTCTGATTTATGAACCTTAAAAGCAAATGGTTGACCTGTTTTAAAGAATTGTCTGCTCTTTTATTATAAAGTTAAGTTAACAGCTGAGTTGTAAAAAAAATGAAATGGGTTTGACGCTTATCTATTTTTATTTTATTTAAAAGCTGTCAGTCGAAAACAGCAAGTTTAAAATCCAATAGTTGCAACAAGCTGGGGGAATATGTGAGGTAACACAATTATTGAATGAGTATCTGCAAAGTTAAGCAAATGGTAGCAACGGGAGAGCTTGTAGAGCTACGCAGAAGATAACAGGGCTGATAAACAGCTGGCCAGCGATGGTTTAAAATTCCGAATGGGATGCTGATCTACCAAAACGATTTCTAAGCAGCCATCTTGCACTTGATGCTTCAAATGGCACAGTGGATAGTGGCGGAGTGTGTTTAATGGAGAATAAGCAAGGGAGGGTTCCGTTTATGCTTTAAAATTATACTTGTCCCTTGTTTGCTGTTAATTTTTGGTTTTTGACTTAAATAACAAGTTGTGCAATTGGACAAAGCCACATTAAAGTTATATACTTTCAAATCCTGAGATAAATTTTCAATTCAGATTAAAATATTTTGTAGTAGTGCAATAATAACGTTGTACTAATTGATGCTTGCATTAATAATTTAAACAAAAGTCTTAAAAAGGTGCGATATATCTAATAGAAAGGAAATTATTTATAAATTCCGCAGATTAAAATTTAAAAAGCTTACTCATTGTAATATACATTTATTTATAACATTTCAATTACCTCTCGATAACAACAAATTATACATGCATAAAGATGATCATATACAAGATACGAATTTGAATAACATCATATCGCCTAATGGTTGAGTATCCTAGTTACATTGCAATCGACCTAATAATATCAAAAAGGAAATTTCAACTGTTTCTACAACAAACTGTCTGAAAGTTCAATGAAAATCATTGCTTCAATCAAGGGAAGTCATACTTGGAAATTACAATATCTTCAGAAAAGATGTTGCTGACAGAGGAACATTCCATGGAGATGTAGTGATTTTGATTAACAACAACTATGTTGTCTTCTCATCTGTTCCTTAATAGAAATTTAGAAGCTCTACCATGAAATTACATTTTCTATAAAAACAACTGCATGTCTAATATACTTACCTTACCTGAACTATATTATTCAAGACCTTACAAACCTTATAACACAACTTCCACAGTTATTCTTTCATCGAAAATAATTTGATCTGTTGATTGTGATCTTCATTAGAGTGACCATTTTCCATCTAAACTGCAATTCGAAAATCTTGAAATATGTGATATTTACCAGGTAAGTGTTGGCTCCATAACGCTGATTGGCAGTTTGTAGGGTGTACTGCAATTTGAAATTTTAATCTAATACTCGTATAATTCTTCAATTGATGTAGTCACTAACTTACTACGTGATGTACCCAGTCGTTTCATTCCGAAACGCTCAGGTGGATTTCTACCTCGGCGTTTTGTGCCCCAGTGGTGCGAAAAACTGCAATAAAGGAGAACAAACGAGCGTTGCAGTTATTTCAAGGCCTTCCTACGCAAGGAAACCCTGTTTTATTTAAACAAAAAAAGAACTGCCAGTTGAAGAACAATTACAACTTAGAAAAATGAAGAAGTTAACTGTTATTTCATAACAAAGATACACATATTACAGACGTCTGAAGGAAAGTTCGATATATTTCATTATTGTCTATAGGCGATAGTCTCATATCAAGTCATAAGAAATTGCAAACAGTATAATAGAATACTTTGTCCGATCATGTAACACGGGACTACTCGAAAAGATGATTAACTATAAATTATGTTGCGTATAAGGTTGACGAAAACTGCTAGTTCTTTATCAATTTTGATTTAAGAAAGGTCATTTACGAATGCTATAGCGTTTATTGAAAACACAATAACAATTATTTTCCTTACAGCTCTGCTGTCTTTATCGATATTAAAATCCGGTGAAATACTTTACGATATGTTGACAAACTCCGTGAACTACCGATGGTCATAGAACGCCTTCTATGCGACCAACCCATAAACGTCAAAATTGGAGATATCTCTAGAATAAGTATAGTCTCAAGCACTGAACACAGCAAGGATCGCCACTAAATGCTGATCTATATTTAGTAGATTATTTCCGTTCTCTTTTCGATTAGAACATTTGATTTTTATTGTGCCTGGATAGACGACATAATTCAATCAGCACTTCAAATGATTTGAAATGTTAATGGAGATAATTATATCAATTCAATAAGAGATAAGCCTGATTTTTATATAGTATAAATAAAAATCATATTGTCGTAATAATAGATTTAATGAAAATTTAAACAATATACGTTTCGCTAAATGTATTAGCTTCTTCAGTATTTGATTTATAATATAAAGAAATTGAAGTTTGCCATGCTTTACAATTAAATTGTTTATTTTGCAAAAGTTTCGAAATTTAATTGTAAAGCATGGCAAACTTCAATTTCTTTATATTATAAATCAAATACTGAAGAAGCTAATACATTTAGCGAAACGTATATTGTTTAAATTTTCATTAAATCTATTATTACGACAATATGATTTTTATTTATACTATATAAAAATCAGGCTTATCTCTTATTGAATTGATATAATTATCTCCATTAACATTTCAAATTTTTCAAACTTTTATCAATTTACTAAATATCTTTAAACTTCAAATGATGGTATTTAAGCGGCCATGCAAGCTAGCATTCCCCAACTATCGCAGGCACTAACTGGAGACAATTTGTCCATCCATGCATCCATACATATATTCTGTAAAAAGAGACCTACTTGCACTGATATTACTGTATTTAGATTAGCAGAACCGGAGCCCTGTAGACAAAAGCTTCACTTGGAAAGCCATGGTGATAAAAGAATACGTTATATTACGAATATTATGGAAAGTTTAGCCTTTAAATGGGGTTCACAGCGAGCCATACTTCTACTTTTACACACTGTTCAGCATCAACTACGAGTGTGTTGCGTATGCTACTGCGAAACCACTGAATAGTTTATATGCAGACTGGCCTACTACGTCATAATTCTATAGTTTCTAAATATGACAATCCGCACTACACAAGCTCGACAGAAATTCTATCTCATCAAATGGCTAATCTCTCGAGTTGTATCTAAAATTTGACCACACTGGCAAGTCAATTTGTCAAATAGATTGAACAACTTATCTCAAAACAATGCGGTCTCATACCAAATCCGTCGTACTCTAGACGTTTCTCCAAATCCAGACTATTGAACTGTATGAATCTAGGAATAATTATGAGGGCCAAGTAATCATCCGATTTCTAACTTCCACAGTCAGAGTGGTAGAGGACGAACCACGAAAAAAATTGAGATGAAGATGTTTTTTTAATGTTACTTATGCCGGAAGCGTAGTCATACCGAATAAACGATACCTAACCATTTTAAAAGTTATCATAAAGTGCCAAATTAATTAAGATTTCCTGAAAGTTAATACGTAATCAGCTCGAATCCAACCGTCACATTACGCCCAATTTTTTAAAGTAAGTAAGAAAAATCCAAACTCATCCATTTAATAAGACAGACCAGTAATGAATTCTTAGCAGTGAACTGTCAATTTAAGACCCTCTGACGGGTCCACAGTCACTACTAGTGTAAGCATTTAACATAACAAACCAATTCCAAAATTCTCTAGTCACATTTATCTCTCAAATGTCAAACAAAACTTCACTTGGCAAGAAAAATCCAAGTTCCAAAAGTCCAATAAAGTTAATTTGTATTTTCAGGAAAGGCTTACAAACCACTAGACGTTGCTAAGATTTAGATCGATTGTTAAGTCATTTTGTTGTTGTAGATGCTTAATTGCATTTCACGCCTTTAGGGCAACTTGTTGCTATTTTAAAACCATTTTCAATTTTTGCGCACTAGCACAATCTCATCTTCCGCACATTTGATTCAGGTCATTTTGGTATTTTAAGTAGCCACCTAGGCTTTAGGGCAGCGTGCCCGTATGCTAAACCCTTTTAGTTACTTATTTGGCTTCATCGCCTAATTCTATAATAATGATTTTGCACATATTTGGCCCCAAACGCAGTATTTCTCGTCAGTTGGAGCACCCCTTTGCTGCTACTTTGGCAGCCGGGTGTTATCGCTCGCAAGAATTCCGAAACTTCTAGAAATCGCTCCGTTGAGGCGCTTCGCCATTGGCTGTCTTTGATACCGGAATTAATTTGTTTTGTGGAGCGCATCGCCATTGGCTGCCGAGAGTCACGTGGCAAGGCCGTTTGGCTCACGCCACTGCAGGGGCCATAACACGGCTTGCTTGAGGAGTTCAAGTCAGGCCGTTGATCGAAGAAGTCGCAGAGTGTGCCGTTTCGCGGCGTTCCCGCTATTTGCGGAGACGCCAGCCTGTTTTTCTCGTCTCGTGCTGTTTCAGCGAATGTTGTCGAATATGCCATCCTTTAAGAGGTCGCGTGTGATGGTGCGAGTGGCACGTTTTTACGCTAAGGCGTAGGTGTGTGAAGGGCTTCTTGGGGCCAGTTCTGCGTTGGTGAGAAAGGGGGCTTTCCCCTTGCAACTCGCTGTTTCGAGGATCTTTCTAGGCAGGACGAAGTAGGCCTCTTTGCCGCTGTAGTGTGCTCTCAGGAGAGCGTCCTAACGCCGCCATCTTGGCGGATTCCAGCCCGTTTACCCCTAATGCCGTGTTTTGGTGATTGAGCTGCCACAGACTGCCGCCTTCTACCAACTGACTGCACGCCACTCTCATGGACCGTCTGCGGACTAAGGTATTTGTAATTGCAACCATTTAAACATAGTAACTGTCATTTGTGCGAGCGTTGGTGCTTTGTGCTCAACTTTATGTGGGCGGATGCATGCCCCTTGCTTGCTTGTCGCGGCTTTTAATGCCGGTTTGAGGCCACCATGCTGCAAGACGCTACTTTTGTAGCCTGCTAGTAAGTTCATGTGCGCGAGTTTCGCGTTTCATCGCCTAAACAGCTAAAGAACTCTGCGCCTATGATTTGGTGTTACGTTTGTGCTAATTTTTAATTCAGTAGCGTTAGGTGCGCGAGCTTCGCTATATTGTACCGATTAATACCCAAATAGAATTATAGCGTGTTGTTCATTAGCATAGCGCGTCCATCAGCTGGTGCTTAACGTAAGCAGTAACATAAGCTTGGCGGCACGATTTGCTGCCCAGATGTAATTAGCGATCAATAGACGCATATTTAGTTAAGGGACGTATTATTCCTATTCGACCTGTGCATGCTTTGTTTCAGATAGCGCCTTTTACAGTGTAAAGATTGGTGTACGGCGAGACGTGAGAGATCAGAGCGTGCAGGTAGGTCCAGTGATTGCGCAGTCTCGGCCAAAGAGTCCCAATATTACCATTCCAGTACGAAATTGTTATTTGAGCTTGCAGCTCATGAGAATTCTTATCGACGGAGTGTTTTGAATGCTTCGCTCCCGTTTAACCGCCCAGGCCCGGTTATTCGAGTTAAGACAGGCTTGGTGGCGCCCTCATAATTTTGACGTACCATATATATATATGCCTCAGCACGCTTGCCCAGAACGTATCGTGTGACTCACGCCCGACTCCCTGAGCGTTCCAGCCGTGGCCCTTTAGCCTGTTTCTAGCAAGTCTCAGGGCAAGTGTGCCAGTTTTCTAGGACTGATTCCGTGGTGCGATGCTCACCTTGGGTGACAACGGACGTCAATTTAGCGCTGTGGTTACCACATTACATTTCAGAAGTCCTTTGGCCAAACAGTATGGAATAGTCAGCATTCCTAATTTTACTAGTCTATCTGGAAACAAAAAAGTACCTAGCCTGAACTGCTGTTACTGGAGTTAACACGACGCTCAATCAATCTTTTATTATAAAGGATAACATCATAATCATTATCAGGATTAATCCTAATTGGACTGTTCGGGTTTGACGTTTGATCGTTCCAACGTTTCTTTGGCCTTCCTAACATTCTCTTTTCGTGTGGCTTGTACTTTAAAAGTTGGTTGAGGATACACACAAGTCCATTCTTGTAATATGATCTATCAAGTTATTCTTTCTATTAAGTTGAGTATATTTAGTTTATGACGCATCTCTTCATTCCTTTTATAATATAACAATGTATAATCGACCACATACTTTCATCTCAGGTGATTCTATCAGTTTTCTATACTTTTGAGTAGAGATGGGTGCGTGAGTGAGAATTCACTCACGTCACGCACGTTTCACACTTCCTTAAAACACTCACGTTCACGCACGCTCACGCTCACGTTCACTCACGTTAACGGCGTAACCCGCTACTCACGACGTGACCCTCAGCTTTTATTTGAAACTTCAAATTCAGATAGAACAAAATGTTCAATTTTAAAACCAATAAAAATCTGTAGAGGGCTTTACTCGAAACTTCCATCGTAAGTGGCCATTGTGACACTAAATAATTTTATAAATCAAATGAAGCTAGGGCTAAAAATATCTTCACGTTTCTAATAAATTACATAAATTTTCAGCTGAAAAATATTACCGGTGATCAAATTCGAAGGGCATGCGGCTGCGTATGCGATTCTAGCGTTTTGTGGGATATTGCAAGCGAATGTGCTATTCCAACATGCGTTACAGAGCACTTCTTGTGTCCGTTTGTCTCGGCTGCCTTAAATAGAACCTTAGAATATAAATAATTATTAATCCCCAGGCAGGATGCTATTGGCTGTACACAGTACACACCACTCACACCACAACACAGATGCGCATGCGCAAGTCCATCTCTAGATCTTCCCCATGGGAGGACAGCGAGTAGGGGGGGGGGGGTGCACCCTGCAATCTTTTATTCATTACCTCGTTCATTATTAAATATATAATGTGAAATTAACGTGAAACGTGAATCACGCTTTGGAAATATTCACTCACGTTCAATTCACAATTTTCAAATATTACTCACGTTCACGACGGGACCCGCCGTGACCCGGCGTGACTCGAGTGTTTTCACGTCAAGAGCCCATCCCTACTTTTGAGTAATAGTCCAATTTTCCGATACATTAAATAGTACTTTTGGTGTGTTTAGTCGGTGAACTTATTATAATAAGGTTTTTGTTTGAAGCGTATGTTACATTGCAGCTACGATATTTAAAGCAATTTACTTATTTCAGTGTTTCATTTCTTAAAACAATTTTGCCTCTTACCGGGTTATGGTCTCTAAACGCCTTGTTGTCGATATCTCCCCTCGAGAGAGTCTATAACTTTTAGAGGGAGCGTACGCAGGTAGCGGACAGGAAAACACCGGGTAGATATACGGGATAGGACAGAAATTAATTATCTCCGAAGACCAACAAACACAAAAAGTCCACAAACAGCAAATTTAGATACGGTAAATTTGATGAAAAAGGTACCTTAGCTGGAAGGATAACCAGACTCAACCCAGGGATGTGGTTGAAGACCTCAATAGTCGTGTGGGTGGAATAGGTTACCCTCGTGTTAGGGTTAATACGTTACGAAGCTGAACGTTAAGCTTAGCGTCTGTAGCCTCATCAAACGTCTAAGCCTTGCATCATGTCAGTAACATGTCAGGTGAATACTGACAATCTGCTAAAAAGTCTCACGATATAAAGAGCAGAGCTCTTAAATTTTTTTAGCGCTTTTGACATAACCTAGCGACTGTTACTGAAATTACAACAGGGGCCGAGGGTTTAAGGTCATCTGATACATGTCTAGTTACGATTTTACTATCACTATCGATCGGTGACTCATCCGAATATCGACCACGGGTAACGTTGCTTAACTGTCGAGACCGTTTCAAGTGTTCGTAATCGGATGTATATTTAATAATTACAAAATCTGAGGAGCTTTTATAATAATAATAATAATAAGTGGTTTTTATTGCATATACAAATTACAAAAAAAAGCAAATAAAATTAACAGTAATCAATATGCAAATGGCGAAGTTCAGATGCCATTTCGTAGTAATGGCTTTGTTCTTCCACTTAACCTTAAACTTAACTTAACTTTTGAGTAATTGTCACGCATACGATCTTAAAATTTTGCTACCAACAGGTCATTGTACTTCCTCCAAAGGTACTCAATTTAATAGCAATGAAATCTCTCTCTTACCTTATGTAAATACTAGTCGTGATTATGGGAAGTCTCTATTTAAATAAACCAGAAGTTGACCTGTACTTGTACTAAGCTGAAATTATTGCTCCAAAAATCTACTGAAATAAAAGCTACTTTGTTTACTTTCAATAAACATCAAACGTATATTTCTCATTAAAGGAACAATATAAAATAATGTTAGTCTATTTACTAAGCCAATTGGTCACTTCTACCTCGCATTTAGATATGCAACAAGGTTAAATCCACCCTTAAAAACGGGATTTAATAGGCATCTACATTAAATCACAATGATGTCCAACTACGCCCAAAATGCTGCTTCTACTACGCATTTACAGTAAACATGATTATCACACCTTCAACAGCTGCTTAGATCGTCTTTGTGCTTGTCGCCAACTGCGGATATGTCCAGGCGCAGTGCGCACTGAACACAAGAAAAACGCGTCAAAACGAGCTTGACGTGCTATGACTTATCTCAAATTTGGCTTCTTGCGTCGCTAACTGCAGTATAAAACCACCTACCTGCAGAGAGGAATAATGAAATCCAGATAAACGATATTCAGACAGGCATTTCTGCCGCTCTGCACGACAACGTCTTCACTTTCTGTAGCGGTCTCTTTCGTTATCTACAGGATCTCGATTGCGACTCTTTTGCACCTCTCAGAAGCCACTATTTCAACGTTTACTTTACTTTAGTTCTATTAGAACACGTACGTAGTCCGTTTTCACTTGGCGTAGGGACGCACTGCAAAAAAATTTCCGGCTAGACCTTGGCGCCTCCCCAAGATGCCGCATGTACCAACTCATTGGAGTGACTTTAAGACCAACTAATTCTAATTATAATTACATATAACAATAAACCGATGTTCAAATTGGCTGTATATCAATATGTTATTATTTATTACTAATAAACTTGGGGGGAGAAACGTCAAATTCCCGTTTCAAAATTTGAAAGCTGCAAATATTGTGCAAAATATAGGGCATTTTAATGATAGTGCAAGAAAAATAAACCAAAAATTACAAAAATCCTGAACAAATAGTATAAGCAAGGAATCTGGTAAAGATTTTACATTATCTATCTTCTTATTAAATATACTAAGAGTTTCCTAAAATCGAAGCTGTGCTACGGCCGCCATATTGAAAAATGGCTGTTGATTATTTTATATACAGCGTGTCATAGATCGAGTGGGATTGCATGGATAACCTTCTTATCATTGAAGATGGAGATTTGGTTAAATGGGCAATGTTTTGCAGTTTCATATGCTGTTGGAAAAAGTTCAAAATGTCGAAGCAGTCAAAAGTTATTGAAAAAAGCTAAAAATTGTCATTTTATTGTATGTCAAATATCTTTGTAAGTATACGAGATACGAAAAAAAGTTTTATATAAAAGTCGCTGTTTTTGATGGGACCAATTTAAAATTAGTGTCGAACACAAATTCAAGATCGCTGCTTTTAACGTACTAGTATAAACTTCCTTCAGTTAAATGGGCGCCATATTGGATTTTTAAGTTCCTGAATAGAATCTTGTATTCTCTTTTCAACGATGTAAGATAACGTATGATTGAATAAAAAATACCAGTAAAATTAATTGTGTTTGCATTTTAATCAAGCAATCTTACATGGATCAAAACAAAAACAAACAAAATTTACTTAAAAATCAAAACGTAATCCTGATAATCACATGATATGATCAATATGCTGGCCATTGTTAGCTACACATAGTTGACGACACTGTAACGTTTGCTCTTGAATTCAAATTCTAATGATACTTAAAACGTATTTGAATTTAATTTATCGCGTTATCAAGCATTTACATCTAGCCGCTGCGACAAAAGAAAATAACAGAATCCTGCTGCCGATGCGCGAGCGGCACAAAAGAACCGCAGGAGTGGTTTCCCCTCCCATGGAGTAGGAATCCCGAGTGCCGATAAGAGCGCACAAAACCTATATTATAAGGAGAGCACATGGCCGCTCCTGATTATCTTGAGATTCCTTTCTAGATACCTTTCTTCCGATCCTGATCTGATTTTATTTTATCCTGACAGCGTATCTGTCTAGTGAAATAAAATGGGTTATATGTCCTTAGGGAGATGACAGCGTATCTGTCAGCCTATAAGTGCAGTTAACTTCCTGTAATTCGCCAGACCGCCTATTAACTGCAAGTCGAGACTGCGACATCTGCAAGTTAATTTTCCTGTAATCCGCCGAACCAAACCGCCGTTGATATTTTGTCTGTATTCGCTTGAATCCAGAGCGTAAACTTTAATTGTATTCAAGAAGGTCGTATTTCAACGAACTTAACTTTGGTGACATGAAAGCATTCCGAGATTTCTACCGCCGCAACAGCATACCAGACGCCGCCACCTGAAGATCATTAGATAAGGCGGTCTCCTGGAAAACCAGACGCCAACGCCCTGGAAGCTGTCCAAAAGCCCGCATTTAGCCGCCATTTAAACAGCGGAAATTCCGAGGCCACCGCTGTGTTGAAAATCCGGACTGCGCCGGCCGTTGATTCCCAAGTGAAACTGAAAATAATCACGGATCGCCCTGCTGTTTATGAAACTAGTTCCGGATGTAGGTAACCTTTACCCGCTTGCTATTTAATAGGGAATATTTCGAGTAGCCACCTCCTACAAATAACTCGTTATCACCACTGCTGTAAAAGAGCTACAACCGCTCCCAGTAGAACCGAAGTGCGTAACCTGTAAGCAAGACATCCGACCTAATTGGACTCGTTGTTAGAAGATCCGGCGTGCGTTATAGCAATCCATCACCAGAAGGCATGCAGTACTCCCATGCGACTGAAGTTGTAGCCCCATCCAGGAAAGCAAACACCACCCTCGTTTTTATGCATGTATTTATTGAAATAGAATTCATTTTGAGTTATTAATGTACCTATTTAAACACATATTTGTTTATGATATTTTCCTGTGTTATTACCTATCTATTCTCTATTTGAGCCAAAAATAATTCTCCAACTAGAGCTAATCCGAGGTATAGATTTTGGCGCCCTTAATAAGGGGGTGAAACGTCACAACACGACGGGTAACTTTATGCTAACTTTGTTACTGTTTTTCATCATAGCTAGTTACCTACTTGGTTATACATTTGAAAAATAATATCACGGTGTTTGTTGTGGTTCAAGTACATGCTACTAAGTATTATAAGAATTAAATACAAAGGTTTTCTAAAATAAATTTTACCTAATTTTGTTTGGATCCATGTAAGCGTACTTGGTTAAAATACAAAAATAATTAATTTTACTGGTATTTTTTATGTAATCATACGTTATCTTACATCGTTGAAAAGAGAATAAAAAATTCTATTAAGTAACCTAAAAATCCAATATAGCGCCTGTTAAACTTAAGGAAGTTGATACGAGTACCTCAAAAGCAGTCATCTTGCAGTTTTTTTCGACATTAAGTTTAAATTGGTCTCATCGAAAACAGCGACTTTTATATAAAACTTTTTTTGGTATCTCTTATACTTACAAACAACTTTTGGCTGGTTCGACATTTTGAACGTTCTCAAACAGATTTTAAATCACCATATGGAACTGCAAAACATTGCCCATGTTTTTTGTACGATTAACTTGATAAGAGGCTTCCACGAATGGGGCCCCCAATTAATCCACTGCGAGTTCCGGTTCAATGGGATTGCCGGGAACTGCCACTTAATAACCCTAACTTGGGTTCAGTTAGTTGTTGGAGTGAAACAAGACTTAACAAACACGAGTATATTGAGTAACAACGATTACAAACGTCACTGATGGACCGATGGTTTTTTACAAAAGCTTCAACTGTTGTGACACGCTTGGATTGGCCACGCGAAAATAGCGAATTGCGCGTAACCGTAACACAAAACAACCTGGAAACGACTTTACCAGGGAGTTAGACCCGAAACGCAAACTAGCACAGAGCATAGCTGAACTTGCTTCCTCGAGGCTCTGAATCTAACTCTCTCTGAATTTACAGCGAGACGAACTCGCCAATTCAAGGAGGGGCAAGCTCAAACACTATTGGCTGAGGCGATCCTGCGTAGCCAATCGGAGCATCGCACGTTATTTAGGAAAAATGCTTATTCTAAGAAACCTTAATGCTAAGCTCTCTCAATGAGGCAATTGAACGAAATCCATAAACCCATGATTCCCAAATATGCTAAGTCGGCTTAAGTTCTAGTAGAAAATGTATCCATCCGCTTTAAAGCCATTAAGGGAAGCTTACAAATTCCTTTCCAACATTAACAGAGGCAAACAAATACGGCAAGATGCAAATTTGGCTTTACCACGACCTTTGAATGAGATAAAACAGTTATGACTTGAATTACGTGATTAATTATAATCAAAAAGGTTTTGATGCACGCATCTGTGTGAATCAAACATGCCGCCCCGAAGTGCCGACTATGGCACGACGTGATTAAATCCCAAAATTAAACTGAAATCTAACACTACAAAATAATCAAATGCATAACAAGAACTAATGACCGATGATAATCCAAGAGTCTTACAGATAACTTACAACTAACATGAATACAAGCAAAGAAACAACTAAACCTAGCAAAATGTTCAATTAGCGAAAACTACCAACTAAGAGCAAAGTCAATGTTTATTGCCCTTGATCGCAATGATCGTCTTTGGGTAGGATGTACACTTTACGCACCGAGCGTTTCAGGAGATTCCCTCGGGAATCGCGCACTTGCACCACACGCACAACACCATCCGCTCCTGGATATGCGGCCGAGATGATTGCAAGGGGCCAACGGTAGCTTGGAGATGCCTCGTCGTGGACGAGTACCACGTCGCCCACCTGGGGGGCTAGAGACGTGCTGGAGGACTTCCACTTAGGCCGGCGCTGCAGGAGATGGAGGTAGTCCCGGGACCAACGATCCCAAAACTGCTGAGACAGCCGCTGGACCAGCCCATAGCGGCTGAGACGATTTTCCGGTATGCCCTGGAGTTGGGCTTGCGGAAACGAAGTCAGCTTCCGACCGATCAAGAAGTGGGCAGGAGTAAGGACTTCGGGGAATGAGGCGTCGGTAGGGAGAACACAGAGTGGGCGGGAATTTAGTATCGCCTCCACTTGAGTCAGCATGGTGTAATACTCAACGAAAGTTAACTTTGCATTGCAAGATATTCGCCTTAAATAATATTTCAATGACTTTACCCCCGCTTCCCAAATGCCGCCAAAGTGCGGAGAGCGTGCCGGAATAAAATTCCACTTAATGTTATGTTTCGACAATTCTTCCCTTATGCATTGCTCACTAGAGCCTGACAGGATATTTTTTAATTCCGATAGCTGATTTCTGGCACCGGTGAAACAGGTAGCATTGTCAGAAAATATGTTGGAGGGTAAACCGCGTCTGGAGATGAATCTCCTCAATGATGCGATGAAAGCCTCCGTCGTGAGGTCTTCCACGAGTTCAAGATGAATAGCCTTCGTGGCTAAACACACAAATAGGGCTACGTAAGCCTTTACTTCTTTCGCGCCTCGCCCGGATTTGTTTTTTATAAACACGGGACCCGCGTAATCTATCCCGTAATTACTGAAAGGGGAGAGGGAGCTTCGGGTAGTGATCCCATCAAGTGTTCATTCATCTTAGGCTTGGCCCGGAAGCATATCACGCAATTGTGTATTACTTTACGTATTAGGTCTTTGGCTCTCACGATCCAAAACTTATCCCGCAATGAGGCCAGTAACACCGAGTGTCCACAATGCAAGAGCCGCAAATGCTCTTGCTTCACGATTAGCAACGACAAAGGGTGACTAGCTGGTAACAAAAGGGGATGTTTCTGATCAAAGCTTAGATTGGAGTTTTCTAGACGGCCGCCCACGCGCAGTAGGCCCTGATCGTCCAGAAATGGGTTTAGAGAAAGCAGCGCACTATTTTTCGGCAATGGCGCTTTTTTAGACAAAACTGCTATTTCTCCGGAAAAGACTTCCGCCTGGGCAATTTTGATCAGGCGGCGAGTCGCGTCCTCCAATTCGTCAATGGCTGGAGGTCCCGACCAGCGCGTTTCGGTGTTTCTGTTTCTCGCGAGACGCAGGCAGTACGCGACTACGCGCTGTAATTTTGTAAAACTGGAATAGCGCCTGAAAAGTTCAAATTCTGGGACGCGATGGTGAAGAGTGGCCACTACTGGGCGCGACTCTTGGGCTGCTAGCTCACCCGAATCAATTTTAACGGGCTGGGGTTTTAGGTCCGCCTGTGACAAAAACTCTGGCCCGTGCCACCACAAGCGTGAGTTGAGTAACTCCTGGGGTAACATTCCCCTGCTAATTATATCGGACGGGTTGCAATTTGTACGCACGTGAAACCATTCTTCCCTATTGCTTAGTTCGTGAATCTCGGACACCCGGTTCGCGACGAACGTCTTCCAATTACTCGCATCCTTATTTATCCAGTGCAGAGTTATGGTGGAGTCCGACCAATAGTACACGCGGTCAAATTTAAATGCGGAGGAATCGAGTATAGTTTTAATCAAACGAGCCAACAGTAAGGCTGCGCAAAGCTCCAAACGAGGCAAGGATATTGTTTTTAATGGAGCGACCCTTGACTTAGCACAAAGCAAATTGGTGGTGACATTACCGCGCGCGTCAACGCAACGTATATACACGGCGCACCCGTAGGCTACAGAACTCGCGTCCGCAAATCCGTGGAGATCTATCGAATTTATGTCATCGCAAATTACCCGTCTCGGAATTGCCAACGAGCCCAAAGAGCGTAATGAAGAATGGAGTTCGTCGTATCTGGAGCGCATCTCCATGGGCACCGTTTCGTCCCATGACAACTTCAACTGGGAAAGCCGTTGCACGAGAAGTTTCAAAGTTAGAACGCTTGGACCAAGTAGTCCCAAGGGATCGAATATTTGAGCCATACTAGAGAGTATAGCCCGCTTGGTAACTGATTTGCAACAGCTAGGGTTTACTCTGTAACTTAGCACGTCCCGCCGAGTATCCCAAAAAATGCCGAGAGTTTTCTCCGTGGCGTCTTCCGTCAAAGAAATGGGCTCCATGCTGCCGCGATCTACACCAATGGCGCTAGCTACTTCACTGTCGTTGGATGCCCACTTTCGCAATTCAAACCCGTACCCCGACAAAGCGCTACTAATTTCGAATTGCGTTTTTATGGCTTCCGCCCTATTTTCAAAACCAGTCAGTAGGTCATCTACATAAAAATCCCGGCTAATTCTTAATGAGGCCTCTGGAAGCGATGCTTCGATTTCCTGGGCGATTTGTATCAAGCACCTAGTTGCTAGGTACGAGGCTGATTTAGTACCGTAGGTGACCGTTAATAATTTGAAGCATTTTACCGCTGAGGTTTTGTCGTCACGCCATAAAATTAATTGGTATTGCGTCTGCGAGGGGTCCACGAGAATTTGCCTATACATTTTGGCGCAATCTGCTTTCAACACGTACTTGAATTGCCTAAAGCGACAAAGAATTGCAAACAACGACTGCTGGACCACTGGGCCCTTATGTTGAAGGTCGTTAAGCGATACTCCGGAGGAGGACGCACAACTGCCGTCAAAAACAACGCGATGTTTGGTCGTTGAACTGTCCTCCTTTATGACTGGCAAATGTGGTAAATAAAACCGAGGATGAGGAAGGCTCGCTTCGTCGTCCACCTTGCTCAAGTGACCAAGCGACTCGTATTCTTTGAGAAATGCGGAATACGCGGTTTTCAACTCGGGATTTTTTGACAATTTGTTTTCTAATGAATAGAAACGCTTTAACGCTATACCGCGCGAGTCTCCCAGCGATGGAGCATCTTTCCTGAAAGGTATGCTCACGATGAACCTACGCGGCTCCGACGACGCCCGTTTCGTAGTCGATTGAAAATGGTCTTCGCAAAATTTGTCATCAGCAGAGAGTCGGCCTGATGAACCGTACGCCCCCTCGATTTCCCAAAATCTCTGAATGCCGTGCTCGATGCCGGTTACACTTAAATGAACTCTATTTGAACGAATGAGCGCTCGATTTTCGACATTCATGTTTCCGCCTAAAACCCAACCAAAAAGAGTTTTTGTTAAGAATGGCTTCTCTGGGCCCAATTTCACCTGTCCCTGACAGAGCACTTGCCAAAAGACATTCGCGCCTAATAAAATATCAATCTTTCCCGGTGTATTACAATCTGAATCGGCTAGCACAATGTTTGGTGGGATCTTCAAATCCCTCAACGAGAAAGCAAGGACCTGCAGAGGGTCCGTAATTTTGTCTAACACAACACAGCTCATAATGTCCTCGTATTTCCCGTTGCGGGAGCGGATTCGAACGTTTGCTCTGAATTCAGCGTTCAGAGCCCTGGCACCAACACCCGACAGTGAGGTGACATTACCTCGTTTCTCAATTTTCAAATTTTGACACAAGTCGGCGCTAACTAAGTTAAGTTGGGATCCGGGGTCCAAAAGAGCTTTTGCCCGGGAAAATGACCCGGAGGATCCTTCTACGAATACGCTAACCGTGGACAATAAAACTTGCGCTGGCGCCGCGATTGCAGGACGGCTACAGGCTGCTGAAACGGATGCGACGGGTGCCTCGCTCGGGGCGACGGCCCCGACCTCCCTTGTGCCGCTGCTGGCTTCTGGCGGTCCAGGACGCGGCGACGGAATATTTTCGTGCGCGTCACGCTTTGGACGCAAACACAGTAAAGTATGGTGCTTTTTTCTGCATACGCGGCATCTCGACGATGTGCATTTTACCACGAAATGTCCGGGCTTGAGACAATTGTTGCATAATTTCAAACGACGCGCCTCTTCGATACGAGCGTTTACCGACAATTTTGAAATGATTCGCAAGCGCTAATCGAATGATTACTATTTTTGCAAAAATCACAAGAGTGATTACCTTGCTCTCTGGCTACATGAGCGCGTGCATGACTTTTTTGCTCGGATCCCTGATTTCCCAAATTCGAACCTATTTTCGCAGCTTCCAGCGAACCTAATAAGTGACTTTTGCTTTCTAAAAAATCTAACAACTCTCGCAAAGTAGGAAATTGTCCGGCATGTTTGCATAATTCCCAGTCAGTCTGCATTGCTGAGCTGAGCTTCGAAACTATGATATGTATTAGTATGGTGTCGACTGTGGGTTCCCCGTACGCCTTTAAATTTCCAAAATTCTAACTACACTATCGAGCAGCCTTTGAACAGACGAATGTGAATCCTTTTTTACGTTCTCTAAACTGAATAACGCATTTATGTTTGATTTTACTATCAGTTTCTTATTTTCAAAGCGCTTGACTAGGATGTCCCAAGCAATGGTATAGTTATCGTTGGTAACTTTTAACGACGAGATTGAACTAGCAGCTTCTCCCTTAAGGGAAGAAATCAAATAGTAAAATTTCTGAACGTTGGTCAAATTAGCGTTGTTATGAATAAGCGACGTAAAGGAGTCATGAAATTGAACCCAATTCTCGAATTTCCCCGAAAATGAAGGCAAATCTAAGGGTGGTAATCTTAATCCAGCGAGCTCTCCTGAAGGGCCACTTTGCAAAGAATTTTGACCTAGATTCGGTTTTATACCCGGACTGATCTTATTTTTTGATAAGAATTCCTCGACTGTGCTACTAATCTCGCTAAAATGAGTCATAAAAGAGTCGAATTCATTGAAAAGTTCATCAAAGTGTTCAGCGTCGGCCTCCATTAGGCCCTCCATTGACTTCTCATACTCATCCAACAAATTTTGGAAACAACTACACTCTTTTGACAAGTTGCCGACATCGTGAGCCTTCACGGGGCTGGACGAAGAAATTCTATGAAACAGAGTTTCGAAACGATCTACTTTGGCTTTTATGAATTTGCAACGAGTGGTTAAAGCGTGAGTTTCCGACATGACCGCTGATGTCGAACGAGTTTCCACCATGACTGACACAAGCAAAAAACAACACTAAACGAAGGTGTAATGGAAAAGGACTTACTTTTGATTTGAGAACGTAGTAACTTCTTGACGAACAGAAAACCAACCCGCTGCCGATCGCTGCCGCTTGACGTGGGACCTGGACTCGGTGTAAGCTCTCGATGGTTGAATTTCCTGGTGTTGGCGAAGCTTCTTGACGCTCTCCGACGAAATGATGTTGGAGCGATTGCATCCACCAGCTACTGGAAACTTGTACACTCGCGTTTTTTAGCTTCTTCCAAATCCGGCTCGAAGGACCAATGTTTTTTGTACGATTAACTTGATAAGAGGCTTCCACGAATGGGGCCTCCAATTAATCCACTGCGAGTTCCGGTTCAATGGGATTGCCGGGAACTGCCACTTAATAACCCTAACTTGGGTTCAGTTAGTTGTTGGAGTGAAACAAGACTTAACAAACACGAGTATATTGAGTAACAACGATTACAAACGTCACTGATGGACCGATGGTTTTTTACAAAAGCTTCAACTGTTGTGACACGCTTGGATTGGCCACGCGAAAATAGCGAATTGCGCGTAACCGTAACACAAAACAACCTGGAAACGACTTTACCAGGGAGTTAGACCGAAACGCAAACTAGCACAGAGCATAGCTGAACTTGCTTCCTCGAGGCTCTGAATCTAACTCTCTCTGAATTTACAGCGAGACGAACTCGCCAATTCAAGGAGGGGCAAGCTCAAACACTATTGGCTGAGGCGATCCTGCGTAGCCAATCGGAGCATCGCACGTTATTTAGGAAAAATGCTTATTCTAAGAAACCTTAATGCTAAGCTCTCTCAATGAGGCAATTGAACGAAATCCATAAACCCATGATTCCCAAATATGCTAAGTCGGCTTAAGTTCTAGTAGAAAATGTATCCATCCGCTTTAAAGCCATTAAGGGAAGCTTACAAATTCCTTTCCAACATTAACAGAGGCAAACAAATACGGCAAGATGCAAATTTGGCTTTACCACGACCTTTGAATGAGATAAAACAGTTATGACTTGAATTACGTGATTAATTATAATCAAAAAGGTTTTGATGCACGCATCTGTGTGAATCAAACAGCCCATTTAACCAAATCTCCATCTTCAATGATAAGAAAGTTACCCATGCAATCCTACTCGGTCTGGGACACACTGTATTTCCGTAATCGAACAGAGAGAAAAAAAAGTTTTATATAAAAATGTAGAGTATAAAAAAATAAACAATTTTTGCAGTTATCATTTTTCGTCTTAACGGTTTTTGAATTATGTGCTGTAGAAGAACTTTAGCAGATATAAATAACAGTGAGAATATTATCGCCACAACGCAAGCGGATTTTCCTGCAAACAATAGAAATTAAAAAAAAAACTTCTTATAAAATACTTTACGCTTAGTTAAGAAGTCCATGTAGAAGAGAGCTAAGCTGATGCTGATGTGTTTATCGTAACTGCAGATATTGACAAAGCAAGAGATGGTTCACGAGTAGTTGTTATTGGCCAGAACATAGACGTATTAATTTTCCTAACCAGCTTGTGGTTGCAGATGCATTTTAAATTTCTTCCATCAGGCTCAGAGAACAAAAAAGCTCGATTTTCTAAATACCAAAGCAATAAAATTTGCGCGGGGATATCCTAAACTGTTTGCTGCGTCTATATGCGGTTACAGGTTGTGATTGTGACACAACCTTAGCGCTATTTGGAAATACCAAGATTAAACGCTTGGGCCTTATACAAAAAAATCGAAGCGGCGACAGACTATTACATTCATTATTTATTGAAGATATTCTACAATGAAATTGCAGCTGCAGGTGAGAAATTGCTACTTGCCTTATAATATGGGACAGCAAAGCCCCAGACGCTCGATGAGTATAAATATTTTTCTCCTAGTATTTGATTAGTAAACAGCAACTACATTATACATTTCACTTAGCAGTTTTACCTCCTAGAAAGCACAGCAACAGTCAATCACTCATATCAAACATACCTCTAAGTCCAACATTGAATGGGTAATAATTTAGAGAAAACTGCCTGGTGTTGGCAGTTAAGCCTTCTATATTCCTGCTTAGCTGAATTCTATTTACTTATGACTAACCTTAACCGAAGACATAGTAAGCCGTATTGTCCAGTGCATTTTTTCCAAAATTGGGTTTTTTAAAAGATCAATAACATTCTACAGCTCAGATTTTAAAAATTATTAGGTTTAGAGGAAAAATAATTACAAAAGAAATTGTTTATTTTATTATGACTTACATTTTCTATTTAAAACTCTCTTTGATATGTGCAGCGGTTAAGAAATTATATAGAGAAAAACCAGAAATGAGCCGCCATTTTTCAATATGGCTGTCGTAGCACAGTTTTGATTTTAGGGAACTTTTGGTATATAATAAAAAGGTAAATGCAACATCTCTATCAAATTATTTACTTGTGCTATTTTTTCATGATCAAACCTAGTTTTCTGGCACTCCAAAGGCTTTAATTTTAAATTTCGCGGCATTTTTAACTGTGTTTTTTATAGCTGGTAAGTAAAAACTATGCGATTTAAGAATACGGCACGATACACACATAGAAGTAGTAAAAATTCACTGTAAATCTGGTGACGTTTTGTGGAGACGTGTTTCGCGAAATACGTATGTACATCAGTAATTCATTACATTGTTCGTCTAGATGGTGCAATCTGACTTTTTCCTTTAGGGCTACGTAAAGGAAAAATCCTACGCTAATAATCCACAAAAAATTCCAGCCTTCGAAGACAATGTTCGAGCTGTTCGCGCACTAGATCCATAATTATGAATAAACGTAACTCCATTATCAAATATCGTATTGCACCAGGGCTGTATTAAGGTTAGGGGTATGGACACTAAAGCCCTTAGGCCCCCGACCTGTAAAGGGCCCCCGCACTTGGAGACAAACTGCTTCCTTTTTTATCATAGAAATTTCCCATGAAAGAAATTAAAGCATAGAAGTAGAATGTTTATAAGACAAAAGTGAATATAAACCAATAAGTATAATCAGTGTATGTCTATATTGAAGTACTAATAAAGTATATCTTTTTTGTTTTTGTGCATTCTAACAGTCTTTAAGACTGAGCCAGTTTTGCATCTTAGGTGTGTCCTGAAGGAGGCAGGTGGGGGGGGGGGGGTGTCTAAACGTTGGAAAGTCCCTAGCTTTATAGAATGATAATTTTACGTGTGCCACATTTAATTGCAGGATTTTTATTTTTAATTGAAATAAAAGTAATGGTACTTTTTTAAACAAGAAATTCGTTTTTTAATTAGTTTCCAATGTCAC
>OW679202.1:85765679-85939701 GCA_940337035.1 Agriotes lineatus
AGAAATTAGTTTTTTAATTAGTTTCAAATGTCACATTTGGAAAACCCTATATTATCATAATAATTAGAGAATATGTAACATTTCTTACTCAGCTTCAAAATTTGAATAATGGTCGAATAGATTACAAAGCCGCTGTAATGTATTGAATGTTGAAAGGTAAAAATAAATGTAGATATTCATTTCAGGTGAAATGTGGGTTTCTAGGAACGTTATATTAAACGATTTTACGCACTATAAAATCGCTAACTAACCAACACATATTAGAAAACCTAATTACTTTTTAGTATATAATTATGTTCAATATTCCAGACAAAGTATTGTGTCTGTTTACCAGAACAATTTTCACATCTACAAGTATCTATCTAAAATTAATACTGAACTCCTTACGAAATTATCTTAATTAATTGTAAACGTGTTAATTTGGAACATTTCGCATCGTTCAGTGGGTATAGATATAAAACGATGTTAACAAGCACAAAATCAATTTTGTTGTTATTTCAACTCCATTTATTAAAGATCGTTGCAACACTACTTGTTTTAAATTATACGCTTCACTAAACTCTGGATTAATTTACCAATTGAATAAATCGTGTAAATGTTGCAAATGATGGTTATAGTTTTTGTTCATGCCTAATTTGACATTTCATAATTTTGTATTAACTTGGGCGAAAAATGTGTTACTCAAGTAGATGTATGCCATCGTGAGTAGTATACTTTTGAAATTATTTCACGTATTGCTATCAATCTGGCCACATCAAAACTTTATCTAGCCGGAAAGTTTCATCTTAACATTAATATGGTTACAAGTACCTACACGGAAGCCCAAAACTTTAAGACCACCTGTACAATATTGAAATGGCTCGTACCGTCGAACTATTTGTAGAATTTCCTTAGCGTTGAGCACACTTTGTTTACGGTAATAATTTCAAAGTTTTATAATTTACTGCTTCCATAACAGCAATAACTCCAAATGTTGTTGTTGCAATTTATATAACATTCTTGAGTAGTTATTTCTATTCGTTACGTACTCGTAAAATTTTTAGTTGAAATACCTGTTTCACGCATAAAAAGAGACTACTTTTATTATTACAATAAATCGTAATGAGTACAGCTAACAGTGTCTGAGTAGAAAAACAAAGTCAAATCATGTTTTTACATGAAAAAACGAATTTCAGGCACATAGATTCGGGGTTCGGGACTAACTTAGTTTTTTTTTAAATTTAGATCGGTCGTCATGCACAAATTTACAGGCTGGCGACATACCAAAAATTTTCCTTCGGTCTAAGGGTTGTGGATTAGGAACACGATTCCAGGCGAAAACGAGGCAATCGGCGGGCCATTTTCTGTGGCGTAGTCATTTCGATCGGAAATGCAAAACAGCCAAATTTTACAATCAGGCATGCAAATAAAAATTAATAAGCATTGCGACATTTAGCAGTACGTGTTCGGAATAATTGTACTTACAGGGGGTTTAGCAGCCCTCACGCATTTCCACGTAGCGTCTAGTAGAATATTTCGTTCAGAAACAATCTTCAGGTGTACCGCCGTTTGTAGTGCCTATTAGGCGAATGCTAACTAGATCAATGTCAGTGCATCTGAGGTTGCCGCCCTCGCAAAAGACCGACGTCACAAGGCATTTGTGGGAAATAAGCTCGCAAGCTATCTAGATGCGCTTCCTCGATCATCGATAATTGCTTATCAGGTTAAGGGCTATTGTCCTTGAGGCTCCTTAAATTTATGCAAGCTTTCGATTCGCGTAGTTCTATAGATTACTTTTTGCACTCATTCAGGACGCACTTCGGAACACAAATTGTATAATCATATAACCAGGTTGTTTTACTGAACGAGGTGAAAGTTTTGTTTGATATAAGATGTGACTGGAGTAGCCAGGCTTAACTACCCCTTAGACAATTGTAGCCTGTGTCTGGTCACAAATTAATACATCTCAGGGTTTATATTGTATATTGAAATAGTAAATAAATATAAGTCCTTATATATAATTAAATGTGTGCCGTTTTTGCTGTTTTTTAACTCAAAACTTAGTATTGGTATATGCACAAAACACGACGTTTGCATAAAAATACTTCGCCGGTCAGCTATGTGTGTGAAATCTGATCTACTGATAGTATTATAGTGCGACAGTCTGCATAAAGCTTCCTTATAGTATTGCAACGTGACCCAGTAAACCGACACTAGCTGAGTCTTGTATACAAATAGTTTAATTGGCACATGTCCTGAACTAGTTGTTATATTCTAATCGAACGCACTTTTGTGTACGCATGATTTCACTTAATTGTCTTATCTCATGGGCAAACAATAGTATGAACAGCTATTGATTATCTTACCTGATAATTGCTAACCCAATCACAGAGTGTACTAAAGCGGTATCAATTGGGCACCAACCCAACAATAAACAATAGAAAATTACCCAAACAACAAAGCTCTCTACAAGCAGCAGGAATACCAACAATGGCGCAGTGTTCAACTGCGCTGCACAATAAAACTACATACAATCTCCAGTACAAAGCTACTAAAGTAATAATATCTATTAAATACCTTATTATTTCACTCCTTTCTTGCTAATCTACATAATTACCACAGGCAATAGTGCAAAAGCACATAAGAACTTTTACGTTGGAAAGCTACCCTATGTGGTAGGTATATCATATTTCACAACATTCACACAAGCACGCTCTCGGCTAACTGAACGCCAGGCCTATCGAGATAAAAAATATGAAATAACTTCGGGGTTGGTTTAATTCTATAAATATTTAGATCGGTTTATATTTTAGCTGTTGGTTTACCTAAAGGGCCATAATTATACGAATACTAATAAACGATAGAATATTTTCAAACAACTCAAAGAACACAAAAGTAAATATTACAACAGAATCCTTGATAAATTATTGTCAAATAATTAAAAACATATAAAAACTGCTGTTCAAACGGTTCTATAGTGATATGCAGAAATTGTCAGTAATTCAATTGATAACAACGGAACGCGATATAGGGTCCCTAGATGACGAGAAACAAGTTTTGTCAATTCCTTCAGTCTATCGGTTGCCGGTATAACTCTACTATTAGTTAGAGGAAGTCAATATTTTGGCATGAAACCGAGAAAATTTCGGTCAAATATATGGAGGACAATCACATTTAAAAATAGAATTTTCTTTATTTTTGCTTTAACTGAAGAATAGATGAAAGTAGTAATTTGCACATAGGTCAGACTTTGCCCTTGACAAACATAAGTCTCAACAGATATAACAGAAATATTGTAAAACATATAAGGGCAACAATAAGCTTGTTGAATGTAATGAAGCCACGTCCCGCCGACCCAAGGCACAGCTCCGTGGGAGGGTGGGATCAGAGGGCGTGCTACGCGAGACCTGTTAAAATTCTTTCAAATCACGTATGCAATACTATTTTTCATAAGCAAATTGATGCAATTTGCATTACCAAGTGTTTACTTTTATTGTTTTAGTAGTACTAGGAACGCTACAGTATGTTTACCTTTAGTGACCTTTCATCTCTCAAAATATTTGGTGCCATAACCTTCCCTTGCGAGTATAGTTTTGAGTAAAACCCTTTACAGATTTGTTTTTAATTAGTACTTAAATAAACGAAGCAGAAAAAGATACGTTTTTTAGCGATTCATTGAAACGAAAAAATGATAACTTGCTAATGGAAATAATTGTTAGTATATTCCATATTGGATTTGTTTCTTTATATTTTCTTGAAAATCTAAATTTTTGTCATTAGACAGCATATGTTGAATATCATAACGTAGTTCTACGAAGTCGATTCAGTTAACTGAAGTCTAATGTTAGAAACAATGTCCATCATTATTTAAAAATTGCAGATGACAGCACTGCTTAATTTTTTAATGGTAATGTTAGTAATTTATTTTGTTCTGCTTCCAAAAGATTTTTTCTAACGCGCTTACACAATGTTAATTCTATTCTGTAATTTTCCGATACAGGAAACTGCACTGGCATCTTGCAGGTGAGTAGCAAGTTATTTATTGCCATATGCATCTGTGGAAAATTTAAAGTCCGTGACTTTTCAATATAATTTTATTACTGTAGAATAAAATTGCAACGTCCTTCACGTTTACGCAAGGTGAGCTACAAATTTTTTGCTGCTGCAAGCCAAACCAAATAGTTATGCAATCATTAATTTTAATAGGTTGATGTTTTAGCTTCTTGCAACCGTAGTTTTCTGAAATGGGATTTAATAATTCATAGCATCATTACAATAGTTTATGGAGAAAAAATGACAAAAAAGACATATTCTTACTGTTGTTAACCAGAACAGCTAAAACTTGGGGTTCTGACTTATTCATAATGTAGCAGTTTCAGAGTTTTAGGTGTGGAGAGGATGGGCAGATATTTTTGTTTAAAAGTGATTTTCCATTACGTTTCAGAGGCCAATGCTCGCTCTAAAGCAGTTCTCCATCAAAAGGAGTAGGTGCAACCTACACTCTGCTTTTAGCAGAGGAAGACTCTGGGTCAGAGTTACAAAAGAGCAGTGGAAAAATATGAACCGCAAATGCGACTTCAATACCTTTCTCTCAGTTACTGCACTGGCAATGCCCCTTACTAAAGTTGTTACGGGAAGCTAGTCATTCATGCAGCTAGTGTAAAAATTTCTAGGCCACCTTCACAACAGATGCAGCCTAAACAATTCACAAATGCGTGGGAATGGGATTGCATTTGCACCGGCCGGTAATTGAACGCTTCGGTGTCTCATGGAAAGTTTCATTGAAAGGAGAAACTGTTACGCTATTGAATGAAAATAAAGGTCTCAGTTATAAATAGAAATATCCTATTTTAAGCTTGTATAGTTGCAAATGTAAATTAATCGATGAAAATTACTTTAAAATAGTGACATTACAACTCGGAAATACCGAACCATTCAAAAGAAACTCCGAAGTAAAACAACAAGATGACGTGTTAATAATGGTCTTCAACATAGTCCTTGAGGAAATCATAAGAAAATTTAACTAAAACGGACCATTACAAACACAGCATTAACAGATAGATTCTTACACAGATTACAGATTACACAGATAGGAACCAATACATGCGTTTAGCAAACCAAAACTATCATAAAATCGAATTAACAATAGGAAAATACTGTTTCGAGGAAGTTAAAGAATTTACATATTTGGGATCACTACTTAATTGGAAAACAGCTTAAATGAAGTAATTACAAGGAAAATACGCAACATGTACAAATACCTCATGCAATGTCATATACGAACAACAATACTAAATGACAAATGCATAGGAATATTATATGAAAAGCACCCATAATTTCTGCAAACTATTAGATCAAGTGGCCCATGGAAATCAAACTTACCATGAAACAAATGTTAATGAGTGAAAATTTTAGAGCCACTATTTACTATGACTTTAAAAGTTCCCTATCTCGGAAAGAAATCTTTGGACGACTTCGTGCTGCATTTGGTGACCAAGCGCCTTCCCAGAGGACTGTTTATAGCTGGTTTAATACATTTAAATTTGAACGAGTTTCACTTCATGACGATTTTCGCGAATGAAGACCAATTTCAGGAGTTACCGGAACAAACATAAACTCGCGAAGAATAATTCCGGAATACAATAGAGTCACATATCAGGAGCACCTGGTGCATTGACAGGACTGCAATAAACAAGATTTTACATAATCATTTGGGTCTAGAGCGGTTTACAACATCATAACTGGTGATGAAGGCTGAATATATTGTAGAGATATGGTGACAATTAAATTATTAAATAAATAAATAAACTGAATACACACCCTGCTTTGTTTTTATTTAAATAAAATTTTGACTGATAAAAAGTAATTCAATAATTGATTAAATGGGTTCATTGATTGTAGTGTTTTGCTCTTTATAGTAATTCGCACATCTGCAAATAAATTTAATTTATGGCTAGCTTTCAGTAGGCATGAATAACTCAAAATCTGCAAGTTAGGTTCATCGATATGTTCATATTTAAACTCCCGTGTTACGCCACTGGGCTGTGAAATTTAAAAGCAACAACGCGCAAACTCACTGCGCTGTCAACTCCATCCATCAACAAATTGACCCTCCGTGCGGCTCGCCTCTGTGTACCTCAATTTCTGCAGGAACGGTGGCTTGCTCGGACGCCTTTCCTGATGCGCTGTCCTGGAAGCTGGGCCCCCGGGATGCTGGAACTATTGTGCTGGCCTCGTACACACCGGGCGGAACTGCTGACACCCTCTCTCAGGCTCTGGACCCCCAATGAAGCCCACAACTGGAGTTCGGAAAGCTGGAGTCTCGCTGCCGATGTTGTCGGAAGCGGTAGCCGGTAAAAATAATTTTAATGACGTGGATTTTCCAACCTTTACTTCCACAAATGCACCACAAAATTCTGGACACGATGGTATAGTTTATTTTGATATTTTCTAATGCAAAGTATGTAAAACTTAATTTATTTGAAGAGCAAAACACGATTTGTCATAAATTCATTTTATTCAATTGTCTTCTTCCGTTTTGTTAACAACAAAAGCCTATCTAGCTTCATAAATGGATGTTAACTGAGTACAAATCAATTACTTACAAACTAAAATTACAAATTATATTATAACAATGTACAACATTTTAAATCTACAATTATTGTTTGTTCATGTTCGTATTTAAACTAGACTATAGCGCCACCCACTATGTTTTATTTTGATTGTCTGTTCACTTACGTCATTACACTGACTCATTTTTATAAATACAAATCTCGTTCATTTCCTGTAGTGTGAATTTCTTTCAATTCTATACAAGTTGTCTGCTTTTCACCATTCTTCAAATATTACTGCTCCATTTTTGATAGCCTTATTTGATCTAGTATTATGCTCTCTTTGCACTGTATTGAGAACATTCTGTTCTTCTTACCTTTATTTAAAAAGTTTATAGAACTGTACGTATTTAATTATACTGACATGTAAATTTATTTAACACGCATGTAATAAACCCTTTGGTGATAGATTTGTTGAATTTTTGATTGGCTTTACTTTGCACCATCCTCTTAATTTATGCTAATTGATATTTCTGTGACTCTAATTTACGAATTGAGCTCTGCCTTATTTCCATATATTCTGAAGTAATTCCATTTACTATCGGCAATGCTTTACCAATGTAATTATGAATTAAAATTTCTAATGTAACTTCTTGCAGTTGCCTGCTTTACCCCAGCTCTGTGCTTTGTTGACTTGCTTTAATTATCTATGTTGCAAGCAGAGTTGAGTAACGGGCTAAATACCATCTCTATATATATGCAAACGTTATTCAAAAAGCTCGTTTATGACGCCCAAGAAATGAGATCGTTTTCCACCATGACAAAAGAATTTTAGAGGTTTTCGGGTTAAAATGTATAAGTTATCCCCCATATAGTCTCACCCGAGCACCTGCAGTTTACTTTCTATTTCTTAAAGAATGTTGTGCGAACTCCTGAAGGTGCTGCGCAAAGCTTCAAAAACCTTGTTTCTCAAGTGACTCAACAATACATATCTGAAAGTGAAATATTATCCGACTCGGAAAAACTGCCTTCGTCAGAGGGCTGGTGGTCATCAGTATCATCTGACTTTCTTTTCTTAGAGTAATGGACGCCATTTGTTGAAAGGCTTTCTGAAGTTTCCAGATTTGGGTCCAGTCTTTTAAATAATGTGCTAGGTGCAAAATGCAGTTTCGGGAATACTGTAATGCTTTGGGAAACACCTTGCTCAAAATTTCACTAAACCTAGTACGTGTTACTTTTCTGTCAGGATACCGAGCGTAGTAACTCATCACTTCGTTATCCCAATGGTACTCAAAACTTCTGAAAGACCCTTTTATTAGGTGGTTGAAGCTCATAAGTCGTATTGCTCGGTAAGCACAGCAATGTTAACTGATGTACTTTCGCTGCAGTTACAATGTTGGCATGCAGGTGCGAAGCAGTTCCATCAAAAATAAGAAGAGCGTTCCCAGTCGGTTTATAATTAACCAAATGATCCACCCATTTTATAAATTCTGATGCTGTCATACCTCCTTTTGCTGCTATTTTAATTACGGAACCTGTTAGCATGTTATCTTTTCATTAATCTTTTCTGCGTTTTCCGTTGAACAAAATCATTGGCAGGATTGCCTGACCAAGTGCATTTCCGCATGCAACTGTCGTTGCATTTTCTGCATGTTTGGAAGCTATGTAATAATACTCTCTTATCTCCTTTCCTACCCTTTCCAACTTTGGTTGATGATGTAAAGTCAGCCTGCATCCTTTGTTCATTCATATTGTATATGCGATGAGGCTGATTCATTAAGTTTGTCTCGAACGGATTTCAGTTTTTTAAATTAGTCCCCATTATGTACTTATTAACTTTTTGAGATCTTGCCGGATTTAAGATTTGTGCTTTACTGTTGTAGATATCTTCGTGCTTATTTAAAATAGCTTTATCCATTTTCTTCCTGCCATTTGATTGTCCCGATTAAATTTATGTTTTATTTTCTTCTCTTCAACATATTAAAACACAGATCTGCGCAAAATCTTCGGAGTAAGGGGCACTCTTACTTCTGCAAGTCTGAATATTCTAGAACATAGCTTATTTTCTTCAAATTCTGTCAAAGTAGCCGACACCCCAAGCTTTTTTTTGTCTTGCCTGTTCGCATATGGTTACGAAAAGTCCTTCGTGGAATATTGGATTCTTTAGATGCTCTATTTACTGACCTACCACCAATGACGCTGTCCATAGCCTGCTCAAGTTGCCCACTTGATCATAATGCTCTTTTCTTAGGTGCCATTTTGATAAACCTAAAAGGAAAAGCACCACACTACGTTTACAATTAAAGGCTGATTACATTAGGTGTTCTTATTAAGGCCAACGTTACTAATAAGGCCAGTTTTCATCAATACATTGAGTTGATTCGTGTCGGCGTTGCAACACTGTAGAATTTTACATCACAAATTTAAGCATGCTTTTCTTCTTGATATTAGGATTTGATCTACCTAGTTACCTTTTGCTGCTTCTACGTATAATCCAAAGTGCAATACAAAATATAATATATTTTGCTATCTTTATATTTAAAACACAAGAGAGCGAATGGCCGAGCAAGCTCTCCGGCTACCACGCTAACGCCCGTGGCAGTCGTTAAGTCCTAATAAGGGAACTCTTCCTCAGTTTCGTAGGGCAAGGCGAGTTACTTACCCGGCTTACGAGGAAAGAGGGCCTATAGAATCACAACTGTATGGTTGAAAACAGGCCACTGGCCTATAATATAAGAAAGGAAATAAAATAATTTTGTTTGTAGAGCTCGTTTGTTACTTTTTGTGCATCGATTTGTATCACCTTTTTATTAAATCAAAGCTATTAATACATAGATTTGTTTCGCACTTTTTTTTCATTTCGTCTACCTGTTTGTTCTAAATCACAATTTAACTGGTACGCTTCTGTAATATCTTTCGGCTCCGTATTTGCACTTGACGCCATCTATGAATCCTCTCCTTTGGTGGCTTGGAAAAACAAATTCTTATCTTAAATTAATTTCTTTAATAGTAGAATAACTGAATATTAACCTGCATCAACCTATAATTTAAAAAATCAGTACTAGTCATTATAAGATCTCGGGAAAACTAAAAGAAAAAATCCTTGGGAGCGACCTTGGCTCCAGAGAGTAAATAAAATATAAGCAACACTAACTGCAGCTGATATTGACCTTAGGAAAATAGTTTCTAGCAAAGGTTTCTTACCTAATTATTGTTGGCAAGAATTTCACTCGATCTTAGTTTTTGCAATGTTGCGCATTTTAATTATGACGTGATTACCAGTGTTTTAAATGGGAATTAATATTTTTAAAGGCGAATTTGGATAGAGCGTGTAATAATTCTAAAAAGATATATCCACTAACCGTTCCCTTTAATTTGGAAATGTTTGAAATAATTGCTTTTAAGGTTAAAAACTATAGAGCTTTGACACTTTATTACTTAATAATGTATAATTAGGTTAATTCTAGTGATGCCTCCGAGACAAGATAATTGTCGATCTCGTCTTGTCCCGTGTGGAAATTTGAGATCGAGCTTGACAGTTTTCAAAATGGAATATTTGAGACGAGATTAACTAAATTGTTCAATAATATTTTTAAAACTTACATAAAACCGAATTAAAATTGTACTGCTTCTATGAGGGGTTTTAGGTATTACGACCAAAACCGGATTGGGAAATCTCCGACTTTTGTGGCTGTCTCTGGAAATAGAACCCACTTTTTCTAGTCCGGAAGCAGATGCTTCGCTGCTTTGCCCTTTCAAGTGCCAAGTTTTTTGTAACTTTAAGGTTGATTGACAAAGTACTTGTAAACTTATATTCCTTTATCTAGTTTCAGAATATGCAAGGAGCATCGCATATGTTTCGAAATAAAAAACTATTAGCGCATTAACAAATATAACTTTATTATGTTCAAAGTATTCCCCTCTGGCAACCATACATTTTTTAAGTCTAACATTCCACATATGAAATCCGAATCACATTCACATTTTGCATATTACTAAAAAAATTGTCCCTAGTGTTCAGTAGAAAATCTACTACCACAAACGTCCTTTTTTGAGACCAAAGGAAAACCAGAAATCATCACGCAAAGCGAAATCAGGCGAATGTGATTTTTTTTCACATAGTTGTCCGTTTTTCTAGCTGTATGGGAACAGGCATAACGTAGTATTAAACCCTTAACCTACATCTCATTAAATACTTGAGGAAGGTAAACTGTGGTGTACCACATTTCTATAACTATCTGCTGATATGCCAGATTAAACGTCTGTAGTAATTCTATGTTATGGAAAAATATTGCATACTTTGTTCAGTTTTTGTGGTCATTTTGTGGTAGTTGGCGTTGGATCGTCTTTGTGAATCCCTACACGAGATTATTGATGGATTGAAAAATCAATCACGGGAGTAAAATACGATAGATGTTCAGGGGCTTATAGGAACCAAGCAAATGTGAAGATTGTGGTACCATAACTTCAATAAGTCATGCTGTCCAGATAATTACGAAAACTTGATTCAGTCGACTCAAAACCAAATGCCCCTAATATTTCAGCAAATTACTGTATAGCTTTCGAAAAAGCTCTAATGTCCAATAACCAATGTTTGCTCTAAGAATTATAAAGGTGAGGTACATTAAGGTTCGAATATATATTTATTTTGTAGATTATAAGAGAGGATTCACTCGCAGTTTATATTGGAACCATAAAGTTTATGTACGAATAGCGAACAAAGACTATTTTAATATTAAACAGAAGAAACGACAAAGACATGTCCTACCACCATTATTATTAATTATACCATTAGCAAATCACTGTAAGAGTATACAACAGTAAGATACGTGAATGCAATTGTGATCGTAGCTAAACATTTATATAACACTTGAGCGAAGCAGTTGGGGAAATCGGCTTTTCAATAAACAAAAATTAAAGAAAACTAACCAAAAACAAACAAAAATACAGCAGACGGGATGAATTTCTAGTCACAACTAATCAATACAATAAACTTGGAATACTTGTACAACACGAGGAGTATGATGTCTTTAAGTTTATGCTACAGGGAGAAGTGGAAGAGTAGAACGAAGTTCGCCGGAAAAAAGGAATCTTTGTTATGACACCGCAAAAGCTACACGAAGAAAAACGTTTGATTTTCTTTCAGAAAGTAGATGCAATAACAAAGAAAATAATATGCCATAATAATCACCAACTTTACTGTAGACGGTATCTAGGAAGAGGAGGTGCAGGGAAAGAAGAAGAGGTTATAAAAGCCTTGTCTATGTTTGCTTAATAAATGAAGTTTAATATTTCTGAAACTCGCTAAAAGGTTATTTTACCCATGCAAAAGACCTAAATTTGTAGCGGTAATGACCACGTCAATGTCTGCTTCGGAGTAACATTGTAATGATCGCATGACTTCTTCGGAAAATTTTTATTAATTAAATTAATTTACTTTTGCCTCGAATATGCTCAGATGCACCATGGGTTCGTTACCACTCAAATGTATAAGTACAGAAATCAACAGTTTAGAAATAAATCGTATAATGTTACTAAGTACAAAATAAATCTGGTAATGAGATGTCTATAGAATTATAACATAAAATTTCCTCTGGTAAACGGTCTGGATCGATGCTACTTGGCGGTCGGCAACTAACTATACACGTCGGTTCTTCCTCCCCCAAGAAAGTTTGGATGAGGCAGAGCTCCGGTGTACTTGAACTAGAATCGATCGGTTTGCAATAAGCGCTATTAATTGTTTACGAATGTTGTGTGCAATCGAATTAAATGGAATAACTAGTTTTACGATGGTGGTGACATGAGTAATTGCGGTGTTAAGCTAGGCAGGCAACGAGTATTTTTTGGTATATAACTTTGGGTCCCCAGGAATAGCTTAAACAGGACATGTTCACCTGGAGCGAAGTCCGCCTTTTCACGACTTGGTTTTGCGGAAGTCGCTGGAAGATTGCTTGCACCCTTCAGTGCGAGGGCCGCAAAAGTGCGACCTGCCTTTGTTGAACTACCAGGGTGGCGACGTTGGACTAGCAATGCTGTTGCTACAGGTACGCTAGTACTTTAATGAACTCTTAGGATATAATAACCTCGGTGAATCCGGTTATTTAGATTAAAGACATTCTACAAGACGGTTCAGGTCACAAGGCAGAACTCTGTCAGGTTAGGAGGAAGTTCTACGAAACGGGTTCCCTTTACGAGATAGAACTGCATCAGGTTCAGGTTAGAAGAGATAATCTACGAGACGGGTTCCCGTCACAAGGCAGAGCTAGGTCAGGAAAGTATTAATACAAGGGGCCTAGCTACGGAGAGAGCGCTATGGCAATGTAAACGCCGTACAAATTTCTGGCATAATATTGATACTTTACATAAATTTGCTACTGGCGCTAACGATACACCATATGGAAGTGCTTTTGGGGTAATAACTTTCTACAAAAGAAGTTTAACATTTAGTTGCAGGTTTTGGTGACCATAGCGTTTCGTTATTCAATGTTAGTTACAAGTTACATATATTTAAACGTGGACGGAGCATGTTAGAAAATGAACTGAAACCTGGACGATCTCCGGCAGCTGTTTGTGTTAAAAACGTGAATTCTGCGAAAAGCTGCAGAAAGAAAATCGAAATATAGATCAGAGATTTTCAACAAGAACTAAGTAGTGGATCATCTTCAGTAGACAATATCTTACACCAACAGCTGTGTGTGAGAAAGCTGGCAAATAGGTGAATTAACTAACTATTAACAAAATAGCCCTTGTAATGGACGCGTAATTGAGAATACTGTTATACAAGTAGTACAGACACGTGTTTTGGAATTTCTAAAAGGTTTAAAACTTCCTATAATGAAATCCAACAACGTACTACCTTTTGACTTCCTTGTCTAAAAGGCGAAGAAAGCATTGTAATCGTAAAAAAATCACCTTCCGATATTTCTTCAAATCTTCACGTTTCAGGGTCCCTAAATGACGTTAAACAGGTTTTCTGAATTCAGTATGTGTGTCTATTGCCGGTATAACTATTTGTTGAAGGAAAACGGTATTTTGCATGCAGATTATTAAACTACCTGGCAAGGAACCGAGAAAATTTTTATCAAATATATACAGGGTGAGGACCTTAAGAAAATATAATTCTGCCTATTTTTGCTTAGAAATAGATAAAAGTATGAATCTTTACATAGCTCTGGCTTTACCTTTGAAAAATGGAACCCAACAGATGCAGGATAATCGCTGTAAAAATAAACAGAAATGGGCCACTATAAGCTGCAGAATGTAACGAAAAACTGTAAAAAGAAATCACCCTGAGTTTGAGTTCCGTCTGCAAGATTTTTTTTTAGTTTGAGAATTGATGTAATTTGAATTACCAGGTGTTTTATTCTATTGTTTTAGTAGTATTACGATCGTTATAATATTTTTACTCCTAGTTGTCTTTGATTTCTCAAAATATTTAGTCCGCTTGCGAGAGAAGTTCTGAGTAAAGCCCTTTGCAGATTTTTTGTTTTATGATGATTACACTAAATTAATTAAAAGTGCTTAGGCGTTACGCTGGCAAACTGGCTCACTTATACATCTTATTTATTTTAATTTATGTTTGCATGAAATACCAACGATCACCATGCACACCAACCTCAGCAAGTCACTGACCTAAAATCTGATGACTGACTTTGCCAAAGCTCATATATTACACGGCATCCAACTGAATTCTTTTATACAAAGCTCGATGGAGATACTAGCTAGTTTGTCTAATTCAGTTTGAATAACTAATCAATAAAACGTATGCTGTTCTATTGGCAAATATTTGTTCACATGATTGAATAATATTTCATACACAATTGATTCAAGAACTTTGGCGAGTTTGAAAGCTTGTCTTTAAATCTTCAGTTCACCATACTAGCATCACCGGATTTAAGTATTGGTACAGTCATGATGTAGCTATCACCGAATATTCAGCGTAGAAACGGAATAGATTTCATTTTAACAAGCAGGATACAACAAATTTTCAGAGACGCATAAAAACGGCGAGAGCTGTAGACTCGTTATTTGTCATCCGATTTTCTAAATTCAACCACAACATTAAATGGTTCAAAGCGTACTATAAACTAATAGTTAACTTTTTTTTAAATAGCAACTATAATATTGTTATTTTTTTTCGGACTACAAAAATATAAAGGGTTAAAAAAAAGCAATAAGGAAATTGAAAAAAAACGAAAAAATGCCTGGCCACGAAATAATTCCAAATGAAATTTTGGAAGAAGAGGACGAACAATTGGTAGAATAACTGCAATGGCTATTTAACATAATAATTGAACTGGAATACATATAGGTCTATCCTTTAGCCAAGGACGGCGAATATAATCCTTTATATATAAGTCTGGTCGAATACAATAAAGCTTTAGACTCATTGTAACAGTGACATATGTAGTAGGCTTTAAGAGAACGTGGTGTTCAAAGTGAATATATAAAAACGATAATAAATATCTATATCTATGCAAACACCACTGCGTCAATAAAAATGGAAGAATGAGGATCAGTCTTTCAAATAAAGAGAGGGTAGTGCAAGGAGACCCTTTATTGCCAGTCTTATTTACTGCAACTTTGGAAAAAGTGCTCAGAAAACTAAAATGGAAAATTACCATATTTAACATAAACGGAAAGTGGCTGACCAACCCCAGATTCCCGAACGATGTAGTGGTATTTGCTATATACAGAAATATTATGGAAAAAATAGCTGAACTAATTAGAGGAAGAAAGTAAAAAAAGAGCGATTCAAAATAAACTTCTCAAAAACAAATATATTAGCAAACAGTACGGAAGAAACAATAACAGTTAAGGAGAAAAGCCTCGAAAATGTATCGGAAGCAACATACTTAGTCCAGAATATATCGTTCAAAAATGCCCAGTAGAAAGAATTTCAATACTGGATGGATAAAGTCTGGAGAAAATTCTAATCGCTCAGACATGTGCTCCAAGGAAGCTTATCGTTGAATATTAAAAACTCTTTGTTTAGTGAATGTGTAATAAGAACGTTCACTTATGTGGACGCTAGCTAAACAATCACTAAGCCGGTTATCAGCAATGCAAACTAAAATGCTAAACGTTATTCTAAAGTTAAATTTACATGACCGTGTAGGGGAAATAAGAGGGAGTTGCAGTGTGATATAGTACTATAAAAAGCTCAAGTGGAACTGGGCCGGTTATGAGTGATTTTCACCGGACACTGGAATGAATACAGACTACTATTATTATTATTTTTCACTCGAGGCCTCTTTCTAATACAAAGATTTTTTCCCTTTAAAGAATCTATTCAAAATTATATAGATAATGGTGGTAGCATTCTATGTGCACAATTCATGAATAATGAAGCAGGAAAATTGTCTGTATCTCTGACATGCGTAGAAAGCAGTAAATTATTTTTGTTGAGTAATTATTACAGTTAGCATCAACAGCATCACTACCATCTGTCTCAAATACAGACGCAATATAATCCTGAAAAATGCATATACAGGCTGGCTCTTAGAGATTGTTATACCACCAAAATTCAGTGTTAGAAATATTTTGAAGGCCTTTCCTATTCTATGCAAGTTTCCTATCCTCTATTACAATTAGTACTCCTCTTAGTTGGGACTCATCATTTAAATAAGAGTTCTGAGCTGTAGACACTGATATTCAAACACGTTTGATTTAAACAGATGTTGTTATGACTGCAATTTACAAAAATCTGTAAAGGGTTTTATTCGAAACTTCCACAGCAAGTGAAAGTTGTTACACTAAAATTTTTGAAATAACAGAGGAAACTAGGGGTAAAGATATCTCGTTCGTAATACTATTACAACAAAAATCTGTTGTGATACACTCACACAACTTTCTTTTACAGTAATATTATAATTAGTCAAAAATGTCATTTTTAATTATTAAGCATTTGTAAAAAAATTTCAAGAATTACAAATTCTACAAAAACGGTACAAAATAGAGCGTTAGTTGAAGAGACAAATTTTCTCTAATATTTTAAGCTGAATTCAAAAATGTAATAATATACCGGGTGTTCTATTTAAAATAGGAGTTAATATAAAAAATAGAAAAAAAACAAATAAACCCACTTTAGAAGTATTCAACTGGAAAATCACCTATCTCACATCAATACACATTAAAAATTTAATAAAAATGTAAGATTTGAAAAAACACCTACTTCCGGTTATGCGATTTTCTTCAAAAGCTTGTTGTCTCATCTACATAGTACACAAAACTTATATATGAAGTTTCAACGCCAAAACTCTTTTTGTTTTTGAGATATTCTGTTCACAGACAGACAGACACACAGACAGACAGGCACACAGACACACAGACAGACACAGACAGACCAATGAAAAAAAATATGTTTTTTGGGATCAGGGGACTCTAAAACGTAAATATCAGTAGAAAACTCAATTTCGAATTTTTGGGGCGAATCCAATACTTCCTTTATCGTAAAAAGAAGTAATAAAAGGAAACACTTGGTAATGCAAATTACATTAATATGCAAATTAAAAAATACATGGCAGGCAGTTGGATTCGAACTCAGCACGATTTCAGAACTTGGGAAAGCGATTTCAACGTTTTTCAACAGCCAGGGCACAATCCACCTCCTAGTCCCGTTCTGTCACGAAGCAATGCCACGCTTATGGTTGCGCATTGTTGTCTTCTTTACAACATTTACCCTGCATCTGCCATTTTCGTAAAGGGTAAATCCCGAGCTATGTGCAAATGATTACTTTTATCTCTTCCGCAGTTATAGCAAAACTAGACAAGATTTAATTAAGGTGCTCGCCCTTTATATATTTGACCGGAAGTACCAGATAGACATGTCTAATCCGAATGCAAAATATCGCTTTTCTCTCCACATACAGACGGACGGACAGACAGACAGACAGACGAACAGGCAGACAGACAGACAGATAGACGGACTTGAGAAAACATTTCGCCCTCTAGGGTACAAGTATGCGTTTTTACTTCCCTCTTCTAAAAGACGAAGGAAGTGTAATCGTGAAAAAAGCACCTTCCGAGATTTCTTCAGATGAAGATCTGAGGAAATCTCGTAAGGGTCCCTAGATAACGAAAAACATATTTTCTCAGTTCTGTCTGTTTGTCTGACTGTCTGTCTGTCGGTTAATCGGTTGGGGTATATCTCACAAACTTTTTGTTGGAGGCAGTCAATATTTTGCATGCGGATTATATGTCTACCTGGCGCGAAACCCAATATACTTCAGTCAAACATATACAGGGTGACCACCTAATTTGTTTTTTATATTTTAGCTTTAACTGAGGAATAAATCAAATTCATTATTTGCACATAGCTACAGAGAAGATTTTGTAATAGAGACAAAACTGGTTGTGTGTTGTATACCTCGTGACAATAAGACCAGGGCCACGTGTCTATCTCATTTACCTATCAACGGATTTGGATGAAACTTGTCAATAGTATATTAAAGACCAAATCCAGATTAACTGACATATAATCAAAATTGCGGACTTTCAGTTTCACCGGATATGTCATCAACTATGATTTTTACTTCCTTCGTCTGAAAGACGAAGGAAGTATTGTAATCATGAAAAAATCACCTTCCGAGATTTTTTCAGATCTTTACCTTTCAAGGTCACTAGATGACGAAAAAGAGGTTTTCTCAATTCCGTCAGTCTGTCGGTCCGCCCGTCTGTCTGTCCCTGTGTGTCTGTCTGTCTGTCTGTTGGCAGTATAGCTCAAAAACTATTTGTCGGAGGAAGACGATATTTTGCATACATAATATATATCTACCTCGTATAAAACCGGTACAATTTCATACAAATATATACAGGGTGAGCACCTTAAAAAAATAAAATTTTGCTTATTTTTCTGTTAATTTTGAAATAAAAGGAAGTAGTAGCTTTCACATAGGTCAGGCTTTCCATTTGCCGAAAATAAGATTCAACCGATAAAGGATAATGTCACAAAAGAGTAAAAATGTTTCAACCATTGCACCGCGCTGTTCATGAGACGCGAGCGCGGGACTTTCCCCGAACAGTGGCGGTAGCGCAGATGGAATTCCGCCGGACTTACATCTTCTGCGGAACCTCGGCCAGGATCGAGCATTCTGCAGAGTCGCCGATGCGGCGGGTTCAAACCCCAGCGGGATACATTTTTTTTTATTTGAAAATGCATTTAATTTATTAGAAACGTGAAGATATTTGCACTGCTAACTTAATTTGATTTTTAAAATTATTGAGTGTTACAATGTCGATGAGGGAAGTTCTGCGTAAAGCCCTTTACATATTTTTTAAACAGATGGCGTTCTATATTTCATGTATTTTAGAATTTACGGCTGAAACTAGATACGACAGTTTTGCCAAATTTGCTTATGTATTACACAACAATATTTTTAAAATGTAGGCCAAGCTCCTTCATGGGGTGTTAGTGCCTCAACATTATTATATTATTTATATTAATAATTATATATTTTTCAGGTTTAAATAAACGTAAAGTATCTAGTGCATAATGTATATCGTTAGATTGGTAATTAAATTTTCTATCTAATGGCACGACGGCCCTTGATAGATGCCATTAAAAATGCGTTTAACAAATTTTAGTCGGATTTGTTATTGATTTAACCCTCAGTGACAACGTACGGTCTCGCAGACCTACAAAATATTTACAGCTCAATAGTTTTTGAAGTGGAAAAGGCGGCCGGTGTTCTTACGTATCCGTTCTTGTTAGTGTCTTTCTTGTGTTTGTACGGATCGGTAGTTTACTGTGTCTTATGGTTTTCATTGTACAGATGATTACGGTCCGTCAGACCGAGGTTCCTCAAGACGTTATACAAAAAAGTGTGCGCCAAAAAAAGTAAATCTTCTTTTTAGGGTAAGTTAATTTAAAATATGACTGTTATTGATTGTAGTTTCTAAATATTTGATTTTTGATACAAAATGAGAGATTGACGAAAATCAAAAAAGTGCAAAGGTTGATGAAGGAAATGTTGAATGATGAAACAGATGGTGTGGTTTATGCCAATAGTGATGATGAAAGTGAACGTGATCAAATTGATGTAACAAAAAAATCTCTGATACAGAAAATCAACTTGAACCCGACGATGATTTAGGAGAAAGTAGTGGTCCAGTCATCTCACACAAAGTAAAAATTAGAGCAAAACACATGAGCAGAACGAAGCTACCTGAAGTTGCACCTAATCTGTGTGAAGTCAAATCCTTTGAAAGAAATTGTATAAACGCTAAGGACCATGTAGTATAACAGGCGTATTAAAATTGTATGTAAGAATATCATCCACCATATGTACAATCGCTAATGTTATTATGTACTACCAAAGAGCTTTTAATTATATGCGGTAATTTAAATCCTGAAATATGATGTAAAAAACTTCTCGGTCTAAAATACCGACGTCACCATTTGCGCTATAATTACGCACGTCACCACGGAAGGGTTAATTGATAAAATAGCTACTATTATAAGTTACTAAAGTTAAATAGAACATATTTTTTCCAGCCGCAGCCATCTATGATAAAAATATCGTAAACGGGTTTACTTAGAACTTCCCTCACAAATGGAAGTTGTAACACTAAATATTTGGAAAAATAGAATGAAACTAGGGGTAAAAATATTTTAACGTTCGTAATAATACTGAAACAATAAAAAGAAATACTTGGTAATGCAAATTACATTAATTTTTGAATTAAAAAGAATTGTGGCGGTTGGATTCAAACTTCAGCGCCTGCGAATGCAATTTCAACGCATGAAAGTAGCCTGCAGGCCAACCACCCATTCGCCGCATATGGCCACGGAGGACCCCTCATATGTCTGAGATGCGGTTGCCTTAAATAGAACGCATTTTTCGTTGACTGTATATGTTGGGTCCTATTTTTGTCAAGTGTACAGCCTGAGATATGTGCAAATTATTTCTCATTTAAACCAAAAATAAGCAAAAGCTTTTTAGGTGCTCACCCTGTATGTATTTCTCCGAATGTTTCTGGGTTTTATGCCAAATAGACATATGATCAGCATTCAAAACAGCATCTATCCTCAACAAATAGTTTTTGAGTTATACCAGCAACAGGCAGACCTACAGACAGACAGACGGACAGATAGATAGACAGACAGACGGACAAACGGATTTGAGAAAACCATTTAAAAAAGTTGCCTATTGAACTGTCAAACCATTGTAGTGTTTATTTTTGCCAGTTAGTTATTTATTTATTCAGATTCCAATTTTCCCCGTTTTTATGTACGTCTTAATATTTAGAACTAATTCAATAGCGTTAAGAAAAGTTTCTGAAGATTGTTCGTTGTTTATAGTTTATGTAATGGTATAAATATCCGCCTTTCCTGTTAATAGTTGCCATTACACTTATAACGTTATAATTTCTTTATACCGGTATCCTTTATGAATTTAATGGGGCATTTCTCAGGCGTAGATAATTTAGTCATTTTGACATCTGTATCAATATTTTGCAAAGTGCAAGAGCTATTAATTGCCCTTCAATTAAAAATGCTATAAAATGGATGGTGCTGCCATCTGTACTTTAGTAGTCACAGCGTAAACGACCAGCTACAAATTTTACTACAAGCAGAAGTTTGCTGTAGTAGGCACAAGTTATAATATACTTGAGAGAATAAATGCTGCATTTTATCGCATCTGGCAATATTTCAAATTTGTTCATTAATGCTTAATTAGCAAACTATTGATTTTGAATATTAGAAAATCTCCAACGCTGTGCTGCAAATTTATCCACTTTCTGCATCACTACCAGACAGCAGATGGCAGAAAGGTAGGAGCTATTTTTAGCCTTTGTAAGTATACGGATAATTCTATTTAAAGAAATGTTAGTAAACGATCATATTGGTAAGTACTAATTACATTGGCCGTATCTACTCGTACTGATGTTGGGTATTCAACGAATGTGAATTTCGATTACGTGTAGCAGACTTTATCGCTAAGCTTTTATCTGCCCAACACGAAAGGGGCATCGTTTAATTAAGCTATCAATTAACATACCTACCAGCTTACATTTTAATCTTAATGAAAATTCATGCCAACTAAATGTTTTGGCTTCTTCATTCATTTATCAGTTGTAGAATAATACCACAATTTAATTCACACAGTTTTTATATCAAACTTATCAGAGCAGCTCGGGCACTTCTTGCTGCATTTCATTCATAAACTTTCTTGTATTTTCAATTTTAAATTCCAAACAGTATAGTTTAGGAATGTATGTCGCAGACAATGCTCTGGGATTTTCTACTAATTACACGTTAAAAATTTTGTTGAAAATATGCAAAATATGCAATTAACGCAGTGCATACATTGTTATAGGTACACTCCGGAGTTTTCTTTGAATACTTTTATCTGGGCATCAATGTTTTACATTATATATTAATAACATACTTAAATTAAAATTTCATGGTCAGACGATTGGTTTCACAGATGATATTGCAATTTTCTACAACAATTCTTGGGAAAGCCTGAAACTAAACTAAGCATAATTGATACATTTAGTCACAGATTACTATTCATTAAAAAAATTGTGTTTATACCTTTCTTTCGTTACAGATATGAACTTCTCCAGTATCGAACATTTTGTAATACAAAATTTAAGATAATTTTGTACACTTTTAGCTAATTAATAAACAATTTAGGGCGGATGGGAATACGAATAGTATATTCACGCTATCTTATGACATATTAGAAAGGAGAAATGTGAAGACGCATCTAGAGAAACTAAAAGTTATTGATAAATCTTAGGATCGAGCATTTTCGCTCTCATCTCGATATGGAATCTCGAATTTTGAGACAACTGAACTATACAATATGATAAATTCAAGAAAAGTTTGTTAAGTAACACCCAATCAGAAAATATGGTCACATCATAAGTTACGGCCATAAAAAATTAAGATTCATGTTTAACAACTTAAATTGAGAGTGATTATGGCCTGAAGACGAAAGGACAGATTGGAAATCTTTAGATGTCATCTGGTATAAAAGGAAAACCTAATGATATCGCATTCATTCTTTTTCAATCACTCACTTATTCAGTTATTCTGCTTTCTTCAGTATTATGTATATCATTTAAAGTTTAGTTTAGTAAGAGCGTGGTATTACTTTGACTTTCATTTGTTTGTGCATACTCTTCACAGGAAAGATATTAAAAACACCAAACCTTCCCCATGTATCTTCTTCTTCTGGTGAGGCTTGTTGTAAGCTGCACTGAGACCTGTTGGTCCATTGTGCTCCCACCTAATTTGTTATGGATCTCGTTCGAAGAGGCCGGTTTCCAACGCGAAGGAAAGAATCCTACCCATAGGAACGTCCCTTATCGCCTGGGGTTCTACCAGGCCGGCTCCAAAATGTTTATGTCTCAGTGTTAGGAGGGCAACATGGATTGAGGTTTCTTCCTCCAACTGGCACCTCCTGCAGATGGCATCGTTTGCGATTCAAATTGTGAATAAGTGCTACTGTAGGTGACCGTGTCCTGTTAGTAAACCAGTTACGATCCTAATGATCTTCCTGCTCATTGACAGGAGGGTAAAGGTGTTGGCAGGCGACATTTCCCCGATGAGGAGTTTCGCCTGACGTAGCCTTGGTACCGAAGCCGAGTGGGCACTGGACTGGTTGCTTAGCTAGTGCTCAACTTGCCTCTTTGCAGTGGCAGGGGTAATATCTAGGGCCGGCTCAGGGCCGATGAGTGGCTCTTGAGAACCCCTTCTGGCTAGAGCATCAGCTTCTTCGTTACCCTCTATTTCACTATGGCCTGGTACCCATAGTAGTTTCATCCAGTGTTTTGTACCGAGTCTATTCAGTGTCTGGCAACATTCTAGAACCAACCTGGAGTTGATTCTGGCCGAACTCAATGCTCTTAGTGCTGCTTGACGGTCTGTGCAGATGTAGATATGCAGATTGGAATAACCTCTTTGAAGGTTCTCCTGAGCACAGGTTAGGATGGCAAATACCACCGCCTGGAATACAGTGACATATTTACCTAGGGCAACGGTGAGTTTGACTCTCGGCCTACAGCAGTAGATGCCAGCACCAGATCCTCCCGCCATCCTGGAGCCGTCTGTGTACTAGACAAGTCCCTTTGGAGTGAGAAGACGCTGTTGCTGACAGCAATAGTTCCTATCAGGAATGAGTAGGTACCTGATATGCTTTGTGGAACATGTAAAGCGGAGCCATGGAATCACTCCTTGTGAGAAGTTCTGGGACCTTCTCAAAGTGTTGGATGATCCCTGAGTGTCCCACTTGTTCCCCTTTCATGGCCCACATCTGACCCTGTCTTAGTCTGTAGGCTGACTTCCTAGCCTCCGCCTCAATCTCCAGGTGAAGGGGCGGAAGCCCGAGAAGCACCTCCAGAGCTGCCGTAGGAGCAGTTCGCATTGTTCTTGTTATGCCTAAACAGGCCAGTCTCTGTAGTCTGTTGAGGCTGTTTCTGGTTGTTGCCTTGCTGATTGCCGGCCACTAAACAAGAGCAGCATATGTTATTATAGGATTTGTAACCACCGTGTATAGCCATTTGGTGACACAGGGCTTGAGACTTCAGCTGGTTCCAAAGGTCCGTCTACATCTCCACAGGGCAGCAGTGGCCCTTTGAATTTGTCTCTCTACATGAGTCCTCCAGTTCAGCTTTTAATCCAGGATAACTCCAAGATATCTGGCTGATTTGGAATGCTGGAGAGCTTTACCGAAGAGTGTGGGCTGTCTAAGACCTTCTATTCTCCTTCTTTTGGTGAAGATGACAATTTCTGCTTTGGTAGGATTAATCCTGAGCCCTTGCCTTACGCACCAGTTTTGTACAGTAGTGAGGGCTTCTTGCATGATCTCACTTACTGTTCCAGCAAACTTTCCTATTGTTAATATTGCAAGGTTATCAGCGTAACCTAGCACAAAGATGTCTTTTGCAGAGACCTCCCTTAGTAGCCCGTCCACGACCAGACACCATAACGTTGAAGACAAGACTTCCCCATCTGGTATAAAAGGAAAACCTAATGATATCGCATTCATTCTTTTTCAATCACTCACTTATCCTGTTTTATTCAGTATTATGTATATCATTTAAAGTTTAGTTTAGTAAAAGGGTGGTATTACTTTGACTTTCATTTGTTTGTGCATCTAATATACTCTTCACAGGAGAGATATTAAAAACACCAAACTTTCCCCATGTATCACATTTAATGAAAAGCAATACGCTAGGTTATTACAGCAACATGTATCACCAGGCTACTAAAATTAATTTTAAAAATTAGTAAAAGCCAACCAATACAGAGGCGAGAACTTACATGATAAAAAGCGGTATTATTAAATATTATTAAATTTCATGGTTGGTGAATATTTCCGGTCATTCTCTGCCATACTTGGCCTCACGGAGCATGCTAGTTTTACTTTTAGTTTAAATTATATTTTTAATCTTTTCCCGTAAGTTTTGCTTGTAGTTTATCCTCTTATTTTACTAATTATATATGTTCTTAGCATGTAATTTGTGTCTTCACGACCGCGAAGGTCATTATATTACCTCTGTGAAGTTAGCACCACAAGTTCAAAAAATGTAATTTTTTTCAAGAGTTCCCGTAACACCCCAAAGAGTTCTAGAGTTCTTTGCTATTTTTAAAAATAGTTCTATGTATTTAAGACAAAAAAAATTGAATCGAAAATTTGGGGTGCTAACTTCACTTTTTTCTCGGACAAATACCACTATAACTCTTTTTTAGTTATACTTATTGAAAAATGTCGTCACACTTTTCGATAGAGCTCGCCGGGGTGCTACTATAACTCTAACAAAAAAAAATTTTTTGAAAAAATTTTTTTATAAACCGGAAAAAAATATCTTTTTAATTTTTAAAAGTTCCAGTAGTTCTAATGGGAGTTCTAGTAGCACCCCGGCGAGTTCTATTATTAACTTTAATAAATTTTTTTGATAGGACCCGAAGTAAAAAAGTTACGCCCATTCCTGTGTTGGTACTTTTACAAAACGACCAAGTCCTAAAAGCAATTTTTAAAAGTTCCAGTAGTTCTAATGGATGTTCTAGTAGCACCCCCGCTAGTTCTATCATTAACTTTAATTAAAAAAATTATAAGACCCGAAGTAAAGAAGTTACGCTGATTTCTGTGTTAGTACTTTTACAAAACGACGAAGTCCTAAAAGCAATTTTTTAAGTTTCGGTAGTTCTAATGGGAGTTCTAGTAACACCCCGGCGAGTTCTATCGATAACTCTAATAACATTTTTTGATAGGACTCGAAGTTAAAAAGTCGACGAAAATACGTTCGCGAGTGAGTTGGGTCGTATATTAAAACTGTATAATAAGAGTAAATTGACACAAAAAATTATTACGTACTTAAAATTTGTTGGCAACCGTTAACCATGTTCAAATTAATTTTAAAATCTATTACGGAAATTATAGAAAATACATGTTTCTTAAACCTTATTAGCCAATACACACTTTATTAATAATTATATTTTTGCACATAGGGAATTGTGTTCGTTAACTGGAAGATAGTACATGGTAAAAGTTGGATATATAGGGGCCACCCAGGTAAGCAGTATGTTGATGATACTCAGGGGAGGCTAACACAATGGCGATGGTCTCGATTCTATAGGAACCCCGCAAATAGGCCTATTGAGTGGTTAACTTGACACCTTCCATTGCTTACTTATAAACAAATATACATCAGATTGAGTTTTCATGTGATGAAGAATGCTTACATCAGACACACAATCAAAGGCTGCAACTAATCTAAACAAGTTACAAAGACACACAGCATCTTTGAATCGAAATTTCCAAGAAATCGCCTTTTTGGGGTGACCCCGTTAAGTCGAACTTCTCCGCCGCCCCCACCCCCCTCTACATTACTCTACTCTTACAATGAACCGCAAACGACAAAATAAACTTAATAAAATGCTTCTACCACGCCATCTACAATGTAGAAAAAACTATTTACTACATAAATTATTATATAGACTATCACTAACGTATTTATAAAAATATTTATGTTGCGTTATCTAACACTTTCTGTATTATACACAGAAATGCTCCAAATTTTCGCACACAGTTTAAAAACTTTATAGAAACGATACGTTTCAAACGAAGATCATAAAGTTTTCGAATTGAGCTCACTGTAAAATCAGACTGAACTGGATATTGAACAAATATAAGAATATAGTTAAAAGAGCCGGTCATCACTGTGGAAAATAACTTGCATGTATTTAGCGAACCTATGAACGAGGAACAAAGATAGGAACCTTTAAATTCCCATAAAATTATTATTTCATTTAAGTTCCTTATTCTCCTCCAAAAATAACGCAAAATACGGTACTGTAGAGGCTCAAATAGCTTATAGCAAAAATGCTTCCAGCACTTCGTCGTTTTGCAAGAGTAAAACACAAAAATAAGCGTATCTTCGTTACTTCGAGTCCTATCAAAATTTTTTATTAGAGTTATCGATAGAACTAGCCGGGGTGCTACTATAACTCCCATTAGAACCACCGGAATTTTTAAAAAATTGCTTTTAGGACTTCGTCGCTTTGTAAAAATACTAACACAAACATAGGCGTAACTTTTTTACTTCGGGTGTTATCAAAAAATGTTATTAAAGTTAACGATAGAACTAGAACTTTCATTAGAACTACTGGAACTTTTCAAAAATTGCTTCCAGGACTTCGTCGTTTTGTAAAAATACTAACACAGAAATGGAGGTAACTTTTTTACTTCGGGTCCTATCAAAAAATGTTATTAAAGTTAACGATAGAACTCGTCGGGGTGCTACTAGAACTCCTATTAGAACTACCGGAACTTTAAAAAATAAAAAAATATTTTTTTTCGGTTTATAAACAAATTTTTTTTTTAGAAAAATTTTTTTTTTGTTAGAGGTCTAGTAGCACCCCGGCGAGTTCTATCGAAAAGTGTTATGACATTTTTCAATAAGTATAACTGAAAAAGAGTGGTATTTGTCCGAAGAAAAAGTGAAGTTAGCACCCCAAATTTTCGATAAAATTTTTTTTGTCTTAAATACATAGAACTATTTTTAAAAATAGCAAAGAACTCTATAACTCTTGGGGTTGCAACGGGAACTCTTAAAAAAATAACATTTTTTAAACTTGTGGTGCTAACTTCATAGAGGTCATTATATTTCCATGTGACTTAAGCACACATGGCTTAACAATTGTACCCCTTCAAGGACCAATTTTGCATAATTTCTCAATTATGCTTTCTACTGATCATTTAACTACCGATTTTTATTATGTAAGTTCTCGCCTCTGTATTGGTTTGCTTTTACTATTTTTTAATGTTAATTGTAGTAGCCTGATGATGACTTTCTAGTCGAAACATGTTGCTGTAATAACCTAACTTATTGCTTTTCATTAAATGTGATACATGGCGAAGGTTTGGTGTTATTAATATCTCTCCTGTGATATACAACACCATTTCGAGTTACTAATGGATCATTCTACTAATATACTCTTGATAGAAAAATATGTTTCACACCATTTGTATTCCTTTCAATGTTTTTAAGTACTTTACTAATTTTAAAATTGTTGTCAATGCCAAATCTTCACACACATAAAAGATAGACCTAGACCGCAACTTGACGAGGATACAAGTCACCGCAAACTGTAATCAAGATTTAAAAAGAGTTGTGGAGCAGTTAATCGACGCAATTATTTTGCTTACAACAAAAACTGTTCGCGGATTGTAACATCCTCCAACAGGAAAATTTTCTAATGGCGTGGAAAGCCCACGAGGGTGAAGAGAATGGTAAGACGACTATTTAATACACCAAAAAGAGAAAAGGGGAATGAATACAAGATCGCCCTTACTCAATATAACCAAGCAGAGAGACGGGCTCAGACAGAATATTATATACTGCGATCAAATGGAAAGTAGCTCTGAGTGTGCCAGACTCCAAACGGCATTTTCTTATAACACTTGGTGATTCATTAACACTCTAGAAAGAAACATTCGAGAATCAATAAAAAAGAAAAAGTTCAGTCTTTTTCAGGTGTACTTTTCTATTTCGGAAATCATAACACAAGCACCCTTACACGTTAGGGGCGAGATAGGACTCTAACCAGACCACCGAGAAATCAAAGGCAAATTGCTGGAAAAACGATAACAATTAACAACATCAAATGGGTCATCTACTCATTGGAAACCCCAGTCCGGAAAATATTTTACCAGCCATAGTACACAAGATGGACGATGAAAAAATTGCTTAATAGGCACGTACGACACGATTTTTTGATAAATAGGCAACCCTCTACACCAGTTTGCCTCCAGGACATCTTCGAGTGGAACGGCATTCCATCACATTACCAGGAAGGTAGAGAAAACGTTGAAAAGCAAACAGATCTTTCTATGAGCTTTTTGGCATACAAGAAGAATTTGGCAATATTAATAGGTAGAATGGTGCATACGTAGCATTAAGGTCATCCTCCTGAAACCTGCCGTAGTATTCTTCACGCTGAGAAATATCTTAGAAAGCCTTAGACTCATTTATCTTGACCAGCAAGAAATGAACCTGTCAGGAGACCACTTTCAACTTCAGATGAAACCAGAACTGATATAAAAGGTTAGAAAGAAATTGGAAATTACCTTTATGGTAGTTAGACGAATGTGTGACAAATCATGTCTAAGATCAAGCATTGGTCTACATCAGAGTGATGAGATCAGCTCTTACACAAGGTTTGGTGTGGTGGTTTAAAGTGAAGCAGAAAACTACCAAAGTTAAGATATAAAGACTTAATGATTACATTGAGATTCTTCTAGACGTCGTCTTCTTCACATAAAGAGTTAAATTAAAGTTACTCTATTTAATAAAAGGGTGGATGCCAAACAAATAGAGCTGATTGGTAACATAGAGTGCTACCTGTTTAACTGTGTGTCTCTTATTCGATGTAATAATCCAGAATCGCAGTTCAGGAACAGTAACTGCACAGAACATTTCTCTTGAACATTTTAAAACTAAAGCTGGTACTGAAATGGACTTGCCCTATCTACGTTGTTATTCTTATTAGATAATTTTTTAGTGTTTTATTTGTTACTGGTTCTATTTCCATTTACTATCAAATTGAGTTGATGGTAATTTGCTTTCTTCTGGTGTGTCTAGTTGGTTTCAGCAGATATCTCTAGTAGGAATGTTAACAAGGCTGACAACAAATGTCTTAGTTTGTCGCTGAGAATTTCTTTCTCAAATCTACATATTAAAATTCCTAAAATACTGTGTTGCAGTGTGAGTTTTGTGCTTTCATATGTGTCTCCTTGCCATTGACATACGTATTACTGATCGAATAATGCATTTAAATTGACCTACATGTTCTCTTTGTCAAGTCTTGTTAAATTTTTTCATCATTACTAACTAGTATACTTAGAGATTAATAGCTATCAACATCTTCAAATTATTTATTTTCGAATACATACTTTAGTCCCAACAGTGCCTACTATTCCTTCTAACTTTACTTTTACCAGAATCCCTAGATTTACCTTTCCTAATTCCTTTCTCCACACATTTATTGCAGTTTCTTTATATTTTTGATGATAAGTATGGCATTGTTGGTATATCTCAGCATCATGATTTTATATTAATAAGTAGTAGCTTTCATTCTTTGCCTTTCTCAAAATTATTTTCTTTTTTCTGTATGTGTGCATTTGCCGTGTGTGTAACTTCATTCAAAATTCCAACTGCCCTTTTATTTTCTGTTTGATGTTTTAATATGATTTCTATTGTCCCGGTCACACCGAGAATACAGTGTGGAGTCTTATGGAGTGCACCATTGCCAGCCGTCGCTTGGGTAGGCTAACTATCAGGTCTGGGCTCAGGCAATCTTCGACGCTCGAGACTAAATTTTATCTCAACATTTTCATGGATAATAATAATTAATAATAAACAATAAATTAAAAATGAAATGATGTTACAATCTATACAAAAGCCAAAACTAGGATAACATGATCTTTAGTTAATAATATTGAGTAGTAATACATGTAATTGACAACCAAATTAAATTCACTTAGTTCAATAATATCTTTCTTCTGTTCACCAACAGAAAATGCAAACTCAAATGAAAAAGAGGAGTTTAGGGATGCATTAATAACAGTCCTGGAAAAAATTCCAACTAGAAGGGAATGTATAGTAGTAGGAGATTTAAACGCAAGGACGGGGTGTCAGCAAGGAGACAAAATTGTAGGACCGTTTGGAGAAAACGTTGTAAATGGAAACGGAGAGGTACTACTGCAGCTGTGCGAGGAACACAGCTTAAAAATATTAAATGGTTTTTACCAGAGTAGAAATATACATAAATTTACGTGGATGCAACCTACTAAAGGACAAAAGTCTATAATAAACTACGTTGTTATAAGACAAAACAGTAGACTCACCGTGGACGATGTTAGAGTGCAAAGAGAAGCGGAAAGCTCCTCAGACCATTTTCTATTAAAAGCATGGTTTTACTTCCCGCACCTGGCTACAGCGTTATCACACTTCTCAGTATCTAAAGAAGAAGTAAATGAAAAAACTTACCCGATATACAATCTACACAGTTTTAACAACGATTCAACTAAGTTTTTATATAAAAAGGGACTGGCAACCAAAGTGTCGGAAAATCTAGAAAGTGAGGACTCAGGTGAGTTACATAATAAACTAAAAAAAAGTATACATGAAGCAGCATACGAGAGCTTAGGTATAAAAGAGACGATAAATATAAATGTAAAAGGACAACCATGGTGGTGGGACGAAAGAAGCAGAAAGATTAATAAAGGAAAAAAGAAAGCCTATCAGAAATAGTTAAGCACTAAAGACACAGAAGACAGGAAAATGTACCTGAGAATTAGTCGAGACACAAAAAAGTACATAAGAGATAAGAACAATGAAACATGGCAAACGAAGTGTGAATATATAGACAGATATATGAGAGGCACCAAAAATACAGAGTCGTTGAAGTTCATAAAAAGCTTACGAAAAAATGAAAGAAGTGAAGTTAATATTCAGTCCATAACAGAGAAAAGGTGGATTGAATATTATAGCAAACTATTTAACGAAGACCAAGAAAAACTGCCCGAAAATGAGGATAAGATTACATATACAGTAAATGAAGAACAGAAAGATATCATCACACCTAAAGAAGTAAAGAAGACCGTCAAGGCGTTTAACAATGGTAAAGCGCCGGGACCAGGTGGAATCTGTATGGAACTGTTAAAAATGCACCAAAACAACTGTATGAAAAGTTATCCAAACTGTTCAATATGTGCCTAAATGGTTGTCCACTTCCTGATGATTGGAAAAAAGGATATATTACAAACCTTCATAAAAAGGGAAGTAAAGAAGAATGTTCAAACTACAGAGCTATCACAGTATTAAGTTCAATTGGAAGAGTATACGCAAAAGTCTTAAAACCACGTATTGAAGAAAATTTAAAGGAAGATGAAGATCAAAATGGATTTAGAACGGGTAGATCTTGTGTAGATAATACTTGGTAGAGACAATAGAACGAAAAAAACTAAAATGGTATGGTCACTTAAAGAGAATGCCGGATGAAAGGTGGCCAAAGAAGATGCTGGAATGGATTCCAAACCGAAGAAGGAAACGTGGGCGACCAAAAACAACATGGATGCAAGGCGTGACAGAAGCTATGGAAAGTAAGGGATTACATGAAAAAGATTGACGAGACCGAGCTGTATGGAAAAAGGCATGCGAGAAACGTCAAGAATGATATTGAATAATTTTATGTAGAATTATTTACTTGCAAATATATGTACAGGGTGCCCGAATTTCGTAGGGACAACATGGGTAACTTTTGTATTTGAAGAGATAAAGAGATGGTTAAATTAGCAAAAAGGTGCAGCTTTCAGAACTCATTAAGAATCCATCTTCAAATTTTACTTGTCATGGCCGACTTGTCTAAAATTTAAAAAAAAAACGAAATCTCCTAATTTCTTTTATATGCCGTAACTTTTTTGTTACTTGAGATATTGAGATGCGATTTAAACTAATTTGCATGGTAATTTAAATACATTTATTGGCACTTAATAAAACCAATTTCATTTGAGCAAATCTTTAGTAATCTAACCTATTCTCAAAATTTTAAATTGGTACCGTGCAATTTTTTTGGCCCTTTTAAGAGAGGATTTTTTTCTGAATGCAATTCTGTATTACATGATATGGAATCTTCTTCAAAATTTTGCCAATAAAAGTATTTAAATTACCATGCAAATTAGTTCAAGTCGCATCTTAATATCTTAAGTAACAAAAAAGTTACGGCATATAAAAGAAATGAGATGTTGTTTTTTTTAAATTTTCGACAAGTGGGCCATGTCAAGTAAAATTTGAAGATGGATTCTTAATAAGCTCTCAAACCTGCACCTTTTTGCTACTTTAACCATCTCTCTATCTCCTCAAATACAAAAGTTACCCATGTTGTCTCTAAGAAATCCGGGCACCCTGTATATATATATATATATATATATATATAAAATGTTATTTCTTGACTGGGATAGGGGTTGGAAAAACTCCAATCTCAGTGCTACGCACAGGTACCAAGCTTTAATGGTTAGATTGAATTAAAACCACTTGTATGTTTCGCCTGACGTTTCGTTTTTTATTCAAAACATTATCAAAAGCTAACACCTTGTGGACCAAAACACATGTTTTATTAAAAGCATGTGAAGATATTCAAATTTGAACAAATTCATAAACAGGGGCAGTAGGCCACCAAGATTACAGACCTGGGCTGCACATGATATAAATACACTTAGTCATACATCTAGTCAGTTACACATTAAAAATTACTAGCACATTTAAAATTTTATTTACAATAATTTTATCTAAATTGACGGCCATGTTGGCCAAATAGCTAATGTATGTATGTAACCACACAAGCTGTGAGAGGGACTATCTTTATATATATATATATATATATATATATCCTGTTCAAAAATGATAAATCTACCATAATTATTAATTATTAGTGGACACATCCTTAATTCGAGACTGCACCTGGAATTCAAAAAAAAGTGTGAAGACAATAGTCAAATTTAAAGCATACTTACGTAATTTTTATGAACATCGGTGTACCTTTTCTATTGCTGGTGGAGGTCTGAAATCTCACTCTCATAACTGGGGCCAAAATTTACTCTTATAGTGAGTTCATCCACGTTATTTTGGAGATTATCAGCGGACCACATTTCTTTTTCGGTTTTGTCTGTAATATGTTCAACGTATTTACTTTAATTTTGTTCAGTGACACGATTTAAATGCTTCATCTATTAATGAATGAACATGCTCTGTTTTGAAATCGGAGTTCATTGCAACATATCGCTTCACCTGATTCCATACCATCTCGATTGGGTTAAGCTCATAATGATACGGTGGTAAACGTAAAGCAGTTATCCCGTATTTTTCAGGTATTTCTTCAATATATTTGCCATATTCTTCTCTGAATGCGTGGGCAACTTCCAGCAGCTCAGATTTCAAGTAGGAGTCGTAAAAAAAAAGTTTCTTTCGAGCAACCAATCTCGAATTTCGGCTTTTTTCCATGAGGTCGCTGGATACCTAAATTTGCAAGAATTATAGGAAGCGTTATCCATAACATCAACGTTCTTTTGTCGATTTTTGGGTAAATTGGGAATTAGCAACTCCTCAAACCATTGTTCGAAATATTCGCCGTTCATTTCGTCATGATAATCCCCTTCGTTTTTCTTTGCTAAGAAATCACGCGCGGCGCCGGGCAAAAATCCACATTCATATCCTGCATGAAGCAGAACGAAACGTGGACCTCTTTTGGTAGGTGCTTTCAGGCCTGTGGTTAAACCTTTAAAAAAAACGTTTCTACGATCTGTTATGGTGTTATCACACCAAGCATATATAACTATATTGTTTGATGGATCTTAAATACCTGTGTTGCCAATGAATAATGTCTGTTCTCTCTAACATTATAGTTTTCCGACCACGCTTCACATATTGAAAACCAATATCTTTCATCAATCTACTTAAGGTACTTAAAGAGAAAGTTGGTAAATTCTCATCCCCTCGAATAATATTATAAATAACATTTAAAGTTGGCGGAATGTTTAAAAAAAATCATTATGAACAATTTTTCTCAGTAAACTCTTAAAACCGTCATTATAGGTATATCAGCTTTTTTCTTTTTGCAGGCTCTTTCAAGTCGCCATTGTTTTTTCCCTCCTTTTTCTTGATGTTATAAATTGTTTTTCACTAACACCACTCATTTTTGAAGCGCGACTCACAGCTGCACTCAAACTCAACTTTTCATTATTCAACAACAGATGATATTAAACGTCACAATTTTCGCACTCGCATGAAGCATTTGCCCTTGTTTGAATTTCTTAACCTTCATGTTGAAAGTAAGAAATCAGACATAAAAATGAAAAAAAAATGTCATATTTGGGAGGGGGGGGGGGTATAAGCCATTTGGGCGCACTTTCTAAGCTCCGTCATGCAATTAACACCTCATTACGCTATTCAACAAACCTGTCCTTAAAGACTTATACAATTCAACTTTCACTTTTGATTTTTCAAACCAACTCAAACCATGTTATTCTAATGTATGTGCGAACTTGACAACAATAAGTTAGTATATTTATTTATATGTATTTAAAATGATAATATGAATCTGTATGGCACGCAAGTATGTTTTTGGCTGAGCCGACCCTGAGACTGTTATACGATTCACGGCAACGCTGCGCTCCATTCGCCCATTTGAAATACGTTGGCTAGCCACACTGTATTCTCGGTGTGACCGGGACTATAGAATGTTAGTGTGTAATTTCCATACAACTAAAGGTAAACATATAACTCGTTAATTGTTACAGATACTATAGCATTCTTTTTATGTATTAGTATAATTACATCTCATGGTTTTTCTATTTTAACAATTTCCGGACTTATTTCATGTTTCCTACCTCTTCACCTGAAACCCTACTTTCGGAAACTTTTTTAAAATGTCACCCAAAACGAAACCATTTATTAAAAATATTTTAGGAAAACACTGTCGTTGGCAATTGTTGCTCTCCAGTAATATCGTCTATCAAGCACATTGTCAGCCAGACTATTACTAGAATGATTTTGTTTGGCTTATTGTGCCGTATTATACATCAGATATTGTCGTGCGGGCCAAACTTACATTTCTAATTGCGTTTCGTAACATACATGTTATACACCTCTTGCTCTTTGGACGGTTTCCCGTTGAGTTTTACAGATTTTGTAGTTGTGTACTGAGCATGTGTTTTGTTACTAATTTGTTGTCTCCCCAGGTAACATAGTTTATTGAAACCAGATGAGTAGTGACTTTGCTGTCAGTTACCTACTTTAATTTTTGCAAAATCTCTTTCACAGCCAATCTTCGAGACCGAAATGTCCTTAATAGGAGTGATGAGCTTTTAACCACTTATTACTACATCCTATTCCATATTTTTTCCTAACTTTAAGTTTTAAAAATGCTAAATACACCGATTTATTCGTGCTCTGTTAGTTGATCTTTTCGGTACCATTTAACATTGTCTACCTTCTTATCATTAAGTAATCTATTTGACAATGGCAATCCTGTAAACAATCTAGAATATTCGGATGAAGGTCTTTCAACTCTACAAGAATCGATGGAAAAATATATTAGTCTTATACATATACAGAAAATAAAGAGGAAGCCACCTCTAGGCTATCTTATGCAATTGCTGAGAAACACATTATCGCTTGAGTAAAGATGAATACTGCAAGCTAAGGAGAAATTTAAGAATAAATTAACCTAATGCAAAGCACTTTAAGATGTTTATAAAATGTTTATAAAAAATTAAATCAAAATGCTTGTCAAATACGAAACATGTGCATATTTTGTGAAGACGAGGAAAAACCTTCAGCTCCGAGTCACTATGTATATGAAGGTAAGAGTCTAATAACGTTCGAATTAAAATACTTCAAAAAAAGAGTCAGTGATAGTGGGATAGCTTAGAAACGTTGATCATTGGAATATACCTTTGTGACACTAATTAGTACTTGGAAGTGCGAATCGCACTTTTAATTCTGGTTCGCATCTCTAATTTAAAAAATCACGCCCGCGCTTCTTCCTGCGTAGCCGCGCGAAGCCATACTTATTTTTCCGAAAAAACGCGCAACTTTCGAGATAGAAGTACGTAGCTTGAGATTTTTCGAGTTGTGTTCTTCGAATTCAGCCATCCGCGAAGGCGGTTGTGCTAGCAGAATTAATGAAGACCTACCTAATAAATTTAATATCTTGATTCCGAGTAGCATATGCATTTTTCCTGTATTTTTATTTCGTGCGAATCATTGAGGTGTACTCTACAAGTCGCTGGTGAATTTACTAGGCCCGCAATCCAACTAAAGATGATCTATTTCCTTGTTATTTATTTTCTGTACTAATTAAGTGGTAAATAGGCCTTTATCTTCCGGCGATTGTCCCATGGAATTTTCTCACGGCACACAGTCGTGCACGTGCTCTGAGCCAAGGTCGTGCCTGAAATAATTTGAACCCATGAATACTGCTTATAGCAAGATGTCTTCACACCTGGTGATTGCTTCCGAGTTCAGCCTGATGGAGCGTCCCAATTAACAGTAAGTGCATACTAAATTGCTGTTCAGCGTGTTATTTGTGTCCATAAGGGCATATTTGCCTGCTATGAATTGCGTTTTTATAAACAAAGCCCTTTGGGGGTAAACTCGCTCGAGTTAACGTAAATTCAGTAATGTTATCAAACTCTATTGTGTTATCACATAGAAAATCAGCTGAGAGCATGCAGTGTGTACATTGTGGATCACCACTTGCACAGTGTGACTTCGAACGCCGGCATGTCTAAATTTCAATTTTTAAGTTTTGCAAGCCGAATAATTAGCTGAACATTTGCATATCATTCCAGATGCCAATTTTTGGTATTTGCTGCTATTTGAAGTTTTAATTTGTTGTTTTTATCCATGTGTGATGTTAGAATTTAAATTATTTATATTTGGGCATTTGTGTGTTTATGATTTGGGTGAACAAATTTAATTATTCATTGGTTATAGCTGTAGAGCGTCAAGTTTTACCTGAGTTATTTTATTGTTATTTATAATATAAAGACAATTGGCAATTGTTACACTGTTGGTGATATTAAATGCTATTTTCTGTTACTGGTATATTTTCTTTGTTATTTAAGTTGCGGTCCTTTATAAACCTGCTGGTGATTTTCTGAGATTTAGGTTGAAGTACGAGACTTACAAGGTATGTGGTGACTTGTTTTGATAACTAGATTTGTTATTATGCTGTGTTTAACGACTGGCGCCCATATATATTAAATTAATAACGTTTTTTATAAGCTTAAGAACCGCTGCCTGGTCCTTATTCACGTCATATCCTGCCGAGGGTTAGAGCTAGCTAGGGTTGTGCTATCCATCGTTTAAGGGGAGGGGGGGGGGTACAACGCATTAGAACTCAATGCAGGAGCACCAATTCATACTCAAGAAAGTATATAGTAATAATAAATGCTTCCTCAAGTTTCTTAGAGAATAAGTACATTATACTTTTGCATCCTGCTATTCATAATTCCTCTATACATTTCCTATGCAGCATATTTGGCTAGAGAAAGTTTTACAAACAAAAAAAACTATGGAGAGCCTGTTGAAGCTGTAGTCTATTCGTGTTCAAAATGAGAGCGTACTGGTTACTGCATATATTTTAAACAGTTCAATATATCCATATTATCCATGTTACACACATTTTAATTTAGAATAATTTCAAAGAATAATCTCGTTGTTGGTTATATCATCATCATTATCCTGACGCTACACAGTAGTAGGTGCCGGCCTGCTCCAGTAAACGATCTTAGTCAATCCTATTTTTAGCAGGCATCATTTTTGTGCCATATACTGAACGTCCTTAGGGCCACCTCTTTATCGTCGTTGACCAAAGTTGCACTACCGTTTACTGTGCCATGGAACGATTTTTTCGTTATTCTTTAAATGTATCTGGTCAGTTGAGGCCATAACACTTTAACTTTATGATGATTTCTTCGAAAATGAAAATATACTTTGCAATCATAGCGTCTATTTTTCACAGGAAATATACATTTTTCTCAAAATAATGCGTCTAATAATGCTTGGTTACTTGGACTGTGGATTCACATTTGCACTAGGTATTCGAATGATAGTTATCACAACAAGGCGGAATTTGTAGTTTACTAAGCATTTCAACGTCTATTGGAAATTAGTTACGCTAAACATTGCCGTGTGCTTTTGGTGTGTAGAGGGGGAATGGGATTTATTCTCTTTTTTCTGCTAAACGTACTATATACAAACATACTGGATAATAGATAAAATTACATGGTTATGAGCATTTTAGTTTTGATGCTTCTGCTGAAAGAATGTATGGAATACGACCAAGACAGAGCCATGTTTACTGATTCTAGCTGTTCAAGCAACAGAATATGCAAAACACAAATTATTGAAACTGTCTTCTAGTATTTTTGGGACCAAATTAATCTAATGTGGGATTATCTAAATATATTTGTGAAAAATGTTGCAACTGCAGTGTTTGTCAAAAATGGCATTGTGGCAGGCTGTTCGCATTCCCTTGCAATACTAGTGATTTCCCATTTAACTACTTGCACTGCATAGATGGTACCTACTTACTAAAATGCAAAATTTGAACACTGTAAACGTACAATGTGTTACTCTAACCGGGAAGATTATGTTAAAAATATAAATATGTTTTAAGGAACTATTGCAAATGCACCGAATAATATCTTAACTCAAATAATTATATAGGGTTATTCTGGTTATTCACAAGAAATGACGCCCCTAGCTAAATTGGATAGGCGACATATCATACATTTCCACAGACCACTTTAACTCGTTTTATAATTTAAAAGAACCAAATATCAGAGACAGCTTCCCGAAGTTGTTTGTAAGGTTATCAGACAACAAAAATGATGACAGTTTTTTATTAATGCAATATAATACAGTAATCAATATGAGTGTTATTTCTCGTGAATAACTTTGTATACATCGCACTGTGTTAGTAAATTACACGATCATTTTTGAGCTATATCCGACAACCCTATTTTTGAACAGTACTGATAAGATTAAAATTATAAATTGCAAAAGACATAAAATATGATGTACTCTGCATCTATCACTAAAATAATGAATTCCCACTTATGAACATATATTAGGCATAAAATAGTGTCAATGAATATTCAAATATGACTTCAAATCTTCTAACATCTCTTTTATTTCATTCTCTTGTGTGGTTAATATGATGTTTTCAAGTAGATGAAGACCTATTCCAGAGTGATAAATACTTAAATAGCTTAGAAATTGTGACCGACAGTCTTTTTAGAATTTGCTTTTATTCGGATTCTAATACAACTTCATGTAGATTTTTAAATTGTCATAAATAGACGTGTCTGCAACATATTCTCTTATTTCTAATACTCTCCATTTTTCAATTGAATTTATTTTTTTAGACTATAAAGTCGATCTCTAAAGCTACACTCTGTTATTAGTAGTTTCCCCAATTAAAATTGCTACAGCTTGTACACAGGTGGCTATAGTTACTAAATCTGAAATCATGTACCGTTACGTTTTGTTTTAAATATGAATAATTTGTTAGTTATTCTAAATAAATTTTCATAAACATTTTGTAAAGTTTAGATATAAAAATATAGGGCGCTAATTATCTCGCCTTTTAAATAATAAATGACAGCTACACGCGATCCCATTGGAATATTTCTTTTTCCTGTTCAGCCACTATAGAATTATTATAGCTTCTAGAATGTATATTTACCCTATTTTCTAGTTTTTTACTTCCTACTTTTATTTCCTCTAAAAGACGAAGGTAGTATTGTAATCAGGAAAAAATCACCTTCCGAAATTTCTACAGATCTTCACGTTTCAGGGCCCCTAGATGACGAAAAACAGGTTGTCTCAATTCCGTTTCTCTGTTTGTCTGTTCGCGGTATAATTCAAAAACTATTTGTTGGAGGAAGACGATCTGTTACATGCATATTATATGTCTACCTGGCACAAAACCTATATAGTGTCGGAGAAATGTATATAGCGTGAGCACCTAGAAAAGAATAGAATTTTGTTTATTTCTGCTTTACCTGAGAAATAGATACAAGTAATAAATTTCACATAGCTTTATCATTGGCGAAAATGGGACCTAGCAGATACAGAGCAACCATCACAAAGGGGACTGAACAGTATGGTGCTTATAATTATAACGCAGCAGAGGCTCAGTTATCCTAACGGTAAACAAGACACTGGCCCGAAATACTCGCTTCGGAGCTCGGAATTCGATTTGAATTCCATCGGACTACATTTTTTTATTTACAAATTGATCAAATTCGCCCGTGTAAACCCTTTTACAGATTTTTATACTTGTGTTTGTATACTAATTATTAGTTTTACCTTGGTTCAGTATTATTACGTCTATTTAAGCGCAAACCTTAGTCAGCAATGTGTTATTCTCATAAAGTAACTAACGGAGTAAACTCTTTGCAGGTACAGATAATTTAATAATTATTTCAAATGCAGTTGCCTTTGCAGGTGATTTTTAAAAATACTTTATGTGACAACTTCCACTTGCAATGGGAGTTCTGAATGAATACATTTACTGATTTGTTATGTATAAATTTAAGATTGCCTTCAACAAATACTGCATCTGCTTTAATACGATGTGCTTGTCCGTGTCCCTGTATCATATAAGGACAGGTCTCGTAATGATTTAATGGATATTTTACAATTAAAGCTTGTAATCATCGTATTTTTATGGGTATTTCACCACACTACAATATGCAAAATATTAAAACGTGAACGTTTTGGAAGACAAATCTACTTCCGTTATCAACATTAACTAATTAACTTAAAAGTCAACAAGAACTTAGCACAGACAATTTCATTTAACAACAATAAAATAGAAAAGGTTGAAATTAACATATTTGGATACTGTAATGCCAACAGCCGACACAGCACAGAATGTGAAAGCACGTATACAAAAGGCAAGGGTGACATTTATACAACTCTACCCAATATGGAAGACGAACAATTAAATTTAAGATCTTTGGAAGCAAAGTGAAACCTGGAAAATTATGAAGATCATTAGAGCGAGCAAGTCTAGAAACCTTCTAAATAAGTGACACAGTGAAATATATTGATTCTATATTATTTCGAGTATTGATTTTTCAAAAAAGAGAGGAAAAATCAATGCACGTAAAAATTAAAAAGAAATATAACTAAAACGGACACATCTAAAACAAATTACCTGCGTATGACAAAGAACTACAAAATTGGAATCCAAATGATAAACACGAAAGAGCGAGAAGAAGAGACGGTGGCTAATGAAGAAATCGGTAAATTTTGGAAGAATAGAGTACAATCAACAAACTAACTAGAAGTAGTTGTAGTCATAGAGCGTTCCATGCCAAAACAATTCAGCGAATAAAAATTATACTGCCATACTGGTTTTTCTTTATTACCTAGCATAATCCTATTGTGATAACTGTACGTCATGGCGAATGTCTATAAAAATCTTCTCCGAATATTGTTTCTTTAGTGCTAACCCATTGCTGGTAGCTTTATTTTTTACTTAGTTATATTTCTTATACCCTTGTGGCATGTGCTTACTCGAATACTACAACTATTTCATATTTTCATTTTCAGAAAAAAAAACTCAATAGTAGTAATAGTAATACTGAAACAATAAACGGAAATACTTGGTAATGCAAATTACATCAAGTTACAAATAAAAAAAGTATTGTAGACGGAATTTGAACTCACTGCAATTTATGCGCCTGCAGGCCCCGAGTAGCGAGCCCTTTGGTCCCATCCTAGCACGGAGCTGTGCCTTGGGTGCCCGCGATGCGACTTCATTATATTCAACAACCCTAGTGTTACCCATGTTTGTATCTTCACAACATTTATCCTGTATATGTTGGGTCCCATTTTTGTTAACGGCAAAGGCTGAGCTATGCGCAAATTATTACTTTTATCTATTCCGCAGTTAGAGCAAAAACAAAGTTTTAGTTTGGAAAGGTGCTCATTCTGTATATATTTCACTAAAATTTTCGTGGTTTCATGCCAGGTAGACATATAATCCCCGTACAAAGTATGGTCTCCTTCCAACAAACAGTTTTTGAGTTATATCGGCAACAGATAGACGACAGGCAGGCAGATAGCCAAATAGAGGGAATAGCGAAAACTTGTTTTTCGTCATCGAGGGACCCTGAAACGTAAAGATCCAAAGAAATCTTGGAAGGTGAGTTTTTCACGATTAAAATACTTCCTTTGTCCTTTAGACGAAGGAAGTAAAAATTGGCAAAACAGTGCAGAAGCAGTAGCTGGGAGTATGGTTAGATGGCGCTACATGCTTTAGAGAAAATCAGCAATAATTCAACCAATTGATTTCAAAACAGCCTCCTTACAACCTAGCACGCACTTAGAAATGCTTCTTACAGCAACTTCAGCACGTTATTTTAGATGGTAGACACACATTTCATTAATAAAGTAGAAATAGTGTACTTGACATGAGCATTGCATTTTCCGGCAGCTCATTCACTTCTATCTGTTTAGTTATCATTTATACAGGGTGGGCAACGAAATTTGAAACCCCTTACTTCTTGAGACTACAATACAACGTACATATTTGCTCAGATTTGTTGTTAGTAAAACTTGCAGCATTACAAAGTTTCGCTACTAAAAGATAATACATTTGAATAATCACAAAAATGTGATAGTTAGGCAACTTAAGGCACTTAAGAGAAATACAGGTTGCAGATTCATCATATAGTCCTCTTTGAATAAAACTGGGTCGCTAGTTAGAATATTTCGATATTAATAATAAAAGAGAAACAACTTCCTGTTTTGAATAAAAAACAGAGTGAGGTTTCATAACGTCAGCAAAGAAAATGAAATTAAGAACTGAATCCCAGCATAAACGGATAAACTTTGCAATTGCAAATAGTATTGATTTATTGGGCAGTTTCTCACTAGAAAATCGTTTATTAGTTATGTCTGAGAAAGCAACGAGACATCATGATAGGGTGGAATAGAATCACACAGGGTCACAGCGAAACCTTTCTGAAGGGCATAACCGAAAAAGAAGGGCCATGTTAGACCTGAGTTAATTCTTATTAGAAAAACTTCACCAGAAAACCACTTCATTGGTTTGGCGATAGGGGTCGTTCCAATTACATAAAGTTCAACTCGATGGGCAAGGCAATAATTGCTGGCATCATGGATTCGTTTATTTTATAACTAGGTTAGTCCTAAAACTTTAAGAAGATATATAAACTGTTCAATTAATTCATAAGATAAAATATGTCAAGTTACCATCAAATAATGGGCATATGCCATATTATCAACAGTCAATGAGTTCATAATAACATAATAAGCAATTTAATTACGTTCTTGGTGGCCAGGTTAATAAACCGGGTTATAATTTTTTAAATACAAATCAAAAGGGGTTTAATGCTATAATGTAGACATCTATCAAATAATGGGCATTTCTTATACCTTGGAAATGTGAATTGAGATAAACGTGAAATCAATTATATATACAGGGTGTACCAAAAAGAATGGGACACCGATTATTCATAGATTTCTTACGTTATAATAAATCGATTAAATCTAATATACCTTAGTACAAAGTCCCTTCAGTAAGAAGTTATAGGACCTTGAAGTTTAATTTTTTATTTCTTATTCTTTTGTTAGTTTCCACAAATGCAGAGATATCGATTTGAATACATACTTACTATTAGGTACTGCACTAACACATTTTTTTTCATAAATTAGACTTGACTGTAAGAGGCACTTTACCTACCTTTGAAAACTTTTTTTAACTCAAACTTCGTTATCTTTAACATTTTTTGAAATTTTAGGTTATCTGAAAGAGAATTAAAAAACACAAAAATAATGTACTCTTAGTTTTTAAGCCTAAAAGCAACCGTTTACCTTAAAATGCCCATCAAAGGTTTTCGGTTGTCATTGAGACGTGCAATTATCAAGTAGCCATGATCACAAAAACAATGGTCAGCTAGTAAAAAACAATGATAAATCAATTAATGACATTAGTGACATAAGAATTTGTTCTTTTATGTTTAAGAAAATGCCGCTACATAACGAATTCTCCAATCCTGAGAGGTTCGTTATGTCGCAGCCTTTTCCGTATGCACGAAAGACAAAAAACTGATGTCACTAACATAATTAATTGATTTATTGTTGTTGTTTACTAGATTACAAGCATTACCCATTGTTTTTATGATCATGGCTACTTGATAATTGCACGTCTTAGAGACAACTAAAAACCTTTCATAAGCATTTTAAGGTAAACGATCGCTTTTACGCTTATAAACTAAGAGTACATTATTTTTGTATATTTTAATTCCCTTTCAGATAATAACCTAAAATTTCAAAAAAGTTACAAATAACGAAGTTAGAGCTAAAAAAATTTTGAAAGATTGTTAAAGTGCCCTTTACAGTTAAGTATAGTTTATGAAATTTCTCCTATTAGTGCAGTACATCATAGTAATTATGCATACCAAAATTCAAATCGATATCTCTAGATTTGCGGAAATTAAAAAAAAACAAAAAATAAAAAATTTAATTTCAAGGCCCTATAACTTCTTATTGAAGGGGCATTGTAGTAAGGTATATTAGGTTTAATGGATTTATTATGACGTAAGGAATTTATGACTAATCGGTGTCCGATTCTTTTTGGGACACACTGCATATATATAAAAAGATACGACTAGAGTTTGCTTTTAATTATAACTTGATATTGTAACTGTTGAACCCAAAGGGTGTTATAAATGTTATGAAAAAAACACGTTATAATTGTTACACCCCGTATTTATAAAAAAATTAGTTTCTATGCGAATAGAGTAGTACCCTAGATTTCTGAAAGAGGCAACTTGTCATTCAAGAAAAAAAATTCCAAATCGGATAAGTGGTTTTGACAAAACTTAACTTTAAACTTTTGACTACTTTTTGGTGGTGCGTTAATTTATTGAAGAAATGTATATATATTGTAATGATGCCCTCTACTTATAAAGAAAATTATAAATAATTAAATAGGGCAAATCACCACACTTCTCAGGGTATTTTTATTGTGTAAACTTTGCCTGTCTGTATTTTAGGGTAATTAAAATGAAATGTATTTATTATACTTCAATAAAAATGGTTAAGTGCCTCTTTCTATATTTTATCGAATTGCAACAAAATTCTGGGCTAGCTCCGGCAAGAACCCAAAACTACACTCTCAGGTTGGGTTCAAATCTGAGTTTTATTTGAAATTTTGTTTAGAATATTTGACTCAGTGTAGCTCATATGTGCAATTTTAGTACAACAGCTCTAATAGATTGTGGTTACTCATAACCTCACAAACTTGACATTTACTACAGAAAATCGTTAGTGTATATACCGAGTATTTAAAGATTCAAAACTGAAGTTTTGCAAGGAAACGTCAGGTAAATTGAAGCAAACTCCCACTTAGCAACAACTAATTCGATTTTCTTTCAGGTATGACGTCAAACGACGCTAGTTGTCTTTTGTTCTTGACTTCTTATAATGGCCTCAAATTCTTGCAAAAACCGCAATTTCTACTGACGCCATGCAAATTACTCGAACTCAAACGAATCTGGATGCTTGGAAACACGATGACTCTCCTCCGCAAGGTGTATTCCTGAAGTCCGCCAGCTTTCCGGGCTCCAAACACTCAAAAAATATGCCAACTCCTAACTTATAAATTCTAGCCGATCTGGGCTCGAAGATGGTGCTAGGTGACGCTGACGGCTTTAAGAGCTTGAAGTCGCTTCCCTGGCCTCAAATGTTGTTCTGAAATGCTGGTACACACCCCCTTGGCCTGTTGGAATAGATACCCCTGGCTTCTGCAGCTCAAATGGACCGGTATCTAAGTTGGAAATTCTCAGGTGTCCGCTGCCGTTTCACAGCCGAAGTCGATTTGTTACTACCACAGATCCCTGGTAATGGGTATAAATAAATGGTATACTTTTTAACTTGGTAAAACACTTTTTATTATATTAAAACATTAATTTACTAGAGCACAATTTTGCCCCAAACTAGTCAATTTACAGCAATTGTTCTTATTTTTTTTTACAAAACAGCATCGCATTGCTTAGTAACCGCGATCTGAATTTGTTTAAAGGAAATTAGTTTTAGTTACAATTTTACATCAAGGAATAAAGTTGGATAACATGTTTCTTAAATCTAAAATTGTCTTTATTTCTTATACCTAAAAATTGTTCTTTCTCGTCACATAAACGTTTTTATAATCACAGCTCTGCTATAATCACTTAGTTTTTAATTCAATTTTAAACACGTCACTGGATTTTCGTCAATTCTGTTGCTCTCGTTCTCTATTGCTCTTTACAAATCCTATCTTATCTTGCTTCGATTTCCATCTACCTTTTAGATTGCTTGTTTTTCACTAGCCTGTCCATTTATTACTAACTCTACGCTCAAATTATGCACATAACCAACCCTTTGTATTATTTACTTTCATTTGGTCTGGCTTCAATTATGCTCAAACCTATTATATTACTTATTATATTATTAGCCATCTTAAATCTTTCAAATTCAATCCCTCTGAAATCTGCTTTGCTTATGCTTGCATTTATCCCTCTAATTATGTTTCTTGCATCTAATTTCCAATGTATTTAATAACTTCAACTACTGTTTAAATTGCATTTAAATAAAATATTTCAACTCTGTGCTTTAATTGACTTTGTTCGATATTTCTCACTGTATACAGAGCCAAATTGTAAGCTTAAAACCATCTCAGTATATAATCTGTAACCCCTTATACCGTTTACACACTGTCGGGGTGCCGGGCGCACCGAGCCGCTGAGGGTGTGGTGTGCATTTTTAAATTCGGCGGAGGTACTTGAGGTAGTGGAGCCTATATGACTAGAACACTACGCCCGCTCTCCAGATGGTCACCCAACCAAGTACTGACCGAGCAGACTGGTGCTTAACTTTTACAAGCGCCGTGAGATGTGCAACACCACTCAGCCGTACTGCCACCTGAAATCAATTAACAGCATTAATTAAAATATAAATAGGTTAAGAGGGTATAAAGAGCTCTTTAGATTTATCTTACCAAAAAGTGTTGAATTTCCGTAAAAGATAGAAAACTTTCCATAAAACTAAAGGTGGATTAATCAATATAATTCAAGTAAAAGAACATGGATTCGATAGTTCAGTATAAAGTAAACTATAGAAACTGCGATACTAAATAATCCTTTATTATATTAAACTCCCAATATTAATATGAACCATTAATTATACGATTGAATGTACATAAATATCATAGAAAAAAATTAACAATTTAAATAAAATTGTTGGCGCCCAATACTTCTTGTTTAATGAACTAAGACCTTTATGTGAAAGTGAAGTAAACAAAAAATCCCACACTTATCATACCCATATCACAGCCGAGGATTGAGCTAGTCGGAGTTATGTGACCCTTCTAGGGTAGGTTACAATAGTTGGTACAAACTTTCGTACGCTTTAATAAAGCTGACGTAACGTGTTCTGTGTAGTTGATAGCTTTGTATTTCAATCTACACGGTATTTCCATACACTAAAGTAAAGTAGGTTTTTTTCCATACTTATTAACATCAGTTATACATTTTACGATTTAAGTCATATTTCTGGTCATTGAACTTACAGCTGTCACAATTAATTGTCTATATCTTTAAAGTCGCAAATGCGCAACGACTCTGATCAAAATGTTTGTAAGTAAAAATTGGGTGTCTGTGTTGCTTTGTAATGTGTACGTTGGGTTGCAGTATCAAATAGTAACGGGTTATTAAGTTTCGCGTTCCACCAAGTATATATTGTTTTTAAACATGTTCCTTTCTTTTTCGTTTATTCACCTACTCTATTATGTGGAAAAGTAAAAACGGAATGACGATATATGTAGTAACTAAATAACTTATGTTGCGCGTATGTAAAAAAATATTGAAGATATTCATCAGAATAATTAATATGTAAAAATAGCTTATGCTCACAACTCGAAAATATGCAATAATGTTTGCCCACAAATGGTAATACAATGCACATAATCACATTATTACTTCCCACGTTTAAAAGACGAAGGAATTATTGTAATGGCGAAAACATCACCTACCGAAATGTCTTCAGATCTTCAAGCTTTAGGGCCCCTAGAAGACGAAAAACATATTTTCTCAATTCCGTTTGTCTATCTGCCTGCCTCTATGTCACTCTGTCTATTTGCGGTATAGCTCAAAAACTATTTGTTGTAGCAAGACAATATTTTGCATGCGGGTTATACCAGGTAACCAGTATCAAAATTGAGCATAGCAAAAGTATGGTATTGGTGTATCACAAGGTTACTATCAACATGTAATTTAATTTAAAAAACAAGGTTGACTCGATCAGAACTTTAAATTATAAGAGGGGGGGGGGCAGCCTGAGAGTCCTTTGACATCAATTATGTTAGACATATAATTTGTTTACAAAAATTAAAAACTTGCTGTGTTCGGTTTTCGAAACGGTCAACCGGTATATTTACGGCACGAAACCGAATATACTTTCCGTCAAATAAACACAGGGTGAGCACCTTGAAAAATAAAATGTTTTATAGTTTTGCTTCAACTGATAAATAGGTAAAAGTAATAATTTGCACATAATTCAGGCTTTACCCTTGACGAAAATGGAACCCATCAGATACAGGGTAAATGTAGTAGAAGAGACAAAAAGGGTAAACGATAAGTGTGCTGTATTTAATACAGAATTGCACACATGCAAGGAAAAAGATGTGGCGACCAACGGGCTACTGCCAAGCGTTGAAATCGCATTCGCAGACGCTAAAGTTCGCATCTCACCGCCGCTAATGTTTTTTATTTAAAAATTGATGTAGTTCGCATTACCACGTGTTTCCTTTTATTGTTTCAATAATACTAGGAACGTTAAGGTATATTTCCCCCCGACTTTTCTTTGATTTTTAAAATTGTTTAGTTTCACAATGTCTACTTGCGAGGGTAATTCTGCGTATAGACCATTACAAATTTTTTAGACTATCTTACAACAAAACTAGTTACTGGAATTTTGACTATCTGGAATCTTAAAATAACTTAGATTTTAATTAGTTTAGATTAAAAATATTATTAAAATAATAAATGACTAAATATTAGATTCTTCTTGAATAGTAACACTACTAATTCAAATTTGTAATTTAGTCGTATATGTTGTCGTGCGTGAATGAATATATGCCAGTGGCCAGTCTACTCCATATTCATATCTCAAATTCGTTTATTTTTTTTCTCCTATGTATTTGATGCCAAAGACTGAAAAGGCTAGGAATCTGAATACCTTTATTTTCGTGGCATGGGTAATACTGTTGTCTCTCTAAATTCTTTTCAGTTTCGGGGCATAATCGTTCTATAAAACTAAATTCTTTTTTTATACCTACTTTTGTCTCCATAATTTAAGACGGCGATTCTCCAATTTTATTAAAAAATACTTCAAATGAATATACGAGTACATATCTCCCAAAGTTCTTTAAGGTTTGAAATCTGAGTATTTATTATTATGTACTACAACTCCACGACAACTTTCAATGACACGATCTAGAGAGTAATATTTTTCTGTGGGGTAGATCGTCTCTTCCGGTCTCTTCGTCTTCAGAACTTTTTTCTTGTTACCTTCTACAACTTTTTTACCTCCTGTTTCTTTATATTTCTATTAATTCAATACTTAGCTGCTTTATGGTTGTGAGACATTTTTATGACGAAACACTTTCTCTATGCAATCTACCTCCTTTTTTTGAATGTCGTTTTTGTGGAGGTCTTATCGCAAATCCGAATACCGAAAATTAAATGTAGATTTTGGCGTTTCCACAGTTTCCATAGTGTAAACATGCTTAAACATAGACTGGACAGTGTACAGTTCGTGCTTCACGTTTATTTTTCTCTTTGGACCTTTTATAATTTTTATTTGCTTTCAACTATACTAACGTATAATTTTTTGTTGTTGTGCGTATGTGATTTTACTAGCCTACCCTGTATATTTTGTATTTGTAAGGCCATATAGGACTTAGTCATTTGCCCATTTGTTTGTTATAATAATAATAATAACAATAACAAATATGTAAATAGTTTTCCTCAGAACTTCCTTCGCAGGTGGATGTTGTGACACTAAACCATATTAAAAATCAAAGAAAACTACGGGTAAAAATATTTTAACGTTCCTAATAATACTGAAACAATAAAAGTAAACACTTGGTAATGCGAATTACACCAATTTTCAAATAAAAAAGAAACATTATCGGCGGTGGGATTCGAAGTACAGCGCCTGCGGATGCAATTTCAACTCCACCGGTGTGTTGCATTGAGCCATTGCAGGACCTCTCTCTCAACAACAACAACGGAGGAGAGGAAAAGAGAGAGATTCTCTCTTTTCCTCCTCCTCCGTTGTTTTGTTGAGAGAGATAGTGTGTAAAAAGTTCAAATTGGTGAATTGGTATACTTAAGAACCCTTTATTAGTGCACAAATAATGCAGGACATGTTATTGGGACTATTAAAATAACACAAATAGAAATTGACTTGGGCTTTTGAAAATTCTCAGTTAGAACTACTAGAAACGCCCTTGGCCCTTAGCCAGCCATTTGCTGTTAATTTGCCGATTAAGGGATGCGAAAAAATGACTGATTTAACAGTATTAATTTCACGTTTTATTAAATTGATATTTAAATTATGTTCATCAACTGTAAGAGGTAACCATTACCTTGGGCTAAGAAGGTTTTCAATAAAGCTCAATCTCGTTTATCTGTCTGTTTAATAGTTACAATCTCTCCTTTTTCATTCGAAATTACACTTTTTCCTTCTACATCATGTCTAGGGATGGTATTCAACTGGATACCAGTTATTTATGCTATCAACTTCGAATTGATGAAATAATCGACTTCTTGTTTTAAAAAAATTTAATAAACGAAATGTGACTCAGCTCCTTCTTCTCACTTTCAGTACGTGCTGACGATATTCCTTAGCATTTTCTAATTGGCTGTTCTAGATTCTATCTTAAAAATGAACTCATCTCGTTGTTCAAAACCTTCTCTTTATATGAGTCATATATGATTGAAATTTTTAAATGCATTTGTTCGTTGATTATTTCTGAATTGAATAAGTCTTTTTTAAACACATTAATGTAATTACAACCTTTTCTAAACTCATATATGGGAAATTTTTAATTAAAAAACTGAATGTGCGTACAACTCTATCTAAACATTTGGTGGTTAAGACCAGTTACTGACAATGATAGCCTGGTTGATTGTAATTAAAATAATTTCTTCCGTTGTTACCTTTCGGTACGACATTCTATGCATTTCCTTACTTATAATAGTTAGAATCAACTATACCTATATTTAAAAATAAAAGTTACTATTTGACAGGCTTTTTAATAAAGAGATCGATTTAAACAGCAGTCAAATAAACTTTTTTATATCATAACTAAAGGCCGGCTTTATATGCACTAAAAAAGTTCCCAACTATGCATTTAAATACGAAAAATATGCATTAAAAATTAAAATAGGCACACAAAATGTTCTAATTAATATTAATACAAAAGAAGAAATACTAGACTCTAACAGCACTAGTTAAACTGTTTCTAATGTTGATAAAATAAGTGTAGTATATTAAAAACAAATACAATTATCGTTTCATTACTATTAAAATGTTTAAGAAGACACTTTTCTAAATTGTCTGTAGTCGAATTTTGTCGCCTGTCAGACAAAATATTTTTAAATCGTGTAAACGATGGTTTGACATCGCAAGATGTTACGTCATACTTATCACTGTGGGAAGTTTGCTGCAGTTGAACGCATCATTTGGGAAGAAACCGAAAATCACATTTTTTGTTAAAGTAGCTTGAAGTTTATTATATGCTTTTTAGCAAATTCGCCTGATGACAAGAGACGTAAAAATGAAAAATCAGTATGAACAATACAATATTAATGGAGAATAGAAATTTCTAATTTTAAAATACATAACAGTTACTTAGTTACTGATAAAAATTGCCATTCTTTTTTGTTTTACATAACTAAATAACATGTGAGCAAATGAACATGAAATCAAGCTTGGCTTTGAAATATTTGTTTTATGAATAATATGTTGGCGGTACTGTAAGTCTATGTCAAATTCTAGGTTAGTAGGTTAGCATTTGCGTCAGTCTGTGTCAAAACTGACGGAAATCCTAAACGCCAATGAATATTCTTAATATTTGGGGTAACAATCCAATATCAACTTAAGTTAGAAAAGAAAGCATACGGCATTTACAAATCAGGATACGATGCATTACAATTTTTATGAAACTGCAGTAAAGAATTCTCCAATACCTTTTTGCTTCTTTTGTTTTTTAAATGTCCCCGCTTCTTTTTTATTTTATTTACACACTTATTTACTTACTGTAATTTTCCTTTATTTAATTCGATATGACCTCAGCAAATAACAATTTCTTTTTTACAAGGGAACTAACATTGTGTGGTTTTAAAATAAATTTTTTAGGCAGATTCTTGTCCGAAGACTTTACACTTTGGGTCCTGTAAAGCCATTGTCTGCATTTAAAACAATTTCCTGTCATAAAGCAATCTTTATCTAATTTTTATTTCTGTCTTTTAACTGTTTTCAATTTCTTATTCCATTATTTTGAACTCTTATTTTTTGCTTAATTTCAAGTTGTAGATTGACATGGTTAGTAGTACTATGGTTTATACTCTCAGGAGGGGTATTGAGGGACTGTACTACTTTAGTTCTCTAGTTCTCTATATTTTCTAGTTTTTTCCTTTCAACTCTTTCTTAGTTGTCCCCTTTCATGTTTACCCATTTTATTTTATTTTATCAGCTATCAGTTTCAGCTTGTTTTTATTTTGTAAATGTAAATTTTCGGTCCATTTCACTATTGTTCGCTATTTTTAACAACAGTTTTTTCAAAACTAATATTAACATCCACTTTTATGACAAAAGTAAGTCAATTCTTCCTTTTTATTAAAAGGTTTTATCAAATGTGTCTATTTTAGGTTAGAACTGTCGATTGTAATCATATAATTTTCACTTGAGGACAAATTCCTTTTACAATCGTATCTCTGAAATGGAAGCAGAGATGAAAATGGGAGGTGGGTTCTCAGTTTATTGAAGCTCATTACGACAACAAAGTTCTCGGCGGAAGACATTTTCCGGCAAGGTCACCAGATCTTATTCCTCTGGATTACTTTGTACCCGTCATTTAAAAAATATAATTTACCAGAATCGATTGCACACATTGGATGAATTAAAATAAGCGGTAGAAGGTGCTGCGCAATGAATAACCGAAGAACAGCTGTATGGAGTATTTGAAAGTTTGAAAAGAAGAGTAGATTCGTGTATAGCAAATGGCGGTGCACATTTGACATTTCGAGCATCAACTGTGATATATTTAAAGCTAGTTGTTTATTTAAATGAATAAATCTATATAACTATTGTTATTTGACTTGAAGTTAGCTACTATAGTTCAAACCCAATCGGTGCATGGCGGCACATTTTACTAAAGGTATATTTTATGAGAGCGGGCAAGTCACTCATATTTGATCTTTCGGTATCTATCTGATTCATTTTCAATATGTTCCTTGTACTCTAGCATCCTCTGTTTCGCTTTATTCTATGTTATAATATTTATTCAAAAACAAACACAAGGACTCTAATGTATATCATGTCATTTTTCTACTCAGTCTTCCTCTCTTTTAATAAACTGGTGCCATCTTTCCGGAGGTTTCTATATTTTTCGAGAAAAAAAAATCTTTTCGCTTGCTGTCGCACCCATACCCGAACAATTTCGATAACTTCTGCATTACAACGACGTATTTTTCTCCCAGTGACTTTTTTACCGGTTCAAACAAATAAAAAACTGATGCAACAAGGTCCGAAATGTATGGTAAATGGAGCAGCATGGTCCATTTCAATTTTTGAATCGTAGTCAGCGTGTGAATAGCGAAATGGGATGGAGCATTATCCTGCAACACACAGACAGGGAACTCGCATTTTTTTTCAAGTTAGCCCCACTGATATTTAATGCAAAGAGAATATCCTTCGCTGTAATTCAACGATCGTTTCAAATAAGTGCATTTTACTCTGTCAGCATTCTCTTTTGTTGTTAATATTCGAATTTCGGTTTCAGCGGAAGTGCCATTAACTTTGAATTCTTTTAATGGATTACCATATATATTTGGTTTATTTTTTGGAATGTACGACCCCAATTACATACAATAGTTTTGCCAAATTCTTAATTGCTATACAAAATATTCACGTTTCAAATTTTATTTGTCATAGAAGGCCGTGAGAAGAGAAAAGTGTTGTAATTGACTCTATTAACCCATAATAAAACATAGCTATTTTATCAATTTTGTCCATAACAAATTCTTCATAAACGTGCCATCGTGCCATTAGATAGGCAAATTAATTACTAAACTAAAGATATTCATCGTGCACTGCGTTATCCTTAACTAAAATTGAAAAAAGTGTGTCATTAATACATTTTTCAATATTTTTGTGTAATACGTATCAAACCAATCAAAAATCAAAGTTAATGACAAATCGGCCATTTTGATTACATCTGTCGCTCAATCCAAAATTATGTTTAATATCCATGTAACAAATTTCATCCAAATACGTTGATAAGTCTGTGGTGAAAAGGCAAAAGGGTATAAGTCAAAAATGATCATTTTACAGGAACATAAACAAACTATTTTTCTGGAAATTTGAGAACAACATTTAATTCTTTCGCTGTAATCAAAAGAATTAAGTCGATTTATTGACTACAGCTTGCTTTTCTATTGATTCTAAAACTATTCTACTAGAAAATAAATAAATACGGAATTTATACCTTATCGCATTTCCGTTTATTCATTTTATGAAATAGCAAAAGGGTATAAATTGACATATAGCGTTTGCAATTTCCCGAAATATGTATTTTCTGATAAATAATTACTATGACAAAACAGCATATGTAGACATAAACTAAACAAGAATATGTGGTTTCGAGTTCGAATAACGTGACGTTATGTGTAAACTTACAGGTTAAGTTCTTGTTACAGCACTTCTGCAAAAACTTTGTACGCACGAGAGTGTGTGTCCATTTGACCCTTATTTGTTAATCTACACTATAATAACTAATAATAACACTGGAAAACTGGACCGCTAAAACACGCTATTGCACCTGCATGGAAATGCACTCGTAGTATAAGTGTACATAAGTGATTTGTTTCCAACAAAAACGAAAAGTTATGAAATGGCAAAAGGGTATAAGTTAATATATGCTGTTCTGGCGTTGCAGATAACTTTACGAAAAGCTTTGACTCGGGGTATTAGTACACATGTATCTATTTGCCATTGACTAAATTTGTTTTTTATCAATTTTTACTGAATTTTCAAGGAATAACTCTACATATCCCATTTAGAAAACTTCCTGTAACAATGCGGTTATGGTATGTAGACTTATATCCTCTTGTATTAGATGCCCGATATTGCTCTGGACACGGGGCATCAATAAAATCAAAAATGAGATAAGTCGACTTATACCCTTATGCCTTTTTGGCACAGAAGTAGTGTATGAGATAGAGGCATGGCCCCGGTCGCATTGTCACCCCGTATATACAGGGTATCTAACAAAGAATGGAACATCGATTGGTCATAGATTGCTTAGGTTACAATAAACCGATTAAGTCTCATATACCTTAGTACGATGTCCATCCATTAAGAGGTTATAGGGACTTGCAAGTTCAATTTAATTTTTTTAATTTTTATGTCAATTTCCGCAAATGCAACGATGTGAATTTGAGTTGTAGCACACATGCTTACTATTATGTAATGCACTATTTTTTTTATAAACTAGACTTGACTATAAGAGACTCTACCTATTTTTGAAAACTTTTTCAGTTCTAAATCTAACATACAAAAAAATCTTTTGTTTTCCGCGAGATAATGGACGTTTCAGAATTGGAGAATTTGTTATGTCGCAGCATTTTCGTAAACACAAAGAAGAAAATGTCTACGTCATCAATGTCATTAATTGATTTATTATTGTTGTTTGCTAAATAACAATCACCACCCATTGTTTTTATGGTCATGCTGCTTGATAATTACCCGTCTGAATGACAACCAAAAACCTTTGATAGGCATTTATTTATTTATGGCATTCATTATAAAAAAATATTAGAGTAACAAAGTTAGAACTAAAGAGGATTATAGAAATGTTAAAATCGATTCATTTGTGGAAACTAAAATAAAAAGATCAAATTAAAAATTGAACTTCAAGTCTATAATTTTTTACTGGAGGGACTTTGTACTAAGGTATATTAGGTTTAATCGGTTTATTATAACCTAATGAATCTATGACCAATCGGTGTCACATTCCTTTTGAGACACCCTATATAGATGATATAATAGTTATCGCTCTACTCATATTAAAGTTAAGTGTACAATAAATACTACAATGCACATTGCTTACTATCATACTTCGTATAAGCCCCTGTATGTCGACAACAATAGCAGCTAACCGTTTACCATTAGTTATCTCCACCTGTGCAAGCTTTAAATTTTACTTTAAAATCACAGGCCGCTAAAAGGAAAGAGCAGTTTACAAGGCGATAAAATTGCATCTAACACTGACGTATCACCAGGTGAAATTCATATAACGAAAGTAAAAAGCCTACCTGCTGCTAATGCAAGTGGGAGAAATTGGACGAAGGAAGAAGGGAGGATAACAGTCACTTTCTTTGGCTGCTCTTGAAACAAATTTGGGTCATTGCTGACTTTCTGTTAGAGTAACTTCATGTGCGTGGCGTCCCAGTGTTGTTCTTTGATGACATAGTTCAAAATGCACGTTTGGATCTGGCTGGTATGAGTTTTTACTGATTTTGCTTTTCACGTAACGCTAGTTCCTGTTCAAATTTTATATGGCAAATTTACTAAAAATGCTTAAATGTGTGTACATGAGAAAATGCATTTTTAAATTCCCGATAAGTACAAGAAATTGCAAATATTGCAAATAACAGTTGCTGTTTAGGTCACAAAATGGGAATTTTAAAAAAGAAGTATTCAGTTAATATTTTCATGTAGTTTCTGAGGAGCGATGTCCTGCAAGTAATATAAAATATGAACAATGATTAGTATATCAATAGTTTTAATTAAGTAGGTACTTTGTTACTGATGCGAAATAGGCGGAATAACTATCAAAATTAAATTATTAAGTAATTAAAGGCATATTAAATTTATTAAATATTAGTAATTTATGATAGACTATACTAGTTGCAGATTTATTAGTAATGAGTAATTAATTTAAAAGCGTTGAAATAGCTCTGGAAAGCATTCAAACTCGACAATTAATTGAAAAGCGTTCTCATAAAATGTTTTGCATGGACAGTCACGTAACAGAAATTCCATGTGGCACGTTTTTTTCTAATATTTCTTCTGTGAACATTTTCAACCGGAAATGAGTTAAACAAATAGAACGGAATAATTTACATAGCCTCCTATAACGTGCAAATAATCAATGTAGAAACTGAACGAATATTATAGACGGCGCCGGACCAGACTTAATTAACTACAGTCTGCAAAATAACCGTTTATTACTAGCATTTACGGTATGGGTAAAGACTGCAATCAGGAAAAAGTTGCATGGAAATCGCCGTTTAAAAATGAAGGTAAAGATGTCATCCGGATGTCGCACAAGCGTATATTACGGAACATTTTGATAAGAACGATTTTTTAGGTTATAACTTTCATGAAATTGAACTAATCTGGTCCATATTGTACTTTTCCCTTGCGGGTTATAAAACTATGTAAATGATTAGTTCCGATAAAATTGCTAATGGTTTCCCAACCTTGAAAAAACATTGTCCGCAGTATATTCAACATATCACTGCAACTGATTTGGACATAATATTTAAACAATGTCATCGTGGCAAAAATTACATAGCCTACATGTTATATAAAGCTGAAATGTGTATTTCGAATCCTACACACAAAATATTTCTATACAAAAATGATTTTATCAGCCTACCTGAGAAATATATATTTTTTAAAATATACCAAAACAAAATGTATTTTCATATGTTTGAAGTACTACAGTTAAATGACATCTATATATTTAAAACACCAGTAGTAGTTTTTTATGTCGAGTTACTTTGCGACTTGTACTGCACGTTATTTTTTTTACTTAATCGTCCAATTTGTTGTAAATGAAAATGATTTTGTAGTACGCTTCGATTCTGGAGTTGCACTCGGTACGCCGCTTATCGACTGCGATGGTCGAATTTCAAACTAATTGTAATCAAATTGGTCGAATCTTGAAATTCCCGATTTCCAACATGGTGAACATATTTAAAGTTGCTATTTTTTTTCCAAAAAGCCAATATTGTGGTCAATTAATTCGAAAGTAATGAATCTTATATCCGGAACATCAAAAATTATGTTAGTGTGAACAACTCGATGGAAACTGCAACGGAAGTTCTTCAACATCCTAGTGAATTTCTAAATAGTTTACAATTAAAAGTGGAAATTGGAGCAATTGCGTTGCTTTTAAGATGTTTTAGTGTTTCTACTACTGGAAAAACAATTACTTGTTTGCAATATACATGACAATTGAATTGAAAATAATTACTGTTCAAAATACAGATAAGAGTTTTACTTCCGCGGATTAACTTAGCTCGATCTGATACATGTGTACCACTTTCTTCCAAAAGGACACACGCTCCTATTTCTCTTAAATTTTAAATGACAATTAACAATTCACAGAGACAAACACTAAATTGTGTTGGTTTATATTTACAGCAAATTATTTTTAGTCGTAGATTGTAAAACCCCAAAGGTAATGTTGGAGATCTTGTAACATGCTTTAAAAATACTTCCTTTCGGACAGGGGCCTTCCGAATTTAATTATCGAGATGTACAATAATAATAATAACAATAGTATTGAACTTTAAATTATAGGCCGACTGGCATAAAGTATTCATCTAATAGAACCTAGCAGTGGGGGTCCGCTATAAAAAACCAAGAAGCGATGGCTCTTCAATATTCTGAGGAAAACACCTTTTACACTTATTTTCATCAATATTCTCATTTTAAAGCATAAAAATAACAAGGGCAATTTTTATTTCATTAGTATGAACTGCACGATAAGCGCTGCTTGCTTTTACGTACGCCTTGATGCCAGATCGAAGCGGCCATCAGCTTTGCGACAGTTTATAGACTACAGCAGGGGTACAGCGGCAAACAATAGGTCCAAAGATAAGGATATTTTAATATTCAATGGGAGCCATCTCCGCGTAGGCTCAAGCCTCAAGCAGTCTCAGTCTGACCTGACCCTTGGGATAACGCAAACTTGTTGATCTTTCGATTACAATTTGCGCACGTACAGCGACCGAGTTCAAGTGAAGAAATGTCGGCCCTAGAGCATATTCGATATTCGGAAGGCCGTGTATATAATTCCGACAGAAGGGACCTTTGGGTTTTTGCAAAATACTTGTGGTAATAACTATGCTACAATGCATTTTATTATACACATAATTAAATTGTCGCATAGCTTGAAATAATGTAGGTACGCCGATTACGCATGAATCTATGTAGCTCAAGCGGTGGAGATGCAAGGTTTTTGGACGAATTATGAACTTAAACTAAAATGAAAGCGCGATATGCGATCAGTTCTCCAACTTTTATTAGCCTTTTAAGTTTGGTAAATCTTTCCACTAGTGTTAACTTTTGCCAGTCCATGTGCGAAATATTTCAATGTCGCGATATCGGAATCTGTTTTTGTCTGCGAGAGGGTAAAAAATGTATTTTACGTTCGGTGGTTGGTTCTACCGTAGAAATTCTATTGTGAATCTTCATCAATTTTTAGGGGTTTATTTTTTACTAAACTAATTTTCTAATTATATTTATGAGCATTGCTAAAATTAAAGATGTAAAAATAACGTACCTACACTTAAGTTTAACGATTTTAAGTAGTTTCGAACTGTTTATTCTTTCATAACATCCTCATAGAGAGATTATATAACTTTTTGATATAAGGATAGAGCATTAAAACAAGACTTCAAAGTTTGACATGTTAAACGTTTCTATTTTCTCTACCTACTGTATGAATAATTTAGTTTTGAACTCATCTTATGTCTTCTAATTTGTACTGTTTTGACTGATATTTAATGAGAAAGAATTCAAACTTAGCACTTTTAAATATATTTTGCCACTGATTAAGCTATTATTGTAATTCTGTCCTTGTTCTAATATTTTTATGGACTTTGACTGCCATGTGGATCTATTGTTATAGGTATACACCTACGGGTTTCAAAGATGCCACATTTGTGTCATGTCATCATATACATATACAATTTTGAACATTTTGCCGCGTGTATACTAGAGCGGAAACACAGCCAACAACTTTTGAATTCTTGCTTTAAGTTTTCAGGAAGAAAGCAATCTGTGGCATATATACATCCCACACTAAATTTTGGCGAAAAAAATATTTATCACAATAAAAAGCGTTATAAACACTGTAGTAACATGTAGGAAACAGAAAAATCTAGCTGTTATAAACGAAAAAAAAATCAACAAAATAACTATTTCTAACTAAGAAAGTTAAATATCTACAGAGCGTTTCTTAGGTCGACCGATTTTGAAGGTACATTGTACACGAAAAGTGTCCAAAATACAGACTGTTTAGTTTTCGAGTAAGTTTGAATTTTGCTTTTAACAATAGAACGCTGAAACCGATTTAGATGATGTTGAATATAAGTTTAGAGTGTAAACTGGTGTATTGCGATGATATTAGTCATTATGGGTTAAAGGGTGGATTACTAGTGGAGGAAATACAGTTACACGACGCTGATCAGATAGTAACTATTTAGTGACCGGGCCGACAACTTTTGATTTTTTTTTTCAGCACGAGATTAATTGTTTTTTGTGTTTTTATGATTTTTTAAAGAAACGCTCTCAGCAGAAATAATAACGAGCTTACATATGTAAAACATAAGGGCTAAAGGTATTAAAATAATGCAAAGAGGTTTCAAAACTGCCACGTGTTTATTACAGTATACATTACGTTTTTGTACATTTCGCCGGGTGTATACTAAAGTGGCTTTATGAATACAGCTATTTATGCTATTTAAAATTTTTTAAAAGTTAACTTCTACAGTGTTACAGGCAAGGAGTGGAAAGTATAGGTGTTATAAACAAAACAATCAACAAAATAACTAGAAAAGATAAATATAGAGAGGTAAATATTATTTTTTCGTTGCTAAAATCTTATGCTAGCTGAAAATCCTCGAAGCACTTTCAGTATGTACTAGTATAGATTTGGCATAGCAGCGATATTTATCAATTGCACGCCACATGTATAGTTTAAATTACCGGGCTAAGCTTTAAAAATAATTCCAATTCATTAGATTTTCTAAACCTCTTAGTTTTTCATAATATGTTACCTTCTTTTACTTTGTAAAATAAAGTACAGTACTCATAATTTTCTGAACTTTTTGCGGAAATGTCCATTTTTGTGTCTTCTGATTGAAAAGAGTGGTTTTTGATGTGATGTCTGTCCGTCAGTATATCACTCTGTGAGTCTTTGAGCCTGTGAGTCTATCTGTGTCCTCTTTCCAACCCAGATAGCTTAATCGATCAGCCTGAAAATTTATATTTTCATTTTTGTCATTGTAATTGCGAAATAATCACTTTTCGAGATTTCTTCAGATCTTCACGCTTCAAGGTTTCTAGATGATGAAAAATAGGTGGTTTCAATTCCGTCTGTCTGTCTGTCTGCCAGTTGGCGGTATAACTCATAAACTATTTGTTGGGGGATGACGATATTTTGCATGCAGATTATATAAGTATCTACCTGGCATGAAACCGAAAGAAGTTCAGACCAAAATATACAGGCTGAGCACCTTAAAAATGTATGTAGGTTTTGTTTATTTCTGCGTTAACTAAGAAATATATAAAAGTAATAATTTGCAAATAGGTCAGGCTTTACACTTGACGAAAATACTACCCAACAGATATAGGATAATGTCGCAAAGGAGTCAAAACGTTGCAACAATAAGACCGTTCGATTAAATACAGCCGCGCGTCGCGCACGTACCAGTGGGGCTGCATGGCCCGCTGCAACATACCGATGCGGTTACAATCGCATACGCAGGTGATGTTGATTGAATTCTACCGCCGGTAATTTCTTTAAATTGACAATTGATGTAATTCGCATAACCAAGTGTTTTGTTTTATTGTATGTATCAATATTATTGGGTTCGTTACGATATTTTTAGCCCTATTTTCCTTTGATTTATAAAATTGTTTAGTCACTTGCGTGGGACGTTCAGAATAAAACAATTTACAGTTTTTTTTCTGGAATTTTTTTGTGATTATAGCTGCTTTATGAGAAAAGCACTGCATTATTTCTATGTTTGTATTGATGAAGAGTATGAAGTACTTACTTTTAATGGTTTTGTTTTTGTTCGCAAGTAAATTAATCTTTCAATTTCTGATTTTTGGTAAGTATAAATGACATTATTCACGTATAACCAATCAGAGTAATATAATTATAAGAAATAAAATAAATACAAATGACTCGCAAGCACAGTATATTCGTATTCCCGGTACGCTTTGTTTAAACAATTTCTGTAGCATTTGTTAAACATAATTTGAAGTTTAATTTAGCATTATCGGAATCTAGAACGAATAAGTTTTCCACTAGCTTAAAAATCATTGAGAAATATACAAAAATTAGCTTGCACATGCGATGTACGAATAAAATTCATCAATCTTTACTAACAAAAAAAATTCTGAAAATATTTTTTCTGTTTTTTTGCAATCGCAAACAGAATGGAGCCCTCCACATTTAGATCCGCAAGGTCATTCCAGATACTGAACATATTTTTTCATCGAGGGCACACCATGTGATCCAATTTATGGTTTTTGCTTTTTTACTAAAATGTGGTAAACACTGTAAACAGCATTCGTGCGATTCAGTTCAACTACAATAAACAAAGTTTATATTCCAAGAAACGTCCCTTCCATGACGATTTTTCGGCCCGATTTTCATTTTGCTTTATTTTCAAATTGATTTAGTTAGAATTACCGAGTGGTTCCCTTTATTGTTTCAGTACTTTAGAAACGTTAAGATATTTTTACCTTTATAGTTACCTTTGATTTTTCAAAATATTTACTGTCACAACTTTCACTTCTTTTATTTGCAAAAGATAAAAGTAATAATTTGCATATACGTAGCTCAGGCTTTATCATTGGCGAAAATGAAATCTAGTAGATACAAGGTAAACATCAGAAATGAGACGGAATAATAATGTATCTTTATAACGCAGAATAAACTTTATAATCTGAGCTCGATTGTGGCTCAGTTATTCTAGCGGCGGACAAGAAACTTCCGTCATCAAATACTCGCCTGAGAACGCGTAGTTCAAATCCCAGCGGAATACATTTTTTTAATTTGTAAATTGATCTAATTCGCGCGAGGGAAGTTCCGTGTAAACCCCTTTACAGATTTTTCAATATCAATTGGAAATTGATTTTTGGTTGAAAGAGGGCAATCGGAAGTGGTACTTTACTCTTGTTTTTTCCGATTCTCCGGAAAATGTTATAATTCTTTTCTAAAAATTTCTTCGAACAAGATCATATATTATGCAATTATCTACAAGTTTTGCTAAAAAGTTCTTGTGTAAGTAGTATTTGAGAAAATCGAAAATATTAATTTTGTTGTATTGGGAACAGATATTTTTAAAACTGTTATATCATATAATTTAGTATAACGTTTGTTAACACATTTTTTTTTGTAGGAAGTAGTTTTTGAAAAATGGTAAAATAGAATTTTTAGAAGCAGTAAAAGAAAATTGTGTATTAACTACACCTCATTTTTCTAAATAGTTGAGGGTTGAGGGGCCAGGAATCCGCATAATCAATTCGACGTGCCAGTCAAAGTGTTAAATAAGTTGTTCAAACTTTATATTACCACCATCTATTAATTTCAAGTTTCAGAAATTAGAATTATCTCTTTAAGTAATTTCGCTTTGAATAATAGATTTTTGCAAGGAAGGAAACTTTTAATTTTATTTTATACTGATATGTGCTACCCACAGAAAGAAGTTATTACACGAGGATAATGACCCACTGTAGTTTTTTAAATTATAATTAGAAAAATAATTTGAAATACAAGATTTATGGCATTTTTCCATTTTTTTAATGATTACATGTTATTTGCTGTTAGTCATTTTTTTCTTAACTCTATACAACATGTCCCAAAAATAGCGCAAAATATATATGGTACGCTGTTCAGTACCGCTAAACAAGTGCGAGATAAATGTTTAAAAAAAATCCCTCGAATTTGTCAGATATGAAGATGTAAAGTTAATACTTTTAACTTTTAAAAAATTGGAACCGAAAATGTCCAAGTTGACTCTATTTGTAGAAAATAATATCCTTTCCGAATTTAAAGAATTGCAAAAAGCACGTAATTACAAATTATTGAATTAATACTGAGGACAATTTTTACGGAGAGGTGGAGCGAAAATGAGTCTGGCAACATTGTATTTAAATTTTCCAAGATCTACAATAAAACAGACAACTTGTGTTTCAATATAAATTTGACTGACATCTGTCAGTTTTTCGATTTTTCGGTTTGCATTGAAACGAAATGTATACGAATAACGAATACACCGATATGATGCTTATTTTGGGCGAATATCAGAATTTTCTTTTACAAGCTGCCCAACTGTATGCAGAAAGATTCCAAAACAGAAGTCATCTTGATGGTAATGTTTTTAGAATTTTTATCAAAGAGCAAGAGAGAATGCCATTGGCAGCGGTAGGCAGACGTCGTCCACGAAATGCAAGCACCCCACAAATGGAAGAGGACGTTTTAAACGCAATTGAAGAAAGTTCTACCAGTATGAGAACTGTCGCTCAAAAATTGGAATTTTCTAAAAGCTCAATACACAGAGTTGTTATAGATGAAGTACGCCACCCATATCACTACACAAAGGCGCAAATGTTACCGATCGACTTCGAACTAAGATAGAATTTTTGAAATTGGTTGTTATTAGCTATTGATAACAATAACGAGTTTACTTCAAAAGTTGTGTGGACCGAGGAGGCCACTTTCAGCAGGGATGGTTTTTTAATTCTCATAATTCCCATCACTGGCTTTAGAAAATCCAAAGCTTTTCCACCAACACAACCATCAAGAGCGTTTCAGCGTTAATGTGTGGGCTGGTATTCTGGGAAATCATTTACTAGGGCCAATATTCTTGCCACAACGTTTGAATGGAGAAGGTTTTTCAAAATGAGCTTCAGGATCTTTTTGATGACCTTCCACTTGCGACAACTCGAAACATGTGGATGCAGCTAGATGATGCTCCACCTCACTATGCGTCCCCTGTAAGAGCGTGGTTGGATAACGAATATGGTAACAACTGGATAGGTAGAAACGGTCCTTCGCCATGGCCTCCGCGATTCCGGGACCTTACGCCACCCGATTCCTTTTTCTAGGGCCATGTAAAATCAATCGTTTAACGAACTACAAAACCAGCAAGATCTAATGAAGCGCATGCTTCGCAAACTGTCGATGAGAATATGTTACGAAGAGTTCGAAATGATATTAGAAGATGGGCAAAGGCTTATTTGGATGGACAAGGACAAAATTTAGAGCACTTAATTTAATTATGTTCAGTAATTTACTTGCTTATTTAATGAAAAGGTCTTGGACCTCTTCCCGATTGTTTTCTTTTTCAAATGTCTTCTGTTCAAAAACCAGTCGTTGGTTTCCAAGGTAATAATGAGTAGGTAACAATTCAAACAAATAGGTTCCTAACAAGTTATAAAATGTGCATGTGACAGATTGTGGACATCTTTTTTGGTTAATAACTACAAAAACATGGCAGGTAGAATTTTTTATTGCTTTTCCTTTACTCTTTGTCAGTCACCTACACCGCACCATTAATATTTTGCGCCATTTTTGGGACACTGTGTATTCTTATACTATTTACCAGCTTGGTAAATGCTTTGAAATAAAAGTAAATCGCTGTTTCTAAAATTATGGGTAATAATAAAACAGTCGATTACATTTTAATGAAGATGAAATGACACATTCCAATAGAGTTAAATATACATATTGCTTGATTTACGAAAATAAACAACTTTGCTGCATATCCCATCAACCTGAAGTTTAGATGTTTTCTTTTAATATGAGATTCTAAAAATACGAAAATCATGTATTTCTAGTTAAATTTTCGTGTAATTTCAACTAACAAAATAACAAAATAAGGGGTACCCATAGTCCTACGATAACGCTACACATCACCAAAATTTGAGGAGTGGGGCGGAGGTGACTGACAGGTACATCTTTAAAGGAAAATTTTTACTAGATGTTTTGAAATTTGGATTTTTTTACACAACCCGTATAACTGTGTATTCCTAAAATTAAAATTTTAATTCCATGCACTTCATTTGTTATTTTTACATTAACGTATCACTCTACCTAAATTTTGCGTATGTTTAACTGATAGCTGCAAAAGATAAAGATTTATTTCGATTCTTACTTTTGCATCCTGCTCATTCGACTTAATAACTTAGAAATAGAACGTCAAGATCGACTATATCGTTGGTCGAATTGCATATCTGCTGAATTTAAATAATTTGTTCATCCTTAACCCACACTTTCCACTTCCGGTATGGTGACTAGTCATCATACTGATTCGGAATTCTCCAGTTGTTTTCTCCTAATGCATTTCGTAACAAAGGGTCCTTGTTTGAGCTGGTTATTCCCAACAAGCAAAATCGTTTTCTCTTACTTACCTCATTGGCGTGTCGTCGTGTTTTAAGTTTAGCTGGGTTAATCCTCCATTGTTTTAGCAACGTATTGTTGAAATTAAACATTTTGTTTCACTTATCTGCTCAATAACCACATTTCTAATTTTTCGTTAATTATACTGCCAACTTTTACATAATAGTAGCTGCTATAAAATTTACGCATTAACTCGTGCTCGTAATTGTTTAAATTACGGCCGTAAAAGTATAGTTAAAGACTTAATTATTGCAATTCACATATAGAAATAACGGTAATAATTATTATTGCTCTAGGCATTTATATGTGGTGATTTGCCAACAGCAGCAGTTTTTATTTCAACGCGTTGCTTTGTCAAGTAATTAGCTACAGCTTTTTACGATTCGACTTCAAAATCAAACTTTTATTCTCAAACGCCTCTCAAGAAAAGTTCTTTCATTATTTTATCTTAAAGTTGAACATTAGACATATTTGTTAGAAGTTTCACATATTTAAACTATTATTTGATATACGTGAGTTTACTTAGGATAAAAATAATGATTAATAACATTATTGCGATTACTTTTTTAATAGATTTTATAAAAGATATAAGCCGTATGAATTTCCAGATATAATTTGTATGTTGTTGCTACAATTTACATTCTTTTGAAAAGGCGTATGTGATTTCCAACAGAGATTATTGCCAAAATGTTTTTTATACAGTATAGACTTCGGTGTAAGGCATTTAAAATTAAAATTGTGTAAATCAAAATATAGTATTTGGGCTCTGTTAGTATGCTGTTGTAATGTGAAATTAGTTTAAACTATGCAATGGTGATTTCAAATTCAAACAAATTAAAAGTAGTTTGAAACTCGGCACCCCAGTCAATGAGAGGGTGCGCCAAGTGCAACTACCCACCCGAAGCTAATTACAAAATCATAAAAATAAAACTTTCCACTTAACAACAAATTCGTCATTTTTGCATTTTGAATTAGCCCAAACCAATGTTTGTATCACAACTTCTTGCAATTTAGATTTCGACATTTGTCGGTGTAAAGGAGTTCCTTATATCAAAAATTTAAAAATGGTAAAAATATAAACATTGTTAAATTGTACTGGTGAAAGAGCAATGCAGCTGCAAATAGGTAAAACTTTTACCTATGTCATGCATGCTTGCTCAAGTACAAACCAGAAAATGTACCTGCAAAGTGCATCCGGATAGCTAGTACAAATCGAAAACATCGTACACTGTTGTCGGCTCGTGTTTATGTCTGTACGAGTTTCGATGAATTACTTTCCCTCCTACTCTCATCGCATCTACTGGCAACTGGCAGTTCAACGTACACACAACTCTTGTCTGGCACTAATCTTAAATCACCGTGTGACGTATTACTTTCCCGACCACAGCGTATCAGCATTATTAATGCGAACTGACCTTTACGTACGCGTGCGTTGCTTAACAAAAGTGAAACGAGATTTCAAAATCTGAGCTGAATTGTTCTGTGATTATTGTTAATTTTCGGACGTTCACCTAATTGCAAAGGGCTTCTGCATACGATTGATGGCTTTCAATTTTTTGTTTAAACCAAAATATATTAAATATACTTTTTTTAAATAATAAGTACATACTTATTGGTCAAGTACTGAAAATTAAACCTCAAAGTTAATATCAAATTTATATCAGAAGAGCTATCTGTAGTGAAAACAAACTGAATAAGACTATAAATTAAATCGTGCAAAAATTAGTAGGGAATCACAGCTGGCTCCGATGTCTGAAGAGCGTGGTGCGCATAAAGTACAAGTTACCCCGCAGTATCCAATTTCAGACATACGCATCGGACGAATTATCTGCAGCGTACGCAGTTAAAACGAGGGTAGTTTACAAACGAGTTATTTACTAGTAATGCCCCGCAAAGCAAATGCGTACACATTTTCCACCCAGTAAACCACCAAATGAAGTAGGCTTTTACAAGCCTATCAGTTTTTTACCTATACTAGGCAAATTACTAGAGAATCGTAGAGGATACGAACTTAATTCCAGACCAGCAATTTGGATTCAGGGAAGAACATTCAACCATACATCAGGTTCATCAAGTGGTCGACTTTATAAATCACTCCTTCGAAGAGACTGCACGGCAGCCTTTCTTGACGATGGCGAAGCTTTTGATAAAGGCTGGCATCTGTACTACCCCATTCATACCACATTATTCCAAATCCTATCTTGAAGGAAGATATTATCAAGTCAAATATGGTCAACATCTAGCTGAATCTGACCCAATCCGATCTGGTGTACCTCAGGGCAGCGTACTGAAACCTTCTCTATATCTTCTCTTCACAGCTAGTCTGCTCGCCAATGATAAATCATTCACAGCCACCTTTGCTGACGACAAAGCTATTATGGTAAAACGTAAAGACTATATAATTGCTGTATCATTCAGAAACATTTAAGCGATGTAGAAAAAATGGGTTAAAAAGTGGAAATAAAGAACGAAACCCAAATCTTTTCATGTTACTTTTATGAAATGTAGAGGAAATACACCGCTAGTCTTCATGCATAACAAATCTCTGCCTCAAGCTATTCCAGTGAAATACGTAATGCACTTGGATAAGGGTCTAACATGGAAAGAACATATATGGAAAAACTCGGATGAAAGTTTAACAAACACTACTGGCTTCTTGGGAGAAAATCCAAGTTAGCATACCCAACAAACTTCTTGTTTATAATGTAACTTTGAAGCTTATATGGACCTATGGTGAACAACTGTGGGGTACAGCGGCCAATAGCAACAACCAACATTTATATCATAGAACGCTTTCCATCAAAAGTGTTAACCTACTGTGTGCGACGCTCCTCAGTTTTTAAGAAATGTAGATATTTTAAGTGATCTAGTTGACACAGTAAAATACACAAGAGTGATATTCAGTAAAAGATATCTGAGGAAATTGAAATATCGTAATTATCTAGCTATTAATCTTCCCGACAATAATAAAAATGTCAAAAAACTTTGTACAATTCTGTTCAGTCACTTGACTTGTCACATAGATTTACGAAGTAGCTATTATTGTGTATTCTGTACCTATTACTTTCAAGTCGGCAAACACAAACTTTGTAAGAAACCTTTGAGTTAGTTTCAGTGGATACTAATAACTCTCATGTCTGTTCATGTCACCCGTCATCATACATCAATTTTGATTATTGTGCTTTATGCAGATTGCAGATAGTAAATAAATTTTATATTAGAAAAATAAAAATATATAGCAAAAAATTTGAAGTTCATGCAAAAAAGACGAAACCAGCTTTTCAATTTCTGAAAAATTATACAATAGAACGAGGTAGCTCACTGACATTGTTGTTATGTCCATGCAAATATTAAGAAATTTCTACAAATTACTTTACGGAATCTACTGAAATTCTCATAATTGTTGTAGCACATTTTGTGGCTACTGTAATTTGTTTATCTCTAAAGTTTCTATGAGTATAAGAAATAGCAAACCTCTCATTTTGGATTTCTGGTGTACGAACGTTAAAATGCATGAAGACGAAGACAGAAAGCCAAATCTGCGCAGTAATACAAACAATACCAATCATAGTCACCGCACACGGTGGCTCATTGGTTAAGAGTCCTGGTTACTGACCCATGGGTCGCAAGTAGGGTTTGCAAATCCCAGGACCAAAAGTGTTTTCGGGACCTACGAGCTAAATTTCAAGTCCCGGGACTAGTCCCGAAGATCCCGAAAATGGTCCAGAAGAAGAAATAGTGTTCAAGTGAAATTTCCGAATGTGAGTTCCAACTAAAAACAAGTGTTTTAAATTAAATAAAGTACTTCTGTGCTGATAATGAGCTGCGTTAGGGTTCGTCTATAACTTCATTACTTTCTTCTGGTACTAAAAATGTCTGTCGCTCTTCATCTTTTGCTTTTGCGTGAACTGCAAAATGCTTGAGTAATTCTTTTGTCGAGCCGCCTCTGGTTATGATAATTTTATTGGGACAACTTTATATTTCGTGAATTGTTTATCTTTCGATATATAAAAGTGTTGCTATATCGACTTCAAATCGTTACTTTCTAATGTAGAATGACGATAGGTTGGGAATCGGAATTAGTTCTAATTCTAACGCTTTAGCAAAAAATAACAAGCACCTTCAAAACCTAAAAATATAAATTATTCGTCTTCTCCGCACATAATTTTAAAAGTCTACAAATTTAGTTACTTTTCCGTTACTACGTATGCACACGACTACGTGTAAAATATATGTAGATCCAACAAAAGAAACAAACAAAAAATAAACGAAGTAAGTATGCCTGAAACAACACACATGTTTAATTCTAACCCACTGAAAACAATACCTCTTCTACATACGCAAAACGCAAATAATGTAGAATGTGCAAATAGCATGAGTAATACACCGGACGCCGCCGCCGGTGGATACCCGTCCTAATTCTCTGATATCGAATGTTAACATGATCCCGGGACTTCACCTGTGCTGGCTGTGGTCCCGAAACTCGTTTTTTGTAGAATCCCGGGAAGGCCCCGGGACCGAATCCCTGGACTGGAAATCCTAGTCGTAAGTTCGACCTTCGGCCCCGGTGAGGATTTTGAAAAATAAAAATGCGGACGGTAAGATCCGCAGTATGCCATCTTTGGGAGGAGATAATAAACAATGGGTTCTATGCTACTGCGATGTAGCATGTAAAAGAGCCCTTGCTACAACAATTGTAATTGTATGCATTAAACTGTGGGTATGTAAGTGATACAGTTCTAAGAAAAAATACAATGTAATAAATATTGCACTGGTCCTTCGGCATTGCGTTTGATCAAGAGTTCTAGGAAATAAACATAGTTATAGCGTTTTGGGCCCCCTTGAGCTTTCTTCCTAATATCTCAATATAGAATAAATGAAAAGATATGCGCCACCATGTTTATTCGATATCAGATCAACTAAACTGCTTCGGCTTCTGTAAAAACATCATGGCACAGAACCAGAATGCAGTTATTTTGTATCACATTACTCTATGCAATATGAGATAGTTTTAATTTTTAGATTTTAAATTCAGAAATACAAGGTGAGTGGATGGCCCCACGAGCTAATGCTCGCCTCTCAGGCGGCCGACCCGGGTTCAAATCCCGGCGTCAACCCTTAAAACAAGAGAATTCTTCCTCACTTTCGACGGGCAAGGCTAGCCACCTAGCCGGCCTAAGGGCAAAGAGGGCTCATAGAATCACTGTGTGGTTAAAACAGGCCACTGGCCCCTATAATAGGTAAGAGGAAGAAGAAGAAGGAATACATATTCATTGATATACATTAAATGCGTGAAAACGTGAATACTAGATCATTTGAATCTCGAGCTAACGTGAGTAGTGCTTTCTCTGCACACTGAAAGCGGTATACGCGAACTTGTCTGAGCTCTATAACATAAACAGGTAAAACAATTATAGAGTTTTATATGTGAAGTACTTTGAACTTATTAGCAAACTAATTCTCGTCGCATTAAGCAATTCGGTTGCAGTTGCAGTGCGTAGAGGCTATAAACAATGCTGCAAATGTCAGGTTATGTATTCAATTATGTTTTAGGTGCAGCATTTGTGATAAGGAAGAATAACTATTATACAGTGAAATCTCCCATAAGCGGACACGCACGGTGCCAAAGTTTTTGTCCGGTTATTAGAGGCGTCCGCTTAAGGGAAAAATCCATTTTTATGTTTAAAAAAGTCGTATTATGCAAAGGTATACGCGCTAACAATTAATAAGAATAAGAAAATAATTGAAACAAAGTTATGTAATAGTTGTTACAAAATCTAAAATACTCGTTACTTTCCGCATGTATTTCTAAATATTTTGACAGTTTGAATACTTTAAAGTCGTTACTTTCTTTAGCAAAGCATTTAAAATTATTCACTGTTAATGCTTCCGTGTAGGTCTTGATTACATTCTCACAAATTTCTAAGTCGCCATCGATTTCTAATTCTGCCAACTACATATCAACGGCAGCTGATTCACCTGAAATTTCGGTTACATCATCTTCCAGGATTATTTCTTTGTCAGTGTTTATAAATTCGTCAGGGTTGACGTCTTCGATTTCTGGGATATTCCTATACAGTTCAGCCATTACTGATAAGGGTAAATCGTGCTCTGGTTCGAATTGATTACAGTGGCGTAACTTGATACCCGCAGGCTCTGCGGTCGCGGGACGGCCCTGGGCCTAGTTTTCGTGTTCTGTCTTTCCATAAAAGCCAGCAGGAAACATTTTTCCTATCTTTATTTTTATCATAATGGGCTGCCCAGGCCAATGGCAAAGTAGTTTTGAATTGCAGGCCTCTAAAATTGGGCGACATGGACTGTTTTGTAATATCGTTAATAGGGTAATGAAAGTATCGAATTTTCTGCGGTTATAATGCTGATTTGAGTTGACTTAATACCGCCCATATTGCAAAAGAATTCGATAATTTAACATGATCATTAAATGTTGGATTTATGGATTGTTTTGACGCCATTAGCTGGGCCTGCATTTTGAAGTGTCCGTACAAGAGAGATTTACAGTCTAAAAATTGTCGAAAAATTGTGTCCGTGTCCGTTTAAGAGAGTGTTCGTTTATTAGAGAAAACTTTATTAGTAAAGTTAATGCAAGCAAGTTGGTTCCCAGCAAAATGTCCGTGTAAGAGAGGTGTCTGCTTATTAGAGGTGTCCGGTAAGGGAGATTTCACTGTACTCACTTTTATTATATTGTAAGCTGAAAATTTTATTAAGCATGTTACGTGTAAAATTACTAACAAAATTAATTTCGCTTAAATAGTTAGGTTAATTACAAATTACTTAAAAATACATAAACTAGTTATTAGTAAAATAATAAAAAAATAAGTAAATAAATATTCTACTCTAAAATAACTTTAATAACTGCTATTTAGAAACAATAAAGAATGCCTATTATGTACATAATATATTATAATACCTATTAAATTTGCATATTTTTTGCGATTTTAAAACCACATTTTAGAATTTGATGCACAACTAGCCTTTAGAGGAGTAAATAGAGTAAAGCAACGGTAGCAGAAATATGTAGCACTAATTGGGCATTACGAGCACTAGGTACCTTCGCAACGCGATTCAACGCTCGCTCCTACAAGTATCAGGTTAGGTCGTTCTTTTTAATTTGTCATTTATATAGTGTCGAATTTCACCATTTTGATGACATCACCGTCTGCAAGCCATACTACAATGATATATACAAGCTTTTAGATTTAGTATATTATGCTTACCTGTGAGTTAGCGTAAAAATTACAAGTCATATGAGTTCGGTTATGTAGATTCGCAAATATTGCCGGTTATGTAGAATCGCAAATATTGCACGAGCCAGGCTAGTGCTAATAGGGATATATTCTTTAATTGCTACGTTTATCTCTCACCCTAGGACTAAATCGATGGTTAAACAAGTGACACTTGGCGAAAAAACTGAAGTAACCCAATATTGACTTAAAAAAATTAAATAAAATTTTTTTCGTGTTAACTGAAATTACCCAAATATTCACCTTTCAAAAAAAAAAATCGGCCCATAAGCATAGCTTGTTCTATTTTGTTCAAATTGTAGATCATCTACTGTAATAACTCGTACAATATGTTTATTGTTCACTTTACCATGTTGTCTAAAATTACACCCCCCTGGTGAAACGCTCGCCATATTTTATAATTTTGAGGGAGAGAGAGATAATAGTACTATTTCGAAATTTAATTAAAATTAAGTCATGCACGCGCCTGCTGCAAAACATTTTAATTATAAATACACTTTCTTCGGTGAAATAATTCGTATTCATTATGTAAACTAGCTTTGACAACTCACAATCAACTATCGACTGTCATATTGACTTACCAGGTATAGCCATACCTATGTCATATATCTCCGATTAAAAATCACGCAATATATTCACCGGTAAAGTGTCCGTTGCGCTGCACCGTTCCCAATCGGGCTTTCTTCAGCGCCATTTAACGGCAATGGCACAACTGTTAGCTGCCAAGATGCTGTCTGTAACTTCGTTTGGTATTCATGTACTCGTATATAAACAGGTGTTTTAGTGTACCCAAATCGTATTATTATAAAACGACTATTTACTCATTTTAATACAGGAACTGATTCAAATAGTCAGTAACGACAGACTTAAGAATTTGTCTAGGATTAATAGTGAAGAAGGAAAGTGAAAAAGGATTCGAAAAGTAGGTCCAGCTTAGGAGAAAGGCTTGAAGTGGTAGAAGAAGAAAAGCTAAAGGTGGTAGAAGAGGAAAGACTAAAGGTAGCCTGAAACCCCTTGAAGTTAAAACAGTTGAGAATGATACCTTCACCTCCCGTCTTACAACGGGAGTGTTTATTTAGTATTTAAAAAGAAACAAAAAGAAATTACGTAAGGCTTGCCCATGGAAAGCACAACTAATGTCAACAGCAAGCTTTAGAAACAGCAATCTTCAGAATTTCCATAGCAGATTATAATATAAACTTATGACAACAACAATTGCAGTTAATGAATTCTAAAGCTTGCTGCTTACATTACTTTTAGTTTCCATGGCCAACCCTTATGTAATTTCTTTTTGAACACACAGTATAAGTATCCGTTTCCTAAACATGTAATGATAGAAAAATCCGACTAAAAGAGCTCCAATTTTTAGGAATTACAGCTACGCCTCTTCTTATCAATGTCCCTTAATATGACTATTAAGGTTTACAATTATGTAGTAATTTTACAAGTCTCTAACCAGAGAATCAACCATATGAACAAAGATTGACATTTAATATATGAAGAGTAATTCCGGCAATAAAATATAAACAAAATTCGATAATCCCATTTTATTCCCAGCAGGCGTTTACAATACGTCGAATACGTTTACATAGTTGAAAAGACGGTATTCGTTGAAAATTTATCGTTGAATTTTAGTCAAACACTTAACATCATTTTCTGAACCTACACTAGAGGTTGATTTTTCTATAATAATTCTTTTTACGTAATTAATTCGCTTATTAAACGTGTGGCTATGGCGTTAATTCAGCGTGCTTATATGACGCCGATATGTCGTTGATTTTAAGAGCTTTTTACATCAACAGTTAATGTAAAACGTAGATTTTACGTTTATAAAAACAAATTTCAAACACTTTTTAAATTAGTAATCGACCCCTAACGTTGTTGCAACAACGTGATAATAACGTTTTTGAATTACGTTTTGATGTAGTTGATTTTAAATCCTCTTTAGACTAGCAGTTTATGTGAAAGGTAGACATGACGATAATAAAAAGATGAAAACTTAACATTTTTCATATTACGTTAACATAAAACGTCTTTTAGATCAATAGTTGACTCTTAACGTCAATATGACTTAGATACAACGTGATAATTACTTTTTGATGTCGTTGAATTTAAATGTATTTTAGACTAGCGGTTAAAGTTAAACGATGACATGACGTTCACAATAACACGTAAATTGTACCCTTTTCCAACGCGCGTGCTTAGCGCACCTATCACGTGTAAGGTCATTGCTCACATAATAATGCCGACCAACTGAAACGCGTTATGCTACCATACCACATTGGAATGTTACAGTATGCTGACAAGCCGTTCTTTCCCTTTGTGTGGTGCTATGGATTCACTGTTTACGTCGCCGTTTGTGGCGTTGATAAAATCGGAAAATCTGTGAGACAAGACGTAGTTTGTATATTATTCTAGTTTGACATAAGGCTAACAGAATTGAGTTAGAAGAATACATAGGAGGTAGAATGTCGCATGTTCCACTAAGCTTAATTTTTCCCGATTTAAGATACAACGGCTGTCGACTTTGTGTGGAGCTACATAGTGTTGAAGCAGTTACCTGATCTGTTTTGAGATTTTGTTCATCGAATGAAGTCGCCGTTTTATTCAATTGGGCTAGGCACAATAAAGATTATTCCGAAAAAAGTATCGTAGTTCTGTAGCTAGTGCTTGATCTCAATAAATTATCAATTTTGTATCCATTAAAACGTCATTTCAACGTTAAAAACAAGTTGAAGTTGTGGTTAAAACGACATGTGCTTATAACGTTAGCACTTAACTCAACAACGTATAACACAAAGTATAAAACACCCAGATTTTCTGTTGAAAAGGCGACGACGTTACAACGTTAACATATGGGTAAAAAGTGTGCAAAAACATGACATTCAAAAGACATCGGCTTGGCAACCAATCGTAAAAAAATCGGTAACAATGTTGAAAACTTACGTGTGCTATTGCGATTATAGCGTTTACACGTTATAGTCTTGTATGTTCATGACTTAAACGTTAAAGGAACTCCATAAGCTGACGTAGAATCAGCCATGTAACGTTGAAAAACTGTTAGATTTTAGCGACATTTCAACGATAATATAACGCTTGGCCCCAAGTTATAGTCCAACGTTAATTTAATGTATCTGTGCACACTGGATGTATACCGGGTGACAATGAAACTACTACCCACGGCGGCATTTCGAAACGGCTTGAGATAGAAATATGCAATTCGGTATGTCGATAGGGTTGAAAATACTTGTCAAAATTCAATTTTTTTTTAAAACCATAGCAATCTCTGCCTGGCCTACCCCGTTTTTCCGTAAAATACAAACAAATAGAAATTACGGCATATTTTTAAGCGGCTGTATTTCAAAAACTATTAATTTTAGACATGGGGTATGTTGGACAAGAGTTATTTAGAATTGTTCAGAGAGTCATAAAAAGAGAAAATATATAGGGTGTCCGATTTAATATAACAAAGTCAAGGTCATTTGCGGTGAAACCGGAAACGACATTCAATTGTTTTTATGTTACAATTGTTCACAATTTTTAACCATATCGACATACCGAATTGCATATTTCAATCTCAAGCCATTTCAAAATGCCGTCGTTAGAAGTAGTTTCATTGTCACCAGGTATAGTACTAAAAAAAAATGTGGTGTTGCGTAACATAAATGCTAAATGTTTTGTCGAGCTATAAATTAGAGTTGTTTAAGGCAATCTAAGAAAAATTAAAAATCTTGATTACATAAAATTATACTGAACTCTAACTGAAAGTTTTGTAAGAGTTTGTGAACTAAATGGTTTCCCATGAAAAAGTGTTGTTTTTAACTTTCGTATAATAATACTTGTGGTTCAATTAAGAACTAAGAAACCAAAAATACATGGTTCGTTTCCCGGTAACTTCAGTGTCATTGTAATGTCTGCAGCCCTAGAGTGCATTCAGTGCTTAAAATTGAGGACGTTTACACAATTATTAAATTTTAAAAATAAAGAGACCTTTGAAAAGTATTAAAATAATTTCATATTGTGAAATGCTGTAGGTCAAAGTAAAATACTCTGTTCGACTCGGTGATACCCCACCCCGAAAAAAAATGAGGGATAGTTTTCAGAAATATAATTGAAGGTGGGAGACAATCATTTAGGCACTGTAAAAATTTGAATAATAATTTTTATAAACAGTTTTGTAAACAGGAGTTTGATACTGTGACAACTCACATATTTATAAAAATTAAGTCCCTGAAATATATATTTACGGTGACATTCCTATCATTTTGATAAAAACGTTGATGGCGCTCCCAACCTACTGAGGATTTGAAATGAAAAGCGAAACTGCCGTTTAAACGTTTAAAACTTCAGTCTCACTTTTGGCGTTTATACATGTTGATTAGACACTTGTATTGTGGATAACTTATAATTTCGATTTTTAAATTAATAATGACAGATATATGGTCTAACGAACAAACTTCCACATTAATGGAATTATAGCTTTATAGTTTTTCTTAGCATTTTGCAGCACCTAATGGTGTTAATTTGACAACTACTAAAATATGATGTGTGAGATACAGCTTTATATAAATATATTAAAGGTTATAATGGTATGCGAAGAAATAAAACAGCTGTAAATTGGAAAAATGCTGAAAATTGAACTAATGTTACTCATAAGGTTGGATGAGACAGAAGAAAACGATGTCTCTCGAGAAGGACTACCATGTTTCACACGTTTCACTAATCAATTCATGCCAATAAATAAATATTGGAGTTCAAATCTTCCAAAATAGATTTAATTTCTCGGGAATTTGTATTTTAACTCATACCTGAAGAACGCATATTAAAGGTATTTCCTGTTTTCACTTTTGGTTATTTTATTTTTTCAATTTTACATTTATCTTTAACTGTTCAGCTGTTTCAGTAATATTGATCTTTTAATTTTATTTTAATAAAAATATAATATATATTTAAAGATTGCTAATTTTCAAATTCATGCAATTTTTATGTGTATGTAACAAGCCATGGAAGAAAATCTGGTAGAACACGAGTTAGCACAAATATGCTATTTACTGCGAAAATGTGAGGTAGAATGCTTTCCGTATATACGATTTCCCTGTACAAACTTGAAATCTTTTAGAATACAAATAAAATAAGACTGACATCTGTAGCATTCCACAAAGATTAAGGTATAAACAGGATTTATACGGACTTTAAATGATTTCATGTGATTATTATACTCGATTTTAAAACTTACTATCGTACAGCAAAATATGCAATTGATCAGTAGTTTCGTGTAAAACAAAGAGTACCAAAGATATAACGAATAGAAATCTATAGGCTACCATTATACCGATTGCCTCATAATCAATGATGCTGTTTCTAGTTTTCATATTAAAGTGCTTAATTTTTATAAATTCCGAGAAAAGCAAAATAGTTTATTTTTAAAATTCATCTTAAATTATAATTGAGTTAAGATTAGTTTTTACAAATAAAAAAAGGAAACAAAAAAACATTCCTTTATATTTCGCGATTTTTAGGTAGGTACGTACCTATTGACCTTATTGTATTAAGAATGAAACTGCTTTATGATATAGGTAAGGTTTCTATGAACTCTATGTACGCACCTAGCGAACAATTAATAATTTCTCCATATCCTGGAGGACCAGTTATGTCCATTAGGTCATCTTAATTTGGTTATTCAACAACTTTCTTTATTGGAAAATCAAAGTGACTAAGATAAATAGTATCCGTAGGTTCAATAAAAGTGAAGCTGGTGTATACTCAAGTTCATTAACCCACTTAAAAAAGCAAATACCAATTTTACAAAACTCCAGTTAAGTAACAGCCAAACACACGCCGATAAAAAATTTAGATCTTTCTCGGACACATCGTGACACGCAGTGAAATTATTTCTTGGCTGGAGGCATTGCAAGGAGGGAATTCCAGTTACATCAAGCGGATGTTGTTGCTCGTCTTGGTGAAAGGGAAACCGTCCACAGATTTTCTCCATCGGGTACCTTGACACTGTAATATCGTTATAATTTTATGCTATTGCTTCGGGCTGTTCGTTACTGATATTGAAGATTCTCACTTATAATTTTTTTATCTCTCTATGGGCGTTTTGATTTCAGGGAAACTGGAAGTACTTCATGTGTTATTTTCCGTCGTACACGGATTAGACTTTTTCGGTGAAAGGTCGAGATCCCGATATTATGATCCGGATTGGCTGGACGACAGTCGATGGATAAGGATTCCCCAACCTAGAAGCACTGACATAAGGACCCACGCGCAACTGCCAGTCAGCTCCTATACAGACTATCAACAAGAGAAGCAGGAATCGGACTCTAGCCGATACTTACGCCCTGGAACGCTATCAGCAATTTCTGAAACGCTTGGTGCTATCAACACCGTAGGTCGATATATAGTCAATATGACTAGGGGGGTTGACACTGATTTACCTGCCGATGTCCCTGGAGCCATATATACAATCAGTAAAAATGTGTTAGGAAGAAACGTGACAGATACTATCACGCCTCTGGTCACACCTTTAGTCAGAGAGGCTGGAATTATACCGAACTCGCCGAAGATTGATGAGCCGGATACCTCATCCAGAAGCTGCACCACTCCAGATGGCGCCACAGGGTGAGTGCATGACTTTGACCTTATCTAATTTTCTGAACTTTTCCAAAGGAAAATAGTAGCAAACCCCTTTCTTTTCTTATCATTTTATTAGAAAGTAATTTTTATCATTGTTCATATATCTAGTACCATATTAATATAGCGAACGGAGACAGGTTTAGCGTCCGTTAAATAGAATAGTTTGGAATATAAAAGTGTATAAGTAGGAAAATTACCACTATATACCCATCGATTGCCATTTTATTGCAGTAATTGATAGGAAAACTTCATTGGTACTAAAACTCTTTACAGGCATAACAGGTATATGCACTAATAAACAGTAGAACTCTTCTGTTTTATGACAGTCGTCGCTTCTTCCATACGCCTCCTTTTTTCCATGTTATTCCATGCTTCATGTAACTATTTTTTTGCACTGCTTCTAATATGGCTTTTCTCATAACTTTCGAGATTATCCATCTTACTTTTTTTATGAGTGTCTATTGGAACAATTGTTTCGGTCATCTCTCTTTCGACATTTGGCCATAACATATTAATTCTTCTTAATGTATTCTGTATCTGTTCTAGTTTATTCTGTATTAAATGTATCCTTTCTTATACTTTTCATCAACTTCTACTCCATACATTAATTTGCCCTCCATTATTGATTTGATAGGCAGTATGGAATCCATTCTTTCTAACTTTCTTATTTAAAGTTTAATCAGACTTACACTTGCACATAATAAAGAGTGTTACAGGAAAGCAAAAAGTATATTGAAATATATCAATATATATGTATATGTACGTGCTAATACGTAGGACTTTTAAAGTAGTTAAGTGGAGGTGTACATTACTCAGAGACTATTATTATGTTGCTTTGCGTGGCCGGCTATTACGTTTGGCATACTTGGTTCAACAAAAATTTCAAGTCTAAACGTCAAACTTTTGGATGACAATTGAAAACTTAAAATCCCTCTAGAGAACGCTACAGAAAATTTAGAAGTCGTACTAAAATAGTTTCTTGTTTATTTCTAAAATGCCGAGATGTGTTTAGGTCGGTACGTCACTTCTAGAAAAAAAAAACTATACAAATATAGGGCGTTTGAAGTTTATTAATGCCAAAACCGTAGAGAGATTTGTATATAATAATAAATTATCATGCAATGGTCTTGTTAGTTTACACAATTTTTACTTCCCCCGCCTAAAAGACGAAGAAAGTATTGTAATCCTGAAAAATCACCGAGATTTCTTCAGATATTCACGTTTCAGGGTCTCTAGATGACGAAAACCATGTTTTTTTAATTCCTTCTGTCTGCCTGTCTACCTGTTTGTTCATCTGTCTATATGATTGTGCGTCTATTGGCGCTATAACTAAAAACTACTTGTTGGAGCAAGTCGATATTTTGCATGCGGATATGCCTACCTGACACGAAAACGAATATACTTTTAGTCAAATATGATTATAGTTCAGTATTATTAAAAACGTTAAGATATTTTTACCCCTGGTTTCCTTTGATTTCATAAGTTTTTTAGTGTGACAACTTCCACTTACGAGGGAAGTTCTGAGTAAAGCCCGTTACAGATCTTTAAAATTGTGATACATATCTCCGTAGAAACCATTAGGAATTATACAGATACAAACCACAGAATTGGTAGTACAGTTTCACAATGTATTTCCTTTGTAGATAGGAATTTGTAGCAAGTACCACAAAATACACTAAAAATTGGAACAGAGTTAATTATACAGTGTGTCCATTTAGTGCGCCAGTCTTCAATTACTCTTTCAGTTATTTGCCGATAAAAATTTTGATTGAGGTACCTCTACTGGGGTTGAAAAGGGCTCTAATTTTTTTAAATTGAACACCCTGTATCTTTTTATGGCAATTTAAGTCCCTAAGAGTTCTACGTTCAATTTTAGATTTGGTTTTAAATTGATTTCAGCGTTTCTACCTTACATAAGTTTTCGGTATTTTTTGTCAATATCACGCTTTCGTTTAAAACGTCACATTTTCCTCATTTTTTAAAATTTCTTTCCTGAAAATTGAAGGAGTCGTCACCTAAGATACAAACATACTAAAGTTTCACGAAAAAGGGATATTTTAATAGAGGATGTTCAAAATACCGGTTCAAATTTCAATATGTTCAATCTTTATTTTCTTGTTTTTTTAAATGGAACCCTTATATTCTATTGCAGGAATAGAGAGAACCTAAACTTTCTTTTACTTTGAACCCCACATGTTATACTTTATTCCAAAGAGTGTTTGAGAAGTTAAGCTCTTAACAAAAAACGACAACAAATGCGCACTATTTGGAGCATGGTTTATAATAGTGTTGGTAAAAAACAGATTTGACGGTTAACCAGCTTTCGGTTTTTTTATGAATAAAACACCGGTTAACCGAAAACCTGAATATAACCCATTTCTAAACCGCTTTGTAGACAGGTTGGCCAAACAGTTTGAAGACCTGTTTATAAACAACCAATTCATAGGCTGGTTTAAAAATCGATGTATTAATATATTTAAAAGTCTGTTCTTAATAATAAAAATTTCTAAATGGCTTTACTCTGAACTTTCCTCGGCAGTAGACTATATGACACTAAACAATTTCAAAAATTAAAGAAAACTAGGGGTAAAAATATGTTAACGTTCCTACGAATACTGAAACAATAAAAGGAAACACTTGTAATACAAATTACATCAATTTGCAAATAAAAAAATATTGCAGAGGGGATTCAAAGGCAGCTCAATTTTAGCTCCTACGAAATGGGTTTCAATGGGAAGCAAGCAGGACTGTCGTTACCATTCTATCACGCGGGGGGGCCCTTCGGTTTATTAGAGCGGTTTATAAATCGATTTTAAACCGGTTTATAAACTGGTTTTCAAAATGGTTAGTAAACCGATTTAGAAATAGATTTTTAAACACGTTTACAAAACGGCTTCGGTTAACCGGTTTACTGATTTCCTATTTGTGAAGAAACCGTGGTTAAACGAAAGCCGGTTAATCTTCAAATCGGTTTTTTTACCAGCACTGTTATCAACTATGTGGCACATAGAACCTACACATTTATCGTGATTTTATATTGAAAGCTCAATTTTTCAAACGCCCTTTGGAGTAAAGTATTACCTTTTGGGGTCAAAATAAACGAAAATTAAGGCTATATTTGTTCCTCTAATAAAAAATAGGCTGTTTTATTTAAGAAAATTAAGATATTGACATTTGGCAAGTGCTTTGAACACCCTGTATTAACGTATCTAATTTTTATGTCCTCAATTTTTAAGGAAGAAATATTTAGTGTGGGAAATGTGACGTTTTAAGTAAGCGCTTGATACTGACATAAAAATAATTCATAAGTTGGAAAAGCTCAACGCAATTTAAAAGAAAAGTTAGATTTGAACGTAGAACCCATAGGGGCTTAGATAGCCGTATAGAAATACGGATGTTGCATTTAAAAAATCAATACATTTTCGAGCCAAACTTTTTTGGGACACCCTATATACGTTAAAATAATTTTAAGATGTGCCGCTTTATTTATTTATTTTTATTTATTTATTTATTTCGCACTCAGCCAACAGCCGTTAGGCCAATTATAGGCGTCGCTGTGCAGTTATGAGGACTTCCAACCCCACTAACGACTGTCATGATGTTGTATGACCGCCGGGACCAACTTTTTTCCGTGATAGCCGTACCACGAGGCGCCGAGAGATGCAGCCGTGGAACTCCCATCCAAGTTCTGACCAGAGACAGCGTTGCTTAACTCTGCTGATCGAACGTGGACCCTTGTTCAAGCTACACCACTCGGGACCCTTTCAAGCTAATTAGAATCAACTCAATCAAACTTTTTATCGGAATAAAAGTAAAGGTGTACCGAAGACCGGCACACTAAAATGGACACACTGTATATTTCAATCGAAATCCAACAAAAACATATTAAAACGATTTTACGAATGATTGACAACTGATAATTCCCAGGGCATCACAGAAAATTTGAAAATGTGTTCAAAATCATTTCTAAATTTTATTAAGCCTCTCTGGGTGACAAAATTTTTTGTGAAAAAAAATTAGGAGAACCACAACCGACCCAGGTTTGAATTTACAGGTATTTCTCTGGAAATACATTAACGACCTCTTAACTATATGCAGGGTGATTTAAAAGTATAGTCAATAAATTAAAGGGGCGTATACTAGCCTTAGGAGAAGTACATTGCACTACAAATTATTTGCTTACGGGAAAAAACGTATCAGGTTCTGATAAGATACAGATACAGATATGCAAGAGACAACAAGGGGGCAACAAATAAGGGCGTTTTGTTTAATGCAGCTGCATCTCAGAGATGACGAACGATTGTGCTGCTACCAAGCGTTGAAATCGCATTACCATGCGCTGAAGTTCGAATCTCACCGCCGGTAATGTTTTTTTATTTGAAAATTGATGTAATTCGCATTACCAAGTATTTCCTTTTATTGCTTCAGTATTATTCGAAACCTTAAGATATTTTACCCTTAGTTTCTTTTTATTTTTAAAATTGTTTAGCTTCAATGTCCAATTGCGATGGAAGTAAAGCCCTTTACAGATTTTTATTCGAAAATTGATGTAATTCGCATTTCCAAGTGTTCCTTTTATTGTTTCAGTATTATTAAGGACGTTGATATATTTTTACTTCTAACTATCTTTGATTTTTAAAATTGTTTAGTGTCACAATGTTTACTTGCGAGAGAATTTCTGAGTAAAGCCCTTTACAGATTTTTTATTGGAGCCATCTTGAACAACTGGTGTATTCTGACCAGATACTGAACGATGTTAATATTATAAAAGTTAGGATAAGATGCCATAGACGGAATATCTTTAGTGGATATTCAAAACACTTTTAGAGGATTTATACGTCGCTGCCGTCTAGAAACATGGGCAAGAATTGGTTATATTAAATTAAATAAATCCCTTAATGTTATGTTAGTTTGTATAAAAAATTGTAATTTCCTTCATCAGTGAATTTCACCTTAAGAAATCAACTATATTTACCGTAGTAAGCAATATAGCGTTATGAACAGAACTGGGAAAATTACTTTTCACAAGTAATTAATTACTAATTACGCATTTTCTCTCAATGAAGTAACTGAATTACCAAAGATTTCAATTACCCAAATGTCAGATTAATTCAATTATCAATTACTTGGCCGTCGTATATTTGTATTTAGAAGTATTTCGATAGCTCTGCTAATGTATCGTTTCAAACAAGCACATTGAAATTAATAAATACTTATCGAGAACCAATATCATCTGATTCAGCTAGTTGTTAATCAGAGAAACGAATGAATTATATTTTTAAAGTACTGTATTCTGTAATCTTTAGTACTTACATCAGACATATTTTTCGCTTCTTACACAATAACTACTAGCAATCTACACTGCTACACAAAATACAACATATGCACATCCCATTTAAAAACATACGCGTCTACACCAAATATTTTCTCTTTCCTCGTGCTCATGTCCTAGGAATTACAAATGTTGCTCAAAATTAGGTGTTATTCGACTAGTCATAGAAAATCATAAATTATATTGATATTGCTCCAGGAATACCCAATTGCGATTTGCTTAGTATGTAACGTCATAAGGCCTTATCTAAGTTTTTGCGATCTGGAGATTTAATCCCCAATAGAGGTCAGTAGTTCAGTAACTGAATTACCAGAAAGTAATTCAATTACCGCCAGTAATTTCAATTACCACAAGTAATTCAAATACTTTAAAAGTAATTTAAATACTTCAGAGTAATTGAATGTAGTAGTTATTTCCAAAAAGTAATTGTCAAGTAAAAATGGCAATTACAATAACAGTATTTTGAAAAGTAATTCAATTCCAAGACAAATCAACAAAAAGGAATTGAATTGGTAATTTCATTACAAAGCAATTAATTACTGCCCAGCTCTGACTATGAATAACTTTTTTTATGCACGGAAGAATACCAAAACAGAACACAATTTTGAATTGGGTTAATCAGTTTCATCTGCATGGCAAAATTGGTTAAAAGATTTTTCGAGTTTGCTCGCATAAGACAAGGCAAACGATGAATCGTCTGAGATATGTTTTCTAGCCGATTAATTCCACATTTTAGTCGGCCAGCCAGATCTCCCAATTTAAGTGCTCCAAACATTCCCATGGGATTTGACATCATTCGCACTTCGCATACTTGAAGAACTTAAAAATGCAATTCGAGTTTAAAGTGAAGGCATTAGGCTGATTTATTATTAGAAGTCATGGAGAGGTTTATTGGAAGATGTCAAGAATGTATTAATTATAATGGGATTGAATTGAAATATGTACGTTTCAATAACAATTTAAATTATAAAATTGCATATTTCAAGTTCCACACTTTCTGTTTTAATATTTTTCGCATGGCAAATATAAACAAACTGCAGCTAGTTTAAAGCCATGGGTGCTGGTTGCCAGACCCTGTATTAAGACTAATTGTGTGCGCTTGTCACTAGAATTAAATTTGAAAGTTAATAAATAGTTCAAGCTGAGTATGTGACGTAGTATAATTTAAAACAGCGCTGATTAGTTTGTTTAGGAATTGGAACAGGATTATTATTACTAATTTACTATTTAAGCTGTGGTATTTTTTACACTTGCACCAAATATGTCAAATGTAATTGAATGCAGTTAATTCAATTAATTATCATAGTTGTCTTTATTTAAGCATTTGTTATCTTTTACATAATTTATTTATAAATATAACAAAAGTACTTACTTAATATAATTTAATATTAGTTCAGAGGATTAATAAACTCGGATGCAATTATTTGATGTAGTAGGCGACGAGAAACCTCAGGTTAAATTCCTTCTCATCACTCACGCTTCTTTCTCTAATAAATAATGAAAGTGGTCTCTTCAATGAACGCGGATGTGCTCGACTGTTAGTAAGGCACTCGACCTACTTTTTATTTTCAATGTTAAGATGTGGAGCAATTCGTGCGTTTGCCTTAGTGCGAATTACGCAATAATTAAAATTTTATAGCCCGCCGTGCATAAAAATGTGATATTATGCAATGAAAAGTAGAAGTTTGTTCGTTAAATAACAATTAGTTTTTTCGGTTTGAGTGTGTTGTTGCAGTAAAGGGAAACAGCAAAAACTTACTTAAAAACAGAGGGGGCAACCAAGTTAGAAATAAAAGTTCATTTAGATTATTTTATTCTGATAATACTTAGTAGCCAAATATTGACTAGAGATTTGAAACGATTCAATCTACAGTAGGTCAGAATAAAGTTAAACAGATATTATTTCTAAAATAGTATTTTTAAAACTGCATTAAGACACGTCCTTGAAATTATTATTGTTATTATGAACATGATTTAAACTGTCTTTTCTTGTCAAGCAGAATGTTGGTAGATCTAAATAAATAAAAATATGGAATAAGAAAATAATATTCGTGCACAACACCCTCTAACAACAATGACGACAACCATGCTATTATAAAAAAATACCTTAATTTCATATTTAAATTTATTTTTTAATATCTTCTGCCAATAAAAAACGAAAACCTAGAATTCATAACCGATTGATTGTTATTCTGTTGCTTATACACTGACTTTCTATCATAATGTTGTGATAAAGCTCACTTTCTAGAACACACTGTATTTGAGTTAGAATTTTTAAAGACTAGATATATGTTTTGCCACTGGTAAAAGGCAAAAAGTTTTGGATGTTAAAAAATTGTACAACATGAGAAAAAACTGTAGGAATAATGTTACACCATTGTATTCCGATTGAAAAATTGTTAAATGTGCTGTATTAACGGGAACAGTATTAATTTTTCTATATTTTAGTTGTTTGAATCCATTATATTACATTTATTTTATAGAACGGTATATATTATTATATGCTTAAATGTAACACAATAGGTTAGTAACTACAGCATCATTGTGCCTTTTGTAATTAAAACTAGTACCGTGAAACAGTTTAATACACTTTTTCTTTCTGTTTTCCTTTCTCTCTTTGTATTGTTGACTTATTTGATTTTTATTCCTTTGGTATTACTTGAATAATTATTGCATTTGTTGACTTACTAGTGTTGCTGATTAGTGACATACTTATTAATTTACTGGCATTATATTTCATTTAGAAATCCATTTTAACTTTAAATTGTTGCTTCTCTAAAACATATGCGCCAAATTTTGTATATTACAATATATTTGAAAATATACTTGGAATATAATTTATTAATATAAACGAAAACCAATATTAAAATTCGAATGCAAAAACGCCACTACGGGAGATGTTGTAAAGGACTTCTATGTACGAAACTCTACAAAACATAATTCTTCAAATGGAATTTTTTAAAAATACAAGTTAGTGAGTATTCTTTACACAAGAGAAAACAAAGTATGTAAATTCAGATCAGCTCGCACATCTAATCGAAGCTATTTGCTCTACTTACTGATCTTTCTAATAGTAAGCAAATCTTAAAAAGATTAAATGAAGTATTGTTATTGCAATTGCAAATTAATAGAGGTGAAACTTTTTATTCTAAACGATTAATTTTTCCCAAAAAGGAGTGTCGTTAATCAAAGTATCTTTCAATAATCGATTAATGCATTTGCGTGAGTCATTCGTGCTTCATCCCATGTGATAAGTGTTGTTAATTTGGGCGTATATCAGTTTTTAGACATTGACAAATTTAGATTAAAATTAATTCTAAACGCAGTCAGTGAAGGTCGACAGAGAGCGCCACGTGAAATTATGGAATTGAAGAATATTACAAAATCGTAAAACCTTCCATTTGTACCAAATCAGCCAATGAAATAAAAAAGAAAAAATATGCGACAAGAAATCTAGTTATTAAGCTTTCATTTAAAAAACAAATGATAAAAATTTGGCATTATACCATTTCCAATGAAATTCACAAAGGCATATAAACTAAAAACTCGACTGCAGATCGATGTTGAGCTGTACATTCACCAAATCAAAATATGTGCAAAAATCTTATATGATTGAGAATTGAGAACCACTGTGTTGAACACAAATTGAATAAATAAGTAATGGTATATTTATCTGCATGGCCACCTGGGTGGTGGAATGGGCACTGAGTAAGCATTCACCTTAAGAACCAGGTAGATATAAGTTCAAATCTTACTGAAGCCGAGAAGTTTCTCAGAGCACCGATGTATTTGAACTCATTAGTTCAGTTAGCTTTAAGTTAGATTAGGGTTAGTGAATGTGTGCTAAAAAGATGCTGAAATTATACATGGATGATGTGCACCTACCTGCTTTGCTCTCTTTTATGGAAGAGAGTGACCTAATCTGCGAACTTTATTGTAGTAAGGTGCCGGTGGCGACTCTAACTCTTATCTAGATTAGAAGTAAACACGCCCAATACATGATCAATGCAGTGTGTTTTTCTGTCATTCATTAGCGCAGTGACTAAGCAGATTAAGGCTTAATTATTACCAACTAACCGTCATGCTGCTGGTATAAATGCATTACTTTTATATATAAAAAACGAACATTTTTGTACTTTTACACATGGTCGAGAGTGTACAAATGTGCGAAAAATCACTCGTTACTTGGTCTGATAATTCCCAATGTTGCATACTAATCGTCCTCGTTGATTCCTCTAGCGGACATGGCTTCTTCTACTCCTTTCTTCCTAGTTAATCTAGGCCTACCTCGCTTTCTTGTGTGTGTCAGTACCCATTCCCATAGCTTTTTGGGCCACCGATCGTCGTGCATTCGTCGAAGATGTCCATACCATTTCAGTCGTTTTCTTTCGATAATTTCAATAATATTACCTTTTACGTCCATTCATCTCCGAATTTTTTCATCGAAGACATGGTCCAATTTGGATAAATTGCAGCTGCGTCTCCAAAAGTGCATTTCTGTGGCTTTTATCCTTGATTGATTAGCTTGGTAATTTCCCAAACCTCAGCACTATAGGTAGCGACACTTGCCACCATTGTCTGGTATATAAGTTTTTTTGTGTTTTTCTTAAGCCTTCTACTCCATATAATCGAGTCAAGTTGTCGAGTGACTGCTTTGGTTTGGTCTATTCTTCTTTGGATTTCTGCGTTGCATCTTCCAAAGCTTGTGATGCTTGTTCCTACGTAGCTTTCTACGTGTTTTATTGTGTTTCCGTCAATTTCCAGGTCTTGTCCTACTCTTCCAACAACCATATCTTGCATTTCCGCAGTATTGATTTGGAGGCCCCACTTAGCATATTTCTCTCTCAACGTATCATATAACTCACATCGAGCTCATCTTCGACACATATCACCTGGTCGTCTTAGTCCTTTTGACACAGGAAATTGCTGAGAAAAGGATGTGCCTATCTTTACTTGGCTTGTTGAGTGTGAGTATAGTTCTTTAACAGCTCTTATGTATGTTATATGCACTCTGGCCTCCACCATTGCTTTCCCAAGTTTTGGAAGAGGTACGCTGTCATACGCCTTGTATAGATCTACACATCCTAAGTGTGTGTCCAAACCGGAGGCAAGTCTTTTTTCTAGCAATTGTCTCACATCGAAAATATTGTCCGTACATGAACGGCCGGCCCTAAATCTGTTTTGTTCTTCTTCTTCACAGAGAGTCTGTTCTAGTCTTCGCATAATGATTTTTCCAAGTACACGGCCGATAGGGCTTAATACAGTAGTACCTCTGTAGTTATTGCATTAATTTTTGGCTCCTTCTTTGTGAATACTAGCAATGTATCTGTTCCCGTCTTCGGGCAGTGTACTTCCTTGCAGGCATTTGGTGAACAATTGTACGAGTATATAATGCAGTTGTTCTAGACCATATATTACAAGTTCAATAGGAATTCCTACCGGTCCAGCTGATTTTCCATTGATAAATGTATGTATGTACTTTTTTCTCCTCTTCTGCAGTTACCTTTCCGAATTGGAGTTTATTGGCTGATTCCAGGTTAGTGTCTTCACCTATAGTCTCTAGCTTCTGTCAGCAGCTTCTCATGGTAATGTTTCCAGTCCTCTCTCTTTATTATCTGTAGGTTGAACTTATTTCGTTCATTTGTTTTTAAACTCCTAACAAATATTCACAATAAGCTTGACTGAGTTTATTCTATGTAGGTACTTATTTTCTCTAATTTTTTGCTCCCACCTTGTGTTCTTCTCTTGTAATATGCGTGTTTTAGTCTCTCTTTGTATCTTCGACATCTCTTGTGGAAATCCATCTTTTATATGCTTGTTTTTTGGTTTTGCTTAATTCTTCAAGCTCACTTCTCCACAAATAATGTGTCTTTTGGCCTTTCTGCCTGTTAATTTGGCCTAAGATTTCTTTGGCAGTCCTATGGGTTGCTTGTTTTACCTGTAATAGATGTTGGATGCATTTTTATTCTTAATTTATATAGGAATACCGTAGACTCGTTCCTGAAGCTGTCTAAATTATACAGGGCGTAAGTCAGTTTTTCCCTCGTATGTGGATGATTTTGTACCTCTTGTCGTGCTACGAAGGGGAAAAAGACTTTTGTTCTTAGAAGAAAGTGGTCCGATCCACACTCGGCATCACGTTGCACCTTTGTATCTTCAATAATGAACCGACTTTTCTGTTTTATAATATCCTTATATAATAATAATAATTTGTTGACGGCAATAATACCATTTACAAAGATGAATTCATTAAATAAAAGAAAACAGTAGAGCAGATAAATATACAAGTTGGTAAACGTACAACATAAAATAGAAAAAATATTAACACATAATTAAACATTGAATATCTTACATAACATCCGAATAATATCTTAGGGTTGGCACATATTACTGAGCTAGAAATTAAGAAAATCCGTTACTTCTTTTATAAAGGCCTATAAACTTCAGCTTCCTTCTAGATTGATATCATGTATATTTATGTATCTCTTTGTGCGAATAGAATTCGTTGAGCCTTTTTAAGCTATGTTGTTCACATATTTCAATAATCGTTCTCTATTGATATTAACTGTTGGGTCACCGATTTGTCCAATTATTTGAACTCTCTTTTCGCATCCCGTCCTTGAATTAAAATTACCCAGTAAGATGAGTTCCCTTTTATTTTCAATACTTTTTAGTAGAAATGTTGCTTTTCTTCGTCATTTGCATTTTCGACAGGGGTATATTCCTACCATTGTACAATCGTAGCCATTAATTTGCATGCCAACTCGAATTATACGTTCATCTACTTGATTCCATGATGTTATATTTACTTTTGGGCTTTTATTTATGACCACCGAAACTCTTCTTTTATCTCGATTAACACCACTGTATATATCTATGTAATCTTCTTTTATGTGGTTCGTGTCGTGGGACTTGCGTTCGTGGCATTTCCGATCAGTGGCACTTGCGCTCAAGAAGTAAAAAGCGTTGCGGTGCAGACCAGAAAGCCAAGACGGTGGAGCCTCCGTATTAGGCCAGATCAGTACAGAAGACTCTAAACACACTATTTTGTCTTATTCTTACACGTTATACCGCAATTATAGCGCGCGCTGTCCCACTCATTGCATTTGACATTTCGAAGCCCATTGGAAATTTGACTATGAGGTTTTTTGTAGAAAAGTGCGGATTTAGGTTAGCTGCAATTTAAGATTTGTGTGTACTTTGCAAAAAAAATCCTGTGTAATGTAAAACACTTGTACATTACAGCAATCTTCAGGATTTCTTTTTGAACGTAAACGCCCCACACCCAAGTCTCATGGAATCCTGTGATTTATATTTCGATACCTTAATAACTTTAATTTAATTTTATTAATATAGATATACTGCATAGGAGAAAGGCCTTATTTCGTTTTTCTTGCCAAGTTTTCAACTATTTCACAAAAACTACAATTGTAGATGTTCCTTCTTTCGTCAGGTTATCGGTTGTCAAGATGTTGTATAAACAATCCTGCAATCAACAATATTAATATTTAACTCTTAAACTACTCAATCTTACTTCTAACTAAGCCGAAAAAGGTCTAAAAACTCCAATTGTTGATCATACTTCATGTTCCTAATAATATCTAAGCCCTTGGTTCGATATCAGTCGCGTTCCATCCGTAATCGTGCGATCTTTGACGTGCTTTCCTGAAGATCGCGCCACCATTCTGCTTTGGTCGCGAGCGACGCGACGTCCTGCAAATTTTGGTCACCTTAGCTCCGCTGCAATGAAGCGCCTCTCGGCCAGACCTCCATGCTGGAGCTCTAGCGGTATCGGAGCCCTTGCCACAGTCACATGCGTCGTCTTCGTTTTCCCGATCCGCACTAAATGTGAGCAAAAACCGCGTCGCGCGCTCTTGGCTAGACCAGACTCTTGGCTGTGAAATCGAGCCTGATGTCGCCGGCACTGCCTTCCTCCTATGCTAAATCGTCTGCGAGATTCCAGAGTGAGCCTGTCGAATCCACGAAGCGCCATGGCCGCCTGCCATACCTCCCCTTGGAGCTCCATGGGTCTGCGCATATAGCATAATGCCATAAGCACAGGCCTGCTGTCTAAGAGCACCAAAACCCTCCTGGTGAAATATACTAGAGTGTCATCCGAATGGCTAGCAGTTCACATTGGAAAATGGAGCTCCAGTCGGATAGGTCTGGCGACTCCGCTTTGCAGTGTTGTATCTCACGCTACAGCTGAAGGCTATAAACGCAGCTCCAGCACTGCTGTTTTTCTTACTAGAGGTGTCTGTGTAACAGCACGTCTCGTACGCATTTTCTTAGACGGCGAGGAAAGTAAAACCTTCAACGTCTTTCGGGTGCCCAAACGCCCGCTCGTCCGTCAACCGCTCAACATTTCTTCCTCCTAGCCTAACTCAAAATTAACGCCTGTTGCATACTTTTTCAATAATGTATAATATAGTCTTGCCTACATTGTCGTTTCTTTTTCTCAATTACTTTGCTATATTGTTGGAACAATGTATTTCTATTTCCTTATTGTAAAATACTTCTTTTTCCTCCTCTTCTTCTTCTTCCTATCATGGTGTAGGCCTGTTCCAACTTTATAAGCCTTTGCAGCTTTTCCTTGGTCGTCCGGGCTCTGTCCTACCTCTTGGATTGTATGTCGTCATTCGTTTAGGTAGTATCGTTTCGCCCATTCTGTACACATTATCTCCCCACGCTTCTCTGTAATGTCTTACTTTGTTGCTTATGGAGAAGGTTTGTATTCCCCTTGCGATATCGTCGTTTATTATTTGGTCAGCCCTTATTTTTGCTTAAAAATGGCTTGGTGGCTACTTGTATCTCTGATATATCTATTTAGAAGGGGGTTCACGTTTCATATCCGTATCTAAAGATGGGTAGAGCCATTGTTTTATACACCTAAAGCATGGGTTTTTTTCGCGGTTGATTTTTCAAGGTTCTATGCATCGTTTCACAAATGTGTTCAAATTTATGTATCTTGTTAATAATGTTTTGGCCTGTATTATAGCTTATATCACAACCGAGAAAGTTCTTCTTCTTCTTCCTTGCATTATAGGCCAGCGGCCTGTTTTAACCACAAAGTGGGTCCATAGAGGGCGCTCTTTGACACCGGGTAGGTGGCTAGCCTTGCCCTTCGAAAATGTGGAAGAGTTTCCTTGTTAAGGGGTTACCGACGACCACAGATGATAGCGAGGTAGCCGATAAGCGATTTTTAAAATTCTTCTAGGGTCCGTAGGGATTCGAACCCGGGCCGGCCATCTGAGAGGCGAGCTTTTAATCGTTGGGCCATCCACTCACTAACCGAGAAAGTTAAAATGGGATATTTGTTGTAGAAGGTGATTTTCTTTAATTATTTTACTTGTAATTGCCTCTTTAGCTTTAAATTCCTTCAATTTTAAACAATTTTGGTTTTCTAAACAACCATATTATTTCATGGTAGTATCCCTTTATGCAACTGATTGCATTTTGAAACACACAATCTTCATCTTAAATGGTTAGTTATAAACTATACAATATTTATTTCCTCTTACTTTATTTTTTTTGCCAGTTTATTGCAGAAAATTTATTATATAGTGATTGGAACTTTAGAATTATTTAATTTTTTTTAGAAAACCACACATAATTTATGTGTTAAGAGACCACCTTTGCTTGGAATACATAGTGACAGGGATCCAATTTTCTCTCGTTTCTGCGTTCTTTTTCAAAAATTTGCTTGAGATGTGCTTTCTACACTTTTTCATGCAAATTATAAGCTGTAAGTATTATCTTGGGTTTCTAGTCGTGTATCTGTTTTGGTCTAAAATCTTATAACTTTTCCTTCACTGCTTCGCTAATGTTGTCGAACTATACCATCTCTATTTACTTTATTGATAACTAAGCCAACCACATATTTTGTTTCTGCCGTCTTAATAAGTCCCACTTCCTCCATTATCTAGGGTTCAATTTAAAACTGTTACACCCTTCTGATGTAACCGCTTCAGCGTAAGATATCAAATAAAAGATACAATAAGTATTTTAGTGCGCCCCTTCATTGGAGATCAATTTGTAATGGAGCGCCTGCTGTACCTCTACGTTTTTATTAAATACTCTTGCTCTCTTTTATTGCCGACTAGCTCAATAGCAATAAAATTGCTCTTATTTGACGTACCCCTGTCGTGGTTCAAAACAGTCGCTGTTGAAATGATCGAGGAGTTGACCTGTATTAGTGCTAAGCCAAAAATATTAGCTTAAAAATGTACTCAAACGAAAAGCCAATTTGTTTAAACCCCAATTAACAATAAATAATTGTATTTTTTTATAGCACACCACGCTAACTGACACTATTGTTACAACTACAGCATCAAACGGATGGCCACTTCTAATTCTCATTTACCTGTACAACAATATTGAAGCAACCGTTAAAAAACTGCTTTGAAATCATTATCATGCTCATGTATTCGCACAAAGCTGCTTCTACTACACATTTATATTTACCGTAAAGTTAATCTACACGCGAAAAGCTATTTCTACGGTGCATTCACATTCAACATGACTAAGCACGGATGCTCAAACCCAGCTCGCGCCGAAACACAGCATTGAATCACTCGCTTAAACATCTGCTTCAAATGCCGCCTTTCTTTTGATAGTTTATTGAGAATATATTAAGGTGTAGTTCGCCCAGAACACAAAAAACGGCCCCAAACGCTTCTTGGCGTGGTAGACCCGCGCAAACGACGTTATTAGGTATTTTATCTGAATTAACTACTAAACTAATTTTAATTATTTTGTTATATTTAAGTTAGTTCTTATATATTATGAAATCTTTGTAGGTATTGCGACGATTTAAGCGATTGCCCCCAACTGCTATTAAATCTCAGCAATCTACGACAATCACTTTGCTTCAAAAGTTTATTTGTTCCTGGAGTGTGTTGTCCACGATCAGCAAGCGAGATCGAACAATTTAACTCTGGGCCTGTCATCACCAGTACCACCACAACAACCAGAGCCCCAGAAAGAATTACTAGGATTACTACCACAACAACAGTAGCTCCGTTTGTGACAGTTCCCTCACCTGTACTACCAGTCGGAGGAAATCTAGTAGATGCTGAGGGCAAGTTAATTGTGTATCCACATTTTAAATTATAACTTTAAAACGTGACATTCCAGACTGTGGTCAGCCAGAATCAGCAAATTTCAGAGTTGTTGGTGGCGAAGAAGCGCTGCCTGGACGGTGGCCTTGGATGGCCGCAATTTTTCTACATGGCAATCGCCGAACGGAGTTTTGGTGTGGAGGTGCCCTTATAACCGCAAAACATGTCTTAACTGCAGCGCATTGTACGAGGGATTCCCATCAAAGGCCGTATGATTCTTACCATTGAAATATTCACAATTAAAATCTAACTTTGCCTTCATTTATTAGATTTGCAGCCCGACAATTTACCGTCAGGCTTGGAGACATCGATCTGAAAAGAACTGACGAACCTTCAGCACCAGTTACGTTTAAAGTTTCAGAAGTTAGAGCACATTCGCAGTTTAGCAGAGTTGGCTTTTACAATGATATTGCTATACTCGTTTTGGACCGAGCTGCTAGGAAATCTAAGTATATCATCCCACTTTGCCTACCACCTCCTGAACTCAAAAATGAGAAGTTTGCTGGGCAACGTACAACAGTGGTTGGTTGGGGGACGACCTACTATGGTAAGATCTAATATTCTTCTTAGCATTCTTGACTTCAGGGTGGTCTATGTGAAAACCTGTAAATAAAATTTAACAATATTTCTGTTCAAAACAGTATATAATACAGGTAAATACAATTTTACTGTTCAACTAACCCAAAACCTGTCATCGAGATATTTTTGTGTTTTTGACTTCTAATGTTCATCATTACTTATAAGACAAATACTTTTGCGAACAATAAATGCTACTAGATTATTGAATTATATTTGACTGTATAGTGATCCCGATGGTAAGACAAAGATAGACATTGTTATTAACATTAATATTTTTAATACTATCCAGTACATAATAATGGCATTCCTTAATGGCCGCGTTTTACAAAAAAAATTGTAGTAACCATCCTCTTCAAAACGAGCTCAAATGTGTCTTGATGTTTACCCACTTCTGGTTAGTATCCATTTAGCATCCATGAAATTGATTAATGTTTCTAATATATAGTATGATCAAAAATTGTTTTCGTTTAGTATGGCCATGGAATACTTCCTAATTTATGAATGCAACTATAACTCACTTTAAAAGCAAATGTCAAGTTTGACATTTAAGTATAAATGTATAAATGTAGTTGCATTCATAAATTAGAAAGTATTCCATGGCCATACTAGATGAGAATCATTTCTGATCATACTTTACATCTTAGATAGATGATTTGCTATTATCACATCTATTATATTTCCAAGAGCGAATCTCCCAGGAATTTTCTCACTTTAGTCATCAACTTTTTACCACATTCATAAACAAGACTTTTCAAAAATGTGACAAACAATCATGAAAGCATTATTTTCAATAAAACTTTACGCACGATCAACAAAGTTTATTTATTTCAAGTCCTCTATCCAAGGTCGACTATTTACAAATACACCGTGGGATGATGTACACTTTTTATGAAGTCAGACATCGTTTTTCTGCATTATAACACGTCTTTGCAAACTCTTGTCATTGGTAATTATTTTCTAGCAAAAAAGAAATAGTCGTAAGGGGACATGAACCTCTCTTGTTTGAAAAGGTATCAGGCATTACAACCCCATGTCTCCCAAAGCCGTATTGAGAAATTACAGTTTATTGACATTAGATTTTGCACTAGTGAAGTTGCTGACAGTTGAACCCAAAATTTCTATTCTGGAAGCAGATGCTTTATCTCTGAGCTGCACTCCTTTTTCATTATGGCCTCATCAATTATGATGATTTGAAGATCTCACTATTTGAGATTGTATAATTTGGAAATACTTGTGACTGTTTACAATTTTCTCTAGGTTGTACCAGAAACCAGTCTTCCAGAATGTTATCTCATCATCAGTGGCTTAGTCTTCTCTCTATTCTTGCTTTTAATAACCTTTTGATCTCCGTTTCCACTATGTGAACAAACCATTTCAATCTTTGAAATTTGATGGGTTGGATGCGACGTCTTCATTTTCGATTTCAACTTCAATTTCAAAGTTTATTTTACCCCTGGTCCGTTCATCATCTTCTTTCACAGAACTAATTATAGTAGAAATTTTTGCTCAAAACCTGTTTCATATTTTTTTAATAGCAAGGACTCCATTGGATAATTTACTACTGGCCTTACAAAGATTCTCTAAATTATATGTTTTTTTTTTCGTACAATTTTTCAACAAGTTGTTATGAACGTGGTATACCCGATTTCCTTTATGTAATTTGTCCTTCATTGTGTCTTTGTAATATGATGGTTTTTCGATAATTATTCTCAGATAATTAAATGTTTCTACTGTCTAAACGTTAAACTTTTCAAAGTACAAACTTTCTTCGTGATTGCAATCTACTCTTCTATTATATATATATTTAATTTTTCTTAGTTAAATTCTACTTCAAATTTGTTTGCTTCCTCATTTACTATTTGAATTAAATTAGTCGTCATTCTACTTATTAGCTAAACTATCCGCATATGCTATAATTCGAGAATTAGGTTAAAGGGCAACCTCGGATAATGAATTTTCCTGCTTTAGTCGTTCTTTCTCTTCCATTTTAAAGTAATGTGTTTTTATATCTCGAAATCGCATTGCAACTTCAGTATTTTCCAAAGTCATTGTGAATAAGTTTACTAACTTTTAAAGGAAACCGAGTTCAGTTAATGCCGTTATCATCGTGCTTCTTTTCACTGTGTCAAATGCACTCTTCAAATCTATAACTGGCATACGAAGATGTATGTTATGTTTATTTGCCCCCACCATGATCATATACATGAGGTGAATAGAATCTACTGTACTTCCCCTGTCGAAACCTTGTTGACACTCTTCGATTATCTATTCCGAGTATATTTGAGGTGTCTCTTTTAACAGCGTGGCTGTAATCGTATATTAGATATTGAATCCAGTATTGTATGCCTTCTGTCATGTTTTTTCTTTATCATCCTTTTATGTCCTTTCTCTAAAAAACAAAGCAAGTATCCTAATCGTGCGTGAATAAATCGTTTTCCGAGATTTTGTCAGATATCCCTAGATGACGAAAAACATGTTTTCTCAATTCCATTGGTCTGTCTGTCCATCTGTATGCTGATTAGGTCTATTTGGCTTGAAACTGAGAGAATTTTGGTAAAATTTATAATAATAAAATTCCCCCTGTTTTTGCTTTAGTTCAAGAATTGTTTGTTATATGAAGGTAATATTTTGCACATAGCTCAGGTGTTTCTTGACGAAAATAGACATATTTTGGAGCTTACAGATACAGGGCGAACACTTTAAAAAATTAAATAATTGTTTTTCTTTTGATATTTTTAAAATATTTAGTTTCAAACTTTTCACTTATGGGGAAGTTCCGTGTAGAGCCCATGGCAGTTTTTTTATGTATTAGCATCACTATTTTCTTTAACCATTCTGTTTTAGCTTTTCTTCTTCCCATTTCCAGTATCATATTATTATACACAATACAGTAGCGGTACATCTACGATATTGTCTTCCGCAGGAGTGTGATCTTTTCTTGTTCGTTTTATTTTTTTTTCTGTTTCATCACAAGTTGGTTCGTTTTAGGCTTCTACTTTCACCTCAAAAGCATCTGTTTTCTAGTTTATCTCTTCTGTTTGACAACATGCAGCAGTTCTTTCCAAAATTTCACTCATAATTCTTTCACATTCCGCTGTGCAAGCAAAGGCTACTTTACTTCATTCCAACCCTTTCTTATTCGTTAAATTTTTCTCCAAAGAACAACGATTAGTAGAATCCAAGATGCACTAAAAACGTGTGGCCAAACGGGATTAAGGGTGCAGAATTAAAAAAATTCTTAATGTTTTAAGATGCCTTTTTAGGTTTAATATATTGTTTCGTGTAATTTGTACTTTTAGGTGGTAAAGAAAGTACAGTTCAACGTCAAGCAGTACTTCCAGTTTGGAGGAACGAAGACTGCAACGAAGCGTACTTCCAACCAATAACTTCCAATTTCATTTGCGCGGGATATGCGCAAGGTGGTACCGATGCATGTCAGGTAACGTTTGCCAAACATTAATTGTCACAAATCTAATCAAATTGTCTAGGGAGATTCTGGAGGGCCTCTGATGGTCCACTGGGATACCCGCTGGATCCAAATAGGCGTTGTTTCGTTTGGAAACAAGTGCGGAGAACCAGGATACCCCGGAGTTTACACCAGGATAACGGAGTACTTAAACTGGATACATGACAATATTAAAGACTAGACGTGTTAACAAATACTCATGCGATGAAACGTACCCGTTAAATGCAATTGATGCAACCGCGAGCAATGCGACCTGTGATGAAGTCAGTTTAAGTGCGAATTAGTCATAAATATCGATATGTTTTACTAATAGCCTTTAACGTAAATTATTTTCCAGCGATCTGTATTTATAATTATTTGTAACGCAATGAAGAATAAATAAACCCTGATATTAAAACAAATTCATTATTAACAATTTTGGAGCTGCAAAGTTGTAAAACCCAGAACTATTTGCTTTTATTGCATTATTATGTTCATATTTTGCGGAAATATTATTGGGTGACGCGGAAACATTTGAAATGTTTGTTTTTTATAAATTATTAGATAGCTAGTTTTATCCTTTATCTTCTACAACACTGACAAAACTGCTTGCTGTGGTAGGGTGCAGGTAGATTAGATTAAAAATCCTCTTATCTTGAAAATGGAAAATGTCAAACATCTTTCGTTGATAGCTCAGGTAGAATTTTCAGAACTTTCATGTGATGCAAGTCTCAAACTTGAATTTTTAAGAAAAAACTTCAAAACCTTTTAGTTTGGTATTAAAGCAGAGTTTCCAATATTAAACAAAACGTTTGCTAGACCCTACGTTGGAACGTTAAATTTAAATAAAGCGGTTCTTGTACATTTGTATTTGTACTCTTATTTGTTCTGTTTGTTTACCTAGCTGGCTCAGTATGAATGAAACTCTTTTAAATACCCCAGTCGTGGTTATGATTGGTCACTATTTGTCGAAAACAATAATCTGATCAGCAACTCACAATGTTGTCGGGCTGGAACCTAAACAACGTACACCAAAGAAGCCAATTTGTTTACAGAAATATATTGACTTTAAAACACATATAAATTTATAGAGAACCAAGAAAAAACAGGATTAAAAGTTAGAATGATTGGCCCTTCTTAAACAGAAATATGCAATAAGGTCATACGCTCTAAGGGCGCTATCTGCCACATCGACAAATTCACATATAAATATTAAAAATTTTCCCAAATAACTGTCTTTACAAGCACAAGCGTGAAAGTGCATCTCAAGTACAGTCCTCTGCGCAACTGCATGTATAAAAACCTAACGTATTTCTTTAAGTTACCGCGATTATAACACAGCTGCAGAGACTGCTTATCGCTGAAGCCACGACCACTTCCTGTTATTAAGTTACTTAGCATCGGGGTTTCAGAACCGCAACGTATTTTCGCCTTGAATTATGTTATTGCTGGGATAACTAGTAAGTGAATTCCACATTAAGGCAACACGGAAGTCCCTCGCTTCTTGCTTTGGCTCTGCTCGGTCGGCTGAGGTCAGGAAATCTTCGAAACGTTTCAAAAATACCTTTGGGGTATTGCAATGTATTTCCGCCCAGTACACAATTAAGTTTGCGTTTGCTGGACACGCAAACGCTGCTTGTTGCACTCAAAACTTATGCAGAAAACTTTAAACACTCTAAGGTAAGGCTATCGTAGCTGTTTTTATTTAATTCGCCGTAGAAGATTTTGCACAATGCAGCAGAAGCCGCTCGCCAACTTGCGCCCTTGTGTCGGGTACGCAAGCGACTGACTTTATCTCCGCTAAAAATACTTAAGAAATTTATCGCGATGCTCGTTTATTTCTGTACAAAAGAAATCACGTTTCACAACTGGCTCACAGCCAGTTTCATCATCATGAGATATAAGATGTTAACTTAATTAACAATGTAAATACAACCTAGCTATCAATGTAATCATGAAAAGAAGCAATTACTTCTATGACATTGAGTGACTGGTCGCAAAAAAATATGTCTGATTCAAAGGAGTCGCAGATAAAAAAAATAGTTTTCAAAAAGTAAGGAAGAAATTCGAAAATGTGCTATTCTGGATTATTTATAAAATATATGCAACCAATTGCCTTCTAGATATGGGGGAAGGTGGGTACCAGAATAATAAATTATCCGTGTTGGACTAAAACTTCAACTGCTCTTCAACCGGAGTATACAGGGTGATTCAAATTAAGTGCGCACCATTGCTATTTTTGTTATTATTAATTTTACAAAGTAGGTTAAATTAGCAAACTAGTATTGTTTTCGGCGCTGATTAATATGCAATTAATAAAAAAACAATCGAATAACGAGTTTGCGACAAAATTAAAAAATTATGCATTTTAAGACAATAATGTATTAAGACTTTTATATCACAAATTAATTTTTATTTCCAGTTTTTGAAATATATACAGAGTGTTGCATTAAAAAAAACTAAAAGTTTTTAATTTTGTCGCAAACTCGTAATTCGATTGTTTTTTTATTAATTGCGTATTAATGAGCGCCAAAAACACTACTACTTTGCTAATTTAACCTACTTTGTAAAATTAATAATATCAAAGATAGCAGTGGTGAGCACTTAATTTGAATCACCCTGTATTCTCCATATTAGGGACGAGTGTGGGGAAGGCAATGGAAAACCACCTCATCATTTATTTTTCCTGAAACATCGTTTTGCGTTTGCAGTGTTTTGCTGTACCGCATATGTTCTTTGGTTTCACTGATAAATATCAGATTCCACTTATGCCCCGAATAATAGTTAATTGTCGCTGTTTTGCATCTAGCGCAGGCTGTGCGAAATGTGTTATTGACTAAGCGTATGTTGGATTCTGGGTACCGCATGGTAAAGTAGTTGTGAGGAGAAACAGTTCCCAGCTATGGGACTTGAAATGTACCTGGTTTTACGAAACCTCTAAAATTTCCGTCTTGGAAAACAACAATATGCGGCATAACAAAAACTCTTGGCAGGAGAACGGTTACTATAATAATCTCGTGTAACTACGCAATGTCTTCTTTTGGTAACTTACACGCAAGTACACATTCCTAGTATCGAAAAAGCTCCATGATTGAGTAATATGATGTGAGTATATAGTGTGTTGCAAATTGCGCTCTTACCCTTACGTCGTCAATTTTTTTTTTGGCATATATAACAATGAAGTTTACCCAATTTTAGAAAATAATCTTCGAAAATATCAAAAAGGGGGTTCTTTGAGGAGCTACAAAATAAAATAAAAGGCTGCAATGTATGACCTTGAAAGATGTGAACAGTATCAAACCCTCTTCGGATTAATTTAAAAGGGTTGTAGAAGAAATTAATCACATTATTATATAGCAGTTTATACAAAACCTAACCGAACCAGAGATATATTTCGAAAGATTGAAGTTCTTAGTAGCAGCTTAAGCCAAAATCCTGTAATCGATTATAATGATGTTTTAAAAATAGATCTAAAGGAAGTATTAGATGTATGGGTACTTTATTGTGAAGGTCTTTATAAGTGAAAGGAAATCGTTTACCCTACAGAAGTTGGCGAACGAGAGGCTTGAGGCGGTATATTGTCTCAATAATAGTAAATATGTGGAGTTAAATGCCATTCTAGCTGAAAGACAAAAACATCTGAAGCATGTCCGTCCTTCTGTGTTACATTTCTTGTGCTGTACAATTTGGAAAACTTGTAAGTGGCCTGAGGACGGTTATAATACTTCTTTATAGAAAAGGAAGTAGAATTGCGTGGAGTAATTAGTCTTATTGCACTTATATTCCATGTGACTAACGTTATTTTGCACATTATTTCCTTCTGATTGTCTTATTATGCACAACCTCAGATTGTTCCAGAACAACGGCACTAGATAGCAAACATTCAATGTACGTATACTCATTCTGACATAACGGGAACAATATAAACCCATGTACCTGTGTGTTATTGACTATGAGAAGGTCTTGGATAATATTAAATGGCCGCAACTATGGGAATTGCTACTTGACAGGGATGTACCAAACCATCTAGTTACGCTTATATGTTACCTCTTCAAAAACAGTACTTCAATAATAAAAATCGACAATTTTCTGGTGAATGCCTGTAGAATCGACAAAAGCGTAGGACAAGGTTATATTTTGTCTCATCTAGTCTTTAACATCTATTTCGAGTAAATGATGAGAGTAGTCCTCGATGAATAGAAAAGAGATATTAAAGTGGATAATAGGAACATCTGTAATTACGATCTAGACAAATGATACTCTGTTAATAGCGAGTTGGAGTGACGAACTAGAAAACGTTTTACATACATTAGAGAATATAAGCAATCATTATGATCTAAATGCAAACTAATGGCAAATTAAATAATTTTATTATGGTTGTTAAAGAGATAAATATTTTACCTGGATACTAAGTTGCACAGTTATGAGCTAGTTGAATAAAATATGGGGAGATTGTAACATATCTCAATAAAAACGACAGCAGAACAGGCTCTAGTAGGTATTCTTTGTATTCTCATATACATCAGACACGTGAATAAAAGCTGCAAACAGATGTCGCATTGAAGCATTTTACATGTGGTACTGCCGTAGAATGTTAAGAATACCTTGCACAGCTCATCGTACCCATGTTTCTATGCTCAACTAAATCAGACCTTACCATCGCTTTTCAAGTCTGAAAGTGCCGACATTTTAAAATTATTTGACCGCGTAACACTCCACGAGACTAGAAAAACTGACTGTGTAGAGAATGCCAGATGATAAATGACGCCATGGACGTTCACCCACTAGATGGACGTACGCTGTCCATCAGTTAACTAGATCCCAATTGGAAGAAACAACGGGGATGCTTCGGATCGTAACAAGTAGTGCCAAACGATTAAACTTGAGAAAAATACCAAGGCCAAGACAATCACCATTGGTACAAAATGGTGACTTCACATCGGTTACAGTTTTGCAAGTGACTAGTTCATAATAAATTAATATACTTACATCGTCCAGCACCGAAAGAAATATTATTATTTAAAAGTGTATCCACTTCTCAAATATCAGTACCACAAATCAGCTTCAAAATCTCGAAATTATGGATGGCCCAACAACTATTATTATTACAAATTAATTATAGATCTATAGAACCAATCACGTTTATTCACTTTCATAAGGATAGTTTCTGTTGATATCAGTAAACAATAAATTGTTTTCTGTGGTTCCAAGTTCCTATTTCAAATGTAGCTCTCGTTATTTGTTCATATTTTTAGGATTGTCTCGTTTATAATAAATTATATACGTGATTAAATAAACCTTGCATAACTTTAATTTATTATCTTATAATTAGTTAAATGCGTGAAAAAATTAATGCGTTTTGTTGCCAGAATTCCATTTCCGGATACATTAACTTTGCTTTCGTAATAACATCTATACTCAGCGCAGCAAACGAATAGAGTACAGTATACAACCCAAATGACATACTACAAAGCTGGCTAGATCAGTATTTTAATAATAGTCATTAAATAATCATAAATAGTGGTTCTTAGACATAATTTCATTAACATTAAATAATTTTTAGAGGTTATGATGCAAACAGAAACTTCGACCCACTCAAAAAGCATGCTATTTGTCCACTTGCAATTGTAAATACCATATAAAATAACGTGAAAAGAAGTAACAAGAACAATAATAACAGCGAATGAAAACGAACAAATAAAGTAACAAATCATAAACTTATCAAGCACAAATAAGCTGGAAAATATCAAACTTGACCGAAATTATTTTTTCAGAATTACTGGTATCTCTGATCCTATATAAATTATTATTAAAATACTAATTCAAGCACCATTGTAATTGGTAATTTGAGTTGCATACTTTACTCTATTTGTCCGCTACACTAAGTATAGTCTACAACGTTATTAATAGCGTTACTACATGCAAATGCAACACAAGTAACAATATTTGTTGAAAGAATTAACATTAGCAATCTTTATTAGAACTCTTTGGGCGTCAAAAATAGGAAAGGAATGTGAAATTCTTCTAGAGCAAAGTCTTTCCTTCTAGTTCAAAAAATAGAATAACAGTTGCAGGAAATAATTTAGAATATGAAAATTCGGATCATACTAATTTGTTGTTAAAGCCTGCCTGCCTGGATGGTGTTATTCTTGAAAAATATAGCATAATTGTTATTTGTATTCTGAACTAAAATAAAGATTTATAAAAACCTTGGAAAATAAATTTCCGTTATTAGTTCTGGTGTGGAGTTTAAAAATATATATTATTGTGGATAATTAAAATGTGTTGTATGTGTGTATTATTAATTTAAATAAAAGAGTTTATATACTTAAAGGGTGTATATGATATTATTATTAGATTTAAATAAATGACTCTATGTTCTCAAACGGTTGGGTTTCTACATTCTAGCAAGTATTATCTTGATTTAGTATAAATTACTGAAATACATTTGGAATCAACTAAGTATTGTGAGGGATGTAAGGGAGTCTGACTAGAGGTAGTACCTCTATAATCAGGGTTGCCGGACCTTCGGGTCACTCTGTAATACTGGTACTCAGGCAGATTCTCACTCCCATTTATGGCTCCTAGAAGCTCTTAAGCGGCCACATCCCGGGAACTGTGTCGGCACACAGGCTAAACTAAATGAGAGGCATGGTTGGCAACTTCAAAATTCTGGATTTAATGGCTCCCATAGTAACAACCTTCCTGGTAGAGGGCAGCAGTAACTACCAGTACTGCAACGATGGCGGAGGTACGGCTCCTTAGCAGATTTCTTCAGACGGAGTTAAAATAACGTAAAGGCTGAAGTACTGCGACAAAAAGGGCTCTCTTTAGCCCTGGAGGCAGCGATCTGCCTCTAAAGGCGGAAGAACCAAGAAGTCAACGGCATAGAATCAGACAGGCAAGGGGAAACCACCCGATTATATATCCCACGAGCGCATCATGAAACCTGAATCGAAATAGGGATAGCTTAGTGCCAGGCGAACCGAGTAGCGATCGGCGTCAGTATGGTTCCGGGCCAACTGATGGGAAATGAACTACCGGCCATGGAAAAGTATGAACCAGGCTTTGCATGGAGCAACAGCTATTGGTCAAAAAATGCAACTTAGGAAAAAGTAAACATCGGAAGACTATTAATTACAAACGGGCAAAATGCACATTTTAGAAAGAGAAATAACTCGTGAGAAGATCGCAATATGCGGCATATCGGAAACTCATTGGAGAGGAAATGGACATTTTTCAACACAAGATCTTACAATATATTTCGCAAGTGCAAAAACAACCGGACAAAGGGAGCATTCTTTGTAAACAAAGAAACAGCGAAATACGTAGAAAGCTACAACGCAGCAAATGACCGAATAATAACATTGTGACGTTAGCGCCGGCCGAAATCGTATTTTTACGTATTGGAATACGTTCGAATTTGACCGCCGCCAAAACTTCGTCACAAATTGTCCGAAAACATCGCCGAGGCACGAAGAAACAATCGAGGTGCGCAGAAATTACGAGCCGCCGGCGCCGTCGTCTTCCAGCGCATCCCTGCCTAAAATCCTGCACAAATTACGGCGTATGGTAATGTATAAATAAGAGGTATCGTACGTTGTGAAGAGGACTTAACTTGCATCCAGCGATCCGAACCAGCTTCCTGTCTGGGGCCCCCCTGAGGGCCCAAATCCTAGTCCCGTCCGAAGAACATTTTGACTTTTAGTCCTAGAACCAATCTTTCCCAGAAATCCCCGAAAGATCAAAGTGGCCCATTGATTTTCAGTGCCTATTGATCTCCGTCGAGCCTATTCAGGAGTTGTCTTGTCTAAAATTCAGACGTGGATCATTGTTTATATATGCCTGTCTGGAATTTATATAAGTTTGCTCTTCGAAACCGGTGTGGTCTAGAACTCGTACGTGGTTCGTTGTACATATACGCCTGATATGAGTCTTAGACCTCCTCGAAACCGCTTCCTGACAACGTTCACGTAATTCAGTTAGAAAGCATTTTAAAAGCGAGGTCCTCCAGGTCCCTGCATAAATTTGAACAAGAATTGCGAGGTTAAGTACCCGCACGAAACTCACGTAATTAACGTAACCGTAAAGATTCAAAGCTTCACTTACCTAGAGGAATCTCGTCCTGAAGATTTCCCGTGCTTTCTGCAGTGCCGCAATTCATAGTACATAATCTAAACCAAAAAATTGTGAGGTTAGCTTCAAGCTAAAAGTAATTCATGTAGCTTAAAGGAGGGTTTACTCACCTTGAATAACGTAATTAGAAAACCCCTAGTTATCACCTAGACACCCCTGGAATTTCAGTAACAGCTTTAAACGCAAATTTGGCTTAAAAGTTATTAGCTGACACCCGATATGTAATTCTACCGTATTTTCACTTGTCACACCAGGTTTTTGCAGCACACGAGGTTTTGTGGGCACTGTAGAATAGCTTCGACGTAATGGGATTACGCCTTATATCAAGTCCAATCTCAACACCCCCGAAATAAAAGCAAATATAACTTTATTTCATGCCCCCGATAAAAGTAAACAAACTTAACCTAGATTCTGTTTCCAGTTTAGCCGAGTAGAGGACGCTCTTCTAACTACGAATCCCTTCGTCCTGCCGCCGACAAAGTACGAGAAGAAGTATCGTGGCTTGCCTAACCCAGTAGGCGCCAGCCTGCCCGTGATACATTGAAATTCAAGTCTTTTATTTGAAAATACATGGAATATTTTAGTTATTATTTTAAAATGTAAATAGGTATACAAAATAAACCGCTTTGTTTGATGTGTACTTGATTGTATATTTGAGTTAACCAGACTGAACCCTGGCATCTGTGGCTATCCGAGAGTAAAAAGTTTATTAACATTGGTAATCATTCATAGCTCAAAATTAAAGAATTAACGTAGAAAGCCAGGTTATTACAGCTTTGCGCTTGGCTTGGCGATTGGCGTAGCGCTTGGCTTGGCGCTTGCCTTGGTGCTTGGTTTGGCGGTTAGCATGGCGTTAGGCTAGGCGCTTGGCTTGGCGCTTGGCTTTGCGCCTGGCTTGTCGCATGGCATGGCACTTAGCTTGTCGCTTGGTTTGGCGCTTGGCTTAGCGCTTGGCTTGGCGCTTGGCTTGGCGCTTGGCTTGGCGCTTGGGTTGGCGCTTGGCTTCGCGCTTGGCTTGGCGCTTGGCTTGGCGATTGGCTTTGCGCCTGGTTTGGCGCTTGGCTCGGCGCTTGGTTTGGCGCTTGGATTGGCGCTTTACTTTACGCTTGGTTTGGCGCTTGACTTGGCGCTTGCCTTGGCGTTTAGCTTGGCGCTTAGCCTGATGCTTGGGTTGGAGCTTGGCTTGTTGCCTGAGATGGCGCTTGGCTTTGCGCTTGGTTTGGCGCTTGTCTTGGCGCTTGCCTTGGCGTTTAGCTTGGCGCTTAGCCTGATGCTTGGCTTGGAGCTTGGATTGCTGCCTGGGTTGGCGCTTGGCTTGGCGCTTGACTTGGCGCTTGGCTTTGCGCTTCGTTTAGCGCTTGGCTTGGCGCTTGGCTTTGCGCTTTTCTTAACGCTTGGCTTGGCGCTTGGCTTGGCGCTTGGCTTGGCACGTGGCTTGGCGCTTGACTTGGCGCTTGGGTTGGCGCCTGGCTTGGAGCTTGGGTTGGCATTTGACTTGGCGCTTGGTTTAGCGCTTGGCTGGGCGCTTGGCTTGGCGCTTGGCTTTGCACTTGGTTTGGCGCTTGGCTGGGCGCTTGGCTTGGTGCTTGGCTTGGCACATAGCTTATCGCTTGATTTGGCGCTTGGGTTGGCGCTTGGCTTTGAGCTTGGGTTGGCATTTGACTTGACGTTTGGTTTGGCGCTTGGCTTAGCGCTTGGCTTGACGGTTGGCTTTGCGCTTGGTAAAGCGCTTGGTTTGACGCTTGGCTTGGCGCTTGGCTTGGCGCTTGCGTTGGCGCTTGGCTTGGCGCTTGACTTGGCGCTTGGCTTGGCACGTGCCTTGCGCTTGGCCAGGCGCTTGGATTAGCGCTTGGCATAGCGCATGGCTTGGCGCGTGGCTTGGCGCTCGGCTTGGCGCTTGCGTTGGCGCTTGGCTTGGCGCTTGATTTGGCGCTTGGCTTGGCACGTGCCTTGCGCTTGGCCAGGCGCTTGGATTAACGCTTGGCATAGCGCTTGGCTTGGCGCGTGGCTTGGCGCTTGGCTTGGCGCTTGCGTTGGCGCTTGGCTTGGCGCTTGACTTGGCGCTTGACTTAGCACGTGCTTTGCGCTTGCCTTGGCGCTTATCTTTGCGCTCGGTTTACAGCTTGGCTTGGCGCTTAGCTTAGCACTTGGCTTGTCGCATGGCTTGGCACTTAGCTTGGCGCTTGATTTGGCGCTTGGTTTAGCGATTGTCTTGGCGCTTGGCTTAACGCTTGGCTTGACGCATGGCTTGGCGCTTGGTTTGGCGCTCGGCATTGCGTTTGGTGTAGCGCTTGGCTTGGCGCTTGGCTTGGCGCTTGGATTGGCGCTTGGCTTAGCGCTTGCCTTGGCGCTTGCCTTGGCGCTTGGCTTGGCACTTAGCTTGGCGCTTGGTTTAGCGCTTGGCTTGGCGCTTGGCTTGGCGCTTGGTTTGGCGCTTGGCTTGGCGCTTGGCTTTGCGCCTGGCTTGTCGCGTGTCTTGGCACTTAGCTTGGCGCTTGGTTTGGCGCTTGGCAAAGCGCTTGGCTTGGGGCGTGGTTTGCGCTTGGCTTGGGGCGTGGTTTGCGCTTGGCTTGGCGCTTGGCTTGGCGCTCGGCTTTGGGTTTGGTGTAGCGCTTGGCTTGGCGCTTGGCTTGGCGCTTGGCTTAGCGCTTGCCTTGGCGCTTATCTTTGCGCTCGGTTTACAGCTTGGCTTGGCGCTTGGCTTAGCGCTTGGCTTGTTGCATGGCTTACCACTTAGCTTGGCGCTTGATTTGGCGCTTGGCTTAGCGATTGGCTTGGCGCTTGGCTTAACGCTTGGCTTGACGCATGGCTTGGCGCTTGTCTTGCCGCTTGACTTTGCGCTTGATTTGGCAATTGGTTTGGCGCTTGGTTTGGCGCTTGGCTTGGCGCTTTGCTTGGCGCTTGGTTTAAAGCTTGGCTTTGCGCTTGGCTTGGCGATTGGCCTGGCGCTTGGCTTGACGCTTGGCTTGGTGCTTGGTTTGGCGGTTAGCATGGCGTTAGGCTAGGTTCTTGGCTTGACGCTTGGCTTTGCGCCTGGTTTGTCGCATGGCTTGGCACTTAGCTTGTCGCTTGGTTTGGCGCTTGGCTTAGCGCTTGGCTTAGCGCTTGGCTTGGCGCTTGGCTTGGCGCTTGGCTTCGCGCTTGGCTTGGCGCTTGGCTTGGCGATTGGCTTTGCGCCTGGTTTGGCGCTTGGCTCGGCGCTTGGTTTGGCGCTTGGATTGGCGCTTTACTTTCCGCTTGGTTTGGCGCTTGACTTGGCGCTTGGGTTGGCGCTTGGCTTGGTGCTTTGTTTGGCGCTTTACTTGACGCTTCGCTTATCGCTTGGCTTGGCGCTTTGGTTGGCGCTTGGGGTGGTGCTTGGTTTGGCGCTTTACTTAACGCTTGGCTTGGCGCTTGACTTGGCGCTTGGCTTGGCGCTTGACTTGGCGCTTGTTTTGGCGCTTGGCTTGGCGCTTGACTTTACGCTTTGCTTGGCGCTTCGCTTGGTGCGTGGCTCGGCGCTTGGTTTGTCGTTTGGCTTGGCGCTTGGCTTGGCGCTTGGCTTGGCGCTTGGCTTTGCACTTGGCTTGGCGCTTGGCTTGGCGCTTGGTTTGGCGGTTAGCATGGCGTTAGGCTAGGTTCTTGGCTTGACGCTTGGCTTTGCGCCTGGTTTGTCGCATGGCTTGGCACTCAGCTTGTCGCTTGGTTTGGCGCTTGGCTTAGCGCTTGGCTTAGCGCTTGGCTTGGCGCTTGGCTTGGCGCTTGGCTTCGCGCTTGGCTTGGCGCTTGGCTTGGCGATTGGCTTTGCGCCTGGTTTGGCGCTTGGCTCGGCGCTTGGTTTGGCGCTTGGATTGGCGCTTTACTTTCCGCTTGGTTTGGCGCTTGACTTGGCGCTTGGGTTGGCGCTTGGCTTGGTGCTTTGTTTGGCGCTTTACTTGACGCTTCGCTTATCGCTTGGCTTGGCGCTTTGGTTGGCGCTTGGGGTGGTGCTTGGTTTGGCGCTTTACTTAACGCTTGGCTTGGCGCTTGACTTGGCGCTTGGCTTGGCGCTTGACTTGGCGCTTTGCTTGGCGCTTCGCTTGGTGCGTGGCTCGGCGCTTGGTTTGTCGTTTGGCTTGGCGCTTGGCTTGGCGCTTGGCTTTGCACTTGGCTTGGAGCTTGGCTTTACGCTTGGCTTAACGCTTGGTTTGGCGCTTAGCTTTGCGCTTGGGTTGGCGCTTGGCTTGGCGCTTGGCTTTGCACTTGGCTTGGAGCTTGGCTTTACGCTTGGCTTAACGCTTGGTTTGGCGCTTAGCTTTGCGCTTGGGTTGGCGCTTGGCTTGGCGCTTGGCGCTTGGGTTTGCGCTTGGTTTTGCACTTTGTTTGACGCCTGGGTTTGCGCTTGGCTTGGCGCCTAGCTTGGGGCTTGGCTTTGCGCTTGGCCTGGCACTTGACTTGGCGCTTAGTTTGGCGCTTGACTTGGCGCTTGGTTTGGCGATTGGCTGGGCGCTTGGTTTGGCGCTTGGCACGTGGTTTGGCGCTTGCCTTAGCGCTTGGGTTGGCGCTTGACTTGGCGCTTAGTTTGACGTTTGACTTGGCGCTTGGTTTGGCGCTTGGCTGGGCGCTTGGCTTGGCGCTTGCCTTGGCGCTTAACCTTGCGCTTGGTTTGGCGCTTGTCCTAGAGCTCGGCTTGGCGCCTGGCTTGGCGCCTGGCTTGGCGCTTGCCTTGGCGCTTAACCTTGCGCTTGGTTTGGCGCTTGACCTAGAGCTCGGCTTGGCGCCTGGTTTGGCGCCTGTCTTAGCGCTTGGCTTGGCGCTTGGCTTAGCGCTTAGATTTGCGCATGGTAAAGCTCTTGGTTTGACGCTTGGCTTGGCGCTTGGCTTAGCGCTTGGCTTGGCGCTTGGTTTGGTGCTTGGCTAGGTGTTTGATTTGGCGCTTGCTTTGGCGCTTAACTTCGTGCTTGGCTTGTCGCTTGGCATTGCGCTTGGCTTGGGGCGTGTCTTGCGCTTGGCTTGGCGCTTACCTTGGCGCTTGGCTTGGCGCTCGGCTTTGCGTTTGTCGTAGCGCTTGGCTTGGCGCTTGGTTTAGCGCTTACCTTGGCGCTTATCTTTAAGCTAGGTTTACAGCTTGGCTTAGCGCTTGGCTTGGCGCTTGGCTTAACGCTTGGCTTGACGCATGGCTTTGCGCTTGTCTTGCGGCTTGACTTTGCGCTTGGCTTGGCACTTGGTTTAAAGCTTGGCTTTGCGCTTGGCTTGGCGTTTGGCCTGGCGCTAGGCTTGGCGCTTGGCTTGGTGCTTGGTTTGGCGCTTATTTTGGCGCTTGGCTTGGCGCTTGGCTTGTCGCATGACTTGGCACTTAGCTTGGCGATTGGATTGGCGCTTGGCTTAGCGCTTGGCTTGGCGCTTGGCTTAACGCTTGGCTTGACGCGTTTCTTTGCGCTTGTCTTGCCGCTTGACTTTGCGCTTGGTTGGGCGCTTGGCTTGGCGCTTGGCTTGGCGCTTGGTTTAAAGTTTGGCTTTGCGCTTGGCTTGTCGCATAACTTGGCACTTAGCTTGGCGATTGGATTGGCGCTTGGCTTAGCGCTTGGCTTGGCGCTTGGCTTAACGCTTGGCTTGACGCGTGGCTTTGCGCTTGTCTTGCCGCTTGACTTTGCGCTTGGTTTGGCACTTGGTTTGGCGCTTGGTTTGGCGCTTGGCTTGGCGCTTGGCTTGGCGCTTGGATTAAAGTTTGGCTTTGCGCTTGGCTTGGCGTTTGGCCTGGCGCTTGGCTTGGCGTTTGGCTTGGCGCTTGTTTTGTCGCATGGCTTGGCACTTAGCTTGGCGCTTGGTTTGGCGCTTATCTTGGATCTTGGCTTGGCGCTTAATTTGGCGCTTGGCTTAGCGCTTGGCTTGGCGCTTGGCTTGGCGCTTGGCTTCGCGCTTGTCTTTGCGCTTGGCTTAGCGCTTTACTTGACGCTTGGTTTGGCACTTGATTTGGCGCTTGGGTTGGCGCTTTACTTCGCGCTTGGTTTGGCGCTTCACTTGACGCTAGGAGTATCGCTTGGCTTGGCGCTTGGGTTGGCGCTTGGTTTGGCGCTTATCTTGGATCTTGGCTTGGCGCTTGGTTTGGCGCTTGGCTTGGCGCTTGACCTGGCGCTTGGGTTGGCGCTTTACTTGACGCTTGGTTTGGCACTTGACTTGGCGCTTGGGTTGGCGCTTTACTTCGCGCTTGGTTTGGCGCTTCACTTGACGCTAGGAGTATCGCTTGGCTTGGCGCTTGGGTTGGCGCTTGGGGTGATTCTTGGTTTAACGTTTTACTTGGCGCTTCCTTGGCGCTTGACTTGGTGCTTGGGTTGACGCTTGGTTTAGTGATTGGTTTCGCGGTTTACTTGGCGCTTGGCTTAGCGCTTGACTTGGCGCTTGGTTTGGCGCTTGGCTGGGCGATTGGCTTGGCGCTTGACTTAGCGCTTGGGTTGGCGCTTGGCTTGGTGCGTGGCTCGGCGCTTGGTTTGTCGTTTGGCCTGGCGCTTGGCTTGGCGCTAGGCTTTGCGCTTGGTTTGGCGCTTGGCTAGGTGCTTGGTTTGGCGCTTGGTTTGGCGCTTGGCTTATCGCTTGGCTTGGATCTTGTCTTGGCTCTTGGTTTGGCGCTTGGTGTGGACCTTCACTTATCGCTTGGCTTGCCGCTTGTTTTGGCGCTTGGTTTGCAACTTGGGTTGGCGCTTGGCTTGGAGCCTGGCTTGGTGCTTGGTTTTTTCGCTTGGTTTGGCGCTTGGCTTGGCGCTTGGCTTTGCACTTATCTTGGCGTTTATCTTGGCGCTTGGCTTGACGTTTGGCTTGGCGCTTGGATTGGCGCTTGCCTTCGCGTTTGGCTTGGCGCTTGGCTTGGCGCTTGGCTTGGAGCTTGGCTTGTTGCCTGAGATAACGCTTGGCTTTGCGCTTGGTTTGGCGCTTGTCTTGGCGCTTGCCTTGGCGTTTAGCTTGGCGCTTAGCCTAATGCTTGGCTTGGAGCTTGGCTTGCTGCCTGGGTTGGCGCTTGGCTTTGCGCTAGGCTTTGCGCTTGGCTTGGCGCTTGACTTGGCGCTTGGCTTTGCGCTTCGTTTAGCGCTTGGCTTGGCGCTTGGCTTTGCGCTTGTTTTAACGCTTGGCTTGGCGCTTGGCTTGGAGCTTGGCTTGGCACGTGGCTTGGCGCTTGACTTGGCGCTTGGGTTGGCGCCTGGCTTGGAGCTTGGGTTGGCATTTGACTTGGCGCTTGGTTTAGCGCTTGGCTGGGCGCTTAGCTTGGCGCTTGGTTTTCAACTTGGTTTGGCGCTTGGTTGGGCGCTTGGCTTGGCGCTTGGCTTTGCGCTTGGTTTAACGCTTAGCTTGGCGCTTGGCTTTGCACTTGGTTTGGCGCTTGGCTGGGCGCTTGGCTTGGTGCTTGGCTTGGCACATAGCTTATCGCTTGACTTGGCGCTTGGGTTGGCGCTTGGCTTCGAGCTTGGGTTGGCATTTGACTTGACGTTTGGTTTGGCGCTTGACGTAGCGCTCGGCTTGGCGCCTGGATTGGCGCTTGCGTTGGCGCTTGGCTTGGCGCTTGACTTGGCGCTTGGCTTGGCGCTTGACTTGGCGCTTGGCTTGGCACGTGCCTTGCGCTTGGCCAGGCGCTTGGATTAGCGCTTGGCATAGTGCATGGCTTGGCGCGTGGCTTGGCGCTTGGCTTGGCGCTTGCGTTGGCGCTTGGCTTAGCACGTGCCTTGCGCTTGGCTTGGCGTTTGGATTAGCGCTTGGCATAGCGCTTGGCTTGAGGCCTGGATTGGCGCTTGGCTTAGCGCTTGGCTTGGCGCTTGGCTTTGCGCTTGGTAAAGCGCTTGGTTTGACGCTTGGCTTGGCGCTTGGCTTGGCGCTTGCGTTGGCGCTTGGCTTGGCGCTTGACTTGGCGCTTGGCTTGGCACGTGCCTTGCGCTTGGCCAGGCGCTTGGATTAGCGCTTGGCATAGCGCATGGCTTGGCGCGTGGCTTGGCGCTTGGCTTGGCGCTTGCGTTGGCGCTTGGCTTAGCACGTGCCTTGCGTTTGCCTTGGCGCTTGGATTAGCGCTTGGCATAGCGCTTGGCTTGGCGCCTGGATTGGCGCTTGGCTTAGCGCTTGGCTTGGCGCTTGGCTTTGCGCTTGGTAAAGCGCTTGGTTTGACGCTTGGCTTGGCGCTTGGCTTGGCGTTTGGCTTATCGCTTGCCTTGGCGCTTGGTTTTGCGCTCGGTTTGCAGCTCTGCTTGGCGCTTGGCTTGGCGCATGACTTGGCGCTTGGCTTAGCACGTGCCTTGCGCTTGGCTTGGCGCTTGGAGTAGCGCTTGGCATAGCGCTTGACTTGGCGCCTGGATTGGCGCTTGGCTTAGCGCTTGGCTTGGCGCTTGGCTTTGCGCTTGGTAAAGCGCTTGGTTTGACGCTTGGCTTGGCGCTTGGCTTGGCGTTTGGCTTATCGCCTGCCTTGGCGCTTGGTTTTGCGCTCGGTTTGCAGCTCTGCTTGGCGCTTGGCTTGGCGCATGACTTGGCGCTTGGCTTAGCACGTGCCTTGCGCTTGGCTTGGCGGTTGGAGTAGCGCTTGGCATAGCGCTTGACTTGGCGCCTGGATTGGCGCTTGGCTTAGCGCTTGGCTTGGCGCTTGCGTTGGCGCTTGGCTTGGCGCTTGGCCTGGCGCTTGGATTAGCGCTTGGCATAGCGCATGGCTTGGCGCGTGGCTTGGCGCTTGGCTTGACGCATGGTTTTGCGCTTGTCTTGCGGCTTGACTTTGCGCTTGGTTTGGCACTTTTGTTTGGCGCTTGGTTTAGCGCTTACCTTGGCGCTTATCTTTAAGCTCGGTTTACAGCTTGGCTTTGCGCTTGGCTTGTCGCATAACTTGGCACTTAGCTTGGCGATTGGATTGGCGCTTGGCTTAGCGCTTGGTTTGGCGCTTGGCTTAACGCTTGGCTTGACGCATGGCTTTGCGCTTGTCTTGCGGCTTGACTTTGCGCTTGGTTTGGCACTTGGTTTGGCGCTTGGTTTAGCGCTTGGCTTGGCGCTTGGCTTGGCGCTTGGTTTAAAGCTTGGCTTTGCGCTTGGCTTGGCGTTTGGCCTGGCGCTAGGCTTGGCGCTTGGCTTGGTGCTTGGTTTGGCGCTTAGCATGGCGTTAGGCTAGGCGCTTGGCTTGGCGCTTGTCTTGTCGCATGGCTTGGCACTTAGCTTGGCGCTTGGTTTGGCGCTTATTTTGGCGCTTGGCTTGTCGCATGACTTGGCACTTAGATTGGCGCTTGGATTGGCGCTTGGTTTAGCGCTTGGCTTGGCGCTTGGCTTAACGCTTGGCTTGACGCGTGGCTTTGCGCTTGTCTTGCCGCTTGACTTTGCGCTTGGTTTGGCACTTGGTTTGGCGCTTGGTTTGGCGCTTGGCTTGGCGCTTGGCTTGGCGCTTGGTTTAAAGTTTGGCTTTGCGCTTGGCTTGGCGTTTGGCCTGGTGCTTGGCTTGGCGTTTGGCTTGGCGCTTGTCTTGTCGCATGGCTTGGCACTTAGCTTGGCGCTTGGTTTGGCGCTTATCTTGGATCTTGGCTTGGCGCTTGGTTTGGCGTTTGGCTTAGCGCTTGGCTTGGCGCTTGGCTTGGCGCTTGGCTTCGCGCTTGTCTTTGCGCTTGGCTTAGCGCTTTACTTGACGCTTGGTTTTGCACTTGACTTGGCGCTTGGGTTGGCGCTTTACTTCGCGCTTGGTTTGGCGCTTCACTTGACGCTAGGAGTATCGCTTGGCTTGGCGCTTGGGTTGGCGCTTGGTTTGGCGCTTATCTTGGATCTTGGCTTGGCGCTTGGTTTGGCGCTTGGCTTGGCGCTTGACCTGGCGCTTGGGTTGGCGCTTTACTTGACGCTTGGTTTGGCACTTGACTTGGCGCTTGGGTTGGCGCTTTACTTCGCGCTTGGTTTGGCGCTTCACTTGACGCTAGGAGTATCGCTCGGCTTGGCGCTTGGGTTGGCGCTTGGGGTGATTCTTGGTTTAACGCTTTACTTGGCGCTTCCTTGGCGCTTGACTTGGTGCTTGGGTTGGCGCTTGGTTTGGTGATTGGTTTCGCGGTTTACTTGGCGCTTGGCTTAGCGCTTGACTTGGCGCTTGTTTTGGCGCTTGGCTGGGCAATTGGCTTGGCGCTTGACTTAGCGCTTGGGTTGGCGCTTGGCTTGGTGCGTAGCTCGGCGCTTGGTTTGTCGTTTGGCCTGGCGCTTGGCTTGGCGCTAGGCTTTGCGCTTGGTTTGGCGCTTGGCTAGGTGCTTGGTTTGGCGCTTGGTTTGGCGCTTGGCTTATCGCTTGGCTTGGATCTTGTCTTGGCTCTTGGTTTGGCGCTTGGTGTGGACCTTCACTTATCGCTTGGCTTGCCGCTTGTTTTGGCGCTTGGTTTGCAACTTGGGTTGGCGCTTGGCTTGGCGCCTGGCTTGGTGCTTGGTTTTTTCGCTTGGATTGGCGCTTGGCTTGGCGCTTGGATTGGCGCTTGCCTTGGCGTTTGGCTTGCCGCTTGGCTTGGCGCTTGGCTTGGCGCTTGGCTTGGAGCTTGGCTTGTTGCCTGAGATGGCGCTTGGTTTTGCGCTTGGTTTGGCGCTTATCTTGTCGCTTGCCTTGGCGTTTAGCTTGGCGCTTAGCGTGATGCTTGGCTTGGAGCTTGGCTTGCTGCCTGGGTTGGCGCTTGGCTTTGCGCTAGGCTTTGCGCTTGGCTTAACGTTTATCTTGGCGCTTGGCTTGGCGCTTGGCCAGGCGCTTGGGTTAGCGCTTGGCATAGCGCATGGCTTGGCGCGTGGCTTGGCGCTTGGCTTGGCGCTTGGCTTGGCACGTGCCTTGCGCTTGGCCAGGCGCTTGGATTAGCGCTTGGCATAGCGCTTGGCTTGGCGCGTGGCTTGGCGCTTGGCTTGGCGCTTGACTTGGCGCTTGGCTTAGCACGTGCATTGCGCTTGGCTTGGCGCTTGGATTAGCGCTTGGCATAGCGCTTGGCTTGGCGCCTTGCTTGGCGTTTGGCTTGGCGCGTGGCTTGACGCTTGGCTTGCCGCTTGCGTTGGCGCTTGGTTTGGCGCCTGGCTTAGCGCTTGGCTTGGCGTTTGGCTTGGCGCTTGGCTTGGATCTTGGCTTGTTGCCTGAGATGGCGCTTGGTTTTGCGCTTGGTTTGGCGCTTGTCTTGGCGCTTGCCTTGGCGTTTAGCTTGGCGCTTGGCTTAACGCTTATCTTGGCGCTTGGCTTGGCACGTGGCTTGGCGCTTGACTTGGCGCTTGCCTTGGCGTTTAGCTTGGCGCTTAGCCTGATGCTTGGCTTGGAGCTTGGCTTGCTGCCTGGCTTGGCGCTTGGCTTTGCGCTAGGCTTTGCGCTTCGTTTAGCGCTTGGCTTGGCGCTTGGCTTTGCGCTTGGCTTAACGCTTATCTTGGCGCTTGGGTTGGCGCCTGGCTTGGAGCTTGGGTTGGCATTTGACTTGGCGCTTGGTTTAGCGCTTGGCTGGGCGCTTGGCTTGGCGCTTGGTTTTCAACTTGGTTTGGCGCTTGGCTGGGCGCTTGGCTTGGCGCTTGGCTTTGCGCTTGGTTTAACGCTTGGCTTGGCGCTTGGCTTTGCACTTGGTTTGGCGCTTGGCTGGGCGCTTGGCTTGGTGCTTGGCTTGGCACATAGCTTATCGCTTGACGTGGCGCTTGGGTTGGCGCTTGGCTTCGAGCTTGGGTTGGCATTTGACTTGACGTTTGGTTTGGCGCTTGACGTAGCGCTCGGCTTGGCGCCTGGATTGGCGCTTGCGTTGGCGCTTGGCTTGGCGCTTGACTTGGCGCTTGGCTTGGCACGTGCCTTGCGCTTGGCCAGGCGCTTGGATTAGCGCTTGGCATAGCGCATGGCTTGGCGCGTGGCTTGGCGCTTGGCTTGGCGCTTGCGTTGGCGCTTGGCTTAGCACGTGCCTTGCGCTTGGCTTGGCGCTTGGAATAGTGCTTGGCATAGCGCTTGGCTTGAGGCCTGGTTTGGCGCTTGGCTTTGCGCTTGGTAAAGCGCTTGGTTTGACGCTTGGCTTGGCGCTTGGCTTGGCGCTTGCGTTGGCTCTTGGCCTGGCGCTTGACTTGGCGCTTGGCTTGGCACGTGCCTTGCGCTTGGCCAGGCGCTTGGATTAGCGCTTGGCATAGCGCATGGCTTGGCGCGTGGCTTGGCGCTTGGCTTGGCGCTTGCGTTGGCGCTTGGCTTAGCACGTGCATTGCGCTTGGCCAGGCGCTTGGATTAGCGCTTGGCATAGCGCTTGGCTTGGCGCCTGGATTGGCGCTTGGCTTAGCGCTTGGCTTGGCGCTTGCGTTGGCGCTTGGCCTGGCGCTTGACTTGGCGCTTGGCTTGGCACGTGCTTTGCGCTTGGCCAGGCGCTTGGATTAGCGCTAGGCATAGCGCTTGGCTTGGCGCCTGGATTGGCGCTTGGCTTGGCGCTTGCGTTGGCGCTTGGCCTGGCGCTTGACTTGGCGCTTGGCTTGGCACGTGCCTTGCGCTTGGCCAGGCGCTTGGATTAGCGCTTGGCATAGCGCTTGGCTTGGCGCCTGGATTGGCGCTTGGCTTAGCGCTTGGCTTGGCGCTTGGCTTTGCGCATGGTAAAGCGCTTGGTTTGACGCTTGGCTTGGCGCTTGGCTTGGCGTTTGGCTTATCGCTTGCCTTGGCGTTTGGTTTTGCGCTCGGTTTGCAGCTCTGCTTGGCGCTTGGCTTGGCGCATGACTTGGCGCTTGGCTTAGCACGTGCCTTGCGCTTGGCTTGGCGCTTGGATTAGCGCTTGGAATAGCGCTTGGCTTGGCGCCTGGATTTGCGCTTGGCTTAGCGCTTGGCTTGGCGCTTGGCTTTGCGCTTGGTAAAGCGCTTGGTTTGACGCTTGGGTTGGCGCTTGGCTTGGCGCTTGCGTTGGCGCTTGGCTTGGCGCTTGGCTTGGCGTTTGGCTTGGCGTTTGGCTTATCGCTTCCTTGGCGCTTGGTTTTGCGCTCGGTTTGCAGCTCTGCTTGGCGCTTGGCTTGGCGCTTGACTTGGCGCTTGGCTTAGCACGTGCCTTGCGCTTGGCTTGGCGCTTGGATTAGCGCTTGGTATAGCGCTTGGCTTGGCGCCTGGATTGGCGCTTATCTTAGCGCTTGGCTTGGCGCTTGGCTTTGCGCTTGGTAAAGCGCTTGGTTTGACGCTTGGCTTGGCGCTTGGCTTGGCGCTTGCGTTGGCGCTTGGCTTGGCGCTTGACTTGGCGCTTGGCTTAGCACGTGCCTTGCGCTTGGCTTGGCGCTTGGATTAGCGCTTGGCATAGCGCTTGGCTTGGCGCCTGGATTGGCGCTTGGCTTAGCGCTTGGCTTGGCGCTTGGCTTTGCGCTTGGTAAAGCGCTTGGTTTGACGCTTGGCTTGGCGCTTGGCTTGGCGCTTGCGTTGGCGCTTGGCTTGGCGCTTGGCCAGGCGCTTGGATTAGCGCTTGGCATAGCGCATGGCTTGGCGCGTGGCTTGGCGCTTGTGTTGGCGCTTGGCTTGGCGTTTGACTTGGCGCTTGGCTTGGCACGTGCCTTGCGCTTGGCCAGACGCTTGGATTAGCGCTTGGCATAGCGCTTGGCTTGGCGCGTGGCTTGGCGCTTGGCTTGGCGCTTGCGTTGGCGCTTGGCTTGGCGCTTGACTTGGCGCTTGGCTTAGCACGTGCATTGCGCTTGGCTTGGCGCTTGAATTAGCGCTTGGCATAGCGCTTGGCTTGGCGCCTTTATTGGCGTTTGGCTTGGCGCGTGGCTTGGCGCTTGGCTTGGCGCTTGCTTTGGCGCTTGCCTGTAAGCTTGGCTTGGCGCGTGGCTTGGCGCTTGGCTTGGCGCTTGCGTTGGCGCTTGGCTTGGCGCTTGCGTTGGCGCTTGGCTTGGCGCTTGGCCAGGCGCTTGGATTAGCGCTTGGCATAGCGCATGGCTTGGCGCGTGGCTTGGCGCTTGGCTTGGCGCTTGCGTTGGCGCTTGGCTTGGCGCTTGACTTGGCGCTTGGCTTGGCACGTGCCTTGCGCTTGGCCAGGCGCTTGGATTAGCGCTTGGCGTAGCGCTTGGCTTGGCGCGTGGCTTGGCGCTTGGCTTGGCGCTTGCGTTGGCGCTTGGCTTGGCGCTTGACTTGGCGCTTGGCTTAGCACGTGCATTGCGCTTGGCTTGGCGCTTGGATTAGCGCTTGGCATAGCGCTTGGCTTGGCGCCTTGCTTGGCGTTTGGCTTGGCGCGTGGCTTGGCGCTTGGCTTGGCGCTTACGTTGGCGCTTGGTTTGGCGCCTGGCTTAGCGCTTGGCTTGGCGCTTAGCTTAGCGCTTAGATTTGCGCTTGGTAAAGCGCTTGGTTTGACGCTTGGCTTGGCGCTTGGCTTAGCGCTTGGCTTGGCGCTTGGCTTGGTGCTTGGCTAGGTGTTTGATTTGGCGCTTGCTTTGGCGCTTAACTTCGTGCTTGGCTTGTCGCTTGGCTTTGCGCTTGGCTCGGGGCGTGTCTTGCGCTTGGCTTGGCGCTTACCTTGGCGCTTGGCTTGGCGCTCGGCTTTGCGTTTGGTGTAGCGCTTGGCTTGGCGCTTGGTTTAGCGCTTACCTTGGCGCTTATCTTTAAGCTCGGTTTACAGCTTGGCTATGCGCTTGGCTTGTCGCATAACTTGGCACTTAGCTTGGCGATTGGATTGGCGCTTGGCATAGCGCTTGGCTTGGCGCTTGGCTTACCGCTTGGCTTGACGCATGGCTTTGCGCTTGTCTTGCGGCTTGACTTTGCGCTTGGTTTGGCACTTGGTTTGGCGCTTGGTTTAGCGCTTGGCTTGGCGCTTGGCTTGGCGCTTGGTTTAAAGCTTGGCTTTGCGCTTGGCTTGGCGTTTGGCCTGGCGCTTGGCTTGGCGCTTGGCTTGGTGCTTGGTTTGGCGCTTAGCATGGCGTTAGGCTAGGCGCTTAGCTTGGCGCTTGTCTTGTCGCATGGCTTGGCACTTAGCTTGGCGCTTGGTTTGGCACGTGGTTTGGCGCTTGCCTTAGCGCTTGGGTTGGCGCTTGACTTGGCGCTTAGTTTGACGCTTGACTTGGCGCTTGGTTTGGCGCTTGGCTGGGCGCTTGGCTTGGCGCTTGCCTTGGCGCTTAACCTTGCGCTTGGTTTGGCCCTTGTCCTAGAGCTCGGCTTGGCGCCTGGCTTGGCGGTTGCCTTGGCGCTTAACCTTGCGCTTGGTTTGGCGCTTGACCTAGAGCTCGGCTTGGCGCCTGGTTTTGCGCCTGTCTTAGCGCTTGGCTTGGCGCTTGGCTTAGCGCTTAGATTTGCGCTTGGTAAAGCTCTTGGTTTGACGCTTGGCTTGGCGCTTGGCTTAGCGCTTGGCTTGGCGCTTGGCTTGGTGCTTGGCTAGGTGTTTGATTTGGCGCTAGCTTTGGCGCTTAACTTCGTGCTTGGCTTGTCGCTTGGCATTGCGCTTGGCTTGGGGCGTGTCTTGCGCTTGGCTTGGCGCTTACCTTGGGGTTTGGCTTGGCGCTCGGCTTTGCGTTTGTCGTAGCGCTTGGCTTGGCGCTTGTTTTAGCGCTTACCTTGGCGCTTATCTTTAAGCTCGGTTTACAGCTTGGCTTTGCGCTTGGCTTGTCGCATAACTTGGCACTTAGCTTGGCGATTGGATTGGCGCTTGGCTTAGCGCTTGGCTTGGCGCTTGGCTTAACGCTTGGCTTGACGCATGGCTTTGCGCTTGTCTTGCGGCTTGACTTTGCGCTTGGTTTGGCACTTGGTTTGGCGCCTGGTTTAGCGCTTGGCTTGGCGCTTGGCTTGGCGCTTGGTCTAAAGCTTGGCTTTGCGATTGGCTTGGCGTTTGGCCTGGCGCTAGGCTTGGCGCTTGGCTTGGCGCTTGGTTTGGCGCTTAGCATGGCGTTAGGCTAGGCGCTTGGCTTGGCGCTTGTCTTGTCGCATGGCTTGGCACTTAGCTTGGCGCTTGGTTTGGCGCTTATTTTGTGCTTGGCTTGTCGCATGACTTGGCACTTAGCTTGGCGATTGGATTGGCGCTTGGCTTAGCGCTTGGCTTGGCGCTTGTCTTGCCGCTTGACTTTGCGCTTGGTTTGGCACTTGGTTTGGCGCTTGGTTTGGCGCTTGGCTTGGCTCTTGGCTTGGCGCTTGGTTTAAAGTTTGGCTTTGCGCTTGGCTTGTCTCATAACTTGGCACTTAGCTTGGCGATTGGATTGGCGCTTGGCTTAGCGCTTGGCTTGGCGCTTGGCTTAACGCTTGGCTTGACGCGTGGCTTTGCGCTTGTCTTGCCACTTGACTTTGCGCTTGGTTTGGCACTTGGTTTGGCGCTTGGTTTGGCGCTTGGCTTGGCGTTTGGCCTGGCGCTTGGCTTGGCGTTTGGCTTAGCGCTTGTCTTGTCGCATGGCTTGGCACTTAGCTTGGCGCTTGGTTTGGCGCTTATCTTGGATCTTGGCTTGGCGCTTGGTTAGGCGCTTGGCTTAGCGCTTGGCTTGGCGCTTGTCTTTGCGCTTGGCTTAGCGCTTTACTTGACGCTTGGTTTGGCACTTGATTTGGCGCTTGGTTTGGCGCTTCACTTGACGCTAGGAGTATCGCTTGGCTTGGCGCTTGGGTTGGCGCTTGGGGTGATTCTTGGTTTAACGCTTTACTTGGCGCTTCCTTGGCGCTTGACTTGGTGCTTGGGTTGGCGCTTGGTTTGGTGATTGGTTTCGCGGTTTACTTGGCGCTTGGCTTAGCGCTTGGCTTGGCGCTTGGCTTTGCGCATGGTAAAGCGCTTGGTTTGACGCTTGGCTTGGCGCTTGGCTTGGCGTTTGGCTTATCGCTTGCCTTGGCGTTTGGTTTTGCGCTCGGTTTGCAGCTCTGCTTGGCGCTTGGCTTGGCGCATGACTTGGCGCTTGGCTTAGCACGTGCCTTGCGCTTGGCTTGGCGCTTGGATTAGCGCTTGGAATAGCGCTTGGCTTGGCGCCTGGATTTGCGCTTGGCTTAGCGCTTGGCTTGGCGCTTGGCTTTGCGCTTGGTAAAGCGCTTGGTTTGACGCTTGGGTTGGCGCTTGGCTTGGCGCTTGCGTTGGCGCTTGGCTTGGCGCTTGGGTTGGCGTTTGGCTTGGCGTTTGGCTTATCGCTTCCTTGGCGCTTGGTTTTGCGCTCGGTTTGCAGCTCTGCTTGGCGCTTGGCTTGGCGCTTGACTTGGCGCTTGGCTTAGCACGTGCCTTGCGCTTGGCTTGGCGCTTGGATTAGCGCTTGGTATAGCGCTTGGCTTGGCGCCTGGATTGGCGCTTATCTTAGCGCTTGGCTTGGCGCTTGGCTTTGCGCTTGGTAAAGCGCTTGGTTTGACGCTTGGCTTGGCGCTTGGCTTGGCGCTTGCGTTGGCGCTTGGCTTGGCGCTTGACTTGGCGCTTGGCTTAGCACGTGCCTTGCGCTTGGCTTGGCGCTTGGATTAGCGCTTGGCATAGCGCTTGGCTTGGCGCCTGGATTGGCGCTTGGCTTAGCGCTTGGCTTGGCGCTTGGCTTTGCGCTTGGTAAAGCGCTTGGTTTGACGCTTGGCTTGGCGCTTGGCTTGGCGCTTGCGTTGGCGCTTGGCTTGGCGCTTGGCCAGGCGCTTGGATTAGCGCTTGGCATAGCGCATGGCTTGGCGCGTGGCTTGGCGCTTGTGTTGGCGCTTGGCTTGGCGTTTGACTTGGCGCTTGGCTTGGCACGTGCCTTGCGCTTGGCCAGACGCTTGGATTAGCGCTTGGCATAGCGCTTGGCTTGGCGGGTGGCTTGGCGCTTGGCTTGGCGCTTGCGTTGGCGCTTGGCTTGGCGCTTGACTTGGCGCTTGGCTTAACACGTGCATTGCGCTTGGCTTGGCGCTTGAATTAGCGCTTGGCATAGCGCTTGGCTTGGCGCCTTTATTGGCGTTTGGCTTGGCGCGTGGCTTGGCGCTTGGCTTGGCGCTTGCTTTGGCGCTTGCCTGTAAGCTTGGCTTGGCGCGTGGCTTGGCGCTTGGCTTGGCGCTTGCGTTGGCGCTTGGCTTGGCGCTTGCGTTGGCGCTTGGCTTGGCGCTTGGCCAGGCGCTTGGATTAGCGCTTGGCATAGCGCATGGCTTGGCGCGTGGCTTGGCGCTTGGCTTGGCGCTTGCGTTGGCGCTTGGCTTGGCGCTTGACTTGGCGCTTGGCTTGGCACGTGCCTTGCGCTTGGCCAGGCGCTTGGATTAGCGCTTGGCGTAGCGCTTGGCTTGGCGCGTGGCTTGGCGCTTGGCTTGGCGCTTGCGTTGGCGCTTGGCTTGGCGCTTGACTTGGCGCTTGGCTTAGCACGTGCATTGCGCTTGGCTTGGCGCTTGGATTAGCGCTTGGCATAGCGCTTGGCTTGGCGCCTTGCTTGGCGTTTGGCTTGGCGCGTGGCTTGGCGCTTGGCTTGGCGCTTACGTTGGCGCTTGGTTTGGCGCCTGGCTTAGCGCTTGGCTTGGCGCTTAGCTTAGCGCTTAGATTTGCGCTTGGTAAAGCGCTTGGTTTGACGCTTGGCTTGGCGCTTGGCTTAGCGCTTGGCTTGGCGCTTGGCTTGGTGCTTGGCTAGGTGTTTGATTTGGCGCTTGCTTTGGCGCTTAACTTCGTGCTTGGCTTGTCGCTTGGCTTTGCGCTTGGCTCGGGGCGTGTCTTGCGCTTGGCTTGGCGCTTACCTTGGCGCTTGGCTTGGCGCTCGGCTTTGCGTTTGGTGTAGCGCTTGGCTTGGGGCTTGGTTTAGCGCTTACCTTGGCGCTTATCTTTAAGCTCGGTTTACAGCTTGGCTATGCGCTTGGCTTGTCGCATAACTTGGCACTTAGCTTGGCGATTGGATTGGCGCTTGGCATAGCGCTTGGCTTGGCGCTTGGCTTACCGCTTGGCTTGACGCATGGCTTTGCGCTTGTCTTGCGGCTTGACTTTGCGCTTGGTTTGGCACTTGGTTTGGCGCTTGGTTTAGCGCTTGGCTTGGCGCTTGGCTTGGCGCTTGGTTTAAAGCTTGGCTTTGCGCTTGGCTTGGCGTTTGGCCTGGCGCTTGGCTTGGCGCTTGGCTTGGTGCTTGGTTTGGCGCTTAGCATGGCGTTAGGCTAGGCGCTTAGCTTGGCGCTTGTCTTGTCGCATGGCTTGGCACTTAGCTTGGCGCTTGGTTTGGCACGTGGTTTGGCGCTTGCCTTAGCGCTTGGGTTGGCGCTTGACTTGGCGCTTAGTTTGACGCTTGACTTGGCGCTTGGTTTGGCGCTTGGCTGGGCGCTTGGCTTGGCGCTTGCCTTGGCGCTTAACCTTGCGCTTGGTTTGGCCCTTGTCCTAGAGCTCGGCTTGGCGCCTGGCTTGGCGGTTGCCTTGGCGCTTAACCTTGCGCTTGGTTTGGCGCTTGACCTAGAGCTCGGCTTGGCGCCTGGTTTTGCGCCTGTCTTAGCGCTTGGCTTGGCGCTTGGCTTAGCGCTTAGATTTGCGCTTGGTAAAGCTCTTGGTTTGACGCTTGGCTTGGCGCTTGGCTTAGCGCTTGGCTTGGCGCTTGGCTTGGTGCTTGGCTAGGTGTTTGATTTGGCGCTAGCTTTGGCGCTTAACTTCGTGCTTGGCTTGTCGCTTGGCATTGCGCTTGGCTTGGGGCGTGTCTTGCGCTTGGCTTGGCGATTACCTTGGCGTTTGGCTTGGCGCTCGGCTTTGCGTTTGTCGTAGCGCTTGGCTTGGCGCTTGGTTTAGCACTTACCTTGGCGCTTATCTTTAAGCTCGGTTTACAGCTTGGCTTTGCGCTTGGCTTGTCGCATAACTTGGCACTTAGCTTGGCGATTGGATTGGCGCTTGGCTTAGCGCTTGGCTTGGCGCTTGGCTTAACGCTTGGCTTGACGCATGGCTTTGCGCTTGTCTTGCGGCTTGACTTTGCGCTTGGTTTGGCACTTGGTTTGGCGCCTGGTTTAGCGCTTGGCTTGGCGCTTGGCTTGGCGCTTGGTTTAAAGCTTGGCTTTGCGCTTGGCTTGGCGTTTGGCCTGGCGCTAGGCTTGGCGCTTGGCTTGGCGCTTGGTTTGGCGCTTAGCATGGCGTTAGGCTAGGCGCTTGGCTTGGCGCTTGTCTTGTCGCATGGCTTGGCACTTAGCTTGGCGCTTGGTTTGGCGCTTATTTTGTGCTTGGCTTGTCGCATGACTTGGCACTTAGCTTGGCGATTGGATTGGCGCTTGGCTTAGCGCTTGGCTTGGCGCTTGTCTTGCCGCTTGACTTTGCGCTTGGTTTGGCACTTGGTTTGGCGCTTGGTTTGGCGCTTGACTTGGCTCTTGGCTTGGCGCTTGGTTTAAAGTTTGGCTTTGCGCTTGGCTTGTCTCATAGCTTGGCACTTAGCTTGGCGATTGGATTGGCGCTTGGCTTAGCGCTTGGCTTGGCGCTTGGCTTAACGCTTGGCTTGACGCGTGGCTTTGCGCTTGTCTTGCCACTTGACTTTGAGCTTGGTTTGGCACTTGGTTTGGCGCTTGGTTTGGCGCTTGGCTTGGCGTTTGGCCTGGCGCTTGGCTTGGCGTTTGGCTTAGCGCTTGTCTTGTCGCATGGCTTGGCACTTAGCTTGGCGCTTGGTTTGGCGCTTATCTTGGATCTTGGCTTGGCGCTTGGTTTGGCGCTTGGCTTAGCGCTTGGCTTGGCGCTTGGCTTGGCGCTTGGCTTGGCGCTTGGCTTCGCGCTTGTCTTTGCGCTTGGCTTAGCGCTTTACTTGACGCTTGGTTTGGCACTTGATTTGGCGCTTGGTTTGGCGCTTCACTTGACGCTAGGAGTATCGCTTGGCTTGGCGCTTGGGTTGGCGCTTGGTTTGGCGCTTATCTTGGATCTTGGCTTGGCGCTTGGTTTGGCACTTGACTTGGCGCTTGGGTTGGCGCTTTACCTCGCGCTTGGTTTGGCGCTTCACTTGACGCTAGGAGTATCGCTTGGCTTGGCGCTTGGGGTGATTCTTGGTTTAACGCTTTACTTGGCGCTTCCTTGGCGCTTGACTTGGTGCTTGGGTTGGCGCTTGGTTTGGTGATTGGTTTCGCGGTTTACTTGGCGCTTGGCTTAGCGCTTGACTTGGCGCTTGTTTTGGCGCTTGGCTGGGCGATTGGCTTGGCGCTTGACTTAGCGCTTGGGTTGGCGCTTAGCTTGGTGCGTGGCTCGGCGCTTGGTTTGTCGTTTGGCCTGGCGCTTGGCTTGGCGCTTGGCTTTGCGCTTGGTTTGGCGCTTGGCTAGGTGCTTGGTTTGGCGCTTGGTTTGGCGCTTGGCTTATCGCTTGGCTTGGATCTTGTCTTGGCTCTTGGTTTGGCGCTTGGTGTGGACCTTCACTTATCGCTTGGCTTGCCGCTTGTTTTGGCGCTTGGTTTGCAACTTGGTTTCGCGCTTGGCTTGGCGCTTGGCTTTGCACTTATCTTGGCGTTTATCTTGGCGCTTGGCTTGACGTTTGGCTTGGCGCTTGGATTGGCGCTTGCCTTGGCGTTTGGCTTGGCGCTTGGCTTGGCGCTTGGCTTGGCGCTTGGCTTGGTGCTTGGCTTGTTGCCTGAGATGGCGCTTGGCTTTGCGCTTGGTTTGGCGCTTGTCTTGGCGCTTGCCTTGGCGTTTAGCTTCGCGCTTAGCCTGATGCTTGGCTTGGAGCTTGGCTTGCTGCCTGGGTTGGCGCTTGGCTTTGCGCTAGGCTTTGCGCTTGGCTTGGCGCTTGACTTGGCGCTTGGCTTTGCGCTTCGTTTAGCGCTTGGCTTGGCGCTTGGCTTTGCGCTTGGTTTAACGCTTGGCTTGGCGCTTGGCTTGGCGCTTGGCTTGGCACGTGGCTTGGCGCTTGACTTGGCGCTTGGGTTGGCGCCTGGCTTGGAGCTTGGGTTGGCATTTGACTTGGCGCTTGGTTTAGCGCTTGGCTGGGCGCTTGGCTTGGCGCTTTGTTTTCAACTTAGCTTGGCGCTTGGCTGGGCGCTTGGCTTGGCGCTTGGCTTTGCGCTTGGTTTAACGCTTGGCTTGGCGCTTGGCTTTGCACTTGGTTTGGCGCTTGGCTGGGCGCTTGGCTTGGTGCTTGGCTTGGCACATAGCTTATCGCTTGACTTGGCGCTTGGGTTGGCGCTTGGCTTCGAGCTTGGGTTGGCATTTGACTTGACGTTTGGTTTGGCGCTTGACGTAGCGCTCGGCTTGGCGCCTGGATTGGCGCTTGGCTTGGCACGTGCCTTGCGCTTGGCCAGGCGCTTGAATTAGCGCTTGGCATAGCGCATGGCTTGGCGCGTGGCTTGGCGCTTGGCTTGGCGCTTGCGTTGGCGCTTGGCTTGGCGCTTGACTTGGCGCTTGGCTTGGCGCTTGACTTGGCGCTTGGCTTGGCACGTGCCTTGCGCTTGGCCAGGCGCTTGAATTAGCGCTTGGCATAGCGCATGGCTTGGCGCGTGGCTTGGCGCTTGGCTTGGCGCTTGCGTTGGCGCTTGGCATAGCGCTTGGCTTGAGGCCTGGATTGGCGCTTGGCTTAGCGCTTGGCTTGGCGCTTGGCTTTGCGCTTGGTAAAGCGCTTGGTTTGACGCTTGGCTTGGCGCTTGGCTTGGCGCTTGCGTTGGCGCTTGGCTTGGCGCTTGACTTGGCGCTTGGCTTGGCACGTGCCTTGCGCTTGCCCAGGCGCTTGGATTAGCGCTTGGCATAGCGCATGGCTTGGCGCGTGGCTTGGCGCTTGGCTTGGCGCTTGCGTTGGCGCTTGGCTTAGCACGTGCCTTGCGCTTGGCTTGGCGCTTGGATTAGCGCTTGGCATAGCGCTTGGCTTGGCGCCTGGATTGGCGCTTGGCTTAGCGCTTTGCTTGGCGCATGGCTTTGCGCTTGGTAAAGCGCTTGGTTTGAAGCTTGGCTTGGCGCTTGGCTTGGCGTTTGGCTTATCGCTTGCCTTGGCGTTTGGTTTTGCGCTCGGTTTGCAGCTCTGCTTGGCGCTTGGCTTGGCGCATGACTTGGCGCTTGGCTTAGCACGTGCCTTGCGCTAGGCTTGGCGCTTGGATTAGCGCTTGGCATAGCGCTTGGCTTGGCGCCTGGATTGGCGCTTGGCTTAGCGCTTGGCTTGGCGCTTGGCTTTGCGCTTGGTAAAGCGCTTGGTTTGACGCTTGGCTTGGCGCTTGGCTTGGCGCTTGCGCTGGCGCTTGGCTTGGCGCTTGGCTTGGCGTTTGGCTTATCGCTTCCTTGGCGCTTGGTTTTGCGCTCGGTTTGCAGCTCTGCTTGGCGCTTGGCTTAGCGCTTGGCTTAGCACGTGCCTTGCGCTTGGCTTGGCGCTTGGATTAGCGCTTGGTATAGCGCTTGGCTTGGCGCCTGGTTTGGCGCTTGGCTTTGCGCTTGGTAAAGCGCTTGCTTTGACGCTTGGCTTGGCGCTTGGCTTGGCGCTTGCGTTGGCGCTTGGCTTGGCGCTTGGCCAGGCGCTTGGATTAGCGCTTGGCATAGCGCATGGCTTGGCGCGTGGCTTTACGCTTGGCTTGACGCATGGTTTTGCCCTTGTCTTCCGGCTTGACTTTGCGCTTGGTTTGGCACTTGGTTTGGCGCTTGGTTTAGCGCTTACCTTGGCGCTTATCTTTAAGCTCGGTTTACAGCTTGGCTTTGCGCTTGGCTTGTCGCATAACTTGGCACTTAGCTTGGCGATTGGATTGGCGCTTGGTTTAGCGCTTGGCTTGGCGCTTGGCTTAACGCTTGGCTTGACGCATGGCTTTGTGCTTGTCTTGCGGCTTGACTTTGCGCTTGGTTTGGCACTTGGTTTGGCGCTTGGTTTAGCGTTTGGCTTGGCGCTTGGCTTGGTGCTTGGTTTGGCGCTTAGCATGGCGTTAGGCTAGGCGCTTGGCTTGGCGCTTGTCTTGTCGCATGGCTTGGCACTTAGCTTGGCGCTTGGTTTGGCGCTTATTTTGGCGCTTGGCTTGGCGCTTGGCTTGTCGCATGACTTGGCACTTAGCTTGGCGCTTGGATTGGCGCTTGGTTTAGCGCTTGGCTTGGCGCTTGGCTTAACGCTTGGCTTGACGCGTGGCTTTGCGCTTGTCTTGCCGCTTGACTTTGCGCTTGGTTTGGCACTTGGTTTGGCGCTTGGTTTGACGTTTGGCTTGGCGCTTGGCTTGGCGCTTGGTTTAAAGTTTGGCTTTGCGCTTGGCTTGGCGTTTGGCCTGGCGCTTGGCTTGGCGTTTGGCTTGGCGCTTGTCTTGTCGCATGGCTTGGCACTTAGCTTGGCGCTTGGTTTGGCGCTTATCTTGGATCTTGGCTTGGCGCTTGGTTTGGCGCTTGGCTTAGCGCTTGGCTTGGCGCTTGGCTTGGCGCTTGGCTTCGCGCTTGTCTTTGCGCTTGGCTTAGCGCTTTACTTGACGCTTGGTTTGGCACTTGACTTGGCGCTTGGGTTGGCGCTTTACTTCGCGCTTGGTTTGGCGCTTCACTTGACGCTAGGAGTAACGCTTGGCTTGGCGCTTGGGTTGGCGCTTGGTTTGGCGCTTATCTTGGATCTTGGCTTGGCGCTTGGTTTGGCGCTTGGCTTGGCGCTTGACCTGGCGCTTGGGTTGGCGCTTTACTTGACGCTTGGTTTGGCACTTGACTTGGCGCTTGGGTTGGCGCTTACCTTGGCGCTTATCTTTAAGCTCGGTTTACAGCTTGGCTTTGCGCTTGGCTTGTCGCATAGCTTGGCACTTAGCTTGGCGATTGGATTGGCGCTTGGTTTAGCGCTTGGCTTGGCGCTTGGCTTAACGTTTGGCTTGACGCATGGCTTTGTGCTTGTCTTGCGGCTTGACTTTGCGCTTGGTTTGGCACTTGGTTTGGCACTTGGTTTAGCGTTTGGCTTGGCGCTTGGCTTGGTGCTTGGTTTGGCGCTTAGCATGGCGTTAGGCTAGGCGCTTGGCTTGGCGCTTGTCTTGTCGCATGGCTTGGCACTTAGCTTGGCGCTTGGTTTGGCGCTTATTTTGGCGCTTGGCTTGGCGCTTGGCTTGTCGCATGACTTGGCACTTAGCTTGGCGCTTGGATTGGCGCTTGGTTTAGCGCTTGGCTTGGCGCTTGGCTTAACGCTTGGCTTGACGCGTGGCTTTGCGCTTGTCTTGCCGCTTGACTTTGCGCTTGGTTTGGCACTTGGTTTGGCGCTTGGTTTGACGTTTGGCTTGGCGCTTGGCTTGGCGCTTGGTTTAAAGTTTGGCTTTGCGCTTGGCTTGGCGTTTGGCCTGGCGCTTGGCTTGGCGTTTGGCTTGGCGCTTGTCTTGTCGCATGGCTTGGCACTTAGCTTGGCGCTTGGTTTGGCGCTTATCTTGGATCTTGGCTTGGCGCTTGGTTTGGCGCTTGGCTTAGCGCTTGGCTTGGCGCTTGGCTTGGCGCTTGGCTTCGCGCTTGTCTTTGCGCTTGGCTTAGCGCTTTACTTGACGCTTGGTTTGGCACTTGACTTGGCGCTTGGGTTGGCGCTTTACTTCGCGCTTGGTTTGGCGCTTCACTTGACGCTAGGAGTAACGCTTGGCTTGGCGCTTGGGTTGGCGCTTGGTTTGGCGCTTATCTTGGATCTTGGCTTGGCGCTTGGTTTGGCGCTTGGCTTGGCGCTTGACCTGGCGCTTGGGTTGGCGCTTTACTTGACGCTTGGTTTGGCACTTGACTTGGCGCTTGGGTTGGCGCTTACCTTGGCGCTTATCTTTAAGCTCGGTTTACAGCTTGGCTTTGCGCTTGGCTTGTCGCATAACTTGGCACTTAGCTTGGCGATTGGATTGGCGCTTGGTTTAGCGCTTGGCTTGGCGCTTGGCTTAACGTTTGGCTTGACGCATGGCTTTGTGCTTGTCTTGCGGCTTGACTTTGCGCTTGGTTTGGCACTTGGTTTGGCGCTTGGTTTAGCGTTTGGCTTGGCGCTTGGCTTGGTGCTTGGTTTGGCGCTTAGCATGGCGTTAGGCTAGGCGCTTGGCTTGGCGCTTGTCTTGTCGCATGGCTTGGCACTTAGCTTGGCGCTTGGTTTGGCGCTTATTTTGGCGCTTGGCTTGGCGCTTGGCTTGTCGCATGACTTGGCACTTAGCTTGGCGCTTGGATTGGCGCTTGGTTTAGCGCTTGGCTTGGCGCTTGGCTTAACGCTTGGCTTGACGCGTGGCTTTGCGCTTGTCTTGCCGCTTGACTTTGCGCTTGGTTTGGCACTTGGTTTGGCGCTTGGTTTGACGTTTGGCTTGGCGCTTGGCTTGGCGCTTGGTTTAAAGTTTGGCTTTGCGCTTGGCTTGGCGTTTGGCCTGGCGCTTGGCTTGGCGTTTGGCTTGGCGCTTGTCTTGTCGCATGGCTTGGCACTTAGCTTGGCGCTTGGTTTGGCGCTTATCTTGGATCTTGGCTTGGCGCTTGGTTTGGCGCTTGGCTTAGCGCTTGGCTTGGCGCTTGGCTTGGCGCTTGGCTTCGCGCTTGTCTTTGCGCTTGGCTTAGCGCTTTACTTGACGCTTGGTTTGGCACTTGACTTTGCGCTTGGGTTGGCGCTTTACTTCGCGCTTGGTTTGGCGCTTCACTTGACGCTAGGAGTAACGCTTGGCTTGGCGCTTGGGTTGGCGCTTGGTTTGGCGCTTATCTTGGATCTTGGCTTGGCGCTTGGTTTGGCGCTTGGCTTGGCGCTTGACCTGGCGCTTGGGTTGGCGCTTTACTTGACGCTTGGTTTGGCACTTGACTTGGCGCTTGGGTTGGCGCTTACCTTGGCGCTTATCTTTAAGCTCGGTTTACAGCTTGGCTTTGCGCTTGGCTTGTCGCATAACTTGGCACTTAGCTTGGCGATTGGATTGGCGCTTGGTTTAGCGCTTGGCTTGGCGCTTGGCTTAACGTTTGGCTTGACGCATGGCTTTGTGCTTGTCTTGCGGCTTGACTTTGCGCTTGGTTTGGCACTTGGTTTGGCGCTTGGTTTAGCGTTTGGCTTGGCGCTTGGCTTGGTGCTTGGTTTGGCGCTTAGCATGGCGTTAGGCTAGGCGCTTGGCTTGGCGCTTGTCTTGTCGCATGGCTTGGCACTTAGCTTGGCGCTTGGTTTGGCGCTTATTTTGGCGCTTGGCTTGGCGCTTGGCTTGTCGCATGACTTGGCACTTAGCTTGGCGCTTGGATTGGCGCTTGGTTTAGCGCTTGGCTTGGCGCTTGGCTTAACGCTTGGCTTGACGCGTGGCTTTGCGCTTGTCTTGCCGCTTGACTTTGCGCTTGGTTTGGCACTTGGTTTGGCGCTTGGTTTGACGTTTGGCTTGGCGCTTGGCTTGGCGCTTGGTTTAAAGTTTGGCTTTGCGCTTGGCTTGGCGTTTGGCCTGGCGCTTGGCTTGGCGTTTGGCTTGGCGCTTGTCTTGTCGCATGGCTTGGCACTTAGCTTGGCGCTTGGTTTGGCGCTTATCTTGGATCTTGGCTTGGCGCTTGGTTTGGCGCTTGGCTTAGCGCTTGGCTTGGCGCTTGGCTTGGCGCTTGGCTTCGCGCTTGTCTTTGCGCTTGGCTTAGCGCTTTACTTGACGCTTGGTTTGGCACTTGACTTTGCGCTTGGGTTGGCGCTTTACTTCGCGCTTGGTTTGGCGCTTCACTTGACGCTAGGAGTAACGCTTGGCTTGGCGCTTGGGTTGGCGCTTGGTTTGGCGCTTATCTTGGATCTTGGCTTGGCGCTTGGTTTGGCGCTTGGCTTGGCGCTTGACCTGGCGCTTGGGTTGGCGCTTTACTTGACGCTTGGTTTGGCACTTGACTTGGCGCTTGGGTTGGCGCTTTACTTCGCGCTTGGTTTGGCGCTTCACTTGACGCTAGGAGTATCGCTTGGCTTGGCGCTTGGGTTGGCGCTTGGGGTGATTCCTAGTTTAACGCTTTACTTGGCGCTTCCTTGGCGCTTGACTTGGTGCTTGGGTTGGCGCTTGGTTTGGTGATTGGTTTCGCGGTTTACTTGGCGCTCGGCTTAGCGCTTGACTTGGCGCTTGTTTTGGCGCTTGGCTGGGCAATTGGCTTGGCGCTTGACTTAGCGCTTGGGTTGGCGCTTGGCTTGGTGCGTGGCTCGGCGCTTGGTTTGTCGTTTGGCCTGGCGCTTGGCTTGGCGCTAGGCTTTGCGCTTGGTTTGGCGCTTGGCTAGGTGCTTGGTTTGGCGCTTGGTTTGGCGCTTGGCTTATCGCTTGGCTTGGATCTTGTCTTGGCTCTTGGTTTGGCGCTTGGTGTGGACCTTCACTTATCGCTTGGCTTGCCGCTTGTTTTGGCGCTTGGTTTGCAACTTGGGTTGGCGCTTGGCTTGGCGCCTGGCTTGGTGCTTGGTTTTTTCGCTTGGATTGGCGCTTGGCTTGGCGCTTGGCTTTGCACTTATCTTGGCGTTTATCTTGGCGCTTGGCTTGGCGCTTGGGTTGGCGCTTGGCTTGGTGCTTGGTTTGGCGTTTCACTTGACGCTAGGCTTATCGCTTGGCTTGGCGCTTGGGTTGGCGTTTGGCTTAGCGCTTGTCTTGTCGCATGGCTTGGCACTTAGCTTGGCGCTTGGTTTAGCGCTTATCTTGGATCTTGGCTTGGCGCTTCGTTTGGCGCTAGGCTTAGCGCTTGGCTTGGCGCTTGGCTTGGCGCTTGGCTTCGCGCTTGTCTTTGCGCTTGGCTTAGCGCTTTACTTGACGCTTGGTTTGGCACTTGACTTGGCGCTTGGGTTGGCGCTTTACTTCGCGCTTGGTTTGGCGCTTCACTTGACGCTAGGAGTATCGCTTAACTTGGCGCTTGGGTTGGCGCTTGGTTTAGCGCTTATCTTGGATCTTGGCTTGGCGCTTGGTTTGGCGCTTGGCTTGGCGCTTGACCTGGCGCTTGGGTTGGCGCTTTACTTGACGCTTGGTTTGGCACTTGACTTGGCGCTTGGGTTGGCGCTTTACTTCGCGCTTGGTTTGGCGCTTCACTTGACGCTAGGAGTATCGCTTGGCTTGGCGCTTGGGTTGGCGCTTGGGGTGATTCTTGGTTTAACGCTTTACTTGGCGCTTCCTTGGCGCTTGACTTGGTGCTTGGGTTGGCGCTTGGTTTGGTGATTGGTTTTCCGGTTTACTTGGCGCTTGGCTTAGCGCTTGACTTGGCGCTTGTTTTGGCGCTTGGCTGGGCAATTGGCTTGGCGCTTGACTTAGCGCTTGGGTTGGCGCTTGGCTTGGTGCGTGGCTCGGCGCTTGGTTTGTCGTTTGGCCTGGCGCTTGGCTTGGCGCTAGGCTTTGCGCTTGGTTTGGCGCTTGGCTAGGTGCTTGGTTTGGCGCTTGGTTTGGCGCTTGGCTTATCGCTTGGCTTGGATCTTGTCTTGGCTCTTGGTTTGGCGCTTGGTGTGGACCTTCACTTATCGCTTGGCTTGCCGCTTGTTTTGGCGCTTGGTTTGCAACTTGGGTTGGCGCTTGGCTTGGCGCCTGGCTTGGTGCTTGGTTTTTTCGCTTGGATTGGCGCTTGGCTTGGCGCTTGGCTTTGCACTTATCTTGGCGTTTATCTTGGCGCTTGGCTTGGCGCTTGGGTTGGCGCTTGGCTTGGTGCTTGGTTTGGCGTTTCACTTGACGCTAGGCTTATCGCTTGGCTTGGCGCTTGGGTTGGCGCTTGGATTGGCGCTTGGGTTGGCCCTTTACTTGGCGCTTGGCTTGGCGCTTGACTTGGCGCTTGGCTTGGCGTTTGGTTTGGCGCTTGGCTTGGCGCTTGCCTTGGCGTTTGGCTTGGCGCTTGGCTTGGCGCTTAGCTTCGAGCTTGGCTTGCTGCCTGGGTTGGCGCTTGGCTTTGCGCTTGGTTTGGCGCTTGGCTTGGCGCTTGCTTTGGCGTTTGGCTTGGCGCTTAGTTTGGCGCTTGGCTTGGAGCTTGGCTTGCTGCCTGGGTTGATGCTTGGCTTGGCGCTTGACTTGGCGCTTGTTTTTGCGCTTGGCTTGGCGTTTGGCTTGGCGCTTGACTTGGCGCTTGGCTTGGCGTTTTGCTTGGCGCTTGACTTAGCGCTTGTGTCTGCGCCTGGCTTGGTGCGTGGCTCGGCGCTTGGTTTGTCGTTTGGCTTGGCGCTTGGCTTGGTGCTTGGTTTTATACTTGGTTTGGCGCTTGGCTAGGTGCTTGGTTTGGCGCTTGGTTTGGCGCTTGCCTTATCGCTTGGCTTGGATCTTGTCTTGGCTATTGGTTTGGCGCTTGGCGTGGACTTCCACTTATCGTTTGGCTTGCCGCTTGTTTTGGGGCTAGGTTTGCAACTTGGGTTGGCGCTTGGCTTGTCGCCTGGCTTGGTGCTTGGTTTTTTCGCTTGGTTTGGCGCTTGGCTTGGCGCTTGGCTTTGCACTTGGCTTGGCGCTTATCTTGGCGCTTGGCTTGGCGTTTGGCTTGGCGCTTATCTTGGCGTTTGGCTTGGCGCTTGCCTTGGCGTTTGGTTTGGCGCTTGGCTTGGCGCTTGTCTTGGAGCTTGGCTTGCTGCCTGGGTTGGCGCTTGGCTTTGCGCTTGCCTTGGCGTTTGGATTGGCGCTTAGCTTGGGCGCTTGGCTTGGAGCTTGGCTTGCTGCCTGGGTTGGCGCTTGGCTTTGCGCTTGGTTTGGCGCTTGGCTTGGCACGTGGCTTGGCGCTTGACTTGGCGCTTGGGTTGGCACTTGGCTTGGAGCTTAGGTTGGCATTTAACTTGGCGCTTGGCTTGGCGCTTGTCTTGACACGTATCTTGGCGCTTGGCTTGGAGCTTGGCTTGCTGCCTGGGTTGGCGCTTGGCTTTGCGCTTGGTTTGGCGCTTGACTTGGCGCTTGACTTGGCGCTTGGTTTTGAACTTTGTTTAACGCTTTGCTTGGCGCTTGGTTTTGCACTTGGTTTGGCGCTTGGCTTGGCACGTGGCTTGGCGCTTGACTTGGCGCTTGGGTTGGCACTTGGCTTGGAGCTTAGGTTAGCATTTAACTTGGCGCTTGGCTTGGCGCTTGTCTTGACACGTATCTTGGCGCTTGGCTTGGAGCTTGGCTTGCTGCCTGGGTTGGCGCTTGGCTTTGCGCTTGGTTTGGCGCTTGACTTGGCGCTTGACTTGGCGCTTGGTTTTGAACTTTGTTTAGCGCTTGGCTTGGCGCTTGGCTTGGAGCTTGGCTTGCTGCCTGGGTTGGCGCTTGGCTTTGCGCTTGGCTTTGCGCTTGGCTGGGCGCTTGGCTTGGCGCTTGGCTTGGCACGTGGCTTGGCGCTTGTCTTGGCGCTTGGGTTGGCGCTTGGCTTAGAGCTTAGGTTGTCATTTGACTTGGTGCTTGTTTTGGCGCTTGGCTTGGCGCTTGCTTTGGCGTTTGGCTTGGCGCTTAGCTTGGCGCTTTTCTTTTCGCTTGGTTTGGCGCTTGGCTTGGCGCTTGGCTTCGCGCTTGGCTTGGCGCTTGGTTTGGCGATTAACTTTGCGCCTGGTTTGGCGCTTGGCTTGGCGCTTGGATTGGCATTTGAGTTGGCGCTTTACTTGGCGCTTGTTTTGGCGCTTGGCTTGGCGCTTGCTTTGGCGTTTGGCTTTGCGCTTAGCTTGGCGCTTGGCTTGGAGCTTGGTTTTGCGCTCGGTTTGCAGCTTTGCTTGGCGCTTGGCTTAGCGCTTTGTTTGGCGCTTGGCTTGGCGCTTGGCTTAGCATTTGACTTAACGCGTGGCTTGCCGCTTGGCTTGGCGCTTGCGTTGGCGCTTAACTTGGCGCTTGGATTGGCACTTGGCATAGCATTTGACTTAACGCGTGGCTTGCCGCTTGGCTTGGCGCTTGGCTTAGCACGTGCCTTGCGCTTAGCTTGGCACTTGGATTGGCACTTGGCATAGCATTTGACTTAACGCGTGGCTTGCCGCTTGGCTTGGCGCTTGCGTTGGCGCTTAACTTGGCGCTTAACCTAGCGCTTTGCTTGGTGCCTTGCTTGGCGCTTGGCTTGGCGCGTGGCTTGACGCTTAACCTAGCGCTCTGCTTGGCGCCTTGCTTGGCGCTTGGCTTAGCACGTGGGTTGGCGCTAGGTGCTTGGCTTGGCACTTGGTTTTGCGCTTGGATTGGCGCATAGCTAGGTGCTTGGTTTGGCGCTTGATTTGGCGCTTGGTTTGGCGCTTGGGTTATCGCTTGGTTTGGATCTTGTCTTAGCTATTCGCTTGGCTAGGTGCTTGGTTTAGCTCTTGGCTTGGCGCTTGGCTTGGAGCTCGACTTGGCGCTTGGCTTGGAGCTTGGTTTTGCGCTCGGTTTGCAGCTTTGCTTGGCGCTTGCTAAGCGCTTTGTTTGGCGCTTGCTTTGGCGCTTAGTTTAACGCCTGTGTTTGCGCTTGGCTTGATGCCTAGCTTGGGACTTGAGTTTGCGCTTGGTTTGGCGCTTAGTTTAACGCCTGGGTTTGCGCTTGGCTTGGCGCTTAGCTTGGGGCTTGTCTTTGCGCTTGGTTAGGCTCTTGACTTGACGTTTATTTTGGCGCTTGACTTGGCGCTTGGCTTGGCGCTTGGCTTGGCGCTTGGTTTGGCGCTTGGCTTATCGCTTGGCTTGGATCTTGTCTTGGCTATTAGCTTGGCGCTTGGCTAAGTGCTTGGTTTAGCGCTTGGATTGGGGCTTGGCTTTACGCTTGGCTTAACGCTTGGCTTGGCGCTTGGCTTGGCGCTTGGGTTTGCGCTTGGCTTGGCGCTTGGCTTTGCGCTTTGTTTGGCGCTTCGCTTGGCGCTTGGCTTTGCGCTTGGCTTGGCGCTTGGCTTGGCGCTTGGCTTGGCGCTTGGCTTTGCGGTTGGCTTGGCGCTTGGCTTGGCACTTGGTTTTGCGCTTCGTTTGGCGCTTGGCTTAGGGCTTGGCTTTACGCTTGGCTTAACGCTTGGCTTGGCGCTTGGCTTTTCGCTTCGTTTGGCGCTTGGCTTGGCGCTTGGCTTTGCGCTTGGCTTGGCGCTTGGCTTTTCGCTTCGTTTGGCGCTTGGGTTATCGCTTGGCTTGGATCTTGTCTTGGCTATTAGCTTGGCACTTGGCTAAGTGCTTGCTTTAGCGCTTGGCTTGGGGCTTGGCTTTACGCTTGGCTTAACGCTTGGCTTGGCGCTTGGCTTGGCGCTTGGCTTGGCGCTTGGCTTTGCGCTTGGCTTGGCGCTTGGCTTGGCGCTTGGCTTTGCGCTTGGCTTGGCGCTTGACTTTTCGCTTCGTTTGGGCTTGGCTTTGCGCTTGGCTAGGCGCTTGACTTGGCGCTTCGTTTGGCGCTTGGCTCGGGGCTTGGCTTTACGCTTGGCTTAACGCTTGGCTTGGCGCTTGGATTTTCGCTTCGTTTGGCGCTTGGCTTAGCGCTTGGCTTTGCGCTTGGCTTGGCGCTTGGCTTTGCGCTTGGCTTGGCGCTTGGCTTTGCGCTTGGTTTGGCGCTTGGCTTCGCGCTTGGCTTGACGCTTGGCTTTGCGTTTGGCTTGGCGCTTGGCTTGGCGCTTGGCTTGGCGCTTGGCTAGGCGCTTGACTTGACGTTTATTTTGGCGCTTGGCTTGGCGCTTGGCTTTGCGTTTGGCTTGGCGCTTGGCTTGGCGCTTGGCTTCGCGTTTGGCTTGGCGCTTGGCTTTGCGTTTGGCTAGGTGCTTGGTGTGGCGCTTGGTTTAGTGCTTGGCTTATCGCGTGGCTTGGATCTTGTCTTGGCTATTAGCTTGGCGCTTGGCTAAGTGCTTGGTTTAGCGCTTGGATTGGGGCTTGGCTTTACGCTTGGCTTAACGCTTGGCTTGGCGCTTGGGTTTGCGCTTGGCTTGGCGCTTGGCTTTGCGCTTCGTTTGGCGCTTGGCTTGGCGCTTGGCTTTGCGCTTGGCTTGGCGCTTGGCTTAGCGCTTGGCTTGGCGCTTGGCTTTGCGGTTGGCTTGGCGCTTGGCTTGGCGCTTGGTTTTGCGCTTGGCTTTTCGCTTCGTTTGGCGCTTGGCTTGGCGCTTGGCTTGGCGCTTGGCTTTGCGCTTGGCTTGGCGCTTGGCTTTTCGCTTCGTTTGGCGCTTGGCTTTGCGCTTGGCTAGGCGCTTGACTTGGCGCTTAGTTTGGCGCTTGGCTTATCGCTTGGTTTAGCGCTTGGCTTGGGGCTTGGCTTTACGCTTATCTTAACGCTTGGCTTGGCGCTTGGCTTGGCGCTTGGCTTTTCGCTTCGTTTGGCGCTTGGCTTTGCGCTTGGCTAGGCGCTTGAACTGGCGCTTCCTTTGGCGCTTGGCTCGGGGCTTGGCTTTACGCTTGGCTTAACGCTTGGCTTGGCGCTTGGCTTTTCGCTTCGTTTGGCGTTTGTCTTGGCGCTTGGCTTTGCGCTTGGCTTGGCGCTTGGCTTAGCACGTGGGTTGGCGCTAGGTGCTTGGCTTGGCACTTGGTTTTGCGCTTGGATTGGCGCATAGCTAGGTGCTTGGTTTGGCGCTTGGTTTGGCGCTTGGTTTGGCGCTTGGGTTATCGCTTGGTTTGGATCTTGTCTTAGCTATTCGCTTGGCTAGGTGCTTGGTTTAGCTCTTGGCTTGGCGCTTGGCTTGGAGCTCGACTTGGCGCTTGGCTTGGAGCTTGGTTTTGCGCTCGGTTTGCAGCTTTGCTTGGCGCTTGCTAAGCGCTTTGTTTGGCGCTTGCTTTGGCGCTTAGTTTAACGCCTGTGTTTGCGCTTGGCTTGATGCCTAGCTTGGGACTTGAGTTTGCGCTTGGTTTGGCGCTTAGTTTAACGCCTGGGTTTGCGCTTGGCTTGGCGCTTAGCTTGGGGCTTGTCTTTGCGCTTGGTTAGGCTCTTGACTTGACGTTTATTTTGGCGCTTGACTTGGCGCTTGGCTTGGCGCTTGGCTTGGCGCTTGGTTTGGCGCTTGGCTTATTGCTTGGCTTGGATCTTGTCTTGGCTATTAGCTTGGCGCTTGGCTAAGTGCTTGGTTTAGCGCTTGGATTGGGGCTTGGCTTTACGCTTGGCTTAACGCTTGGCTTGGCGCTTGGCTTGGCGCTTGGGTTTGCGCTTGGCTTGGCGCTTGGCTTTGCGCTTTGTTTGGCGCTTGGCTTGGCGCTTGGCTTTGCGCTTGGCTTGGCGCTTGGCTTGGCGCTTGGCTTGGCGCTTGGCTTTGCGGTTGGCTTGGCGCTTGGCTTGGCACTTGGTTTTGCGCTTCGTTTGGCGCTTGGCTTAGGGCTTGGCTTTACGCTTGGCTTAACGCTTTGCTTGGCGCTTGGCTTTTCGCTTCGTTTGGCGCTTGGCTTGGCGCTTGGCTTTGCGCTTGGCTTGGCGCTTGGCTTTTCGCTTCGTTTGGCGCTTGGGTTATCGCTTGGCTTGGATCTTGTCTTGGCTATTAGCTTGGCACTTGGCTAAGTGCTTGCTTTAGCGCTTGGCTTGGGGCTTGGCTTTACGCTTGGCTTAACGCTTGGCTTGGCGCTTGGCTTGGCGCTTGGCTTGGCGCTTGGCTTTGCGCTTGGCTTGGCGCTTGGCTTGGCGCTTGGCTTTGCGCTTGGCTTGGCGCTTGACTTTTCGCTTCGTTTGGGCTTGGCTTTGCGCTTGGCTAGGCGCTTGACTTGGCGCTTCGTTTGGCGCTTGGCTCGGGGCTTGGCTTTACGCTTGGCTTAACGCTTGGCTTGGCGCTTGGATTTTCGCTTCGTTTGGCGCTTGGCTTAGCGCTTGGCTTTGCGCTTGGCTTGGCGCTTGGCTTTGCGCTTGGCTTGGCGCTTGGCTTTGCGCTTGGTTTGGCGCTTGGCTTCGCGCTTGGCTTGGCGCTTGGCTTTGCGTTTGGCTTGGCGCTTGGCTTGGCGCTTGGCTTGGCGCTTGGCTAGGCGCTTGACTTGACGTTTATTTTGGCGCTTGGCTTGGCGCTTGGCTTTGCGTTTGGCTTGGCGCTTGGCTTGGCGCTTGGCTTCGCGTTTGGCTTGGCGCTTGGCTTTGCGTTTGGCTAGGTGCTTGGTGTGGCGCTTGGTTTAGTGCTTGGCTTATCGCGTGGCTTGGATCTTGTCTTGGCTATTAGCTTGGCGCTTGGCTAAGTGCTTGGTTTAGCGCTTGGATTGGGGCTTGGCTTTACGCTTGGCTTAACGCTTGGCTTGGCGCTTGGGTTTGCGCTTGGCTTGGCGCTTGGCTTTGCGCTTCGTTTGGCGCTTGGCTTGGCGCTTGGCTTTGCGCTTGGCTTGGCGCTTGGCTTAGCGCTTGGCTTGGCGCTTGGCTTTGCGGTTGGCTTGGCGCTTGGCTTGGCGCTTGGTTTTGCGCTTGGCTTTTCGCTTCGTTTGGCGCTTGGCTTGGCGCTTGGCTTGGCGCTTGGCTTTGCGCTTGGCTTGGCGCTTGGCTTTTCGCTTCGTTTGGCGCTTGGCTTTGCGCTTGGCTAGGCGCTTGACTTGGCGCTTAGTTTGGCGCTTGGCTTATCGCTTGGTTTAGCGCTTGGCTTGGGGCTTGGCTTTACGCTTATCTTAACGCTTGGCTTGGCGCTTGGCTTGGCGCTTGGCTTGGCGCTTGGCTTGGCGCTTGGCTTTGCGCTTGGCTTGGCGCTTGGCTTTTCGCTTCGTTTGGCGCTTGGCTTTGCGCTTGGCTAGGCGCTTGAACTGGCGCTTCCTTTGGCGCTTGGCTCGGGGCTTGGCTTTACGCTTGGCTTAACGCTTGGCTTGGCGCTTGGCTTTTCGCTTCGTTTGGCGTTTGTCTTGGCGCTTGGCTTTGCGCTTGGCTTGGCGCTTGGCTTTGCGCTTGGCTTGGCGCTTGGCTTTGCGCTTGGTTTGGCGCTTGGCTTGGCGCTTGGCTTGGCGCTTGGTTTTGCGCTTGGCTTGGCGCTTGGCTTGGCGCCTGGCTTGGCGCATGGGTTTGCGCTTGGTTTGGCGCTTAGTTTGGCGCCTGGCTTTGCGCTTGGCTTGGCGCCTAGCTTTGGGCTTGGCTTTGCGCTTGGCTAAGCGCTTGACTTGGCGCTTAGTTTGGCGCTTGACTTGGTGCTTGGTTTGGCGCTTGGCTAGGGGCTTGGCTTGGCGCTTGGCTTGGCACGTGGCTTGGCGCTTGACTTGGAGCTTGGTTTGGCATTTGATTTGACGCTTGGTTCGGCGCTTGGCTGAGCGCTTAGCTTGGCGCTTGGCGCTTGGCTTGGCGCTTAACCTGGCGCTTAGCGTTGCGCTTGGCTTGGCGCGTGTCTTGGATCTTGGCTTGGCGCTTGCGTTGACGCTTAACTTTGCGCTTGGTTTGACGCTTGACCTAGCGCTCGGCTTGGCGCCTGGCTTGGCGCTTTCTTGGCGCTTGGCTTTGCGCTTGGCTTGGTGCTAGGTCTGGCACTTTACTTGGCGCTTGGCTTGGCGCTTGACTTGGCGCTTGGGTTGGCGCTTGACTTGAAGCTTGATTTGGCGCTTTACTCTGCGCTTGGGTTGGCGCTTGGCTTGGTGCTTGGTTTGGCGCTTTAATTAGCGTTTGGCTTGGCGCTTGACTTGGCGCTTGTTTTGGCGCTTGGCTTAACGCTTGGCTTGGCGCTTGACTTAGCGCTTTGCCTGGCGCTTGACTTAGCGCTGGGGTTGGCGCTTGACTTGGCTCTTGGCTTGGCGCTTGGCTTGGTGCTTGGTTTGGCGTTTGGCTTGGCGTTCGGGTTGTCACGTGGTTTGGCGCTTGGCTTGGCGTGCGGCTTAGCGCGTGACTTGGCGTTTGGCTTGGCGCTTGGTTTCGCGATTGGCTTAGCGCGTAGCTTGGCGTTTGACTTAGCGCTTGCTTTGGCGTTTGCCTGGGAGCTTGGCTTGGCGCTTGGCTTGGCGCGTGGCTTGGCGCGTGGCTTGGCGCTTAATGCTTGGCTTGGCGCTTGGTTTGGCGCTTGGCTTATCGCTTAAATTGGATCTTGTCTTGTCTATTAGCTTGACGCTTGGCTAGGTGCTTGGTTTAGCGCTTGGCTTAGCGCTTGGCTTGGAGCTGGGGTTGGCGCTTGGCTTGGCGCTCGGCTTTGCGCTTGATTTGGCGCTTGGAGTGGACCTTCACTTATCGCTTGCCTTGCCGCTTGTTTTGGCGCTTGGTTTGCAACTTGGCTTGGCGCTTGGCTTGGCGCCTGGCTTGGTGCTTGGTTTTTGCGCTTGGTTTGGCAATTGGCTTGGCGCTTGGCTTTATACTTGGATTGGCGCTTATCTTGGCGCTTGACTTGGCGCTTGACTTGGTGTTTGGCTTGGCGCTTGTCTTGGCGCTTGGTTTGGAGCTTGGCTTTAGCCTGGGTTAGCGCTTGGCTTTGTGCTTGGTTTGGCGCTTGGCTTGGCGCTTGGCTTGGGGCATGGCTTTGCGCTTCGTCTGGCGCTTGGCTTGGCGCTTGGCTTGGCGCTTGCCTTGGCGCTTAACCTTGCGTTTGGTTTGGTGCTTGACCTAGCGCTCGGCTTGGCGCCTGGCTTGGCGCCTGGCTTGGCGCTTGGCTTGGCGCTTGACTTGGCGGTTGGCTTGGTGCTTATCTTTGCGCTCGGTTTACAGCTTGGCTTGGCGCTTAACTTGGCGCTTGGCTTGGCGCATGGCTTGGCACTTAGCTTGGCACTTGGTTTGGCGTTTGGCTTAGCGCTTGGCTTGGCGCTTGGCTTAACGCTTGGCTTGGCGCATGGCTTGGCGCTTGTCTTGCTGCTTGGCTTTGAGCTTCGTTTGGCACTTGGCTTGGCGTTTGGCTTGGCGCTTGGCTTGGTGCTGGGCTTTGCGCTTGGATTGGCGCTTAGCTAGGTGCTTGGTTTGGCGCTTGGTTTGGCGCTTGGCTTATCGCTTGGTTTGAATCTTGTCTTAGCTATTCGCTTGGCTAGGTGCGTGGTTTAGCTCTTGGCTTGGCGCTTGGCTTGGAGCTCGACTTGGCGCTTGGCTTGGAGCTTGGTTTTGCGCTCGGTTTGCAGCTTTGCTTGGCGCTTGGCTTAGCGCTTTGTTTGGCGCTTGGTTTGGCGCTTAGTTTAACGCCTGGGTTTGCGCTTGGCTTGATGCCTAGCTTGGGGCTTGAGTTTGCGCTTGGTTTGGCGCTTGGATTGGCGCTTGGCATAGCGCTTGGCTTGGCGCGTGGCTTGGCGCTTGGCTAGGTGCTTGGTTTAGCGCTTGGCTTAGCGCTTGGCTTGGAGCTGGGGTTGGCGCTTGGTTTGGCGCTTGGCGTGGACCTTCACTTATCGCTTGCCTTGCCGCTTGTTTTGGCGCTTGGTTTGCAACTTGGCTCGGCGCTTGGCTTGGCGCCTGGCTTGGTGCTTGGTTTTTGCGCTTGGTTTGGCGATTGGCTTGGCGCTTGGCCTTATACTTGGATTGGCGCTTATCTTGGCGCTTGGCTTGGCGCTTGACTTGGTGTTTGGCTTGGCGCTTGTCTTGGCGCTTGGCTTGGAGCTTCTCTTGCTGCCTGGGTTAGCGCTTGGCTTTGTGCTTGGTTTGGCGCTTGGCTTGGCGCTTGGCTTGGCGCATGGCTTTGCGCTTCGTCTGGCGCTTGGCTTGGCGCTTGGCTTGGCGCTTGCCTTGGCGCTTAACCTTGCGTTTGGTTTGGTGCTTGACCTAGCGCTCGGCTTGGCGCCTGGCTTGGCGCCTGGCTTGGCGCTTGGCTTGGCGCTTGACTTGGCGGTTGGCTTGGTGCTTATCTTTGCGCTCGGTTTACAGCTTGGCTTGGCGCTTAACTTGGCGCTTGGCTTGGCGCATGGCTTGGCACTTAGCTTGGCACTTAATTTGGCGCTTGGCTTAGCGCTTGGCTTGGCGCTTGGCTTAACGCTTGGCTTGGCGCATGGCTTGGCGCTTGTCTTGCTGCTTGGCTTTGAGCTTCGTTTGGCACTTGGCTTGGCGTTTGGCTTGGCGCTTGGCTTGGTGCTGGGCTTTGCGCTTGGATTGGCGCTTAGCTAGGTGCTTGGTTTGGCGCTTGGTTTGGCGCTTGGCTTATCGCTTGGTTTGAATTTTGTCTTAGCTATTCGCTTGGCTAGGTGCTTGGTTTAGCTCTTGGCTTGGCGCTTGGCTTGGAGCTCGACTTGGCGCTTGGCTTAGAGCTTGGTTTTGCGCTCGGTTTGCAGCTTTGCTTGGCGCTTGGCTTAGCGCTTTGTTTGGCGCTTGGTTTGGCGCTTAGTTTAACGCCTGGGTTTGCGCTTGGCTTGATGCCTAGCTTGGGGCTTGAGTTTGCGCTTGGTTTGGCGCTTAGTTTAACGCCTGGGTTTGCGCTTGGCTTGGCGCTTGGATTGGCGCTTGGCATAGCGCTTGGCTTGGCGCGTGGCTTGCCGCTTGGCTTGGCGCTTGCGTTGGCGCTTAGCTTGGCGCTTAACCTAGCGCTCGGCTTGGCGCCTTGCTTGGCGATTGGCTTGGCGCTTGCTTTGGCGCTTGCGTGGGAGCTTGGCTTGGCGCTTGGCTTAGCACGTGGGTTGGCGCTTAGTGCTTGGCTTGTAGCTTGGCTTTGCGCTTAGCTTGGCGGTTGGCTAGGTGCTTGGTTTGGCGCTTGGTTTGGCGCTTGGCTTATCGCTTGTCTTGGATCTTGTCTTAGCTATTAGCTTGGCGCTTGGCTAGGTGCTTGAGTTAGCTCTTAGCTTGGCGCTTGGCTTGGAGCTGGGGTTGGCGCTTGGATTGGGGCTCGACTTTGCGTTTGGTTTGGCGCTTGGCGTGGACCTTCACTTATCGCTTGGCTTGCCGCTTGTTTTGGCGCTTGGTTTGCCACTTGGCTTGGCGCTTGGCTTGGCGCCTGGCTTGGTGCTTGGTTTTCTCGCTTGGTTTGGCGCTTGGCTTTGCGCTCTGTTTGGCGCTTGGCTTTGCGCTTGGTTTGGCGCTTGGCTTTTCGCTTGGCTTTGCGCTTCGTTTGGCGCTTGGCTTGGCGCTTGGCTTTACGCTTGGCTTAACGTTTGGCTTGGCGCTTGGCTTTGCGCTTTGTTTGGCGCTTAGTTTAACGCCTGGGTTTGCGCTTGGCTTGATGCCTAGCTTGGGGCTTGGGTTTGCGCTTGGTTTGGCGCTTAGTTTAACGCCTAGGTTTGCGTTTGGCTTGGCGCCCAGCTTGGGGCTTGGTTTGGCGCTTTACTTGACGCTAGGCTTATCGCTAGGCTTGGCGCTTGGGTTGGCGCTTGGGGTGGTGCTTGGTTTGACGCTTTACTTGGTGCTTCACTTGACGCTAGGCTTATCGCTTGGCTAGGCGCTTGGCTTGGCGTTTGGTTTGGCGCTTGGCTTGGCGCTTGGCTTGGCACCTGGTTTGGCGCTTGGCTTAGCGATTGGCTTAGCGCTGGGTTTGTCGCATGGCTTGGCATTTAGCTTGGCGCTTGGTTTAGCGCTTGGCTTAGCGCTTGATTTGGCGCTTGGCTTGGCGCTTAGTTTGGCGCTTAGTTTAACGCCCGGGTTTGCGCTTGGCTTGATGCCTAGCTTGGGGCTTGGGTTTACGCTTGGTTTGGCGCTTAGTTTAACGCCTGGGTTTGCGCTTGGCTTGGCGCCTAGCTTGGGGCTTCGTTTGGCGCTTCACTTGACGCTAGGCTTATCGCTTGGCTTGGCGCTTGGCTTGGCGTTTGGGTTGGCGCTTGGTTTGTCGCATGGCTTGGCACTTAGCTTGGCGCTTGGTTTGGCGCTTGGCTTGGCGCTTGGCTTGGCACCTGGTTTGGCGCTTGGCTTAGCGATTGGCTTTGCGCTGGGTTTGTCGCATGGCTTGGCATTTAGCTTGGCGCTTGGTTTAGCGCTTGGCTTAGCGCTTGATTTGGCGCTTGGCTTGGCGCTTAGTTTGGCGCTTAGTTTAACGCCCGGGTTTGCGCTTGGCTTGATGCCTAGCTTGGGGCTTGGGTTTACGCTTGGTTTGGCGCTTAGTTTAACGGCTGGGTTTGCGCTTGGCTTGGCGCCTAGCTTGGGGCTTCGTTTGGCGCTTCACTTGACGCTAGGCTTATATGCTTGGCTTGGCGCTTGGCTTGGCGTTTGGGTTGGCGCGTGGTTTGGCGCTTGGCTTGTCGCATGGCTTGGCACTTAGCTTGGCGCTTGGTTTGGCGCTTGGCTTGGCGTTTGGGTTGGCGCGTGGTTTGGCGCTTGGCTTGTCGCATGGCTTGGCACTTAACTTGGAGCTTGGTTTGGCGCTTGGCTTGGCGCTTGATTTGGCACTTGGTTTGGCGCTTGGCTTAGCGATTGGCTTTGTGCTGGGCTTGTCGCATGGTTTGGTACTTAGCTTGGCGCTTGGTTTGGCGCTTGGCTTAGCGCTTGATTTGGCGCTTGGCTTGGCGCTTGGTTTGGCGCTTGGCTTGGCGCTTGGATTGGCGCTTAGGTTGGCCCTTTACTTGGCGCTTGGGTTGGCGCTTTGTTTGGCGCTTGGCTTGGCGCTTGGCTTTGCGCTTGGCTTGGCGCTTAGCTTGGCGCTTGGCTTGGCGCTTGGCTTTGCGGTTGGCTTGGCGCTTGGCTTGGCACTTGGCTTTGCGCTTCGTTTGGCGCTTGGCTTAGGGCTTGGCTTTACGCTTGGCTTAACGCTTGGCTTGGCGCTTGGCTTTTCGCTTCGTTTGGCGCTTGGCTTGGCGCTTGGCTTTGCGCTTGGCTTGGCGCTTGGCTTTTCGCTTCGTTTGGCGCTTGGCTTTGCGCTTGGCTAGGCGCTTGATTTGGCGCTTAGTTTGGCGCTTGGCTTATCGCTTGGCTTGGATCTTGTCTTGGCTATTAGCTTGGCACTTGGCTAAGTGCTTGCTTTAGCGCTTGGCTTGGGGCTTGGCTTTACGCTTGGCTTAACGCTTGGCTTGGCGCTTGGCTAGGCGCTTGACTTGGCTCTTCGTTTGGCGCTTGGCTCGGGGCTTGGCTTTACGCTTGGCTTGGCGCTTGGCTTTGCGCTTGGCTTGGCGCTTGGCTTTGCGCTTGGCTTGGCGCTTGGCTTGGCACTTGGTTTGGCGCTTGGCTTAGCGATTGGCTTTGCGCTGGGTTTGTCGCATGGCTTGGCATTTAGCTTGGCGCTTGGTTTAGCGCTTGGCTTAGCGCTTGATTTGGCGCTTGGCTTGGCGCTTGGTTTGGCGCTTAGTTTAACGCCCGGGTTTGCGCTTGGCTTGATGCCTAGCTTGGGGCTTGGGTTTACGCTTGGTTTGGCGCTTAGTTTAACGCCTGGGTTTGCGCTTGGCTTGGCGCCTAGCTTGGGGCTTGGTTTGGCGCTTCACTTGACGCTAGGCTTATCGCTTGGCTTGGCGCTTGGCTTGGCGTTTGGGTTGGCGCGTGGTTTGGCGCTTGGCTTGTCGCATGGCTTGGCACTTAGCTTGGCGCTTGGTTTGGCGCTTGGCTTGGCGTTTGGGTTGGCGCGTGGTTTGGTGCTTGGCTTGTCGCATGGCTTGGTACTTAACTTGGCGCTTGGTTTGGCGCTTGGCTTGGCGCTTGATTTGGCACTTGGTTTGGCGCTTGGCTTAGCGATTGGCTTTGCGCTGGGCTTGTCGCATGGTTTGGTACTTAGCTTGGCGCTTGGTTTGGCGCTTGGCTTAGCGCTTGATTTGGCGCTTGGCTTGGCGCTTGGTTTGGCGCTTGGCTTGGCTCTTGGCTTCGCGCTTGGCTTGGCGCTTGGCTTGGCGATTAGCTTTGCGCCTGATTTATTGCTTGGCTTGGCGCTTGGATTGGCGCTTAGGTTGGCCCTTTACTTGGCGCTTGGGTTGGCGCTTGGCTTGGTGCTTGGTTTGGCGTTTCACTTGACGCTAGGCTTATCGCTTGGCTTGGCGCTTGGGTTGCCGCTTGGATTGGCGCTTGGGTTGGCCATTTACTTGGCGCTTGTCTTGGCGCTTATCTTGGCACTTGGCTTGGCGTTTGGCTTGGCGCTTGGCTTGGCGCTTGCCTTGGCGTTTGGCTTGGCGCTTGGCTTGGCGCTTATCTTGGCACTTGGCTTGGCGTTTGGCTTGGCGCTTGGCTTAGCGCTTGCCTTGGCGTTTGGCTTGGCGCTTGGCTTGGCGCTTAGCTTCGAGCTTGGCTTGCTGCCAGGGTTGGCGCTTGGCTTTGCGCTTGGTTTGGCGCTTGGCTTGGCGCTTGGCTTGGCGCTTGCCTTGGCGTTTGGCTTGGCGCTTGGCTTGGCGCTTAGCTTCGAGTTTGGCTTGCTGCCTGGGTTGGCGCTTGGCTTTGCGCTTGGTTTAGCGCTTGGATTGGGGCTTGGCTTTACGCTTGGCTTAACGCTTGGCTTGGAGCTTGGCTTGGCGCTTGGGTTTGCGCTTGGCTTGGCGCTTGGCTTTGCGCTTTGTTTGGCGCTTGCCTTGGCGCTTGGCTTTGCGCTTGGCTTGGCGCTTGGCTTGGCGCTTGGCTTGGCGCTTGGCTTTGCGGTTGGCTTGGCGCTTGGCTTGGCACTTGGCTTTGCGCTTCGTTTGGCGCTTGGCTTAGGACTTGGCTTTACGCTTGGCTTAACGCTTGGCTTGGCGCTTGGCTTTTCGCTTCGTTTGGCGCTTGGCTTGGCGCTTGGCTTTGCGCTTGGCTTGGCGCTTGGCTTTGCGCTTGGCTTGGCGCTTGGCTTTTCGCTTCGTTTGGCGCTTGGCTTTGCGCTTGGCTAGGCGCTTGACTTGGCGCTTTGTTTGGCGCTTGGCTTATCGCTTGGCTTGGATCTTGTCTTGGCTATTAGCTTGGCACTTGGCTAAGTGCTTGCTTTAGCGCTTGGCTTGGGGCTTGGCTTTACGCTTGGCTTAACGCTTGGCTTGGCGCTTGGCTTGGCGCTTGGCTTGGCGCTTGGCTTTGCGCTTGGCTTGGCGCTTGGCTTGGCGCTTGGCTTTGCGCTTGGCTTTGCGCTTGGCTTTTCGCTTCGTTTGGCGTTTGGCTTTGCGCTTGGCTAGGCGCTTGACTTGGCGCTTCGTTTGGCGCTTGGCTCGGGGCTTGGCTTTACGCTTGGCTTAACGCTTGGCTTGGCGCTTGGCTTGGCGCTTGGCTTGGCGCTTGGCTTTGCGCTTGGCTTGGCGCTTGGCTTGGCGCTTGGCTTAGCGCTTGGCTTGGCGCTTGGCTTTGCGCTTGGTTTGGCGCTTGGCTTCGCGCTTGGCTTGGCGCTTGGCTCTGCGTTTGGCTTGCCGCTTGTCTTGGCGCTTGGCTTGGCGCTTGGCTAGGCGCTTGACTTGACGTTAATTTTGGCGCTTGACTTGACGCTTGGCTTGGCGCTTGGATTTTCGCTTTGTTTGGCGCTTGGCTTAGCGCTTGGCTTTGCGCTTGGCTTGGCGCTTGGCTTTGCGCTTGGCTTGGAGCTTGGCTTTGCGCTTGGTTTGGCGCTTGGCTTCGCGCTTGGCTTGGCGCTTGGCTCTGCGTTTGGCTTGGCGCTTGGCTTGGCGCTTGGCTTGGCTCTTGGCTAGGCGCTTGACTTGACGTTTATTTTGGCGCTTGACTTGACGCTTAGCTTGGCGCTTTCTTGGCGCGTGGCTTGTCGCTTGGCTTAGCGCTTTTAATGGCGCGTGACTTGGTGCGTGGCTTGGCGCTTGGCTGGGCGTTTAGCTTGGCGCTTGGCTTGGCGCATGGCTTGGCGCTTTCCTTGGCGCGTGGCTTGGCGCTTGGCTGGGCGCTTGGCTTGGCGCTTGGCTGGGCGCTTGGCTTGGCGCTTAGCTTGACGCTTGGATTGGCGCTTTCCTTGGCGTTTTTTTTGGCGCGCAGTTTAGCGCTTGGCTTGGCGCTTTTCTTGGAGCGTGGCTTGGCGCGTGGCTTGGCGCTTGGCTGGGCGCTTGGCTTGGCGCTTAGCTTGACGCTTGGATTGGCGCTTTCCTTGGCGTTTTTTTTGGCGCGCAGTTTAGCGCTTGGCTTGGCGCTTGCCTTAACGCATGGCTTGACGCTTTCCTTGGCGCGTAGCTTGGCGCTCTCCTTGGCGCGTGGCTTAGCGCTTGGCTTGGCGCTTGGCTTTGCGCTTGGCTTGGAGCTTGGCTTTGCGCTTGGTTTGGCGCTTGGCTTCGCGCTTGGCTTGGCGCTTGGCTTGGCGCTTGGCTTGGCGCTTGGCTTTGCGCTTGGCTTGGCGCTTGGCTTGGCGCTTGGCTTAGCGCTTGGCTTGGCGCTTGGCTTTGCGCTTGGTTTGGCGTTTGGCTTCGCGCTTGGCTTGGCGCTTGGCTCTGCGTTTGGCTTGCCGCTTGTCTTGGCGCTTGGCTTGGCGCTTGGCTAGGCGCTTGACTTGACGTTAATTTTGGCGCTTGACTTGACGCTTGGCTTGGCGCTTGGATTTTCGCTTTGTTTGGCGCTTGGCTTAGCGCTTGGCTTTGCGCTTGGCTTGGCGCTTGGCTTTGCGCTTGGCTTGGAGCTTGGCTTTGCGCTTGGTTTGGCGCTTGGCTTCGCGCTTGGCTTGGCGCTTGGCTCTGCGTTTGGCTTGGCGCTTGGCTTGGCGCTTGGCTTGGCTCTTGGCTAGGCGCTTGACTTGACGTTTATTTTGGCGCTTGACTTGACGCTTGGCTTGGCGCTTTCTTGGCGCGTGGCTTGTCGCTTGGCTTAGCGCTTTTAATGGCGCGTGACTTGGTGCGTGGCTTGGCGCTTGGCTGGGCGTTTAGCTTGGCGCTTGGCTTGGCGCATGGCTTGGCGCTTTCCTTGGCGCGTGGCTTGGCGCTTGGCTGGGCGCTTGGCTTGGCGCTTGGCTGGGCGCTTGGCTTGGCGCTTAGCTTGACGCTTGGATTGGCGCTTTCCTTGGCGTTTTTTTTGGCGCGCAGTTTAGCGCTTGGCTTGGCGCTTTTCTTGGAGCGTGGCTTGGCGCGTGGCTTGGCGCTTGGCTGGGCGCTTGGCTTGGCGCTTAGCTTGACGCTTGGATTGGCGCTTTCCTTGGCGTTTTTTTGGCGCGCAGTTTAGCGCTTGGCTTGGCGCTTTTCTTGGAGCGTGGCTTGGCGCGTGGCTTGGCGCTTGGCTTGGCACTTGGCTTTGCGCTTCGTTTGGCGCTTGGCTTAGGGCTTGGCTTTACGCTTGGCTTAACGCTTGGCTTGGCGCTTGGCTTTTCGCTTCGTTTGGCGCTTGGCTTGGCGCTTGGCTTTGCGCTTGGCTTGGCGCTTGGCTTTTCGCTTCGTTTGGCGCTTGGCTTTGCGCTTGGCTAGGCGCTTGATTTGGCGCTTAGTTTGGCGCTTGGCTTATCGCTTGGCTTGGATCTTGTCTTGGCTATTAGCTTGGCACTTGGCTAAGTGCTTGCTTTAGCGCTTGGCTTGGGGCTTGGCTTTACGCTTGGCTTAACGCTTGGCTTGGCGCTTGGCTAGGCGCTTGACTTGGCTCTTCGTTTGGCGCTTGGCTCGGGGCTTGGCTTTACGCTTGGCTTGGCGCTTGGCTTTGCGCTTGGCTTGGCGCTTGGCTTTGCGCTTGGCTTGGCGCTTGGCTTGGCACTTGGTTTGGCGCTTGGCTTAGCGATTGGCTTTGCGCTGGGTTTGTCGCATGGCTTGGCATTTAGCTTGGCGCTTGGTTTAGCGCTTGGCTTAGCGCTTGATTTGGCGCTTGGCTTGGCGCTTGGTTTGGCGCTTAGTTTAACGCCCGGGTTTGCGCTTGGCTTGATGCCTAGCTTGGGGCTTGGGTTTACGCTTGGTTTGGCGCTTAGTTTAACGCCTGGGTTTGCGCTTGGCTTGGCGCCTAGCTTGGGGCTTGGTTTGGCGCTTCACTTGACGCTAGGCTTATCGCTTGGCTTGGCGCTTGGCTTGGCGTTTGGGTTGGCGCGTGGTTTGGCGCTTGGCTTGTCGCATGGCTTGGCACTTAGCTTGGCGCTTGGTTTGGCGCTTGGCTTGGCGTTTGGGTTGGCGCGTGGTTTGGTGCTTGGCTTGTCGCATGGCTTGGTACTTAACTTGGCGCTTGGTTTGGCGCTTGGCTTGGCGCTTGATTTGGCACTTGGTTTGGCGCTTGGCTTAGCGATTGGCTTTGCGCTGGGCTTGTCGCATGGTTTGGTACTTAGCTTGGCGCTTGGTTTGGCGCTTGGCTTAGCGCTTGATTTGGCGCTTGGCTTGGCGCTTGGTTTGGCGCTTGGCTTGGCGCTTGGCTTCGCGCTTGGCTTGGCGCTTGGCTTGGCGATTAGCTTTGCGCCTGATTTATTGCTTGGCTTGGCGCTTGGATTGGCGCTTAGGTTGGCCCTTTACTTGGCGCTTGGGTTGGCGCTTGGCTTGGTGCTTGGTTTGGCGTTTCACTTGACGCTAGGCTTATCGCTTGGCTTGGCGCTTGGGTTGCCGCTTGGATTGGCGCTTGGGTTGGCCATTTACTTGGCGCTTGTCTTGGCGCTTATCTTGGCACTTGGCTTGGCGTTTGGCTTGGCGCTTGGCTTGGCGCTTGCCTTGGCGTTTGGCTTGGCGCTTGGCTTGGCGCTTATCTTGGCACTTGGCTTGGCGTTTGGCTTGGCGCTTGGCTTAGCGCTTGCCTTGGCGTTTGGCTTGGCGCTTGGCTTGGCGCTTAGCTTCGAGCTTGGCTTGCTGCCAGGGTTGGCGCTTGGCTTTGCGCTTGGTTTGGCGCTTGGCTTGGCGCTTGGCTTGGCGCTTGCCTTGGCGTTTGGCTTGGCGCTTGGCTTGGCGCTTAGCTTCGAGCTTGGCTTGCTGCCTGGGTTGGCGCTTGGCTTTGCGCTTGGTTTAGCGCTTGGATTGGGGCTTGGCTTTACGCTTGGCTTAACGCTTGGCTTGGAGCTTGGCTTGGCGCTTGGGTTTGCGCTTGGCTTGGCGCTTGGCTTTGCGCTTTGTTTGGCGCTTGCCTTGGCGCTTGGCTTTGCGCTTGGCTTGGCGCTTGGCTTGGCGCTTGGCTTGGCGCTTGGCTTTGCGGTTGGCTTGGCGCTTGGCTTGGCACTTGGCTTTGCGCTTCGTTTGGCGCTTGGCTTAGGACTTGGCTTTACGCTTGGCTTAACGCTTGGCTTGGCGCTTGGCTTTTCGCTTCGTTTGGCGCTTGGCTTGGCGCTTGGCTTTGCGCTTGGCTTGGCGCTTGGCTTTGCGCTTGGCTTGGCGCTTGGCTTTTCGCTTCGTTTGGCGCTTGGCTTTGCGCTTGGCTAGGCGCTTGACTTGGCGCTTTGTTTGGCGCTTGGCTTATCGCTTGGCTTGGATCTTGTCTTGGCTATTAGCTTGGCACTTGGCTAAGTGCTTGCTTTAGCGCTTGGCTTGGGGCTTGGCTTTACGCTTGGCTTAACGCTTGGCTTGGCGCTTGGCTTGGCGCTTGGCTTGGCGCTTGGCTTTGCGCTTGGCTTGGCGCTTGGCTTGGCGCTTGGCTTTGCGCTTGGCTTTGCGCTTGGCTTTTCGCTTCGTTTGGCGCTTGGCTTTGCGCTTGGCTAGGCGCTTGACTTGGCGCTTCGTTTGGCGCTTGGCTCGGGGCTTGGCTTTACGCTTGGCTTAACGCTTGGCTTGGCGCTTGGCTTGGCGCTTGGCTTGGCGCTTGGCTTTGCGCTTGGCTTGGCGCTTGGCTTGGCGCTTGGCTTAGCGCTTGGCTTGGCGCTTGGCTTTGCGCTTGGTTTGGCGCTTGGCTTCGCGCTTGGCTTGGCGCTTGGCTCTGCGTTTGGCTTGCCGCTTGTCTTGGCGCTTGGCTTGGCGCTTGGCTAGGCGCTTGACTTGACGTTAATTTTGGCGCTTGACTTGACGCTTGGCTTGGCGCTTGGATTTTCGCTTTGTTTGGCGCTTGGCTTAGCGCTTGGCTTTGCGCTTGGCTTGGCGCTTGGCTTTGCGCTTGGCTTGGAGCTTGGCTTTGCGCTTGGTTTGGCGCTTGGCTTCGCGCTTGGCTTGGCGCTTGGCTCTGCGTTTGGCTTGGCGCTTGGCTTGGCGCTTGGCTTGGCTCTTGGCTAGGCGCTTGACTTGACGTTTATTTTGGCGCTTGACTTGACGCTTGGCTTGGCGCTTTCTTGGCGCGTGGCTTGTCGCTTGGCTTAGCGCTTTTAATGGCGCGTGACTTGGTGCGTGGCTTGGCGCTTGGCTGGGCGTTTAGCTTGGCGCTTGGCTTGGCGCATGGCTTGGCGCTTTCCTTGGCGCGTGGCTTGGCGCTTGGCTGGGCGCTTGGCTTGGCGCTTGGCTGGGCGCTTGGCTTGGCGCTTAGCTTGACGCTTGGATTGGCGCTTTCCTTGGCGTTTTTTTTGGCGCGCAGTTTAGCGCTTGGCTTGGCGCTTTTCTTGGAGCGTGGCTTGGCGCGTGGCTTGGCGCTTGGCTGGGCGCTTGGCTTGGCGCTTAGCTTGACGCTTGGATTGGCGCTTTCCTTGACGTTTTTTTTGGCGCGCAGTTTAGCGCTTGGCTTGGCGCTTGCCTTAACGCATGGCTTGACGCTTTCCTTGGCGCGTAGCTTGGCGCTCTCCTTGGCGCGTGGCTTAGCGCTTGGCTTGGCGCTTGGCTTTGCGCTTGGCTTGGAGCTTGGCTTTGCGCTTGGTTTGGCGCTTGGCTTCGCGCTTGGCTTGGCGCTTGGCTTGGCGCTTTGTTTGGCGCTTGGCTTAGCGCTTGGCTTTGCGCTTGGCTTGGCGCTTGGCTTTGCGCTTGGCTTGGAGCTTGGCTTTGCGCTTGGTTTGGCGCTTGGCTTCGCGCTTGGCTTGGCGCTTGGCTCTGCGTTTGGCTTGGCGCTTGGCTTGGCGCTTGGCTTGGCTCTTGGCTAGGCGCTTGACTTGACGTTTATTTTGGCGCTTGACTTGACGCTTGGCTTGGCGCTTTCTTGGCGCGTGGCTTGTCGCTTGGCTTAGCGCTTTTAATGGCGCGTGACTTGGTGCGTGGCTTGGCGCTTGGCTGGGCGTTTAGCTTGGCGCTTGGCTTGGCGCATGGCTTGGCGCTTTCCTTGGCGCGTGGCTTGGCGCTTGGCTGGGCGCTTGGCTTGGCGCTTGGCTGGGCGCTTGGCTTGGCGCTTAGCTTGACGCTTGGATTGGCGCTTTCCTTGGTGTTTTTTTTGGCGCGCAGTTTAGCGCTTGGCTTGGCGCTTTTCTTGCAGCGTGGCTTGGCGCGTGGCTTGGCGCTTGGCTGGGCGCTTGGCTTGGCGCTTAGCTTGACGCTTGGATTGGCGCTTTCCTTGGCGTTTTTTTTGGCGCGCAGTTTAGCGCTTGGCTTGGCGCTTGCCTTAACGCATGGCTTGACGCTTTCCTTGGCGCGTAGCTTGGCGCTCTCCTTGGCGCGTGGCTTAGCGCTTGGCTTGGCGCTTGGCTTGGCGCTTGGCTTGGCGTGTGGCTTGGCGCTTGGTTTGGTGTGTGGCTTGGTGCTTAGGTTAGCGCCTATTTTGACGCTTGGCTTGGCGCATGGTTTGGCGTTTGGTTTGGCGCTTGACTTGGCGTTTGGCTTGGCGCTTGGCATGGTGCTTGCTTTAACGCTTGGCTTGGCGCTTGACTTGGCGCTTGACTTGGCGCTTGGCTTGGCGCTTGGCATGGTGCTTGCTTTAACGCTTGGCTTGGCGCTTGACTTGGCGCTTGGTTTGGCGCTTGATTTGGCGCTTGGCTTGGCGCTTGGTTTGGCGCTTGGCTTGGCGCTTGACTTAGCGCTTGCCCTGGCGCTTGGCTTGGTGATTTCTTTGGCGCTTGGCTTGGTGCTCGATTTGGCGCTTGGCATGGTGCTTGCTTTAACGCTTGGCTTGGCGCTTGACTTGGCGCTTGGTTTGGCGCTTGATTTGGCGCTTGGCTTGGCGCTTGGTTTGGCGCTTGGCTTGGCGCTTGACTTAGCGCTTGCCCTGGCGCTTGGCTTGGTGATTTCTTTGGCGCTTGGCTTGGTGCTCGATTTGGCGCTTGACTTGGTGCTTGGTTGGGGGCTTGGCTTGGCGCTTGCCCTGGCGCTTGACTTGGCGCTTGGCTTGGCGCTTGGCATGGTGCTTGCTTTAACGCTTGGCTTGGCGCTTGACTTGGCGCTTGGTTTGGCGCTTGATTTGGCGCTTGGCTTGGCGCTTGGTTTGGCGCTTGGCTTGGCGCTTGACTTAGCGCTTGCCCTGGCGCTTGGCTTGGTGATTTCTTTGGCGCTTGGCTTGGTGCTCGATTTGGCGCTTGGCTTGGCGCTTGGTTTGGCGCTTCGCTTGTCGCTTGGCTTAGCGCTTGCCCTGGCGCTTGACTTGGTGATTTTTTGGCGCTTGGCTTGGTGCTCGATTTGGCGCTTGGCTTGGCGCTTGGCTTTGCGCTTGGCTTGGCGCTTGGCTTGGCGCATAGCTTGGCGCTCTCCTTGGCGCGTGGCTTGGCGCTTGGGTGGGCGATTGGCTTGGCGCTTGGCTTAGCGCTTGGCTTGACGCTTTTTTTGGAGCGTGGCTTGGCGCGTGGTTTGGCGCTTGGCTTAGCGTTTTTCTTGGCGCGTGGCTTGGCGTTTGGCTTGCTGCTTAGCTTGGGGCTTAGCTTGGCGCTTGGCTAGACGCTTGGCTTGGCGCTTTCTTGGCGCGTGGCTTGTCGTTTAACTTGGCGCTTTCTTGGAGCGTGGCTTGGCACTTGGTTAGGCGCTTGGCTTGGCGCTTGGCTTGGCGCTTTTTTTGGCGGGTTGCTTGGCGCTTGGCTGAGCGCTTGGCTTGGCATTTGGATTGGCGCTTGGTTTGGCGATCTCCTTGGAGCGTGGCTTAGCGCTTGGCTTGGCGCGTGGCTTAAAGCGTGGCTTGGCGCGTGGCTTAGCGCTTGGCTTGGCGCTTGGCTTGGCGCTTGGCTTGGCGTTTTTCTTGGCGCGTGGCTTGGCATTTGGCTTGGCGCTTGGCTTGGCGCTTGGTTTGGCGCTTTTGTTGGCGCGTTGCTTGGCGCTTGGCTGAGCGCTTGGCTTGGCGTTTAGATAGGCGCTTTTCTTATCGCGTGGTTTGTCGCTTGGCTTGGTGCTTTTTTTGGCATGTGGCTTGGCGCACGGCTTGGCGCTTTTCTTGGCGCGTGGTTTTGCGCCTGGCTTGGCGTTTGGCTTGGCGCTTGGCTTGGCGCATGGCTTGGCGTTCTCCTTGGCGCGTTGCTTGGCGCTTGGCTGGGCGTTTATTTTTGGCGCTTGGCTTGGCGCTTATCTTATCGCTTAGATTGGCGCTTGGCCTGGCGCATAGCTTGGCGTTTTGCTTGGCGTTTTTCTTGGCGCGTGGTTTTAAGCCTGGCTTGGCGCTTGGCTGGGCGCTTGGCTTGGCGCTTGGCTTGGCGTTTGGCTTGGCGCTTGGATTGGCGCATGGCTTGGCGTTCTCCTTGGCGCGTGGCTTGGCGCTCAGCTGGGCGTTCATTTATGGCGCTTGGCTTGGCGTTTGGCTTGGCGCATGGCTTAGCGTTCTCCTTGGCGCTTGGCTGGGCGCTTAACTTGGCGTTTTGCTTGGCGCTTTTCTTGGCGCGTGGCTTGGCGCTTGGCTGGACGCTTGGCTTGGCGCTTGGCTTGACGCTTTTCTTGGCGCGTGACTTGGCGCGTGGCTTGGCGCTTGGCTTGGCGCTTGGTTTGGCGCTTGGCTTGGCGCATGGCTTGGCGCTTGGCTTGGCGCTTGGCTTGGCGCTTGGCTTGGCGCTTGGCTTGGCGCTTGGCTTGACGCTTTTCTTGGCGCGTGACTTGGCGCGTGGCTTGGCGCTTGGCTTGGCGCTTGGTTTGGCGCTTGGCTTGGCGCATGGCTTGGCGCATGGCTTGGCGCTTGGCTTGGCGCTTGGCTTGGCGCTTGGCTTGGCGCTTCTCTTGGCGCGTGGCTTGTCGCTTGGCTTTGCGCTTTTCTTGGCGCGTAGTTTGGCACTTGGCTTGGCGCTTGGTTTGGCGCTTGGCTTGGCGCATGGCTTGGCGCTTGGCTTGGTGATTTTTTTCGCGCTTGCCCTGGCGCTTGGCTTGGTGATTTCTTTAACGCTTGGCTTGGCGCTTGGCTTGGCGCTTATCTTGGCGCTTTTCTTGGCGAGTGGCTAGTCGCTTGGCTTGGCGCATGGCGTGGCGCTTTTTTTGGCGCGTGGCTTGGCGCTTGGCTTGGCGCTTGGCTTGGCGCTTGGCTTGGCGCTGGGCTTGGCGCTTTTCTTGGCGCGTGGCTTGGCGCGTGGTTTGTCGATTGGTTTGGCGCTTTTTTTGGCGCGTGGCTTGGCGCTTGACTTGGCGCGTGGCTTGGCGCTTGGCTTGGCGCTTTTTTTGGCGCGTGGCTTGTCGCTTGGCTTGGCGCTTTTCTTTGCGCGTGGCTTGGCGCTGGGCTTGGCGCTCTTCTTGGCGCGTGGCTTGGCGCGTGGCTTGGCGCTTGGCTGGGCGCTTGGCTTGGCGCTGGGCTTGGCGCTTTCTTTTCGAAAGGCTTGTCGCTTGGTTTAGCGCTTTTCTTGGCGGGTGGCTTGGCACTTGGCTTGGCGCTTGGCTTGGCGCGTGGCTTGGCGCTTTTTTTGGACCGTGGCTTGGCGCGTGGCTTGGCGCTTGGCTGCTCGCTTGGCTTGGCGCTTTCCTTGGCGTTTTTTTTGGCGCGCAGCTTAGCGCTTGGCTTGGCGCTTGCCTTAACGCATGGCTTGACGCTCTCCTTGGCGCGTAGCTTGGCGCGTGGCTTGGCGCTTGGCTTGGCGCTTGGCTTGGCGCTTGGCTTGGCGCTTTTCTTGGAGCGTGGCTTGGCGCGTGGCTTGGCACTTGGTTTGGCGCTTGTCTTAACGCATGGCTTAACGCTTTCTTTGGCGCGTAGCTTGGCGCTCTCCTTGGCGCGTGGTTTGGCGCTTGTCTTAACGCATGGCTTGGCGCTTTCTTTGGCGCGTGGCTCGGCACTTGGCTTGGCGCTTGGCTTGGCGCTTGGCTTGGTGCTTCTCTTGCCGCTTGGTTTTTCGAATGGCTTAGCGCTTCCCTTGGCGCGTGGTTTGGCACTTGGCTGGGCGCTTGGCTTGGCGTGTGGCTTGGCGCTTGGTTTGGCGTGTGGCTTGGTGCTTAGGTTAGCGCCTATTTTGACGCTTGGCTTGGCGCTTGCTTTGGCGCTTGGCTTGGTGATTTTTTTCGCGCTTGCCCTGGCGCTTGGCTTGGTGATTTCTTTAACGCTTGGCTTGGCGCTTGGCTTGGCGCTTGGCTTGGCGCTTGGCTTGGCGCTTTTCTTGGCGAGTGGCTAGTCGCTTGGCTTGGCGCATGGCGTGGCGCTTTTTTTGGCGCGTGGCTTGGCGCTTGGCTTGGCGCTTGGCTTGGCGCTGAGCTTGGCGCTTTTCTTGGCGCGTGGCTTGACGCGTTGTTTGTCGATTGGTTTGGCGCTTTTTTTGGCGCGTGGCTTGGCGCTTGACTTGGCGCGTGGCTTGGCGCTTGGCTTGGCGCTTTTCCTGGCGCGTGGCTTGTCGCTTGGCTTGGCGCTTTTCTTTGCGCGTGGCTTGGCGCTGGGCTTGGCGCTCTTCTTGGCGCGTGGCTTGGCGCTTGGCTGGGCGCTTGGTTTGGCGCTGGGCTTGGCGCTTTCTTGGCGAAAGGCTTGTCGCTTGGTTTAGCGCTTTTCTTGGCGGGTGGCTTAGCACTTGGCTTGGCGCTTGGCTTGGCGCGTGGCTGGGCGCTTTTCTTGGAGCGTGGCTTGGCGCGTGGCTTGGCGCTTGGCTGCTCGCTTGGCTTGGCGCTTACCTTGGCGTTTTTTTTTTGACGCGCAGCTTAGCGCTTGGCTTGGCGCTTGCCTTAACGCATGGCTTGACGCTCTCCTTGGCGCGTAGCTTGGCGCTCTCCTTGGCGCGTGGCTTGGCGCTTGGCTTGGCGCTTGGTTAGGCGCTTGGCTTGGCGCTTGGCTTGGCGTGTGGCTTGGCGCTTTTCTTGGAGCGTGGCTTGGCGCGTGGCTTGGCACTTGGTTTGGCGCTTGTCTTAACGCATGGCTTGACGCTTTCTTTGGCGCGTGGCTCGGCACTTGGCTTGGCGCTTGGCTTGGCGCTTGGCTTGGTGCTTCTCTTGCCGCTTGGCTTTTCGAATGGCTTAGCGCTCCCCTTGGCGCGTGGCTTGGCGCTTGGCTTGGCGCTTGGTTAGGCGCTTGGCTTGGCGCTTGGCTTGGCGTGTGGCTTGGCGCTTTTCTTGGAGCGTGGCTTGGCGCGTGGCTTGGCACTTGGTTTGGCGCTTGTCTTAACGCATGGCTTGACGCTTTCTTTGGCGCGTGGCTTGGCACTTGGTTTGGCGCTTGTCTTAACGCATGGCTTGACGCTTTCTTTGGCGCGTGGCTCGGCACTTGGCTTGGCGCTTGGCTTTACGCTTGGTTTAACGTTTGGCTTGGCGCTTGGCTTTGCGCTTGGTTTGGCGCTTAGTTTAACGCCTGGGTTTGCGCTTGGCTTGATGCCTAGCTTGGGGCTTGGGTTTGCGCTTGGTTTGGCGCTTAGTTTAACGCCTAGGTTTGCGTTTGGCTTGGCGCCCAGCTTGGGGCTTGGTTTGGCGCTTTACTTGACGCTAGGCTTATCGCTAGGCTTGGCGCTTGGGTTGGCGTTTGGGGTGGTGCTTGGTTTGACGCTTTACTTGGTGCTTCACTTGACGCTAGGCTTATCGCTTGGCTAGGCGCTTGGCTTGGCGTTTGGTTTGGCGCTTGGCTTGGCGCTTGGCTTGGCACCTGGTTTGGCGCTTGGCTTAGCGATTGGCTTTGCGCTGGGTTTGTCGCATGGCTTGGCATTTAGCTTGGCGCTTGGTTTAGCGCTTGGCTTAGCGCTTGATTTGGCGCTTGGCTTGGCGCTTGGTTTGGCGCTTAGTTTAACGCCCGGGTTTGCGCTTGGCTTGATGCCTAGCTTGGGGCTTGGGTTTACGCTTGGTTTGGCGCTTAGTTTAACGCCTGGGTTTGCGCTTGGCTTGGCGCCTAGCTTGGGGCTTGGTTTGGCGCTTCACTTGACGCTAGGCTTATCGCTTGGCTTGGCGCTTGGCTTGGCGTTTGGGTTGGCGCGTGGTTTGGCGCTTGGCTTGTCGCATGGCTTGGCACTTAGCTTGGCGCTTGGTTTGGCGCTTGGCTTGGCGTTTGGGTTGGCGCGTGGTTTGGTGCTTGGCTTGTCGCATGGCTTGGTACTTAGCTTGGCGCTTGGTTTGGCGCTTGGCTTGGCGCTTGATTTGGCACTTGGTTTGGCACTTGGCTTAGCGATTGGCTTTGCGCTGGGCTTGTCGCATGGTTTGGTACTTAGCTTGGCGCTTGGTTTGGCGCTTGGCTTAGCGCTTGATTTGGCGCTTGGCTTGGCGCTTGGTTTGGCGCTTGGCTTGGCGCTTGGCTTCGCGCTTGGCTTGGCGCTTGGCTTGGCGATTAGCTTTGCGCCTGATTTATTGCTTGGCTTGGCGCTTGGATTGGCGCTTAGGTTGGCCCTTTACTTGGCGCTTGGGTTGGCGCTTGGCTTGGTGCTTGGTTTGGCGTTTCACTTGACGCTAGGCTTATCGCTTGGCTTGGCGCTTGGGTTGCCGCTTGGATTGGCGCTTGGGTTGGCCATTTACTTGGCGCTTGTCTTGGCGCTTATCTTGGCACTTGGCTTGGCGTTTGGCTTGGCGCTTGGCTTGGCGCTTGCCTTGGCGTTTGGCTTGGCGCTTGGCTTGGCGCTTATCTTGGCACTTGGCTTGGCGTTTGGCTTGGCGCTTGGCTTGGCGCTTGCCTTGGCGTTTGGCTTGGCGCTTGGCTTGGCGCTTAGCTTCGAGCTTGGCTTGCTGCCAGGGTTGGCGCTTGGCTTTGCGCTTGGTTTGGCGCTTGGCTTGGCGCTTGGCTTGGCGCTTGCCTTGGCGTTTGGCTTGGCGCTTGGCTTGGCGCTTAGCTTCGAGCTTGGCTTGCTGCCTGGGTTGGCGCTTGGCTTTGCGCTTGGTTTAGCGCTTGGATTGGGGCTTGGCTTTACGCTTGGCTTAACGCTTGGCTTGGAGCTTGGCTTGGCGCTTGGGTTTGCGCTTGGCTTGGCGCTTGGCTTTGCGCTTTGTTTGGCGCTTGCCTTGGCGCTTGGCTTTGCGCTTGGCTTGGCGCTTGGCTTGGCGCTTGGCTTGGCGCTTGGCTTTGCGGTTGGCTTGGCGCTTGGCTTGGCACTTGGCTTTGCGCTTCGTTTGGCGCTTGGCTTAGGACTTGGCATTACGCTTGGCTTAACGCTTGGCTTGGCGCTTGGCTTTTCGCTTCGTTTGGCGCTTGGCTTGGCGCTTGGCTTTGCGCTTGGCTTGGCGCTTGGCTTTTCGCTTCGTTTGGCGCTTGGCTTTGCGGTTGGCTTGGCGCTTGGCTTGGCACTTGGCTTTGCGCTTCGTTTGGCGCTTGGCTTAGGACTTGGCTTTACGCTTGGCTTAACGCTTGGCTTGGCGCTTGGCTTTTCGCTTCGTTTGGCGCTTGGCTTGGCGCTTGGCTTTGCGCTTGGCTTGGCGCTTGGCTTTTCGCTTCGTTTGGCGCTTGGCTTTGCGCTTGGCTAGGCGCTTGACTTGGCGCTTTGTTTGGCGCTTGGCTTATCGCTTGGCTTGGATCTTGTCTTGGCTATTAGCTTGGCACTTGGCTAAGTGCTTGCTTTAGCGCTTGGCTTGGGGCTTGGCTTTACGCTTGGCTTAACGCTTGGCTTGGCGCTTGGCTTGGCGCTTGGCTTGGCGCTTGGCTTTGCGCTTGGATTGGCGCTTGGCTTGGCGCTTGGCTTTGCGCTTGGCTTTGCGCTTGGCTTTTCGCTTCGTTTGGCGCTTGGTTTTGCGCTTGGCTAGGCGCTTGACTTGGCGCTTCGTTTGGCGCTTGGCTCGGGGCTTGGCTTTACGCTTGGCTTAACGCTTGGCTTGGCGCTTGGATTTTCCCTTCGTTTGGCGCTTGGCTTAGCGCTTGGCTTGGCGCTTGGCTTTGCGCTTGGTTTGGCGCTTGGCTTCGCGCTTGGCTTGGCGCTTGGCTCTGCGTTTGGCTTGCCGCTTGTCTTGGCGCTTGGCTTGGCGCTTGGCTAGGCGCTTGACTTGACGTTAATTTTGGCGCTTGACTTGACGCTTGGCTTGGCGCTTGGATTTTCGCTTTGTTTGGCGCTTGGCTTAGCGCTTGGCTTTGCGCTTGGCTTGGCGCTTGGCTTTGCGCTTGGCTTGGAGCTTGGCTTTGCGCTTGGTTTGGCGCTTGGCTTCGCGCTTGGCTTGGCGCTTGGCTCTGCGTTTGGCTTGGCGCTTGGCTTGGCGCTTGGCTTGGCTCTTGGCTAGGCGCTTGACTTGACGTTTATTTTGGCGCTTGACTTGACGCTTGGCTTGGCGCTTTCTTGGCGCGTGGCTTGTCGCTTGGCTTAGCGCTTTTAATGGCGCGTGACTTGGTGCGTGGCTTGGCGCTTGGCTGGGCGTTTAGCTTGGCGCTTGGCTTGGCGCATGGCTTGGCGCTTTCCTTGGCGCGTGGCTTGGCGCTTGGCTGGGCGCTTGGCTTGGCGCTTGGCTTGGCGCGTGGCTTGGCGCTTTTCTTGGAGCGTGGCTTGGCGCGTGGCTTGGCGCTTGGCTGGGCGCTTGGCTTGGCGCTTAGCTTGACGCTTGGATTGGCGCTTTCCTTGGCGTTTTTTTTGGCGCGCAGTTTAGCGCTTGGCTTGGCGCTTGCCTTAACGCATGGCTTGACGCTTTCCTTGGCGCGTAGCTTGGCGCTCTCCTTGGCGCGTGGCTTAGCGCTTGGCTTGGCGCTTGGCTTGGCGCTTGGCTTGGCGTGTGGCTTGGCGCTTGGTTTGGTGTGTGGCTTGGTGCTTAGGTTAGCGCCTATTTTGACGCTTGGCTTGGCGCATGGTTTGGCGTTTGGTTTGGCGCTTGACTTGGCGTTTGGCTTGGCGCTTGGCATGGTGCTTGCTTTAACGCTTGGCTTGGCGCTTGACTTGGCGCTTGACTTGGCGCTTGGCTTGGCGCTTGGCATGGTGCTTGCTTTAACGCTTGGCTTGGCGCTTGACTTGGCGCTTGGTTTGGCGCTTGATTTGGCGCTTGGCTTAGCGCTTGGTTTGGCGCTTGGCTTGGCGCTTGACTTAGCGCTTGCCCTGGCGCTTGGCTTGGTGATTTCTTTGGCGCTTGGCTTGGTGCTCGATTTGGCGCTTGGCATGGTGCTTGCTTTAACGCTTGGCTTGGCGCTTGACTTGGCGCTTGGTTTGGCGCTTGATTTGGCGCTTGGCTTGGCTCTTGGTTTGGCGCTTGGCTTGGCGCTTGACTTAGCGCTTGCCCTGGCGCTTGGCTTGGTGATTTCTTTGGCGCTTGGCTTGGTGCTCGATTTGGCGCTTGACTTGGTGCTTGGTTGGGGGCTTGGCTTGGCGCTTGCCCTGGCGCTTGACTTGGCGCTTGGCTTGGCGCTTGGCATGGTGCTTGCTTTAACGCTTGGCTTGGCGCTTGACTTGGCGCTTGGTTTGGCGCTTGATTTGGCGCTTGGCTTGGCGCTTGGTTTGGCGCTTGGCTTGGCGCTTGACTTAGCGCTTGCCCTGGCGCTTGGCTTGGTGATTTCTTTGGCGCTTGGCTTGGTGCTCGATTTGGCGCTTGGCTTGGCGCTTGGTTTGGCGCTTCGCTTGTCGCTTGGCTTAGCGCTTGCCCTGGCGCTTGACTTGGTGATTTTTTTGGCGCTTGGCTTGGTGCTCGATTTGGCGCTTGGCTTGGCGCTTGGCTTTGCGCTTGGCTTGGCGCTTGGCTTGGCGCATAGCTTGGCGCTCTCCTTGGCGCGTGGCTTGGCGCTTGGGTGGGCGATTGGCTTGGCGCTTGGCTTAGCGCTTGGCTTGACGCTTTTTTTGGAGCGTGGCTTGGCGCGTGGTTTGGCGCTTGGCTTAGCGTTTTTCTTGGCGCGTGGCTTGGCGTTTGGCTTGCTGCTTAGCTTGGGGCTTAGCTTGGCGCTTGGCTAGACGCTTGGCTTGGCGCTTTCTTGGCGCGTGGCTTGTCGTTTAACTTGGCGCTTTCTTGGAGCGTGGCTTGGCACTTGGTTAGGCGCTTGGCTTGGCGCTTGGCTTGGCGCTTTTTTTGGCGGGTTGCTTGGCGCTTGGCTGAGCGCTTGGCTTGGCATTTGGATTGGCGCTTGGTTTGGCGATCTCCTTGGAGCGTGGCTTAGCGCTTGGCTTGGCGCGTGGCTTAAAGCGTGGCTTGGCGCGTGGCTTAGCGCTTGGCTTGGCGCTTGGCTTGGCGTTTTTCTTGGCGCGTGGCTTGGCATTTGGCTTGGCGCTTGGCTTGGCGCTTGGTTTGGCGCTTTTGTTGGCGCGTTGCTTGGCGCTTGGCTGAGCGCTTGGCTTGGCGTTTAGATAGGCGCTTTTCTTATCGCGTGGTTTGTCGCTTGGCTTGGTGCTTTTTTTGGCATGTGGCTTGGCGCACGGCTTGGCGCTTTTCTTGGCGCGTGGTTTTGCGCCTGGCTTGGCGTTTGGCTTGGCACTTGGCTTGGCGCATGGCTTGGCGTTCTCCTTGGCGCGTTGCTTGGCGCTTGGCTGGGCGTTTATTTTTGGCGCTTGGCTTGGCGCTTATCTTATCGCTTAGATTGGCGCTTGGCCTGGCGCATAGCTTGGCGTTTTGCATGGCGTTTTTCTTGGCGCGTGGTTTTAAGCCTGGCTTGGCGCTTGGCTGGGCGCTTGGCTTGGCGCTTGGCTTGGCGTTTGGCTTGGCGCTTGGATTGGCGCATGGCTTGGCGTTCTCCTTGGCGCGTGGCTTGGCGCTCAGCTGGGCGTTCATTTATGGCGCTTGGCTTGGCGTTTGGCTTGGCGCATGGCTTAGCGTTCTCCTTGGCGCTTGGCTGGGCGCTTGGCTTGGCGTTTTGCTTGGCGCTTTTCTTGGCGCGTGGCTTGGCGCTTGGCTGGACGCTTGGCTTGGCGCTTGGCTTGACGCTTTTCTTGGCGCGTGACTTGGCGCGTGGCTTGGCGCTTGGCTTGGCGCTTGGTTTGGCGCTTGGCTTGGCGCATGGCTTGGCGCTTGGCTTGGCGCTTGGCTTGGCGCTTGGCTTGGCGCTTGGCTTGGCGCTTGGCTTGACGCTTTTCTTGGCGCGTGACTTGGCGCGTGGCTTGGCGCTTGGCTTGGCGCTTGGTTTGGCGCTTGGCTTGGCGCATGGCTTGGCGCATGGCTTGGCGCTTGGCTTGGCGCTTGGCTTGGCGCTTGGCTTGGCGCTTCTCTTGGCGCGTGGCTTGTCGCTTGGCTTTGCGCTTTTCTTGGCGCGTAGTTTGGCACTTGGCTTGGCGCTTGGTTTGGCGCTTGGCTTGGCGCATGGCTTGGCGCTTGGCTTGGCGCTTGGCTTGGTGATTTTTTTCGCGCTTGCCCTGGCGCTTGGCTTGGTGATTTCTTTAACGCTTGGCTTGGCGCTTGGCTTGGCGCTTATCTTGGCGCTTTTCTTGGCGAGTGGCTAGTCGCTTGGCTTGGCGCATGGCGTGGCGCTTTTTTTGGCGCGTGGCTTGGCGCTTGGCTTGGCGCTTGGCTTGGCGCTGGGCTTGGCGCTTTTCTTGGCGCGTGGCTTGGCGCGTGGTTTGTCGATTGGTTTGGCGCTTTTTTTGGCGCGTGGCTTGGCGCTTGACTTGGCGCGTGGCTTGGCGCTTGGCTTGGCGCTTTTTTTGGCGCGTGGCTTGTCGCTTGGCTTGGCGCTTTTCTTTGCGCGTGGCTTGGCGCTGGGCTTGGCGCTCTTCTTGGCGCGTGGCTTGGCGCGTGGCTTGGCGCTTGGCTGGGCGCTTGGCTTGGCGCTGGGCTTGGCGCTTTCTTTTCGAAAGGCTTGTCGCTTGGTTTAGCGCTTTTCTTGGCGGGTGGCTTGGCACTTGGCTTGGCGCTTGGCTTGGCGCGTGGCTTGGCGCTTTTTTTGGACCGTGGCTTGGCGCGTGGCTTGGCGCTTGGCTGCTCGCTTGGCTTGGCGCTTTCCTTGGCGTTTTTTTTTGGCGCGCAGCTTAGCGCTTGGCTTGGCGCTTGCCTTAACGCATGGCTTGACGCTCTCCTTGGCGCGTAGCTTGGCGCGTGGCTTGGCGCTTGGCTTGGCGCTTGGCTTGGCGCTTGGCTTGGCGCTTTTCTTGGAGCGTGGCTTGGCGCGTGGCTTGGCACTTGGTTTGGCGCTTGTCTTAACGCATGGCTTAACGCTTTCTTTGGCGCGTAGCTTGGCGCTCTCCTTGGCGCGTGGTTTGGCGCTTGTCTTAACGCATGGCTTGGCGCTTTCTTTGGCGCGTGGCTCGGCACTTCGCTTGGCGCTTGGCTTGGCGCTTGGCTTGGTGCTTCTCTTGCCGCTTGGTTTTTCGAATGGCTTAGCGCTTCCCTTGGCGCGTGGCTTGGCACTTGGCTGGGCGCTTGGCTTGGCGTGTGGCTTGGCGCTTGGCTTGGCGCTTGCTTTGGCGCTTGGCTTGGTGATTTTTTTCGCGCTTGCCCTGGCGCTTGGCTTGGTGATTTCTTTAACGCTTGGCTTGGCGCTTGGCTTGGCGCTTGGCTTGGCGCTTTTCTTGGCGAGTGGCTAGTCGCTTGGCTTGGCGCATGGCGTGGCGCTTTTTTTGGCGCGTGGCTTGGCGCTTGGCTTGGCGCTTGGCTTGGCGCTGAGCTTGGCGCTTTTCTTGGCGCGTGGCTTGGCGCGTTGTTTGTCGATTGGTTTGGCGCTTTTTTTGGCGCGTGGCTTGGCGCTTGACTTGGCGCGTGGCTTGGCGCTTGGCTTGGCGCTTTTCCTGGCGCGTGGCTTGTCGCTTGGCTTGGCGCTTTTCTTTGCGCGTGGCTTGGCGCTGGGCTTGGCGCTCTTCTTGGCGCGTGGCTTGGCGCGTGGCTTGGCGCTTGGCTGGGCGCTTGGTTTGGCGCTGGGCTTGGCGCTTTCTTGGCGAAAGGCTTGTCGCTTGGTTTAGCGCTTTTCTTGGCGGGTGGCTTAGCACTTGGCTTGGCGCTTGGCTTGGCGCGTGGCTGGGCGCTTTTCTTGGAGCGTGGCTTGGCGCGTGGCTTGGCGCTTGGCTGCTCGCTTGGCTTGGCGCTTACCTTGGCGTTTTTTTTTTGACGCGCAGCTTAGCGCTTGGCTTGGCGCTTGCCTTAACGCATGGCTTGACGCTCTCCTTGGCGCGTAGCTTGGCGCTCTCCTTGGCGCGTGGCTTGGCGCTTGGCTTGGCGCTTGGTTAGGCGCTTGGCTTGGCGCTTGGCTTGGCGTGTGGCTTGGCGCTTTTCTTGGAGCGTGGCTTGGCGCGTGGCTTGGCACTTGGTTTGGCGCTTGTCTTAACGCATGGCTTGACGCTTTCTTTGGCGCGTGGCTCGGCACTTGGCTTGGCGCTTGGCTTGGCGCTTGGCTTGGTGCTTCTCTTGCCGCTTGGCTTTTCGAATGGCTTAGCGCTCCCCTTGGCGCGTGGCTTGGCGCTTGGCTTGGCGCTTGGTTAGGCGCTTGGCTTGGCGCTTGGCTTGGCGTGTGGCTTGGCGCTTTTCTTGGAGCGTGGCTTGGCGCGTGGCTTGGCACTTGGTTTGGCGCTTGTCTTAACGCATGGCTTGACGCTTTCTTTGGAGCGTGGCTTGGCACTTGGTTTGGCGCTTGTCTTAACGCATGGCTTGACGCTTTCTTTGGCGCGTGGCTCGGCACTTGGCTTGGCGCTTGGCTTGGCGCTTGGCTTGGTGCTTCTCTTGCCGCTTGGCTTTTCGAATGGCTTGGCGCTCTTCTTGGCGCGTGGCTTGGCGCGTGGCTTGGCGCTTGGCTTGGCGCTTGGTTAGGCGCTTGGCTTGGCGCTTGGCTTGGCGTGTGGCTTGGCGCTTTTCTTGGAGCGTGGCTTGGCGCTCTCCTTGGCGCGTGGTTTGGCGCTTGTCTTAACGCATGGCTTGGCGCTTTCTTTGGCGCGTGGCTCGGCACTTGGCTTGGCGCTTGGCTTGGCGCTTGGCTTGGTGCTTCTCTTGCCGCTTGGCTTTTCGAATGGCTTAGCGCTCCCCTTGGCGCGTGGCTTGGCGCTTGGCTGGGCGCTTGGCTTGGCGTGTGGCTTGGCGCTTGGTTTGGCGTGTGGCTTGGTGCTTAGGTTAGCGCCTATTTTGACGCTTGGCTTGGCGCTTGGTTTGGCGCTTGACTTGGCGCTTGGCTTGACGCTTGCATGGTGGTTGCTTTGGCGCTTGGCTTGGCGCTTGGTTTGGCGCTTGACTTGACGTTTACTTTGGCGCTTGATTTGGCGCTTGGCTTGGCGCTTGGTTTGGCGCTTGTTTTGGCGCTTGGCTTATCGCTTGGCTTGGATCTTGTTTTGGCTATTAGCTTGGCACTTGGCTAAG
>OW679202.1:85939801-86113463 GCA_940337035.1 Agriotes lineatus
TCTATTTTATATCAACCTCCGGTGAGAGCGTGCCTTAAGTGTTTTGTTTTGTGGCGTTTATTTACTTACGCTTTTGTTGTCGCCTAGGAGTAGAACTGAACGGTTTTTTGAAGCAAATTCTATGTGTTAGGTTGGAACGCCATATTTTCTACTTAAGTTTCCATTTGTTATAATTTCTGCATAGAAACGATCCCAGTAGTGAAATGCGTATTATTCAAAGTTTTTAGTTTTCCAACATTATTATAAGGGGACCCAAATATTGAATTTGACAGCAAATGTATTTGAATTAGTTTCTATCATTTAATAATAGTTGCTAGGATGTAGAGACCCGACTCATGAGATTTATAAACGCATTTATTTATAATATCCAAATAAGTATAACATATATCATAACATAAACACTACGTTATATACTTAGGAACTCTGATCAACAACATGGGTGACTGCTCATCGGGAATAATCAGGCGAATCCAAATAAACAAAAATGCTATAAGCTAGAAAAACTTTGGAAAGATGATCAAGCATGTTAGAACAATTCTATTAAAGCAGTTACTTTTGGTACTTTAGCCTCAAATCCTAGCATTTTCACGAGTCCCGCAAGTTAAATTCGTAATCTAGTGGTAATGTTATCAAAATTCATTTGTTTTTTTTTTTTTTTTTGTAATTGTGATTAAGCCAGATCAGCAATATTTTGCTATACATGGCTGATTGATCTACTTATTTACATGTTGTATTAATAATTACTAATGGCTGCAACCGCACTAATTTAATACTGTTTTATGATAATTGTGTTCATTGGAGTGTATTTATTCACTTGATCATTTTGCATATTATAGTGGTGCACTGATTTTTAATTATCACTGTTTTCTGGTTCGCTGGATAAGAGTAGAACATCCTGAGGAAGTTTTCGCTTGAGCCTGATATGTATATTTTGTCGTCCAGTGTTGTAGGTTATTGCACCGGTACAGTTTCTTATGTGTTTGAAATATTTTCTCGCTATGTTCTTCACATAGTCTCGTATGGTAGGTAGTCCCGCTTCTCGATGAAGTTGAGTGTTGCGTATGTACCACGGTGCGTTGAAAATTATTCTTAAAACTTTATTTTGAAAGGTCTGTACTTTTTTCATTTGGGTGTTAGATGCTGCTCCCCATATTTGACAGGCGTAGGTGATTACAGGTCTCAAGATGGACTCATATATCAGCATGCCACATTCTGGTTTAAGTGTCCATTTTCTGTTAATAATTGGATATAGCATGCCCAGCTGAGTGTAAACCTGATTTAACTTTTTGTTTATGTGAAAAGCCCATGTGAGCTTTTTGTCCAAATAGACGCCCAAGTACTTGACGGCGTTATCATCAGGATTCCATTCAATTTGCTGATCGAAAAGAACAAGATTAGGCGGTTTAACAGGTCTGCGTAATGTAAAAATCTTTGATTCGCATTTGGTGGGATTAAGCGTAATACACCATTTGCTAAACCACTCGCTTAGTTGGTTGATGCTATTTTGTAGTTGTTGAGTTGCTAGGAGTATGTCCGTGTGTTGTGTTATAAGGACAGTATCATCGGCATACATTGCGACGGTTGAATTAGTGGGTTCATGTAGATCACGCACGAATATATTAAACAATGTTGGTCCTAATATAGAGCCTTGAGGTACTCCAGCATTGATGTTCTTCTGTGCTGACAAAGTGGTATTGATTCTTACAGAAAAACTTCGGTGTGCGAGGAAAGATTTAACGATGTGTAGTATGTAGCTAGGAACGTTACAGCTGACCATCTTGAAAAGAAGTCCATCTATCCAAACACGGTCGAAAGCTTGGGCGATGTCGAGGAATATTGCTACGGTATGTTGTTTATTTTCAAATCCATTTTCGATCAGTTCTGATATACGCGATAATTGCTGGATAGTAGAGTGCTGTTTACGGAAGCCATATTGAAACACAGGTAGTGTTTGGTTATCTGTGAGAAACTGAGTAAGTCGAACAAGGATAATCTTCTTTAGAAGTTTAGCTAAGGTAGATAGGAGACTAATGGGCCGATATCCGTTTGGATCTTTATGATTTTTCCCTGGTTTGGGAAAGAGAAGCACATGGGCATGTTTCCAGATATTTGGGAAATATCCAAGTCTCAAGCAGCCATTAAATACTATAGTAAGACTTGTTGTAGCTTTTTTTGGAAGATTTTTGAGAACAACGTTTGGAATGAGATCAGGTCCAGGAGACTTTTTTAAGGAAAGGCTTTTTATTAGTGACCCAATTTCGGTTGGGGTAGTAGGATCTATTAACCCAGGACTATCTGGGAACGAAGTATTTAGCTGTCTTGTAATTTCTTGGGCAAATGCTCTATTGTTTTCAGCAATTGGCGTGGCAAATGTGCCTTCTAGGTGATTGGCAAAAAGGTTTGCTTTTTCTTGATCAGAAGCATAGATCTGGTTGTTGACTTCGATATTTGATATTTGAGGCTCTTGTTGTAGGATCCGTTTAGTTGCTAACCACATGGTTGGGTCTCTGGGTTGAAGACTAGTTATGTAATTTCTGTAGCTATCGAATCTATATTTATCTAAGGTGCTCTTTACTTCTCGATTTTCACGATTTAGCTGTGCTTTAATCAAGGGGTCCCTTGTTCTGTTCCATATCCTCCTCAGTCTGTTTTTATTATTAATTAATTTTAAAATGCAATCTGGTGGGTTCAAAAAGTTTATTTTACGTTTGATTTGGATTTTTGTGGATTGGTTTATTGAAATTTTTATCGAATTATTGAATTGACTTATGGCAGTGTCAATATCTTCTTCTGATGTAATTAAAGTAGGGCAGGTTATTGCTTTTTGCAACACTTCTCTGAACTGTTCCCAATCTACACGACCGTTTATTAATCTTGGTAACATCTGCTTGATCATGGGGGAGTTATGAAAGGTTATTAATATAGGTAGATGGTCAGATTCTAGCTCTGCAATTACCGTTTGCGATATGGGTAGGCAAAAGTTTTTAAGAAGGCAGATATCTAATATGTCGGAGCGATGATCTCTGCGGTATGGATAATGAGTTGGTTCACTAGGTGCTGAAATCTGAATGGCGTGGTTTGAGAGATACATTTGAAGCCTGATGCCGCTTGGATTATTGCTATTGCAGCCCCAGAGGATATTTTTGGAGTTAAAGTCGCCAATTGCTAGTGTAGGGATATCGCTTTGGAAAAGTGTTGCAATATCTGCTTCCTGTAGTCGCTGTTTCGGTTGTTTGTAAACTGCAAAGTTGTTGATGCTGGTCTTATTTTTTAGAAGTAAATTAATCCTCACTGCTTCGATATTTTGCAGAGTAGGCAGTTCAAGTAGGTGAGCGCATATAGAGCGTTTTATGATTATTGCGACCCCTCCTGAAGCAAAGTGAGTTGCTCGATCTCGACGATATACAAAATATTGTGGTATTCTAAACTGTTCGTTTTCTGCTAGGTGAGATTCAGTAATAATCATAATATCGATGTCATGTCTGGCTAAGAAGGCTATAACCAATGATCTTTGGTTGGATAAACCATTAGCATTGTAATTTACAATGATGGTGTTAGATAAGAGATTGGGGGAATTATTTTCCATTAAAAAGTGAGGGAATAAGTGCTACTACTGCGACGGGGCTCAACACTAATTATGCAATAGTTTAGTTTAGTTAAATTAAAAATTTCTTTGGATTTTTCATTTTTTGTTAATTCGACCGCACATATAGGAATTGGTTGTTTGTTTTTCAACAGCCTGGTGACTTTGAGTACTGTAAATTCCTTTACAGATAATTCATCTGCTATTTCCTGTGTTGTGATTGAGACGGGTACGTTTCTTATTACTACTGATAACTTCAAGTTTTCGGGATTGCGAAAGGAGTAATATGTAATTTTCTCTTTGTTATCGTCGTAAAATTTCGTGAGTAGGCGATAATCATCCATATCTGTTAAATTAATGCGGAGTTGTGATCCGTGATTTGTTATTGTGAACTCCTTTTTTACCGTTGATTTGATATCAGAAATTACAGCTTGGCAGTTGTTAGCTCCTTGAAGAAATAGCGGAGGAATTTTGCGTGGTTTAGTAGTCACATTTAGCTGTTCTGCATTGTTATCGTCGTTATTGTTAGCTGGGTCAACGTGTGCCGGGAGATAATATTTATTTTGACTGAGAAGTTCAGTGCTATTAAAGGAATACTTTTTGTTTTGATTTTCTGAGGGAGGTGAGGTATTTGGCCGTTTAGAACTGTTAGGGTTGTTTGGGCTAATTGTCTGGATGTCTTCCATGGGAGTGTCCTTGTTGAGAAGAAGTGTGGGTTTTTTGATGTATAAGTTTGCCATATTTGATAAAATATTGATAAAACTTGCGGCCTGGCGTAGCCGAAGGCTAGCCGCGTTATTAAGTTAAATTTTACTGCTTTCGGTAATAATAAATTGTATAGCACTTGTAAATAAAAAGAAGCAATCCTTACTGTGTGATAGCGATGACACGCAGGTTAAACTATTTCACGTTCAGCGCACTGATAAATCAACCACTCACGGCGAGGTCTCAGCGTGACTCTGGGTAAAGTTAAAATTACAGACACTTAATTATATAAAAACATGGGACAAAAACTCGTTTACAGAATGAAAAGCATTGGACACTAACAATTTCTTGACACAGGAAACAAATTTTTTTATACTAGTAGGTAGCTTGTTGTATAATTTAGCCCCCATATAGTAAGGGCTTGATTTGTAAAGCTCTAGTCTGTGTATGTCGTATTGCATATTTTGGCCATGGCGAGTATTATAATTGCGATATTCATTTTGTAGGTTAAAGTTGGAGAAATTTTGTCTCACAAATTTTAAACTTTCTAATATATAAATACAAGGAAAAGTGAGTATTTGTTCTCTGATAAAAATTTGTTTACAAGTCTCTCTATATTTTTGACCAAACATACAACATAAGACTCTTTTTTGCATTATAAATACTCTGCAGCTGATGCGTGTCTATACAAAATAACAGATTCAAAATTTGAGTAATAAAAAGTCTTTGTGATGTCTTTGCTAGTGATAGCATGGAGTCTTTTCAGTGCAAAACAAGTATTTGCACATTTGTTACAAACATAATTAACGTGACCCCGCCATGATAGTGATATGTCTATGTGTATTCCCAGTAGTTTGAAACTTGTTACTTGTTCAATTAATTAGAGGACTACTCGTATAATTGGCAGTATGTGGGTGAAATTGTAGGGTATGTGTTGTTCTTGGTTAATTTTCAAGTGAATACTACTAAGATAGTTATAAATTGTTTAGCTGTCGATTAACGTCGCCTTCATCTTTGTTGTTGTCATATCATCTGTGAATTCGCAGTGAGATGTAGAGAGATGATTATCTAGATCATTACAATATAGTAAAAATAACAACAGGCCGAAACCACTTCCCTGTGGAGCACCAACATCAATTATAAGTTTATCAGAATTTTGACCAAGAAAGTTAACAAACTGTTTTCTATTGTTTAGATATGACCTTAATAAATTATTGTATTTTCCACGTAGTCCGTAACTTTCCATTTTTTTAACAGAATTTCATGGTCAACGCTATCAAAATCTTTTGACAGATCCACAAAGAGAGCTACCACTGTGTTATTTTTATCTACTTGCCTATAAATTATATCAAGAACACTTAGTACAGCTGACATAGTCGATTTGTTATGCCTAAAACCATGCTGAGTTTGATGAGAGAGTACTAAGTTCTAAAAAATGTTTTATCCTTTTAGCTCGAATGTTTTCAATAATTTTGGAAAACCCCGACGAAAGTGAAATTGGGCAATAGTTGGAAAGTAATTTTTGATCACCTTTTTAAAATAGAGCAATGACTTTAGAGATCTTTAACATATTTGGAAAGCAGCCTTCAGTGATACAGATGTTGATTATATGACATAGTGGTTTAACTAACTGAATAGCACACTTTTTTATGATAGAAGTAGAGAATTGATCAGGACCAGATGAGTTAGTATTTTTTAATTCATTTATAATACTAATGACTTCAGATTCAATAGCTGCCACAAGAAAAATAGTTTTGTCTGTAAAATTTGATTCCATTGTATAGTTGTTACTGTTGTTGACATTTTGTTTGTTCATACTTATCTCCTTTGGCAAATTCACAAAGACATTGTTATACGCATTGGCTATTTCCTTCTTATCTACATCTTCAACTTTATTTATTATTCTATTATTATTTTCTGTATGTTTTTTTAAAATTTTTTAATGAAGAACTTATGATGTTCCATACCAATTTTGATCTGTTATTGGAATGCAGTATTTGATTATTAGATACAATTGTTTTGCAAGTCGAATTATGTCTATAAATTTTTTTGTACGTGTTATAAAAGTTTAAACTAATTAATCTTTGTTTTTGCTGTATATACAACAATACAACTTTTTAAGGTTAGCTAGTGATACTTTTATACCTGTTATCCAGTTTTTAGTTTTGCAAAGATTATGTTTTGTTTTAGTAACAAGTTTAAAACTAAGATCATAGTAATATAGTAGTGTATTATTAAAAATACTAAACTTATTATTATCCCCATTACAGTTTATGAGATTATGCCAATCTTCAGTTTCAAGATAATTCATAAATAGTTTGATGTTTTTCTTTGAGAACAATCGACTTTTATAAGAGACTAGCTGACCCGGCAAACGTTGTTTTGGATTATGACATGATGGGGAAAACCCTTCAAACCATTAAGCACAGAGTCATAAAAGTATGACTGTAAATAGAAAGTCGTTCAGTGTATAGAAAAACACTCTTTCGATATTTTCAAATTTTCCGGCTTTCCCTTTGGATGTTTCCGAATTTTCTTTTTTGCTAAACCACCTCGGGAGTGGGACGAACAAAACAAAAAAAAATCATCCAAATCGGTCAAGTCGTTCTCGAGTTTTTGAATTACTAACACATGACGATTGATTTTTATATATATACAGTGTGTCTACTTAAATTGGCTCCATATGGAAAACTTTGTTATAAGTTTTACGAAAAAAAGTAATTCTTTATAAAAATCTCTGCTTTCGAAAACAATAATATTCAGCTATTCACATTTGACATCGAATGTACAGGGTGTTCACAAATTGAAAAAGTTCGATAGGAATTTTTTGACCACTTCAATTTTAAATTAAATTTTGCAAATCCTATTTGTAAAACACGTTAGCTTTTATCTTAATTAAACAGTCATCATACTTCAAATGTTTATTGCTGATCCGTAACGTTTTACCGAAGCATGCGAATGAATAATATGTAACAAGATAATCAATACTAAACATTTATTTTTCACACATTCATTGTACATTACAAATACAATTATTATGTTGTCGTAAGTAGCAACAGTTACCTTCAGTTCGCTACTGCCTCAATGTATCCACCTTCGCGTTCAATACATGTAATTGTTCTTTTACAAAATTCTCGTAACACACTCCCACATATCTCGGGAGTGATTTCGTGAACCGTTTCTCTTATTATTCGTTTTAAATGGTCAACATTTCTAAACAGTCCTTGTTGATATATCTTCTCTTTTAAATAACCCCACAAGAAAACATCTAGTGGGGTTAAGTCGGGAGATCGAGCCAGCCAAGAAATCACAGAATACCTATGTATGACTGGTCCATTAAAAATATTGTCAAGGTATTCCGTAACATTGTGCCTACTGTGACATGGTGCACCGTCTTGCTGGAACCGTATCTGTTGTCGTTCAGCTATGGGTAGATCATCTAGAATATCAGCCAATTCATTTCGCAAAAAGTACAAATAACGATCTGCGTTCAGAGTGTTTCGAAAAAACAAAGGCCCAGTTAACTTATCTTTATAAATTCCACACCACATATTGATTTTAAATGAATACTGATCGCGAGTTTTTATGGTAAAATGAGGGTTCTCATCACTCCACCACCTACAGTTTTGAGAACTGACTGTACCGTTGGAACTAAACGTCGCTTCGTCCGAAAACATAATACGTCTTGCCATGAAACGGTCATCCTCTAACATTCCTTGAATATCAAAGCAGAATTCATAACGTCTGTCATAATCTCTTGGTTGTAAAGTATGAATACATTGTGGCTTATATGGACGCAACCTATTCTCTTTTAAAATTTTTGCAACTGTATCTTTGCCAATAGGATTAGGTAGCAGAGATGCTCTTTTACGCAATGAGTATTTAGGATTTTCAATTACAGAAAGCATTACCTGTAACACAGTGTCATCATTGGCAACCTGTTTTTGACGCTTGTTGGTATATTTGTTGAAAACATTTCCACATGTTTTGAATTTATTAAAAATTTTCCTCACTGTTGACTGGTGAATATGTTTCTGTGGATATCGGTGATTAAAGATGTCTGCAGCTTCTCGAAAGCTTTTATACTCGTCACCCACAATTAATACAACTTCAATTTTCTCTTCTAAACTCAATGTCGCTTGCATATTTGTTTATTTGTTCCTACACTGATGTTCGGTAATAGAAATGTCATTGTCAGAGCAAACTAGATTCTAAACTATTCCGTTTATTTTTGTGTATTACAGTAGAAAATTCATTATTCTGTTGGGTCTTACTTTATTATTATTTGTTTATTTACATGCATTGCTAAAATGTTGCAGATAGGCGTTTAAACATTTGAAGTATGATGACTGTTTAATTAAGAAAAACGATAACGTGTTTTACAAGTAGGATTTGCAAAATTTAATTTAAAATTGAAGTGGTCAACAAATTCCTATCGAACTTTTTCAATTTGTGGACACCCTGTACATTCGATGTCAAATGTGAATAGCTGAATAATATTGTTTTCGAAAGCAGCAATTTTTATAAAAAATTACTTTTTTTCGTAAAACTTATAATAACAAAGTTTTCCATATGGCGCCAACTTAAGTAGACACACTGTAGATATAACTGTTTTCCTCTGTTACAAGAAATGAAACTACCTGTGTAGAGTGATCAGATAACCCTTTCTGAATAATCTGTTTCTTTGTTATAATATTATTAAAATTAGTAAATATATAATCAATGGCACTTTTAGACCTCGTCGTTATTCTTGTTGCTTCATTAAAAACTGAATTTAAGTAAAAAGAGTTTACAAGGTCAATGAGTTTATCTTTGTCTTGACAATCAGATAAATAATTGATGTTCATACCTCCACATAGAATTATTTTACTAAAATGATTTTATCACACATTATGCTTAAACATTCTTCAAATTGATCTAAAAATAAATGTAGGTCACTAATTGGAGCCCTATAAATACATAAAATACTAATGTTCTCATTATTTATCGTAACACTAACACCTGCACATTCAAATGTTTTTTCTATACTTAAATTATTATATTTGGGAATTGCAACACATTTAAGAGAGTTTTTAATAAGTACTATTAACGTACCACCATGGATGAATTCTTGTCTGTTGAAATAGTTAATAGTGCTTGAGTAATTGATAATTGATAATTATTCTTTCCTCACTTTACTGTAATTTATATTTTTCTCTGAGACCCTTACGGATAATAAAACCTCACTCGCACGCCTCGTAATTATTATTTTATTTTAAAAGGTCTGCATAACTACATGCGCAGGGTAGCAAGTATAGCCTGGTTGCTCTAATACTATACAATGTCATGCTTCACCTGATCAACTGCACACGTAAAAATGTGTCTGCAGGTTCTGCAGTTATCTTGAGGATATCCAAATTTTATAGAACTGTTGTGTTAAGTTTACATATTTTTATACTCTTCAATTCAAGATTTTATTTGGACAACCATTTCAGTTTTGTGTATTTATCGTGTTATTATTAACTCTGTGTGGAGCAGAGAAACGATGCGACAAGAGCTAGTAAATGTGAGGTGTAATAAGGAACAACAGTCAGCAAAATTTGGTGAATAGCAACCATCGCAAAGCGATCGTAAGGACGACATTCACGAGTAAACGGCTGAAAAGATACGTCACGGCATACGGATTCGAGATTGGTGCATCAATAAAAAACAGCGGCACGGGAAGGTCGACATAGGGGTAATATAAGTAAAGCCGTAAGCGAGAAAACAAATTTGAGCAGCAGACACGGAAATTACTAAGAAATAATAAAGCCAATTTCTGAAGCGAAAAAGAGTGCTGGAAATATTGAAGAATTTATTAACAAAAGGAAAACACCGGCACTAGAGAATAAAACACCTGAGAAAAAAGACGACGTGTTTAAGAAGAGCAAGAAATACAAAGATCCCCACAAAAAAAATAGTACTAGAGCGAATCAAGAGGAAGAGAAACTCACGAAAATAGAAATGGATAGGTTGGAAAATTTAATAATGGATCTCGCAACACAGATGAAAGTAATTAAAAAAGATACCAGCAGCACTAAGACGGAAATAAACAGCATCAAGACGGATATAAATAGCTTTCATAGACAGCTGAAACAATATGGAGAAGATATACGAAGCACAAAAAAAACCTATTGAAAAAAAAGTGAAATGGAAAACTGAAAAAACAGAACTGCTTAAAGAAATGGACATAATGAAAAGAAAGCTAAAAAACCAGGAAAAGGCAGCAAGAAAAACAACATTATTATCAAGGGTATATAATTTAACCAAGATAATACCATGCAAGAAGTTAAAGATTTCCTCCTGCATGAAATAGGCATAACAACGGACATTGAAGATACATTTAAGATAGGGAGACAGGAAGCTAACGTGACTGTAGTTAAACTGAAATTTTTTTACCGAAAACTTAAAATACTGAAACAAAAAAGTAGACTTGGTAATAGAGAAATATACATAGACTGTGATCTTACCATGGAAGAACAGAAAATACAGCAATAAGGAAAGTTGCCAAGGAAGCAAAAGGACAAGGCAAGAAAATTAAAGTCGGTTACAGAAAAATAGAAATAAATAACATAAAATACAAGTGGTCCGAAACAGAAGGTGGAAGTCTGAAAAAAGTGGGCGACCAGGTTTAAAAAAACTGAGTACACACACTTAAGGAGGGAAAAGTTAAGACAATCATTGCAACGGAAAGGACTACGAATAAAATAAACAATAAATCAACAAACACACCGATAAACATAAGTATTAAGACTGGGATCAAGAATAAAGATATATTTCACATATGAACATGGAACATACAAAGCATAAAAGAAAAAGAAGAAGAGCTTCTAAATGAATTCGACAAATTAAAAATAAAGGTACTGGGAATTACCGAAACTAAGACGATGGGTAGGCCACAAAGATAATGAATGATCACTTACTAATCTACAGTGTAAAAGTAACAGAAAGAGCAAGAATACTAAAGGTAGGTATAAAAATTAAGGATAAAGAAAAACTAGACTGTATTGGGGCACACGGGCCGAACGGAGATGGAAAGATAGAAGAAGAGGAGGGATATTTCGATAAATTGCAAGGACATATGGAGAAAGTAAAGAACGAATTAATAATAGTAAGAGACTTAAACGCTAAGGTTGGTAAGGACGTTATTAGATACGCACCTTACATAGGGAAGTTCGGAGAGAAAGAAATTACTAGAAATGGAAGGCATCTGCTGGTATTTTGTATGTTAAACGAATTGATAATCACAAATACCAAATTTAAACATAGATATATGCATAAATATACGAGGGTGCTAAAAAGTAGAGAAGAAAAATTCATTATAGATTATGTATTAGTCTCGAACGCAGTAATGGAAAGACTAAGAGATACTAGAGTAAAAAGAAGTGCTGAGGTAAGCAGTGACCATTGCCTGGTGGAGACGAAAACAGCAGTAGTGCAAGATGTGAACGTAAACGGAAAGAAATCTAAAAGAAAATCGGTAAGAAAAATTAAAACGTATAAACTTAGAGAAAAGGAAACACAAGAGAAATACAAAGACTGTTTGGAAGAAAGAATAAATACATACAAGGAAAGAACGAACGAATTCGAAGTGCAAGACATGTGGGAAATACTTAAAACCAGCATGATAGAAAGCGTGGCGGTAACCTGTGGAACAACAATAGAAAATAAAAGCCGTAAACAAACCCCTTGGTGGTCAGAGGAGGTGAAGCAAGCCATAAAAATGAAAAAAATTGCATGCAAAAAATACGTAAGGGAGCAAAAAGTAGAATGCTACGAGTTGTACAAAGAACTTAGGAAAATGGTCAAAGGCATTGTGCTCAAAAACAAGAGAAAAGCGTGGGAGAATTTTGGTCTAAAAATGGAAGAGAATTTTATAATTAACCAGAAACTTTTCTACAACGTCGTAAGAAACATACGGAAGGAAACAGGCAACGAAATTAACTATATTATGGACAAAAAGAGACAACTACTAACGCAAGAAGAAGAAATTATGGAGAGGTGGAGGAAATATTTTAAGGAACAGCTAGACAGTAATAACGAGGAAGAAGACAATGGAACAGTAACTACATCACCTGTGTTAAGTATAGATGAAGAAGGCAGCTTAAACATAACCATGGAAGAACTAGAATCAGCCATAAGAAAACAAAAAATAGGTAAAGCACCAGGACACGACGAAATTACTCCTGAAATGGTGAAGGCAATGGGAATTACAGACAAAAAGTTGCTTTTAGAATTATTCAATAAAATAGCGAGGGCAAGTGAAATTCCCCGGGATTGAGAAATTGCAATAAAACTACCACTGTTTAAAAAAGAAAACAGGAAGGATTGTGAAAACTATCCAAGCATCTCACTGTTAAGGGTAATTATGAAACTATACGAAAGCATTTTAACTGAGCGCCTGAAAAATGTAATAGAAAAGACTTGAAGGACGACCAGTATGAATTTAGATCGGGAAGAGGAACAACAGATCCCTTACATACCATTAAACAGATAATTGAAAGAACAATAGAACCTAACGAAACAATATATGCCTGTTTTATTGATGTATCTAAAGCGTTCGATTCAGTAACAAGGAATAACATATGGAAAATCATGAGTAATAGAAATGTAAATAAAAACTTAATAAGATGTGTAAGAAACATGTACAATAGAACTATTAATTATGTAAGAACTAAGAATAATAAATCACAGAAATTCAAAAATTACTCTGTGGTAAGACAAGGTGGAGCTCTGGGCCCATATCTATTTACAGTAGTGATAGATGATATAATCAAAAATTGTAAAAGTAAGATAAAAGACGCCACATGGGAATTCTACAAAATGGAAAAAATTTGTGGCAAAAAGGCATAAGGGTATAAGTCGACTTAACTCATTTTTAATTTTATTGATGCCCCGTGTCCAGAGCAATATCGGGCATCTAAATACAAGAGGATATTAAGTCTACATACCATAATCGCATTGTTACAGCAAGTTTTCTAAATGGGATATGTAGACTTATTCCCTGAAAATTCACTAAAAATTGATAAAAAACAAATTTAGTAGATACATGTATACTAATACACCGAGTCAAAGCTTTTCGTAAAGTTATCTGCAACGCCAGAACAGCATATGTTAACTTATACCCTTTTGCCATTTCATAACTTTCCGTTTTTGTTGGAAACAAATAACTTATGTACACTTATACTACGAGTGCATTTCCATGCAGATGAAATAGCGTGTTTTAGCGGTTCAGTTTTCCAGTGTTATTATTAGTTATTATAGTGTAGTTTAACGAATAAGTGCCAAAATGGACACACGCTCTCGTGCGTTCAAAGTTTTGCAGAACTGCTGTAACAAGAACTTAACCGGTAAGTTTACACTTAACCTCACATTATTCGAACTCGAAACCAAATATTCTTGGTTAGATTATAATTTATGGAGATTAATAATGTCAATAATAATGCATGATTTTAAATTATTAGAATAATAAAAAATCAATCAGTCGTAACATGTTTAATATAGTAATAAGTTTACAAAACGTTTCGCAATTTATGATTGCTTTATCAGTTGTTAAAAAAATTTAAATTTGGTTTACATTTCTGAAAGGGAATAAAAAACACAGATTAGCGAATACATTCATTTCAAACAAAACGTATATACTCACTTAGAAATATTATAATTGTGGTGTATGAATCACCACTGCGTAAACTTAAGGTTCTTAAGGGTAGCAGGTAGTTTTGTAGGCATTCGGGTGCGAACTTTAGAACGCTACAGTCCGGCCTGGAATCTGTTGTTGTATTGTTGACGTTATTGATAATTAAAGAGTTTTACGAAGTGCTGCGTTTAATTATTACCTTAACGAAAAGAACTAACAAACATAACAGTGGCGACGAGGAGAAAACTAAAATAAAATACGTGTGTGTCGCGATAATTAGTGAAGATAACTACACAAACAGTTAAAATGGCTTTAGTTGGAGCATTAGAACGGTTTAACGCCAATGTGGACGATTGGATAGTTTACCAAGAACAATTGGAACAGTATTTTGACGCTAATCAAATTACTGATAATCAGCAAGTGAAAAGGCGTGCCGCGACCTTAATAAGTTTACTTGGAAGTGAAACGTATAAATTGTTGCGCGATTTGTGTTTTCCGGAACTGCCCAAAAACAAAACATTTGAGGAATTGGGGGGACTATTAGCCACTCATTTTAGCCCAAAGGTATCTATATATCGCGAGCGAATAAAATTTTATGCGGCGACCCAAACAAAAAACGAAAGCGTAGGTGATTGGCATGCGAGGATTAAAAAATTAGCTGTCAATTGCAAGTTCGGTAACATCTTGGACAAAGTGTTAAGTGATAAATTCATTACAGGAATGTGTTCAGGGTCCGTTTTAGATAAAATTTGTGACGACGACTTTTCGGAGGCGAAAACATTAAACGATCTGTTAGAAACCGCGCTAAAAACGGAAGCTAGCAGGCGAGCAAGGACCTCTACAACAATAGAAGATGCAGGTAGCTTAAACTGTGCTGCAACTGGACTTCCAAGAAATGCGACAAAGGGACAAGGCCAAACGACGAGGCAAATGGGGATCAACGCTCATAGCCGGGGAAAACTAAACAACCCCAGGAGCCAGGTAGCTGCCCCTGCGAGGGACCACCAAGGGCCTAATAAGCCTACGTACAGTTGTCAGCATTGCGGGAAACAACATCAGGCAGGACAGGTTTGCAAATTTAAAACAGCAAAGTGTTTTAATTGTAACAGAATTGGTCATATTTTGCATATGTGTACTAATAAGTCAAAATCGCAGCGCCAGAATAATTACTTAGACATAGATAGCGATGTAGAGCTACCCATTTTTAATTTTAGTGCGTCCGAAACTAAGAGAATCAATCCTATAATAGTTAATGTAATTGTACAGGATAAGGCTATTGAAATGGAGGTAGATAGTGGCGCAGCGATTAGTGTAATTCCTAAGCAATTGTATGACACTCATTTCCAAGGTAGCATGTTAAAACCTAGTGAATTAGTTTTAAAAGAATTTACTGGTACCAAAAGTAAGACCTTAGGTTATTTTACAGCAGAAGTAAAATATGAAGGTGAATGTAAAGAAGTAGATATTTACGTACTCGAGAAAGGATGCGCCGCGTTACTTGGTAGGAATTGGTTAGCAGCTTTTAGTTTAGGCTTAGCTAAATTAGAACAACCAATGTCAGAAATTAAGGTAGTGCAGGTGGAATCAGTGGATAGGTTAGTGGCAGAGTTTTCAACGTTGTTTGACGGAAAGTTAGGGTTATACAAATATGAAAAACTGACTTTGAACCTTAAACCAAATGCAATGCCAGTGTTTTGTAAACCGCGGCCGATTCCTCTAGCATACAGAGTACAGGTAGAGAACGAGTTAGAACGACTTCTGCAGGAGGGCATTATAACACCCGTAGAAACCAGCTTATGGGGGACGCCTCTTGTGCCAGTGATGAAATCAGATGGCGCAATTAGGGTTTGTGCGGATTATAAAACCGATTTGAACAAATATTTAGAAGAGGTGAAATATCCACTTCCGCGAATGGAAGATATTTTTGCGACCCTTCAGGATTCGCAAGAATTCAGCAAAATAGATTTAAGCCAGGCTTATAATCAGTTTGAGTTAGACGGAGAATCTGCTAAAATTGCCACATGGAGTACCCATAAGGGATTATTTCAGGTAAACAGATTGCCTTACGGCGTTGCACCGGCGGCGGCTTTAGTGCAAAGACGTTTAGAGCAATTACTGGAAGGGGTACCTGGGGTTTGTAACTTTTTAGACGATTTCATTGTCACAGGAAGGGACCGGGTAGACCACTTAAGTAACCTGAGGCAAGTTTTCCAGCGTTTGAAGGATGCAAATTTAAAAGTTAAACTTGAAAAGTGCGCTTTTTTCCAAAAAGAAATTTGTTATTTAGGACATATCATTAGGAAAGAAGGTATAAGTAAAAGCAAAGATAAAGTGCAAGCAATTTTGGAGGCACCAGCACCAAGTAGTATCACACAGATAAAATCTTTTGCGGGGATGGTCAATTATTATTCAAAATTTGTGCCAGGGTTATTCATTTTAATGGGGCCTATTTATGAACTGTTGCGAAAAGATAAGGAGTTCATATGGAACAGTAAATGTGAGACTGCCTTTAAGAAAATTAAAAAAGAAATAGCTTCGGATCGCATTTTGGTTCATTTTGACCCAAAGCAATCTATTATTTTGTCATGTGACGCATCACAAGCCGGCGTTGCAGCAGCCCTGTCACATAAATTTCCAGATGGTTCCGAACGACCAGTGGGGTTTGTTTCAAGGTCTCTGTCCAACGCGGAAAAAAATTATTCGATGGTAGATAAAGAGGCACTTGCGATATATTTCGGAGTTAAAAAATTTCAATTTTATTTGTTGGGCCAGCATTTTATATTGCGAACCGACCATAAACCATTATTAGCTATTTTTGGAGAGAACAAAGGAATACCGATTATGGCCGCGAGTAGATTACAGCGATGGGCGATTTATTTGTCAGGGTTTAGGTACACAATTGAGTACATTAAGGGAGTGAATAATCAGCCAGCCGATTATTTATCACGATCGCCATTGGCAACGGCCCATGAAACCAATCCACCAAAACAGGGTAAGGGGACATACTTAAATTTTATTGAGCAATCGCGCGTACCTATTGACAGTAAAATAGTAAGTAAAGAAACACGGGCTGATTCGGTAATGAGCAACATTTTAGAATATATAAATACAGGATGGCCAGAACGCATGGAGGGCGACGATTTAAGATCATTTTACACGCGTAAACATGAATTAACTGCAGAGCAGGGTTGTGTAATGTGGGGTTATCGCGTAGTCATACCTAAAAGTTTGCGACCACAGCTACTTCAAGAACTTCATGTTAGCCATTTAGGAATAGTTAAAATGAAAGCATTAGCGAGATCGTATATGTGGTGGCCCGGTATAGATGGTGAAATTCAAAAGACAGCAAAAACATGTATAGCTTGTTTGAAAACGAGAGACGATCCGCGAAAAGTTGCGTTGACTCCATGGCCTACTCCAGCAACGGTGTGGGAAAGAGTCCATGTCGATTTTTTGGGTTCAATTAACTCGAACTATTTTTTCATCGTTTTAGACGCATATTCAAAATGGGTGGAAGTATTTCAAATGACGAATATAACGTCGAGTCAAACTATATTCAAGTTAAGGGATCTGTTTGCACGATTCGGATTACCCGAGATGCTAGTTAGCGATAACGGTGCGCAATTAGTGTCAAGGGAATTTCAAAATTTTCTGGAAAAAAATGGCATACTGCACAGAACCACTCCAACATTTTACCCTGCCACGAATGGAGCTGCCGAGAATGCGGTAAAAACTTTCAAAAGGGCAATGAAGGCATCACTCAATGATACGGGTAATAGACATATTTCTATGGATGTTTTAATGTGCAGATTTTTAATAAACTATAGAAATGCACCCCATTGCACTACAGGTAAAAGTCCTTCAGAATTAATGTTTGGGCGTAGGTTAAAAACCCGATTAAGTTACTTAAGACCGAGTAATAAAAATGCGGAAAGCAAACAACCAGTAATTCAGAAAAAGGGGAAACGAAAGGTTATTTTTGCAGAAGGCGAATCGGTAATGGTAAGGGATTATCGACAGGTAAATGTAAAAAACTGGGCACCGGCGGTAATTAAAAAGAAATTGGGGAAAGTCACTTTTTTGTGTGAACTGGACGGGAGCAAGCAGGTTTGGAAACGGCATGCTAACCAAATGTTTGCGTATCAGAAAGTACCTGATGCTACAGGAATCGATCACGGGGAAGGAGAAGGAAATAGTAATAAGATTAGAGATAGAATAAGTATAGATAATTTATTAGAAAATAGAACCGAGGTTCAGGAAGTACCTATAGTAAGAAAGAGTACTAGGCAAAAGAAGGAACCTGAAAGATTCGGAGAGGGGATTAGATTTTGAGTAATATGTATGCTAATCTAATATAGTCTAATTAAATTAATCTAATTTAGCCTAATTAAGTTAATCTAATTTAGTTTAATTATGGGTACATATTTTATGAATAGTTTATACTAACAGCGGAGGTGTGTGGTGTATGAATCACCACTGCGTAAACTTAAGGTTCTTAAGGGTAGCAGGTAGTTTTGTAGGCATTCGGGTGCGAACTTTAGAACGCTACAGTCCGGCCTGGAATCAGTTGTTGTATTGTTGACGTTATTGATAATTAAAGAGTTTTACGAAGTGCTGCGTTTAATTATTACCTTAACGAAAAGAACTAACAAACATAACAATAATATTGAATATTGACGAAGTGTAGAAACTATTACGACCATTTTTCTTAATTTATGCACATCCCATTTTATTGTAAAGTTAAAACAATGTAATTTTTATGAGGGTAACTTGATGACAAAATTTAACATATTAAAATAAAAGACGAAACAGCACCCCAGAAGGGGTGAATACTGTGTTTGGACAATTTAAAATATAACATAGCACAAGCATTGAGCAATATGGAATGCAGAAAGTAACTGAATTTTTCATAAAAGCATGCGATGTTGTTTCCTTAAGTCTCTTTATATTCTAAGCCTACAACATAACCTACTTATTTGGAAAGAAAAACTCCTGAAGCATGGACTAAGCATAAATATGGAAAAAAAATAAAACAATGGCAATATCGAGACAACAAGAGATATTTTAGATTAGGATAGAGCAAGATGTAATGCAACAAGTACAACAGTTTAAATATCTAGGAGCCGTTATAACGGAGAATGATAAAATAGAAGCAGAAGTGGACGAAAGAATAAAAGCTACCACCAAATTATATTTTAAATTATATTTTGCACTAAATAAACCGAATATAAATAAAAAAGAAATATCAGCAAAAACAAAAATAAGAATGTATAATGCATTATACATACCAACATTAACATATGGTTCAGAGATCTAGACCTTAAGCAAACAACAGAAAAGAAGGCTGCAGGTAATCGAAATGAAGATACTTAGAAGAATAGCAGGACTGAAATTACTAAATAAAGACAAGAATGGACACATACGAAGAAGACTAGGGGTCAAATCGGTAGAACATAGAATCATGGTTGATGCTATGAGATGGTTCGGACATATGGTTAGAATGGCAACAGCAAGGAGGGCGAAAAAAGTGTGGAAAATGGGAAGACCAAGAAAGAAAGGAAGAGGCAGACCTAGGCGAAAATGGAATGACGAAATAGTAAATCACCTGAAGCAGATGGGAGTGGATTGGCGCAGCGCAGAGAAAACGGCAAGAGACAGAAGACTATGGAAGAAGAAAATTGAGAACATGTAGCAAAGATAAACCTAATCTCAACACTGGCAGTAGCCGGTAGAAGAGAAACCGTTTGTGTATGTATGTATGTATCATTAAATCTGTACAGATCCTAGTTATTACCACTTTATTTATAATCTCTATTATTGATTCTTTTTAAGCAATCGTGTTTCGATTTTTCCACAAAATTTGAAGTAATAAATGTTAAATAAAATTACACATTTATTCTTTGAAGATAATGAATTCAAAAAAAGTTTACTTATGATTTGAATGAATATCTAGTGATTCCGTGTTTGTGCTACAAGTCTTAACTTAAATGTTTTAGTTTAGTTTTGTTTGTAGCTTGCAGTTGCACTAGTTATAGTTATTAACGTCATTAGGCCGATATGTAGCAAATAATGGACGCTGTTGAATTTTGTAATCAAAGGCGATAGCCGAGGTTTATAATCAACCAAGTCCATTATTTGCATATCGCACATGTGTCGTTCAAGATTTTTTGTAATAAAAATTTATACATTGTAAGAACATACATATACATATACATACATACTGCTATGGTATATAGAGGCCATGTATTACATTAAATACAGTTATTTATTTACATGAATCAAAAATGAAAAGTTTAATACAGTAATTATACTGAAACGATAAGATGTGGAAAATTATGATAATGATTGCTTATTTAATTGAATAATAATTGAAACTCAAAGATTCAAAGTACATTTTAAAATAAAGTTATTTCAAAATGAGTACTACTTGATGATGGTAACAAAAATTAACAATAAATACAAAGTTGAATGTTGCATATGACAGAATAAAAGTCTATTTGTAATAATTTATAAAGTGAGCACCATTGAAATTTATTTATAATATGTAGCAGGCAGGAATAATGGTAGTCTAGGATAGCAATAAAAAATTGGGATAATTATTAGAATAACAACTTTAAAAAACAACTACGAAAAATTTGATATAAAATGGATATAAAAATTTTGTAATTGTGTAAATACATAATAAAACCCATTAAAATAACGAAGAATTTTAATAAAACGTAAAGGGGTATGTTGGTTGTACATTACAAATACAATAAATAGTCCAAGGCAAGATTTTTGGAATATCAAATACAATTAAAAACTGGGATTGAAGAAAGCATAACCAATTGGATGTGTAGTAGAGGTCCAGTACATTGCAGGGAAGGTACCATTGTGTGAGCTGCGAGGGGGGGTGGTCCGAGGCCATACAGGACTTTTGGTCTGTTGCGGATTGTATGAACTTGGAACGGGATCACTGGTGGAGGATACAATTTGTCAATTAGATATGGATACATTGTTAGATGGTGGAGATACAATAAATACTTAGGCGTGCTGGAGATGCTGTCAATGGTTGAAGGTCGGAGCCGTCTATAGGGCTGCAAAAGGTATCGCATTTTTGTTGGAGTTTGGAAGTGTCAGTGCAAAGTAAGTGGTTAAGTTGAAGGTATCTAAATAAATAAAACGTGATTAATTAATATTAAGAAAGAGACATTATAAAAGTAAAGTACTTACCCAGATTATAAGGATGATGCTGTCAGTTTGACATTAAATTTGAAATTTAATGACATAAGTATTTTAAATAATATATGCAAATTTGAATCTAAATATCATACAGTCAAACCATTGTAAAGGATTTTATTTATGTCATATTGATTTAGGGGTGTCATTAAACACTGCTTGAAAATAATAGTTGAGAGCAATTGACATTCAATAATTGCAGCAACAAATAACTAACTAGATTACGGCGAACCATACCCTGAGAAAAAGGAGTACTCATGTAATTTGAAATAAATTCAATTTAATTTTATACTAAAGTTAAAGTTTTAATACTTGAATAAAATAAGCATACACACGTATCCATTGCATAATAATACATACAATAGCTCTACAGGTTTAGTGGCCCAAGCCTTCAATAGTTTTTTTCCAGTTTTTTTGTTCTTTGTCAGCTCTCTTTATTCTGTGATTTGACACTGTTTAAGGTCCTCCATCCATTTTCTTCTCGGTCGGCCTTGTTTTCGCCTAGTACCTGCTTCACTCTCTAATAAAAACTAGGTTACTCTTCCGCCAGGCAATCTAGCGATGTGTCCCAGCCATCGCAACCTTTGTATTCTCGCCATGGTCGTTATTTTTGTCTGTCTATATAGCTCCACTATTTCTTGATTTGTCCGCCTTCACCAAATTTCACCTTTCTTAACACTATCATGTATTGCAGCTTCCTTTCCCAAGCGTCCAGTTTTATTTCCATATTTTTGTTTCGTATGCATATAGGACCGTTGGACAAATTACTGTTCTATATATTCTTACTTTTGCGCTCCTCGATACATCTTTTGATTTTAGTAAATTCGTTAGTGCTCCAGCGTTTTTGCTTACTTTAGTTATTCTTTTACTGATTTCTTCTCTTACCTCATTTCTGTTTGTTAACGTCACCCCCAGATAGTCAAAGCTATCCACCATTTCAAAATTATATTCCTTTTCTTCCCTAGATATTATTTCAAAGTCTTGCCCACCGTGAACCACATTGCCCCTCATCTGCATATATTTCGTCTTTTCTTCGTTCACTTCCTAACCAAATTCTCTGGCTTTCATTTCCAGTCTCCGAAAAACCTCTTTCGTCAGCATATGCTACACACTGATGTCTATGGAGATATACTGTGCCTGTAGTATATATGTTATTTTACCTTATCACTTTCTCAAGCACCAAATTGAAGAACATCGGCGATAGTGGATATCCTTGTCTCAACCCTCTGCTGACTTTGAAACTGCGAGAGCCCCTACCTTCTACCATCACTTTACATTTAGTGTCTTTTAACACCGCTTTCGTTAAACTCACTATTTTTTTGAAAACTCAAAATATTTTAACACTTCATACAGTTTATTCCTCTTAATTGTGTCGTACGCTTGTTTAAAGTTTATAAACTACATATTCAGTAATAAATTAAACTAGTACGAACTTGCCATAATGTGCTTCATTGCAAAGATTTGATCCGTCACCGACCTATTTGCTCTAAACCCAGCTTTCCGTAATATCCTTGATTTGCTCTCTAATTAGTATTGCTAAGATCTTGAAACAATAAAGAAGCCGACCTGTGATTAATTAATAAAATTAAGCAATGGTAGTAAAAATCGCAGATCAACCCCCCTACAGTTTATACACCACGGCAGCTCTGAAAACTCTTTACTCACCGCGATGGCCCTAGCTAACTCAAATTTTGGCGGCCTTGGATCGTAGGTTCAAATCATCAGCTGTGTACCCTGGAATGTCTTCAAAAAAAAAAGGAAATGGGCACCAGAAATTAAAAGATTTCAAATAATAAGTGGAAATAAACTGCAATTGACTAGCGTTTAATTAATAATAATCAATAAAAAGTCTTGAAGTGTCAGTAATAAATAATCAGGATAATTAAAATGCAAATAATGTGATAACAAAGTTGTGTACGTTAACTGAAGGTTGCGACACGCATAAAATCAAAAAACCCCTTTCGGGTTATTTTAATAACTTTACCAACAAATTATTCGTGAGATAAGCTTATCACAGTCATTTAATAAAACCTTCTGTTAGGCTATTGAAAATAAAAAAGCGTGACTGTACCTTTTACAGAGGGTCAATACACATCAAAATTTCAATTTTAAATACTGAGCATAATTAACTATAAGCATAAAAATTCAAATGTAAAAAACAAGAGCATGTATGAAATTGAACATTACATGTTAATAATGGCAAAGCGTATGAATTTAAATTCCAAATAATTACTGGTTTAAAATGTATAAAAGTAAAATCCAGGTATTGAAGATACGATAAATCCCGGAATAGCACAAACTAACCTCGCTTCTCCAACGCTCACAAACGGCAAACAGGCAAACGCCGACCGGGGTAGCTACACCCTTCGGTTTAACATAAGGTGGTCGTGAACTGCACACGTATCGTTGAAATCGACGTGGATGCGCCGAAAATTGCTGCGAAAGCATCCTCAAAAAGGCAGCAAATACGCCGAACCCAGCAGGTGTCGAAAATGCGATAAGGCAAGCGCTTTGGCCTCCGAGATAAACTTGTGGTTGAAATTCGTAATTAAGACCTAAGAAAAAATGTAATTACTATGCGAATAACAAAACAGAAAAGCGCCATCATACCTGATCATAATCAGCCCTTAGGAAACACAATGCTCATAAAAATTGGTTGAGCGCACGTAATTTGACTTAATTAAAATCAAGCCTTAGCCGCGCCGATGACGGCGGGCTTAGGTGAAGACAGCAAGTGCCTCGGACGAAAATTTCGTGCCCAAAAGAAGACTCGCACTCTGATAAGAGATAGCGCGGGTCGAGAGTTTATCGCGCGAAAGAGAGAACTCGATCCAGGTACAAAATGCGCTGGTTTGGAAAATTTAAGAATTTGAAATGCAAAGGATTTATACTTCAACTAAAAATATACAGGTTAAGCCTGAAATAATTGGATAACTGGCGAAACAATTAGGCGAACCAAAAAATTGTTTCAATCTTATACATTGTATCTTGTAAAGCTATTCCCCTATAATGTTTATATTCCGTGATGTTACCTTTCTTGTATATAGGGCACAGAATAGTTTCAGAACATTGGCTGGGTATTTGTTCGTTCTTCCGTATTTCTTGTATCAGCTTCGTTATTTCTTCTTGTAGCATTTCTCCCCCTTCTTTAAGTAATTTCGCTGTGATACCGTTTTCTCCTGGTGATTTGTTATTCCGTAGTTTAACTATTGTATCAAGGATCTCGTTCCTATTTGGCACTTCGTCTTCAGTGATCTGATTCTCCACTTCTTGGCTCTGTCGATGTATCTCTTGAGGTTGTTCTTCTGAATTAAGTACTGATTTAAAATATCTCGCCCATCTATCCAATTTCTCCTCTATTCCCTGTAGTAGCTGGTCCTCTTCATCCTTATAATACCTTGGCATATTTTTGTGCAAGTTCTTTCCTTTCCCGACCTCTTGATAGAAATTCTTAGCCTCTTTGTTAACAATTTTTTTTTATTCTGTCCAGTTTCTGTTCCAAGTATACCCTTTTCTTGCTTTTACATATTTTTTTAATTTCTTGTCTTTCCCTTTTATACAGTTCTTCATTTTCTACGTTTCCATTCTTTATTTTACTCATTCTGGCTTTGTTGCACCTCTCCACTGCTTCTTTGCACTCATCATCGAACCACTCCTTTTTTCTTCTTTGATTACTTTTTGGTATAATTTGGTCTGCTGCTGCTTGCATGATTGTTTGTAATTAATTCCACTTTTCTTCAACGTTTTTTATATGCGCTTGATTATGTATCTCTTGGCATAAAAATTTAAGGACATGGTTCTCTACACCAACAACAGCGCTGTTCCGAGCGCCGCCAACAAAGTAATGATCGCCAGAATGATCGCCAACATCCAGTAATGGATAGGCACGCTAAGAAGAAGAAGTTTTTAATTTTTTGTTTACCAAAAAACCCACCCCAAATGCTCTTTCGTTATACCCACTATTGAAAAAGGTAATAAAATTTCCTCTTTGTTTGGTTTCTTGAATGACTGCAATGTCTATGTCATAATTTTTTATCACATCTACTAGAATTTTTAGTGATCGTTCTTCATACGTTCCCCTTACATTCCATTGCCCAATCATAATACTCTTCTTTGCCTGGTCGTGGTCTTTACTATCTGTCGCGTCCTTGTTTCTTTCGCTACATTTTTGGTTGTTTAGCATTGTTTTCTTTTCTTTCTAGCTTCTCTGTTTTCTGGTTCCATTTCCACCAGACATTGTTCACATTAATTTTCTGGTATCCAACTTTGGCAGTGTTGCCTCTTTCCTTTTCTGCTTTCGCCATGTCCCTTAATTGCTTTTGTACTCGTGCCTCCGTTTGTGTTAGGTCATGCTCTATATAGCAGTTTGATTCCTTTAATTTACTCTTATTCTTCATTATCATTTCCTTTTCTTCCCAAGTATCTACTCCACTATTGCCATCAGTAGTAGTCCTTGTTTCACATTTATCTTTTGTACATCCTTAATTTTTACATCAAAGTTTAATTTTTCTGAAATAAAATCAGCAACCTCTGCGCTTCCTTTATTGCCTTTAAATTCAGGTCCCTTGATTACTATATTCTTTTTTCTCTGTTTGCTTGTCCATGATTTCAAAATTTCTTTCAAGTATCTTAATCTTCTCGTTCATTTGTATATTTTTCTCTCTTAGTAGTCCCATATCTTCTTGATAGTTATCCGGTCTTTATCTTATGGCTTTCACTTCCTTCATCATTTCCTTCAAAACTGAGTTATCTCAATTTTGTCTGGCGATCTGCCTCCTTTTTTACTTTTTTTTGCAGACTCGCTACTAATTTCCTCCCCTACCGGCCACCGCTTCCTTTTGCCATCCTCTGTTCACGATTCTTCACTATCGTACTTAAGGTGACTGTTTAGTAACTTCAGATTTCGTTTCTAACAGGTCCAGAATTGTCGAAACCGCCTAAAGATAGACAACAAGGCATACTAAGTAATTTTTAAATGATTTCGTTTGCACGTCATAACATTGCTATATTATTGGTACTATGCAGAGGAAACAAAATATGAATAGAACCAAAGGATTATGATATAGGTGGTCCGTTGGGCGCTTATCGGTAAACTCAAAATTCCAAAGCGCTATTTAAATTGTTTTATAATGAAGTTCTGCAATAACTAATAGACTGCAGGTTGGTGGTTTATAAAATTTTGACGGAGTTATATCAGTTATTATTCGCCCTGAGCTTTCCTTATATTAGTACCTAGTGAAAATAAGTGAAGTGCGAGTCCTAAAATATAGGTCCAAAGTCGAAAAAATCTTTGGGTGGCACTTAGAAATAGAACGGCATGGTAAGTTTAGAGATTATAATTTGTATTTTTTACGTTAGTACGGCATTTAAAAGAGATGTAAAGCATTATTCGTAGCACTAATTATCAGCAAAGTATACAGTGTGGTCCATTAAGTGTGCAACAAATGGGAATTTTTTTTATTAGTTGTACAATCGAAATTTAAATATTGCCAAAAGTTAGTGCATGTTCGATAACCATATCAGATGCCCTTAGAATGGCTTCAAGTCAAACAATATACAGGGCAGGACAAAAAATATGAAATTCGTTCAAGAACAAAGTTACCTTATTTAAAAAAATATAGCAAAATTTTATTGAGAAAAGTTGTTTAGAATTAAAAGTTATGCTCAAATACAAAGTGACGGCCTCCTATTCGAATTTTGATTCTTTTTTGGAAAATTTTGTATTACCCCCGTATGATACATATTTTTATTATTTTGATTTTATATGTATTTAAAGTAGCCACAACCACATCCCTTTTAAATAACTTTTAGCAACTTGAAACGTATTTGTAAAATTTACTTGGATTTATATTTTTTTAGGTAAGCGTCCACTTCATGTTTGTTGCAACGATATTTAACAGAACTTTAGAATTTCGCAAATATTCTTTTTAACAAGGCAAATGCTTTACTAATAATAATTTACATATGAAAAACTCTTAATAACATCAGAATAATAAAAATATGTATCATACGGGGATAATAAAAAATTTTACAAAAAAAGAATCAAAATTCGAATAGGAGGCCGTGACTTTGTATTTGAGCATAGCTTTTGATTCTAAATAACTTTTCTCAATAGAATTTTGCTATATTTTCTGAAATAAGGTAACTTTATTCTTGAACGAATTACATATTTTTTGTCCTGCCCTGTATATTGTTTGACTTGAAGCCATTCTAAGGGCATCTGATATGGTTATCGAAGATGCACTAACTTTTAGCGGTATTTAAATTTCGGTTTTACAACTAATAAAAAAATGTCCCATTTGTTGCACACTTAATGGACCACACTGTATACGGCGTGTCCCAAAAGTAACACGAAATCTCTATAACTATAAATACTACAAGTTGACCACCTAGTGTGGAGTAGGTGGATTGTATTTTTAATAATGAAATTATCGAAAAAAGTTATAAATGAAAGTTGTGTACTACGGTTGGGAGAAAAACATTTTTAATGAAGTAGCGTTAATTATGTGGAGTAGATGGATTGTGTTTTTAATAATGAAATTATCGAAAAAACATATATAAGAGAAAGTTATGTACTATGGATAGGAGTAAACAATTTTCAACGTTGTTTAATCAAGTAGCATTAATTGTTAGAAATTTGATTTTTGTAAGGCGGTTTTAATGTAATTTGTCATATTGGCGTATCAAAATAGCTATTTACGTATCAAGTTGCAACATGAAAGTGTTTTTCACACTAGGCGTGAAGTTGAAGAACACGTTGTATGCGAAAAACACAAATTTTGCAAGTTGTTGCATCAAGATTTTCTGTAATTTTGAGGCATATTAATTTTTATAGTAAATTTACTTAAATCTACAAAGTTGTTCTAAATGTTCATATTAGTACTAGTGTCAATATGAAATCTCATATTGCAACTAATGTATAGTAATAAATATTTTCGCCGAAGAAGTATTGCTGAAGTGGATGCTGGAAATTAGGAATGTTCCGAATATACAAAAATTCGTATTCGCGAATACGAATACCGAATACAAATACTCTTATGAATATTCGCGAATACGAATGCGAGTACGAATACATGACCTTGAGTGAATAATATCAACATCAACATCGTTTTTGTGTGCGCTGTCTAGCCGTTCGCACCTGGCTAGTGCCGAATCTAAATCAGTAGTTCGTCGAGGCTCGTTACTTCACTTAGATACTTCTGTAGTAAGCCAATTGCCTGTTTTTATCTTATTATTATTAAAATTCTTATCTACATTTCTATAATTTTAATGTCAAATACTCGTATAATATTCGTGTTAATTTTGGCGAATACGATTACGAATACAAATATTGAAAACATAGCGAATACTCGCGAATACGAATACGAGTATTCGGAACATCCCTACTGGAAATGGTATTCCAGATATGACAGCCGACGAATTTATGGAAACCAAAGAAACATTTCTGCAGTTATTGGGTTGCAATCTAGAAGAGATTACCACTGAAACTCTGGGATAGCACAGAAGCGATCGGTGGCATCAAGAATGATTGAAACGACTAACAGCTTAAAAATTTGGAAGCATAAGCAGAATGAGAAAGTCCACATCTTCTGCTAATGCTGTGAAAGATATTCTTTACAAATATTTTATGGGTAATGCAGCAACTCGCTATGGCGCTGGCTGAAAGTAGAGCATTAGACGATTTTCAAAGAAAAACGGATAAAATTGTAGTGCCCTGTGGTACGAGTACTCAAACAACCCTTTTTTCTGCATCCCCCGACGGATTAATAGGAAAAGATTTTATTGTAGAGGTAAAATGTCCTTTCGTTTCTAAGGAATGTACATCACTTGAATCAGTGCGGCGGAAGAAAATTAAGCGGAAATTATACATAAAAATCTCATTCCTATTATTATCACACACAAGGGCAGTTAAACATCTGTAAAAAAAGTGCTATTTTGTCGTTTGGTCACAGCAGAGAATTTCGATTGAAATTATTCAAAGGGAAACTAACATGTTGCCGGAATTAGTGTTATCTTGTTTTTAATTTTTTTGAGAATGAAAATGAATAAAACCAACATCAGGAGACACCTATAAAATATAACTACATTACTTCATATTTATGACAAACTACAGACTGTAAGTATAGAAATAGTGCATTTTTTAATTAGATGATAATTAATACACACTAAATGATGAGATTTGCATGTATCTCCAAAAAGCAAAGTTGCCTTTTTTTAAAAATGTGACTGATCAGTAATGTGCTAATTTATGATAGCCAAGATAGATAGATAGATACAATTGTTTTCGTTGCATTCACCACAACTATGTAAAGTTGCTACTTGAAGCAAATGACGAACCTAGGAAAGCAAAAATATAATATATACCTTTCCAGGTAAAGATCTGTTATCTTGAACACGGTAATTAACTAGCCCAAGCTCAAGTTTAGGAATAGTTTATGAGCATCAGCTTTCTTTTTCTACTCTTGAACAGTGAAGTGTGTTGCCTAATTTCGATACAAATTTTGGAACTTTGTGTCGCGTATTTTTAATTTAATTTACTGTTATCAAGTTTTTCTAAAGAAATTAAAACGTCGTTCGACATGTTCATACACATCAAATAGCAAAGAATACTTCTTCATGGTAAAAAAGTGGAAAATTTTACTTAATAGCGCTTTTATTGTTCTGCATAAAATAATTAATAATTTCATTTGCTACATAATTTTTTAAGTTTTTCCACCATGGGGAAGTTTTTGCATTGTGTTTATTTATTATAAGCACTTTACCGCTCCTTCATCTCCTATATTTGAAGTTATAAAGTAATAAATAAAAAAGTCAAATAGTCACAGAAATATACCCATTACGGCTTGTGGTAAAGTTGCTAAACAATCCCCTTAACTGGCGTTCGTTGCAGCGACATCCAGCCCTCTAAAATTACCTGCAACTTAGTCTATCCCCAGTACACCACTGCGTATGAAAGGTTGCCTAGCGTAACCCATTCAGCACCACTCCCCGGGTCGGCCCCACGGAAGTGACGGCACCAGTTGTTTCGATATAACCTGTTATCAATGCTTAAGGGTAGAAATAAATACCTTTTATTTTCGTGGCTACTCTATCTCCCACGTATTTAGCCTGCTCGACCCTTCACTACACTTGAGTACACTCCACCTGAGTGCACTCCACCTGACAAAACTTGTGTAAAATAAAGCACTCGAAACCGCCTAATTTTGGTTTAATTCCGGAGCGCTATTTCATAAGCCTGTTTATCTAGAAAGTTACTCCATTTATTGTAAGAACAGTATTTATTAAACACAATTTAAGCATCACGTGATCTGTACTGGCTGTTATGATTGGCTTTTCATGTTTGTTTTGTTAGTTAAAATACAATAACAAAGTAGTATTACGAACAAATAATTTTTATAATAAACTACATTAATATTAATTAGGTGCAAAATAACAAGAGATAAATATATAGTATTTTTCTTAAATTTTATCAACAGACATTTGTTGTCACAGTCGTTACAATTTACTGTCTCAAACGAAAACGCTTTTGTAATGGCTATTAGAGCAGCACTTCCTCTTGAACCATCGGTGTTACGAGCATTGTTAACCACTTCATATTTATGGTCAGAAAGTTCAGCACCGTAAAAATTTGCATTGAGCTGCGTCTCAGTTAGGAGTTGTCTCGTGTTGTCACAAATTTTTGCCAACTAGTTCCTGGAAAACCTACAGGTGTTAGTGTAAATTCCTAAACCCCTTAGCTGTTTCATAAAAACAATCAATAAAGGAAATTGCCAGAAATTGTAATAACCTAAATGTTTATTTACAGTATGTACAAGTACAACTCAATCTGCGGTATGTTTTTTGAAATAGGATTGTAAGTTTGCTTTAGTTTTGAGTATACAGTATAGTAACATGGTTGATGTAATAAAGGTAGTGAAAAACAAACTCTACGATTTTTACTCGTAATTCTCTCGAGTACACGTATCTCAACTACGAGTATATAGACTTAAAATAAAAGTATTCCCTCGCATAAGTATTAATTTTAAACGTTGAGGAACGCAACAACACCCGAGTTAAACGCAATTGAAAACACTAGCAGAGCAGGCAACCTAGTAAACAATACATTTTGAAGAGAACTAAACCTAAACTAATTCTCACAACTAAACGCTCAAAGTGAATATATCGTGACGACGTCAGATTTCTTAAATTCTCTGTACCATCGGCTGGAAATTCGCCAGCACAAACCTTAGCTTAAAATGTAACAGAAACAGCATTAATGGCATTTTCAGTTTGAGAGCGCATATAACTTAAAACACACCAGCTTTATACGCTGAAGATACCTGGTGATGTATAGCAGAGCAGTGTCGTCAAAGAAGCTATGCCGGGTTGCGGGCATGGGGATACTGCTGAGGTGCTGTCCAAGCAAATGTGCAACATAAGGTGTGGCAAGCTTTTCTCCAGTTATTGGACGGAGAAGACCTTGTGGTCTCAACTCTCGGAAGCCGTTAGAGTAACGAAAAGGCTCAGAACTGTGTAGGAGTTTGTCCTCCAGGTCCTACAGAAGGCGACATCAGAGCCCAAGGGAAAGCATATGCAGAACATGGCACTGAGACACAAGATGGTACGAGACAAAAGGCCTAAAATAACACATCGAAATTGATGTTTATAACGGGACGACAGAAACATACCAAAGTTGGAAGGTGGCCACAAGTAGATAATTTCTCAGAAATAAATGTATATCCCAGTTTAACCAGCTTTATTCTAGCAATCTCACACAGAATTTCTTAAGGGTGAGCGATGATATCCATCATAATTCGGAAATTCTAATCTGCATGAAGCAAAATACCAGAAATCACAGCCCACTGCACCCAGGCACAATCTCACAAAATCAGTGCCGCCGGAAATCATACTAACAACCTATTTTGAAAATCCAATAGAATCCCCTAAAGCTCAAGGATTACCAAAATATCCCAAAAATAAAAATGTAGAGGGTATGCAACCAAATATACAATGAGGAAATGCGGGTCACTATAAACATTTTCTAAACTTGTAATTATATACAGTGTGTCCGTGGATTGAGTTCACATAAGGTGTAAATGACCAAACATTTGCGAGTTGGATATTAATATTCTAGGAATCGCTCCTGCTTGTTCTCAAACCAAGATTTTGAAAATATCAATCAAATTAATTAATGTACAGGATGTTTCTAGAATCAATTTTTAAAAAATAACCAAGAGTAAACTGCCTTTATTAGAAGAGATAACAAAAAAAGTATTAAAAAAAGTTGTTTAAAATTAAGAGTGGTGGTAGACTCTCAATTTTCAGATAAATCTCCCTACTTTAATTTTTTTAATTTGTTTGGATTTTTTATTCCAACATGCCTTTTATCGTAGCTGTATGAGGCACTCCATTATTTTTTTAACATCTCAGTTCATGAACCAGTTAGAGTTATCAATTTTTTATCTGACATTTTATGTTCAAGCAATCATCATCAACTTTATTTTTACTTCCCTCGTCTAAAAGACGAAGGAATTATTGTAATCGCGAAAAAATTACCTTCCGAGATTTATTCAGATCTTCACGTTTCAGAGTGCCTAGATGACAAAAAACAGGTTTTCTCAATTCCGTCTGTCTGTCTGTCTGTCTGCCTGTCTGTCTGTTTGTCTGTTGGCAGTATAGCTCAAAAAGTAGTTGTCGGAGGAAGACGATATTTTGCATACATATTATATATATATACCTGGAATGAAACCGGTACAATTTCATACAAATATATACAAGGTGAGCATTTTAAAAAAATAAAATTTTGTTTATATTTGCGTTAAGTGGGAAATAGATTAAAGTAGTAATTTGCATATAGATCAAGCCTTACACTTAAAGAAAATAGAACCCAACAAATACAAGATAAGGTCGCAAAAAATTAAATAAGTTTCAACAATAACACCAGCGCGTCGCACACATCAGCGAGCCTTCATAGCGCAGTTAAATCTATCTATCGACGATTGTATCCGCTGATGATGTTGATCAAATCCCTCCCCGTAATTTTTTCAATTTGTTAATTGTTTTAATTTACATAAGCAAGTGTTAAAATATTGTTACCTGTATTTTTCTTTAATGTTTAGGCCCTGCGAGCCGCATAAATGCGTAAATTCCAAACCTTGAAATAGACGGGAGACGCATATTTGGGCCCAGGCATCCACGTACATTGTAAAAAGTATTGCACATAAATATATACATCCTGCGTATGATATGTTTAAAAATAAATAAAGAAATGTTTAGTGAAATAATTATCTGCATTGGTTTATTGATGTAAAAAATATAATTAATTTTCTTAAAACATGCCGGGTGTAAACGTTAAGCCAGCTCAAACCCCGCGATACCAACAGTTCTCCGTAGACTAGTAAGGTATTAGTCTGTGGCATTTGTTCACAGTCGGAAGCGCCGGGGTTCAAATCCCTCCCGTAACGGATTTTTTCATTTGAAAATTTATTTAATTTATTAGAAACGTGAGGATATTTTTACTCCTAACTTAATTTGATTTTTAAAATTTATTACTATCACAATGTCGACGAGGAAAGTTCTGCGTAAAGCCTTTTATAGATTTTTTTAAAATCCGGTTCTTATTTTCTGATGTTAAATATTAGAAGCCCTTTTCATTCAACAATGTACTACACATTATGGTTTAATTAAGTTTCGATTCTGTTTATCATCATCAACAAAGTGTGTCCTAAAGCATTCATACGTTGTTTTAGCTTTTGTAATATAAAAAAAGAAGTATTGAGCCTCACTGCGAGTTTTCAATCCTTAATAATATATATATATATGTATGGTCTTGGAATACAAATCATTCTCCATAGTAAGTAATTTATTAATTTATTGATTATTTTTTACTTATAAACAATAACTACAATTAGAAATAAAAAATATCCAATGTGGCTCATTACTTTTTCCTTTAAATTACAAAGCTGCACTTAAAACTTTCATAATCATTACTCATTAATTAGTCATGCTTTAGTACAGTGACTTGATAGAGACGGTGGCGATAATAGGCATAATTTGCCTCAAAATGGCGGCCTATAGTCTAATAACTTTAATAAATTGCGGTAACTTGGTTGTTTAACGACCGTTTACAGGTGTGAGCTTTCCATCTTGCACTAATGTCAGCTAACATAAATACTAAAACATATGTCGCCAATCAAGTATGACTTAGAAGAGTTACATCTCCAAATTATTTTTGTTGAGAAGTGCATTAAAACTTTTGCGTGGCGTAATTGCCATTTCATCTAGTACTAGACATCCGGGGGGTATCTCCCTACCGGGTGAGTCCCCAGGTGGCGGATAGGGGGAAGACCCTGATGCGAAGGATCGTATGTGACGCAATGGGTCAGTGCTGGTGATAGGACTGCTCGCCGCTTGTAAAAACGAGGGCTGGTAGCGGTCTAAAGCGGCACCGTGGACCAAGCTACCCAGCCCAACTGTCATGTCGTGGTTAAGGGCCTGCACTGGGTGTGAACGATGTCGGATAGTGTCTAACACTTTCGTCATATTGTACCGCTCTGTGTTGCAACGACCCATGTGGACAGAGTAAAATGTGGAGCCATGGACAGTAACACGAGGGCACGGGGGTCTGGGCTTCATCACCTGAACCGCTTGGATGAGGTTACTATAAAAACCTCCCAACTCCCAGTAGTATGGTGCGCGCTGAAAGGATGCAAGGTCGAGGGGAAGCTTGATCACTAGCGACCAACCTCGGGGCACCGGGCGCACCCCGTTGTACAAATGCCCTCCTCGTCAGCAGGGGGCTCCCGGCGAGGTGACCCAATCTTCCGTCATACTCGTGGGACCAACATGGAAAACACAACAGAAAACGAAAACTTTAATTCTGAATATAATACTGAGTATCTCTTCAGGTCACCCTCCCCTATGGAGACTGAGGTAGACCCAGGTCAAACCTCAGAAACCACAATGGAGGAACTAACAGTGGCTATCCCTTCAGGCAGTAAAGAACCTGAAGAAAAACCACAACCCCAGGACCTCCCGGGAAAAAAACTGTCAGGAGCTCAACGCCGTAGAATGGCAATTGAGGCGGCGAAAGCTAGAGACGAACCCATTAGGCCAAGAAAACCCAGGGCAAACCGACAGCCGAAACAGTCAAAAAAAAACTGAGGACAAACAGAGACCCAGAAAGCGAGACCGGAAGCGAAAGCAAGCTGCCATCGAAAAAAAAGACCAAGGGCCGAGGGGGCACTCCATCCCCCGCTACACAAAGAGCCCCTAAAAAGATCAGGGAGGATAACTTCCAGGCACAACTCGGTACTTCGGCATCTGGGCAATCCTGCAGTCAGTCCCTATCAGCCACAAAAATGGCAATCGCTCTGTTGACCTATCCTGAGGGAAAGCTAACCCCAGAACAGGCTAAGCAGACGCAATAAGCTCTCACTAGAGAAATTTTCAAATGTGAGCCTGGAACTGGTCCTCAGTTTACCAACGGCTATGAACATGCTGAAGTGCTGTTTGTGTTCTGTGCGAACGAGGACTCACAAAAACGGCAGAAGGAAATAACTCAACTTCAGCTGTGGGAAGGGGCTAATCTTCAAGTAGGATTAGCAAAGAATGTGGTTAAAACCTCCAAAGTGGTAGTGTGGATACCCACTGATTTACTGGAGGTTAAGGAACCCGTCAAGATTTTGTCACTCCTAAAAACCCAGAACAAAAATTTGGGGATTGATGAATGGAGAATTATTTCTAGTAGGTTGGAGTCGCAAGGCACCACTTTAGTCCTTGCGATAAACGAGAGGTCCCTGAAGGAGCTGAGCAAGGCGGGATATAAAGCCTACCTTGGACTAACTCAGATAACCTTCAGGACTTCAAAGTGAATCTCCAGCACAGTAAGGCGGCAACTGCTGCCTTTTGTAAATACTTTGTTTTAAAGGACATCGACGTGGGCATGATTCAAGAACCCTGGCTATTTAGGGGTAGGGTATCGGGCCTCGGAACTATCAAGGGTAAGTTAATATACAACAGAAACCTTGACAACTCTAGATCCTGCATCTTAGTTAGCGAGCGTATGGACGCCCTAAAACTAATAAATTTCTGTTGCAGGGACTAAGTAGTTATTAGGCTACAAACACAAATGGAAGAAAATCTGAAGAAATTAATAATCGCCTCAGTATACCCCCCATTTGATTCTCCTAACCCTCCCCCGTCAGAGGAACTACAGCAGTTAGTCGATTACTGCAGGCTACCAAACCTGCAGCTACTAGCTGGTATCGAGGGATCGACACCAATGCTCATCATGCAGCATGGAGAAGTAGCGACACCAACAGAAGGGGTGAGTATCTTTTTTTTGAGTTTATTGTTTCCAATGATTTGGAGGTACTGAAAGGGGAAAACAAACCAACCTTTGTAACGCGCACTCGCAAAGAGATTATGGATATTACACTAGCTACATCCCGCGCAAGCTCCCATATAACTCGTTGGCATGTGTCCGAGGAACCGTCGCTCTCGGATGATAGATAAGTTCGGATGGAAATCAAAGTCTTTGATAAGCCGATCGTGATGTATCGAAATCCGAGAAACACGGACTGTGAGAAATACAAGTGGGACTTACAAGCTAACTTAAGTAATATTAAAAACGAAATAAAAAACAGCACAGGTATTGAGCTAACCTCTATCGATCTACAAGAGGCTATTATAAACTCGTATCACAACAACTGCAAGATCAACCGTAAATCCACTAATAGGAATGTCAATTGTTGGAATACAGAACTTGCAGAACTCAGGAAGAGTACACGTAAGTTGTTTAACAAAGCAAAAAGAACAGGAATGTGGGATAAATACTATCATTCCCTTACTGAATACAATAAAGCAGTACGTAAGGCCAAAAGAGACTCTTGGAGGAATTTCTGCCAAGAAGTTGAAAACACTTCGGAAGCAGCACGACTCCAGAGGATATTGGCTAAAGATCCAGTGGAACCTGTTGGCACAATATTAAAGCTAGATGGGAAATACACGGAAACAAGCAAGGAAACCTTGGAGATACTCTTTCAAGGCACCTTCCAGACTCATTTGCAGCTCCTCCAGCAAATGATTACCAGTTAAATCTCGAACACCCTACTATAAGGGCCACAAAAAGAGATTGGAAAACTGCAAACAAGATAATTAGCCACAATAGTATTGAATGGGCTATTGATTCCTTTAAACCATACAAAGCGCCTGGTCCTGATGGAATACTACCTGTGCTACTGCAAACAAGGGAAAACCATCCTTATTCCAAAGCTTTGTAGACTACTAAGAGCAAGCCTTGCAACCGGATATATTCCTCCTGTTTGGAAACGATCTAGAATCGTCTTTATTCCAAAACCTGAAAGAGATGTCTTCCAGGCAAAGGCATATAGAACTATCAACTTATCGTCTTTTATGATAAAGCTGGTAGAAAAACTGATTGATAGACACATTAGGAAAACCTTACATTCGGAGAGCCTATTTCATCCCTATCAACATGCATATCAATCAGGAAAATCATGCGAGACTGCTCTTCACCAATTGGTGAAGAGAATTGAAAAAACTATAAACTATCGGAAATCGCACTGGCAGCTTTTCTTGACATACAGGGAGCCTTTGATCATACCTCCTTTGAGTCAATGACAACTGCGGTGAGAAATCGTGGAGTTAAAGACACAATTTGTAGGTGGATTAGTAACATGCTATACGACAGAAAAATACAGTCAACCATATCTGGTGAAACGATGGAGATAATAGCCGCCAAAGGTTGAACGCAGAGGGGAGTCTTATCACCCCTATTGTGGAATCTGGTGGTGGACGAGCTCCTATATGAACTAAATAGGCATAGCTATTACACCCAGGGGTATGCAGATGATCTGGTGATACTCATCTCGGGGAACTTTGACAACACAGTCTCAGAGCTCATGCAAAACGCTCTAGGCATTGTAGAAAGATGGTGTGCCAAGGAAAACTTAAGTGTAAATCCTCAAAAAACGGCACTAATTCTATTTACAAGAAGGAGGAAATTGGACGGGATAAGGCTCCCAAACCTCTTTAACGAACAGTTGCAATTGAGCCAGGAAGTTAAGTATCTAGGCATTATCCTAGATGCTAAGCTAACCTGGAATTTACATATTAGCAAAACTGTAAATAAAGGTTGGATAACTCTTATGGCAACCAAGCGAGCACTGGGTAAAACCTGGGGATTAAAACCAAGCATGGTACACTGGTTGTACACTGCCGTGGTGAGACCCATGGTTACCTATGGCTCGCTAGTTTGGTGGCCCAAAGTGGAACAAAGACAAGCCAAACTGGAGCTAACTAAACTCCAAAGGCTCGCCTGTCTATGTATCACGGGTGTTATGAGAAGCACCCCAACCGCAGCCATGGAAACTCTATTAAGCCTACCTCTCCTAGACATCATAGTTATGGCAGAGGCAAGGATGGCGGCGTAGAGGCTGAAATACAATGGAAACTGGCAAGTGGGCTCTGTTGTCGGTCACACCAGAATAACAGACATAATCACAAACCCATTACTAGAAATGAGCAGTGACGCAATGCCAAGCAGGCAAAACTACCTTAAACCTTAAAACATCCAGCTTGACTGGAATGAAGGACTGGTACAAAGTCGTGGTCAGGAAAGCAAACTTGTCTGGTACACAGATGGGTCCAGAACTGACAGCGGAACAGGAGCAGGAATATATGGGGAATATCTCCAGTTCAATGCATATGCATCTCTTGGGCAGTATGCCACCGTATTCCAAGCTGAAACTCATGCAATAGATACATGTCTGCAGGAGAATATAACAAGAAATTACCGAGGTAGAAACATCTTTGTCCTAACAGACAGCCAGGCGGCTATAAAAGCCCTAGCTAGCTATCGGATCAACTCATGATTGGTCTGGCACTGCCTTCAAAACCTTTTAACCCTCGCTAACCACAATAGGATAACTCTAATGGGTGCCGAGGCATAAGGGTATACAAGGTAATGAAAAAGCAGATTCTCTTGCAAAAAAGAGATCAGAAACACCATTCACTGGCCCTGAACCAGTATTTGGAGTCACCAAAACGACAGTCCGCAGCTGGCTAACCAGATGGATAAACATACGACATCAAAACCACTGGAACTGTGTGGAAGGACTAAGACATAGCAAGATGATGCTAAGGAAACCAACTGAAAAACTGGCAGATGACCTACTGCGACTAAGCAGACATCAAATTAGGCTAGTAACGGGGCTGATAACCGGTCACTGTAACCTTCGTAAACATATGCACACAATGGGAATTCTCATAGAAGAACCCATTTGTAGACTCTGTAATGAGAAGGACGAAACAGCCTCTCATGTCATTGTCGATTGTGAAGCTCTTGCCCGATGGGGACACACACTCCTGGAGGGAGACAACCTTCGAGATACTCTAACAAGAGAACACCTGGTGAAAATGCTATTAAACCTAATAAAAACGGCAGACCTTTTCACTGAATAAGTGTAATGATGAGCAGCACACTAAGCCAAGAGGCTGCAGTGCTGTATGGCATCCAACCAACTCTCATCACTACACCACTACAATACAATACAATACAATAGCACCAGACAGCAGTCGCGTTAATAATATTTGATCAGTTCAATGCACATTTTTAAAAACTCTAATACTTACTTCGTGCAAAATACCGCTATCAAACTTTTAACGTTCGAACCACCTTTGTAATGTTTTTGTTGGAGGAAGTGGTATATGCTGTTCCAATAATTCTTTATAGCCCGAATCATTGTAGCTAAATTTTAATCTCAAGACTTTCATTTTATGTTTATTTATAAACGAACACAACGGGCACGAAACCCAATTACAGTGTTTCTAAAAGAAAAATAAATATACAAAACATAAATGCAAAATTACCAAACAGAACAATACCAGTGGCAACTTAATGGATTTAAACATATTTTAATACTAGTTACTATTCATAGGTGCACACACCAGGGTACTTGCTAGCTGTCTCATATAACTCCTGCCTGCATTTATTTTCATTAGTGTTAAAAATGTCCAGCTTTTCATTTTCTAACGTTAGTTTGTTGAAACAAACACATTCTTATAATTATAGAGGATTTTCTAATATCGGTTCTATATTTTGTGTAAAACAACGTTTTAGTTTTGATCTATAAAAAAGCACATGGAATAAAAATTTTTATCGAAGCTCTACTGAATCTATTTTAGTATGCAATAATTTGTAGAGAAACACGAGCGATATGACCGTTCGTCTTTGTACTAATTTAAACATTTCAAATTCAATTCGAATGCTTTTATACGAATTATATTCTGGATATCTTCCATATTTTTTTGAAATACAAATATTTTATAAATTTATTTTATACTGTTTCTAGTGTTTTTGAGTAAGTTACAGTTCCGGATCCCATACTACAATAGCATACTCCAGTTTAGACCGTATCAGAGCACCAAAAAGAATATTTAGAGCATTGAGATTAAAGAATTCTTTGCAGCTTCTCATAATAAACCTAAATTTTGCATATAACTTTCGCATACAACTCGCATCAATGGGTATATTAAACTCTAGATTTTCAACAAAATGAACACCTAAATCTGTGGTTGATGTAATCCTATCCTGTGTCACTCCATTCATCATATAGTCAGAAATAATTGGATGTTTACTCAAGAAGTAACTCATCACTTTGCATTTATTTGTATTAAAAGATAATTTATTAGCAATATTCCAATGTACCACTGCTTCCAAATCCCTTCGTAAATAATTTGCATCGTTTAAAAATAATTTTAAATCATCTGCAAAGAGTAAGCGTTAATACAAATATACTAGAGTCAAATTTAATTAAATACAAACGAAACTAAAATAGAAACCTATCCAACTATGCATTCTAGAATATTTTCAGATCATTTTAATGACATTCATCCGCAACAACTTCACACAGCATATTTGCAAGAAATAAATGTTTTCTCCTTTTTTTTGCAAAATCATCTAACTGTTGTTGATTTAATAGAATTTTTGAGTTGTTAAAACAGCTCTCAACGTAAGCATAATCATGCTTGTCAAAGTGCAAAGACTTTACTTGTATAAATAAATTACTATCCTTGCCAATAAAGTAAGTTTCATAATGAGTGTCTGCTATTTCGGAGGCTTCTGCATATTCAATATTCAATATTTCTTTTAAGGGGACTAACGATCTGACAACATAAATTAAGTTGACATTTGTGAGCTAAAGTATGAATAATGTTTTTAAAACTTCCAGAAACATTGGAAGTGAGCTTGGATTGCCTATGGTATTGTTCAAAAATCTTGCACCATAAGTGCACTATAGCTCGTTTTACTCTGACTATGCAGTGTACAGGGATACGGCTACAGTATTGCCATATTTCCCCAGCAAGTCGCTTAAAACTGAACACGAAGACGTCAATCAGAATAAATCCGCCTTTTGTATTGCAATCGGCTTATTTGTTAATACCTTGTTGAAGTAAACCTTTTTTGTCGCTTCTGCGTCAATTTGAAAAGAGCAGCAGATAATATACCTGAGTGCGGTCTACAAGCGGCAACGCAGCAGGCGAAGTTTGCCTTTAAATAACATTGTCGTATGTTCTCTGTACTGCATAGTCAGAGTGAAACGAGCTATAGAGGTCCTGATTTTTCTAATACTATACTATAATGCAAAAGGAAATGATGCTTAGGTTTTAATGATTTAAAATAAACTAGTACGAGTTGTAAATACTCTTCAATTACAATTTTTAATATGATGTATTCCGAAAGTTGTAATGAAGGAGAACAAACGATATCCAGAATTTCACGAAGCAAAATCCAAATATTCCATATTTCTACACCCTCCCGAATAAAATCTCCAATTAGTAAACCCAAATATTTTGCAAAACACAGCATTTCGCTTGCAGACATTTTTAATTTAGATTTTAATTTTTCCATTGTTATAATAGGTGGTTTGTTCAAATTATCTGTATTTCCATAGTAAAAAGAACTCAATAGATTATTCAGTGTATCTAATGAAAATAGCTTAAAGTCAATAATACGAGTTTTCAATAAAGCTGTTAGATCATATAAACAAGTTCTTTCAAAAATATCATGCATAATATCAACTGCATAGTTTGTTGTAATATGAAAATCGGGAATTTCGTGCCAGATGCAGGATTCTTTAATTCCATTTGATGCAACATCTTCATGATATGATTCTTTAGTTCTACTTAAACTTATATCATCAGAGCAGGTGTACTTTAAACGAGCTTTTGTGATTCTGCAAAATCTACAGCAACGTATCGATGAAAAGCTTTCATTAAGTCCCAATATAGAATGTATTCCTAAATTATCTCCCAGCACTAACCCTAATTTAAAATAAATTTGAACACTTTTATCTTTTAACCTTATCTGAATTCCTTCCTCTTGTAAAACTAATAATTCTTTAATAACAGCAGAAAATACTGCCTTATGTCCTTTGAATAAAATAGAGCAAACATAAAAATAGAGTTTAGAGAAGAAAGTAAAGTAGGAGGTAAACATGGAATACTAACCTATACTGCACCCAGTTTATTTTTGTTTGCATGAGAACCTAAAGCATTACCAACTTCATAGTCGTCAAAAAATAAGGAAATAGGAAAAACTACTTTGTTCTCTTTAACATACTTGAGGGTTTTACTTTTCCACAATTGTCCTTGGATGAAATTTACGTAAATTGTCGATAATTTAATTTTTTCAACATGATTTTCAATAGTTTTATGAACATTTGGCTTTTCAAATAAAACTGTAAACACTCTACGAAGTGGAATTATTTTACCAATTACCTCTGAAGACTGTGGCTGTTCATCCACAGTCTGGTTTGTATATAGCAGCTATTGGTTGCTCAATAAAATGGTGTACCTTATAGTTTTCCCGTCTTAATTGTAACTCGGGGTCAAGATCACCTATGTCCTATAAAAAACTTATTAAATTTCATATTTTTTAAAGGTCTTATTTTAACTTAACATGTAAAAGGAAAGCCTTCGGTTGCTCAGTTTTACTTGGTTTAAAAGAGTTTTCGGTGAATTTTCTCTTGATTCTCAAATTCACACATGGTAAAAGTAGGGGTAAAATACTTATGCAAATACGCTGTCTGAAATGTAAAAATAATTTGGTTTACCTGTATACATTAGTTAGCAATGTAATAAAAATTATTACCTGTAATATCAGTCTGTTTCTGAGATTTATAGTCTTCAATAATTTTCTTCAAATATGAATCTGTCTTTGTCTTTGCAACTTTAGAAGTTTTTGGATAAATCGTTGGCCATGTGAAGAAAAGCAGATTGTCTTTTTCAGGATATAAATTTGAAAAATTTTGCAAGAGAAATGTATAACCCTGAGGATGTTTTAATGAAGGAAACATTTCGAAGTAATCATGAATTGCATTCGCAAAATGACGTAAACGTAATTAAGTAGTCAGTTTCGATTTCTGAAGGACTTCGGTAAAAGGCATCACATTATTTTTTAGCCACCGTATGTACTCTTCTAATTGACCTAAAAATAAAAAGGTATTTAATTAAAAAATTAATTTATGGTTTTGAGAATACCTTTGTTTTCACTATCCTCAGTTATGGAATGTTCTGATTCTCTTGAGGAGCGCTGTATTAAACCTAATTTTTTCTCATATAGTAGTAAGTAGAAAACAGTTTCCCTCGGGCTGCATTCAGCTGACCATGTAGGTTCTTTTCATATGGGACAAAATAAATGTCAGGCCTTTCATGTAAAAATACTTGGTTAATTTCGTCTGCCAATTGTATAAATCTCGAAGTTGTTATGCTGAAATAAAATAAAGATTTCCACATAAATAATTTATAATTAATTATAACTAAACATTTCTTACATTTTATTTTTATCAACCTTAAGTTCCTCTTTTATAAGCAGGTTACACAATTTTGATCTCAAAAATTGTTTACCTGGACCGTAGCGGGCCACTATTTCCTTGCCCTCCTCCTTTGAATCAATGAACATACCCACTTGCTGAAAATAATATTATTGTAATTATACAATAATTTATCAATACCTTACATTCGTATGGGTTGATAATTCGTAAGAAACTCCTACAGTAGCTCTTTCTAGATACACACATTTTCGATCACCCGAAAGCAAATTATTGTAAAATGTGTAGATTAAATATTAATTAATTATTGGTAATAGTTATAATAATTACTTGGCAAATCATATTCAACTTCGTCCGTTGCACTGCTACTTGCCTTTGAAGTACTTAAGTTGTCTTCAATGACAACTGGGTTTGAATGGCATACGAAATTAATTGGAAACTATTCCTTTATTAAAAAATTATACAGTATACACCCTTTTCAACAGAACATATTTAGTATATTTATTATAAAACTTTTTTCTTAAACCCAATTTAGGAATCAGCTCCTTAACATCGTCTTCAGTTAAATTTAGAAACTTTTCTTGATCGATTTCATTTTCTAAAAAATATAATTTTAAATTTTATTAGACATACTTATAGAAACAGTGCAGAAAGTTCACTACCATCATTTTCAAATATAAGTGTCTCATTTTAATAAATAAAAATTATGTTTCTCCTCTAATTACAAAATAACTATTCCCAATAAAATTCATACTGCAGCGACACATGGAGCAAGATCATATGTTATGATGAATTAAATTTGTGGATTTCATCTGTGTATAGTGTATTTTTAATACAGGCGTGTAAAATAATCCAGACCACTGTGTCATTTTGTATCAGGCAAGCAAAGACATGCTTTAGTAACTAATCTAGTGATATGAATTTTTCAATATAGTCTAGTCATTAGACAGATAATAAGAGTGTTTTGGTGCAAAAGGTTGAGGAGTTTTGAAACTGAGCAGGAGTGCAGACTTGGAGGTCTTTAACATGCACCTAAGTTTGTGACCTCATGCAACCGCCGTTCGCGCCGCGTCGCCATCTTGAAAAAATGGCGGCCAAAATCAGGTTCTAAAATATAAATCGGTTCCTGTAGAATTTAAAAAAAATCTGATGAAAAGTTAAAGAGGATAAAATGTTTTGCAAAACTGCTTTTATAATTGTTTTGTCAGACTAATACTTCCCGAGTTGCAGGGTCGAACAGTAGGGCGAACATAAAATCTCGTAAAAGCGGCGTTTGCATTGTATTTTTTACCAATTATCCACAAACTAATCTACCTAGAGTAGTCTAATATAGTATATAACTGTTTATAGTTTATACAGTGATATATACAGTTTGTCTGTTGTCTGTATATGATTGATGGTGTATGACACGTGACCAGAACGATGTGGCAAAGATTGCAGAATGGCTGTAGCTACATAATCCGTTTCCGTAAGTCGATAGTTTGCACTTCATCAACAGTGGCGTCGTTGGCATTAAAACTTTAAATTGTTAAATGGCACAAGAAATTGATGGCAAAGACTATGGGCAACAATTTTGTTTTGATATAATTTAAGCGTAAAGATGCACTGCTTTCCTTAGGAGCAGCTAAAAGCAGTGGCAAAGTTGACAATATTCCTATTTTCATTAATCCCCTGTTATTTCAAAGAATCTGTATCGCAAAAAAAGCCATGAGGAATTAAAAAGCTATTTTAAGTTTGAACTCGCTGTATATCCCCTATCGAAATTTAATGAGGATGGCATGCGAAAGGAAACAAAATCGTCACTGTTTAAGGCATTTTATCCATTAAACCAATCTGTGCAACCTGTTAACAACATCTTGCATGTACTGGACGGCGGCTGTTTGTTGCATTGATTCGTATCGACAAATTTTCATAAACTACATTCGATATGTCCCTAGTGTTTCTGGAGAAAAAGATTTTTTTAATATAGAATTTATTGCAGATCAGCATAACAAGCGCTATACATGGCACTTTTAATTATTAATAATTATAACTATACACAACTTTATCAAGGTTAGCTTCAACGGCTCCTCTGTCACTACAAGTTTTTTTGTCATTACTGTCACTATAAGTCTTTTATGATTATTGTCACTATGCGTCTTTTATGATTATTGTCACTATCTATTGAGCACTATTGTTCGGGACCACTACTATCGTAATTAACCTGCGATGGCGGTAGAAGATCACGTTCACCAATTCCATGCCGGACAGCTCCACTCTCACTGCATTGGTGTAAATTTTTGTAAAATTGTTTGGCAGTGCAATCGAGTGTAATACACAAACAATTCGATGGTAGGTATTTCCAGTTCACGGTGAATTTGACTATTTCTGGCAAGCCATGGTGCATTTACAATAATAGATCTTGTTTTGTAGTGTTTGAATTTTCTTTATATTCGTTCTTGACGTGGCACCCCAAACAGTACACCCATATGTGATTATTGGCCTTAGCAGCGCCGTGTAAAGTAATTTTGCACACTCTACTTTTAAGGATGACTTTTTATTAAGTATTGTGTACAACATACCTAACCTGGAATAGCATTCAGATAGTTTTTTGTTAATGTGAAAACTCCAGGTAAGTATTCTGTCCATATAAACCCCAAGATATCTAACCGCTTTATCTTTTTGATTCCAAACGATCTCTCTGTTGTTAATTGTTATGTTTTGGGGATCGGCGACCCATCAAAGTAAAAATTTTCGCCTCGCACTTGTCAGAGTTTATTTTAATGCACCACCTTGTTGGCCATTTAAATGCTTTGTCTACGTTCTGTTGTAATTTAAGCTTAACTACATTTTAATCCTGATCTTGTGTGATAATAGCTGCGTCATCAGCATACATTGCTTTTTCTGAGTCTGTTGGTTGCTGAATATCATACATAAAGATACTGTATAATATGGGCCCTAATATACATCCTTGAGGAACTCCTGCGTGTATTGGTATGGAAGTGGAAAATGTTGAGCCGATGCGAATTCTAAACGTTCTGTTGGTTAAGAACGACGTAATGATGTTTCGAAGATATGGTGGAATTTCGATTCTCTGCATTTTTAGGCGTAATCCGTTTATCCACACACGATCGAATGCCTGAGCGGCATCTAGGAAAGCAACAGCAGTGTGTTGTTTGGTCTCAAATTTTCGTTCTATTACTTCAGTGATTCGAAGTAGTTGATGATTGGTAGAATGGCTACTTCTAAAACCAAACTGAAAGGCTGGAAGTAAGTTGTTATCTTTGAGTAATTGAGTTAGTCGCGCTTGAATTATGCGCTCCAACAATTTAGATATCGTAGACAACAGACTTATTGGTCGATAACCTAAAGGGAAATTTGTAGGTTTTCCGGGTTTATGGAGCATAAAATTGAGGTTTTCTTCCATGCGTCGAGAAAATGACCCAATCGCATACATGCTTTAAAAATTGTCGCTACTAGAGCTAATGCTTTATCTGGCATGTTTTTAATTACACTATTTGGTATCATGTCTAAACCAGGAGCTTCCTTTAATTTAAGTTTATTAATATATTGTTTAATTTTATATGGTGAAGCTGGTTTAAAGATGTTATGAGTTCTAGAATCGTTGTTTTGAACGGTCATAATTTCTCTTAAGTCCGGTACCCTTTTTATTTATTAGCAGCGGCGCGGTTGTGTTTACTACTGTCGGTTAGACCATACATTTCCGTGCTGTTTGAGGAGTTTTTACATGTGGCACTTTTGTGCGTCGTTTGCGAACGTTCCTTTGCTGATGAAAAAGCAGCTCGCGTTTTATCTCGTATGAAGTGGAGTGGAAGAAGAGGTCCCGTAAGATCTCGATGTCTTAGTAGATTAGACTTTTTCTTGTGAGGACTTGTAAAAGAGATTTATCATATGGAACCACCTACTAAAGAAGACATGCGTATTCAAAATGTCTTTCGAACAGTGGACGTAAATGATTCATTTTTGCACAGATTGCAGTTATACATAAGTCAGAATCGTGCTCATAATGAGCACATTTTGAGAATTTTTGTTAATTATTAATTATTACATATCTATATATACAGGGTGTCTCTGAAATGTGTGTACATCACTTAACCACAGATTCCTGGGCTCAAAATAAGACGATTTAACCCAACTTACCTATATCCAAAAGTGCTTCGTTTAGCCAGTATTATGATTCAAAGTTCAAAACAAATTTTTTTATTTTGCTTATAACAAAAGAACGATGTTGTCGATTTCGATGATATTTGGTATTGCACTCCTTACAGATGTAGGTCATCTTTTAAGGTGATATTAGTTATTATCAGTGGACCATTAGTGTACGAAACACAGGTAACCCGGCATAAACCAGTCAAAAACTTTTTAATGTTAAGGCCAATAACTTTCCAAAAAATAGTTTCAGAAAGAGACATTCAATAGTAATCTTTTTTGTTACTTGTTAATTGATGATATCTTTTAAGGTTTAGACACAAAAAAATAAAATCTGAGGGACCGCGCACTGCATTTCTTAAAACAGATATTATCTAGCAGTCTGGTATTCTAAGAAATAAATGACGATAAGGCATTTTGTTATGATATTTATTAGTGACAAGTATGTACTTTATTAGATCTACAGTAAATGCTCAATGTGACCACCATCTTCCTGGATGCAAAGGTTGATTCGACGCAAAAAATTGAACTGTACTCGTTGTAACATTTCTGCATCATTCTTAATGGACTGTGAAGTGTTCTGTATTCTGGCCCAAAGTTCGTCCTGTGTGTTTATAGGACGAGAATACACTTTGCTCTTTAGAGCTCCCCACACAAAAGAATCGCAAATATTCAAATCTGGAGAACGAGGAGCCCATTTTGCAGGAGCATCAGCTCCTCTGCCTATCCATTTGTTAGGAAACTGTACATGAAGATGATTCCGAACGTTCAATGTAAAATGAGGTGGTGCTCCATCGTGTAGAAACCACATGTCGCGTCTAAGATTTAACGGCAAGTGTTCCAATAAATCGGGTAAGGTATTTACAAGGAAGTGTAAATAATTTTCTCCATTTAAACAATTTGGTAAAATGACAGGGCCTAAGATGAAACTACCGATTATTCCTACCCATACATTTATTCTAAACTCATGTTGAAAGTGGCGTTGCTTGATGACATGTGGATTTTCATCTGCATACACATGTTCGTTGTGCAAATTTGTCATACCCCTCCTTATGAAACACGCCTCATCAGTAAAGAGAATTTTGCTATTAAAATTGACATCTTCAGCTTTTCTTTCTTGAATGAACCTACAAAACTCAAGACGTGCGATGGTATCAGCTGGCAAAAGCTCCTGGACGTTTTGTACATGGTAAGGATATAGCAATTGTTCTTTAAGAACTCTATGAGCAACATCCTTCGAAACGCCTGTTTGCCATGCTAAGCATCGACTACTTACTTCTGGATTTTCTTCTACTATTTCCAGAATTTCTTCTTCTACCCTGGGTGTGCAAATTGTACGAGCACGTCCACGATCAGCTGTGATCGGTGCAAATTTTTCCGTTTCGCGAAGGCGTCTTTCAATGTTTGCAAAAGTTTGATGATTGGGCACACGACGATTTGGAAACCTTTCGTTGTACACTCTAGCACTTCTGCGACAATTTCCTTCGCAATATCCTAAAACCATCACCATATCCGTTTGCTCAGCGTAAGTGTATTTTACAGCCATTACTACGTAAATAACAAAGAATATTAACTGCTAAAAATCACTAGCTAACACCAACAGCAATTTGAGACGCTTCACAATTGATAAACAATAGCTACTGTCATTAAAAGTACACATACTTGTCACTAATAAATATCATAACAAAATGCCTTATCGTCATTTATTTCTTAGAATACCAGACTGCTAGATAATATCTGTTTTAAGAAATGCAGTGCGCGGTCCCTCAGATTTTATTTTTTTGTGTCTAAACCTTAAAAGATATCATCAATTAACAAGTAACAAAAAAGATTACTATTGAATGTCTCTTTCTGAAACTATTTTTTGGAAAGTTATTGGCCTTAACATTAAAAAGTTTTTGACTGGTTTATGCCGGTTTACCTGTGTTTCGTACACTAATGGTCCACTGATAATAACTAATATCACCTTAAAAGATGACCTACATCTGTAAGGAGTGCAATACCAAATATCATCGAAATCGACAACATCGTTCTTTTGTTATAAGCAAAATAAAAAAATTTGTTTTGAACTTTGAATCATAATACTGGCTAAACGAAGCACTTTTGGTTATAGGTAAGTTGGGTTAAATCGTCTTATTTTGAGCCCAGGAAACTGTGGTTAAGTGATGTACACACATTTCAGAGACACCCTGTATATATATATAACAAAATGAATCCCTATTTCCCTTGGTCACGCCATAACTTGAGAACGACTTTACCGATTTTATTCATCTTTTTTTTAAGTTTTCTAATAGTGTGTAGAAGGTTCTTACGGAAAGAAAAATTAAGAAAATCAAAAGGAAAAGCCGGAAAATTGGAAAATATCGAAAGTGTGTTGTTTCTATTTGCAGTCACACCTGTGCTTAATGGTTTGAAGGGTTTCCCCATAATGTCATAATCCGCATCAGGTAAAGGAAGGCGGAAGAGATAAGACACTAATAGCAATTTATGTAATTCCAAATGCTTTACATAAGTCGTCGCAGTCAGTCAGTCAGACATTCACATTTGGTTTGTGCACAAGTGATTGTGAAAATAATTCCGTGTCGTTTTAGTGTCCGTTACAATGCCAAAGGCATGACGAGTTAACATAGATCGTCGAAGACAGTCAGCTGCACGGGTATCTACTTTACTTGCGAACCGCAATGATGACCAGCGCGCTACAGATAATGAAAATAGTTGTAGCTATTAGCATGTTTTTAAAATGAAAGAAATCAAAAATTCGAATATCGGAAAAACGTTTGCTGAACCCGCTAATAGCAGGCAAATCGATGTTCGGGCAGGACAACGTCTGTCAGGTTCGCTACCCCTTAGAGGGTAAAATGTGGTAAATAAGCCTAAAAATCGATATGAGTGTCGTTATTGAGGTTTCTTGGGATGTTGATTGAGAAAACAGCATTTATTTTTAAGTCCAAGACGATGGACACGACATAAAATTAAAACTTTATAGTGGTTAAACGCTGTAATTTTCGGCCATGAGTGTTGCCTAGTAGATATGTTTACTGTAATCGACTCATGATTTTCGTTTGTATTTATGCATGCTTGTTAACAGGGTGACTTAGTCACTGTGTCAAGATCGATGTAAGGTGAGCCCCGACAGCAGTGTATAAGCGTTGCAGGTAAGTTAGCACGCTTGTCGCTACATTGTTGTCTCCGGAGTTAGTACTTGAGTATTTCTACCCCGTTTGGCTTTCAAGGTTCGGTTAAGCGTGAGTTATCCCCTATTGAATCTTGTGGCGCCCATTTAGTTTGTCACATCCTATACATACCGTCACGCTTGCCCTGTGGTGTACCGGTTTTAGGTCCACGCCCATCTCTTTGAGCTTATTCAAGCCATGACCTTTAGCCTGTTTTGTGAGATTTCCAGGGTAAGTGTGGACGTTACCCGAACATGTTTAAGTATTTGCACTCACTCACTCGTGAGTCTCGTTAAAACAGTTTAATACTGTAACATACTCCGTACAATACACATGATAGAAGCTTACTGCAACCACTTAATTTAATTCTTCAATTAGCTTACATAATGCGGCTACGATGTTTTTAAAAATGTTGTTTTGTTACAAAGAATACAGAGCTTCAAAAAACTAAATAACATCAGAACTGGAAATAGATATAAGATCAAAATATCTTAACGTATATAGGGAGTTATATTTAATGGAATGATCTTGCTGGTGGTTACAAAAACTGAACATCCTGTCGTGTTGAAAATAATTTTAGGTAGTGAAGCTTAAATAAAGCCTTTATATGTACATAGTTCTTGTATTTTAAAAGATAAATAAAATATTTACCAATACCATACTATTAACTATCCCTCTTTAGTATTAAAATTAATTTAGGGTACAGCTTTATTAAGAGTTTTTGTGAAAACAGTTAGAACGACATTACGTGCTGCATCATCGGCAAGCTTTGTTCAACCCTTTAGGAATATTGCAAACTTCTGGACCATACTGAACAGAATTGCCTGAGAGGCTGATTCAGGATTCCGTTACTTTGCGCTAGTTCTATCCGTCAAGCACGTAAACAAGACTGTGTTTACGTTTTAAACCAATGTAGTCAATGGTACTTGAACGGACGACAGTAAAACCAAACGAACCCTGGAGCACAGCCTCATGCCCCATAAATATTATGGCTTAGAAGGGGTAGTGAATGAATCAAACATTAAATGCAGATTGTTTTATTATAAAAATAAACTTGTATTTATATAAAACGAAAATGCTTAACGAAGTAACAATATCAAAGTTCATAATAGTGTAGTGTAATAGAATGCGTTTAAAGGTCCAAAGACCGCAACTCAGCATGATAAGCTTTTATATTTCCGCATGGGTTTGCAGACTGAAGCGTTGAACTTGGCTTTGTAGGTAGCTTATTAAGCGAAATGCCGAGTTGCATTTTTACTCAATGTTGGCGAAACAATATTCGTTTGTTAAGATTTCGTAACTGGGAACTGAATTTTGCCTGTTTTAATTCAAGATTAAAACAGATATAAATTAAGTATAAACTTGCGAAATTATGAAGTAAAACTGGAGGTTAAAACTGTTTGTTTATGAAATCAGAATTACATTTAGAACTTCTGACTGGTTTCGTAAATTTTGTTATTAAAATGTATGTGTGTTTAAACCAAGTTTAAACATATTGCCAATTTTAGGCTGAATAAAAAGAAAAAACTATATTGTTTCTTCCACATTAAGGGTTTTTAGAGGATATTCTTCTACGGCGGACTGGCGTTGTTTGGATTGATGCTTCCTTCGATTGATCTTTTTCCGAATGTAGTAGAAGGCTCCTATTAGAATAGCCCCTCCCAATAGGCTGCCTGTGATCCCGCTGGATAGATAGGAGTGGTGGCGGATGGTTTTCCAAGTTATGCCCTTTAGGTGCTGCTGGAATTCCAACTGCGAAGTTTGTAGATCCTCGAAGTGATCTGACTGTTTTAGTACTGGCTCCTCTGCAATTTCTGAAAAGGAGTTGGGTGTTATTGTGTTGGTAAAATTGATGCTGACGGCCTTGGAATATCCTGCTAGGATCTTGAATTTCTTGCTATGCCTGGGGGTTAACGTATTCTTTGTAGTTTGAATGATGCAGTCTGACGAGATCTGAATCACACCTGTAGTGTTGACAGTGACTTCTTTCCTATTGCCACTACAAGTGATAGCTATTCGGGTTGGCTTGTTGACTACGAACATCCAGGTGTTTTCCATGTATAGTTGTTTCCAAATAATGGACTGGATCTGATGTCTTCGTAGGCTGCATTGACTAACTTCCGTTCGATGATATATATCATCAATGATGCAATTTGGGTTATTTTCAATTCCTTTCACGACTGTCGGACTGCAGATATACGTGTTTGGAGTAATTTGGAGATTTTCTTTGAATTCCTCATCTGTCTCTTGAAAGTACATTTGTAAGTTGTAATCCACAGCGAAGATCCCTTTTGGTACGTCGATCACCCAGTAGGACCCATTGCTAATTTGGAGAGGAATTGGTGTCACCTTGATTAAGGCATATTCGGTTTTTTCTACTATGATGAAGTATCCTTGGACGTTGATGTAGATGTCATCATGTCCGATGTCGACCTTTAGGATTGGGGTCGGTAAAATTACTAAGTTTGGCGAGAGTTTACTGGTTGCATTTGCCAGGATTTGCTTGATTTGGGCAGGTGTGATTAACTCGTAAAAATTACCTTGTTGGAAATGAACGTTCAAAATGTTTGTATGGTAATTGCACAGTTCACTAATAACATTTGTGGCGACTTGATAGACACTGATGATGTGGATATTTAATCGGTTGGAGTCGGTTGCCTTATACCATTTGTCCATGTTGTTGATTGCCCTGATTCCTTGGTTCAGCTTCTCTTGAAAATGTTCCAGTTTCTGATCGATTCGTTCTTCGGTTTCATTAAATCTTGAAAGTGCTGATAGCAAGAATTTGGATTGTTGACTGTCCATTTTTATTAATTCCTGTTGATTTTTGTCGAGTCTATCAATATCTTGATAGACCTCGTCATTTATTCCGAAAATTGACGTGAGTACAGTCCCAAGCACTCCTCGTTTCTCTCGTCTTGTTATGATATCTTCCATGCCAGTTTTAATCCATTCCATATGCCTTTTTTGTTCCAGAAGATGATGCACCAATGTCTTGCATAACGTATCTTCGGACAGTTCTTTCGCAGAGTTGCAGAGGTCGTCGAATTTGTCCACCATGTCGGTAACTGTTTCGAAGTCTTCTTCGATCTTCCCTCTCTCGAACTGGATTTCGATCCTGAATGTTCCTCGTTCAATCTTCCCGTGTCCAATATGCTCTACATAGTACCCGCTGTCTGGTTTTTGTATGTTGAATTCTGCCTTACTCAATGTATTTGTAGTAAGGAGAGTAAATATGAATAGAAGCATTTTCCATTTGGACCGGATAGTTTTCTTTGGTACTGGGAATGATTGTGTGTGGGTGCTGTTGGCCGAAATTTTCTCTTCAGGCTCTGGTTCCTGCGATTCTTCGTTAGTTGGTAATGGAATGATACTGCCTATGGAACGTTTTAATTGATGTCCTCTTGACTTCTGGATGGTTACTACTCGTACTGATCCATCGGTTGCAGGATGAATGTCGGTAACTCTCGCTAAGGGCCATTTACTAGGATTAATGTTTTCTTCTTTGATTAACACTAGGTCACCAACTTTTATATTCTCCACCGGTTTCTTCCATTTGTTTCTTTACTGTAATCCATGAAGGTAGTCCGAGCTCCATGATTTCCAAAAATCTTGCTTGATTTTTTGGATCAATCTCCAGCGATTTGACAAATTTGTTGATATTGGTGTGCTGATTGGGTCCGGTGGTGAGATTATCTCTCTTCCTATCAGGAAATGGCCTGGTGTCAATGCAGTGGTGTCTTCAATATTGTTGCCTTGTGGGCACAGAGGACGTGAGTTTAAGCAGGCTTCGATTTGGCAAAGCAGAGTTGTTAATTCTTCAAATGTTAGAGTAGCGTTGCCAATGGTTCTCTTCAGATGATGCTTCATTGATTTTACTCCTGCTTCCCATATTACTCCGAAGTGTGGGGCTACTGGGGGGATGAAGTGCCATTGGGTACCAATGGTGGATACATTTTCTTGGATAACTGGGCCTTCCATTGCTTGACGGATTTCCTTGTCCAAGACCTTTCTTGCTCCAACGAAATTCGTTCCGTTGTCGCTATAAAGATGTGCACAGCGTCCTCTTCGGGCGATGAACCTCCTGAAGACTGCTAGGAAGCTGTTAGTTGTCATGTCGCTGACGGCTTCTAAGTGTATTGCCTTGGTTGATAGACAGACAAAAACAGCAATGTACCCCTTGGATGAAGAATTCCCTCTTCCTATGGATGCTCGGATTTGTATTGGACCGGCATAGTCCACTCCTGAATGGAAGAATGGCGGGGTTAAATTGACTCTGGTTGATGGAAGATTCCCCATTAATTGCTGAGCTGCCTCTGCCTTGAATCGGATGCATCGAAAGCATTTCTTGATGCTGGAGCTGACTGCTTTCTTTGCGTTGATGATCCAATATTTTCTTCGGACATAGGACAGTGTGAGTTGAATGCCACCGTGTAAGGTGCGTAAATGTGCCTCATGGATTATTAATTTGGAAATATGATTGGAATAAGGAAGTATAATTGGGTGTTTTTCGTGGTAGGATAAGTTTGAATTTTCTAGTCTTCCTCCAACACGTATGATTCCATGTTGATCGATGAATGGATTGAGATTTGCGAGTTTGTTGTTGGAGTCCACACATTTTCTCTTTTGGATTTGAGATCCTGTTGCCTTCAAAATAGGATCACTTCCTTGGACGACCTTGATGAGTGTGAGGATGGTGTCTTCCATTTCTTTAACTGATAGACATCCTGGTTGAATGGGAAGACGCCTACACTTGTTGATGAATCTTCGGCAGTAGGACACGACTCGTATCATTCTTGTCAGAGACGAGAAGCGATGAATAATCTCGTTCTCGTCTTGATGAACTGTAGCTTGATGCACAGTGTAACCCTTTGCTTCTTCATTGGTTGTGGCGGTATCTGGTTGACACGGCCATAACTCTTTGTTAATTAACCAGCTTGGTCCAGCCCACCATAGTGTATGTTCCTTTAATTTCCCTGGACTAGTACCTCTGGAGATGATGTCTGCAGGATCTTCTTCTGAATTGACGTGGTTCCAATGTTGGGCCGGAATCAGGTGGTTGATTTCGGCTACGCGGTTTGCGACGAATGTCTTCCATCTTACTGGATCTCCCTTTATCCATCCTAGTGTGACCATGGAATCGGTCCAGGCAAAGATAGATACCTTAAGAATGTCCAGTGCCGTGATTACCCGTTGTAATATATTAGAAAGTAGTACTGCTGCGCAGAGTTCTAGTCTGGGTAGGGTTGCCTTTGCTCGAGCTGGTGCCACCTTGGATTTGGCTATTAATAACGATACCTTGGATTGGCCTGATGACGTGATGACTCTGGTGTAGACCACGGCTTCAATAGCTCTTTCGGAGGCGTCACAGAATCCATGCAGTTCCATTTGAGCTTCCTTTTTGGTAAAAAGCCACCTTGGTAAAGTAATTTCTTCTACTGATTTGAGTTGAGATTTAAATGTTTCCCATTTGCCTTGGATACTTTCTGAAACTGGGTCGTCCCACTTGACTTTTTCGAGCCATAGCTCTTGGATGAGCAGTTTAGCAGTGATGATGATGGATGCTAACCAACCCAAAGGGTCGAAAATTTTAGCGACTTCGGATAATATGGTGCGCTTTGTGGATCCCTTTTGCTTCACATCCACCTTGAAGCAAAACACGTCTTCATATGGAGACCAATGAACGCCCAATGACTTCTTTACGCCGTCGTCACTTATTTCGAGGTAGGTTTGCTCCTTAAATTCTTCGGGTAGTTCTTGTATGATGGCTAATTCATTACTGCACCATTTGTGTAGGGTAAAACCTCCACGTTTTAGTAAGGAAATTAACTGACCTTGCTGCTTGATTGCTTCTTCTAAAGTGTCGGCTCCGGAGAGTACATCGTCCACATAGAAATCCCTCTTCACAACTTCCGCTGCTAATGGAAAGGAAGATTTTTCGTCCTCTGCTAATTGGTGCAAGGTGCGGATGGCCAGATAGGGAGCTGATGCGGTTCCATAAGTGACGGTGCATAACCTGTATTCCCTGATTGGCTGTGATTGATCGAATCTCCATAAGATTCGTTGATACTCCTGGTCTTGGCTGTCCATCTTGATTTGTCGGTACATTTTCTCAATGTCCGCAGAGAAGACGACCTTGTGAGTCCTCCATCGGAGTAGAATGTCGACCAGCTCTTGCTGAAGTTTCGGTCCAGCATACATAACTTTGTTTAAGGATTTTCCATAAGATGCCTTGTTCGAAGCGTCGAAGACGACACGGAGCTTCGTTGATGAACTTGCTTCTCGAATTACTCCGTGGTGTGGGATGTAATACTTGCCATTGTTTTCCTGTTTCTTTTCTACTCTTTCCATATGTCCTAGATCCAGATATTCTTGCATGAATTTCTTGTATTGGATTTCTAGATCTTGGTCTTGTCTCAGCTTCTTTTCCAGATGTAGTAATCTTGCCAATGCCGAGGGTTTGGATTTTCCCATGCTCACTGGAGTTTGCTTAAATGGAATCTTGACTATGTATCTTCCATCCTGGTCTCGCTGCACTGTGTCTGTAAATTTATTCTCACATACCTGGTCGTCTGGGGAAATTTTTCGTTGAGAGGGAACTTCTTCTATGTTCCAGAATTTTTGTAACTGCTCATCTTCTTCGATTTTGGCAACCATGGTGTTGACTTTAATGCTGTTGGTGTGTTGTCTTCCAATGGTTCCAGATAAAATCCAGCCCAGCTCGATATTTTGTCCTAAGATGCCATCCTTTGTTCTAGTGATTCCTTCTAGAATTATTTTTGAATATTTTTCGGCGCCTAGAATTATGTCTATGGGGCCAGGTTGGTTGAAGGTTGGATCGGCGATGAAAATATTGCTCCAGGAATTGATATTTATATGTGGGATGGGGGATGAAGGCATGGCTTTGGTAAGTTTAGGAAGTATTAATAAATTGACAGGTAGGGAAAAGTTACTTGAAAATCTAGGTGTGATCAAACCTGGGATTTTCCATTTGGCAATTTTTGGCTCGCTGTTCCCGATTCCTGTGATTTCAGCTCAAACTTTGGTCCTGGGTAACCCTAATAATTCGGCTGATGCTTCCGTGATAAATGACCCCTGAGACCCGGGATCTATTAATACTCGTAATAGATGAGTCATCCCGGATGCTGCCTTTACTTGAACCATTGCTGTGGCAAGTAGAACTTGGCTCTCCTGTGCGCCTAAATTGGCGGTAATGATGTCCGACTTCGGCTTCTTTTCTGGAGCGTTGGAAGTCTTCATAGCTGCTGCATGAGCTGACGTTCTCATCCTTTGGGCAGGGAGCGGCCTTGATGGTGGCTGCGCCTTATGAAGCAGTGTATGATGCGGGATGCGACAAATCCTACAATTAAAATAGGCACGACATGGTATATTTGAATCGTGCCGCAAGCATCGATAGCACAATCGATTGGTTTTTACTGCTTCTAGTTTTTCCTGGGTAGGTAGCCTCTGGAATTGACTACAGTTGTCGATGTAATGATCTCCATGGCACAGCTTGCAATTTAGGGATGCGGAAGCGTAATTCTTCTGTGGTCTTTCCTGCGTGGGCTTTCGAGCTCCATCAAAATAACTGCGTATTGCTCCTCAGTAAACGGCATCGTTTAACCTAAAACGTTCAGTTCTGTATTACAAATGCGTTGTGTCGTTACTGTCAACATACCTTAGCAAGCTTCCAAATTTAGATATAATTAGCTCGGACAAGCAATTTGTTTTATAATTAACACACGGACAACAAACGAAATCAAGAAAAACCAAGCACACGTGAAACAAATCTTTAGCTCCTGCTATTTTTTTCGCCATTTAGTTACTTCCGGGCCAGCCTGTATATTTTCACTTGAGTTATAATTCGCTGTATTTCAAACGATATCAAATCTTGTTCGCGCAAAAGTGCTGGTTTTGGTTTTTCCGAAATTCACTTGTTATCTCTCTGCGCCAGGGGGCAGCTATTCCATCGTTTTGCTGGCATTCTATTTCTGCATTCGGTTGAAGTAACTTGCTTCTACGAAGGCATTTCCGAGTGCTACTACACCAATTATTAATTAACTTCGGTTGTGGGCTATTGACTAAAATCAGGTATGGCTACGCTACTTGTTGATATTCATTTTAGTAATTTCCCGTTTTTTTAGTAGCTCTTTGACGTCATTTTTTAACGTCACTTTTAAACGCCATTCCTTGATGCCGTTTTTAGACGACTCCTTATTTGGGTTTCCTAATTAACACCCTAATCAATAACTTGGACCCGCAACTCCTTTCTGGAATGTCACCTTGAGCTTGCCAAGTGGTACAAGGAGCGTCTATTCCATTATCAAATTCGGCCACGAGTTCGAGATTGCTGTCGGCTTACACTAAGCTAATCCTGGACCAATTTAGTGCCTACCGGCAACGTTTTTTATCACCATCCAGGTTAGTGTTTCAACGTTTGTTGACAACCACGTCCGCCTATGAATTGTTATCTGAATCGATTGTAGCGACGCTTCAGATTTACAATTTACAAATTTAAACTACGTTTTACAAATTTAAAACATAGTGTATTAATTGTTCATAAATCTCTGCTTTAAAAGTCAGATTTACAATTTACAAATTTAAACTGCGCTTGACAAATTCAAAACGTAATGTATTAATTGTTCCTAAATTTACAATTCACAAATTTAAAGTTTTGCTTAATGAATACGTATTAAGAATTTTGTAAGAAGTGCCCTGACGCCATTTTACTATCATTACCGAGATAACGGTTAAAACAGTGGTAAGCTTACTCCTTCATTGAATTGCAATCATATTCAATCCAAAAACCCAAAAGAGGTTCACATATTTTTTGTGCGCGCTGCATTTTCAGCATTAGTTATATACTGTATTTAAACTTTGTGATTAACAATTTACAGACCTAATTACAATGTTGCAAGCAACTATTATTTATTAACCAAATAAACCTAATTGTTGCTATAATTTTATTTATTTCTCGAAATCTGTGATTTCTGGCGCCCTGTGTTTTTCTTATTATTGAAAGAGCTTGCAGTAGTACAGCTGATGATAGAAATCTGCGACCCAAGGCCACCGAATTTGAAGCTAGCTAGGTCATTGCGGTGAGTAAGAACATTTCAGAGCTACCGTAGTGTATAAATGATAAAAGGGTTGATCTGCGATTATACTACCATAGATTATTATTAGTAATCGATCGCAGGTTGGCTTCTTTATTGTTTCACACAAACGTCAATGAATATTACAAGTGATGTTTACGAAAACGTTCAGGTGTTTCATTGCTGCCACTAGTGGAAACAAAATTATATTGGAACTAAATTAAAAAATGTGGTCACGTGGTTTGAAATCATTTTTGATGTCCCTGTATGTATAAGTATAATTTTTCAGAGAAAGTCTGCTTCTTCAAAACCCCTTTTTAAGAGATCAGAGTGGTTCTTTTAACCAACCTGAGCAAAATTGTATGCAAATGGTTCTTACGAAAAATGTGTGGCTACAAGTTACTCGGTTGGTTTCAGTCAGTCAAGTGTTAGCCGATGTATCAATCTCGTTACAAATGTCACTTATGACAATTTGTTAAATATATGGGTGAATTTTCCAAACACCGCACAAGAGAAACAAAGAACAAAAATGAGATTTTGTGAGAAATATCAATTCAGTGGTGTAATTGATTGCACACATATAGCCATAGTAGCTCCTCTCGCTGAAAAAGAATAGTTTCCAGGGCGAGTATATATAAATCGAAAAAACTATCACAGCATTAAAGTGCAAGTCATATGCGATGCTGACCTAACATTGCTGGGAGTAAATGCGAGGTATCCAGGATCAGTTGATAATGCTGCAATATGGCCAACATCCATTATATACCAGCACTTGCGACAGTTTGTTGAAGGTACATGCATTATTTAAAATTTATTAATATCAATAATTTCTCTTAAAAGAGCAAGTAAAATTATTTGAAATAAACATTTTATTTAAAAAAGTTTGTATTGTTGCAGGTGAAAGATCGTCACGGTTGTTAGGTGACTTAGCCTACCCCTTGCATCCCTGGAGGTTTTCATGTATTGTTGGTGTAGAACTTACTATACCGCAGGGTCGCTACAATACAAGATTTATATCAACCGGAAATACAGTGGAAAGATTTATCGGCATTTTGAAAATGAGATTTCGTTGTTTGTTACGTCATCGAACCTTGCATTATGACCCAGTAACTTCTGAAAAAATATTTATGCATGCAGTGTATTGCATAATAGGTGTACAAAAAATGTGCCTCTGCCAGATGCACATGAAGGGGGCGAAGACATTTTTATAGATGTAGTTGGACCACCAATTGTGGAGAGAAAACTAGTTAGATGAAGGGCGCTTAATTATAGACAATTTTATTGCAAAAAATTTTATTTAAAATTTATACTAGTGCGATTGCATTTATATAATACTTATAACTATGTACATAAATTGATTAAAATATAACTATGCTATGAAGCAATAAAACCCTTAACTCTTCTCCACGATTTTATTATTGTTGTGTGTAGCGACATGTTTCAAAACCAGATTAGTTTCAAGTTTCAGCATAAGACTATAACAATCGTGCTTATTAACATATGAAGCAAATCATAAAAAGTGAGGTTAAAATTTAAAAGTTGAACAAATGTAAGTAAAAAACGCATTAAAACAGCAATCAGAAATAATTAACCAGTAAACTACATTATACAAATCAATACATTGGTTGAAACACAATAATTAAAATTTTCAAGATAAGAAGTGTACGACATCCAGGATGGCATAACTTTTATTGCTATATATCAAGAAATCTCCACTATAAGCATGTCGGATCTCCCTCCTATAACTATGCCACTCATAGTTAAAGAAAAGCTGCCACTCCTCAGTTTCGCTGTTTGTCTCGGGATTAACTTGTTTTTCACAAACAACCAAAAACGTTTGCGACTGATCGTATTTTATTTAAAGTTGCCGCCGCCAAGCAAAATATTTGTAGCAACGGTAGTTAAAATGCAATAGATATACATCTAGTTATTGATATGAAAGAGACAGATAGCACGTAAACACTACTTATGAAGTTGACCACTAGATGACTGGATGGAAGACGAGTTGCTTTGCGCGTACTACTCTAGTTAAAAACATTACCTCTTTTGTTACTGCTTGTTTACGAACGTACTGTTACCGATTTCGTTAAGTCTCCCGTAGAGAATATGATTTATAACGAAATTCGTATCACCTTCCTGTACGAATTCATTCCTAACGAAGATCGTTTAGATAACGAAGTAGGTTAGTGAATAACACTGTTAATGATTATAACTCAGTAGCAACCATGGTGCAGCGTACCCTGTAGGTACTTTCGGGGAGCATGCAATGACGTCACACGTATGCAAAGTATGTTGCCAATACGTGAGGTGCACTAATCACAAAACTTATTTGCCTAATAAGAGATGCAGAAACGTCAAATTCAGACCCCATAACTCAAAGAAGCACAAAAAATAAGCACTACTTACTATGAAATAAATTAATTTTAGAGGCTATAACATGCAGAAAAAGAATTTACTGACTGCACAAAGCATAAATTCTACAATGACCGGAGTACAGATGATAGGAACAAATTTGTACAGAATACAGAAAAGGTGTAAGTCGTATTTTACAAAATCCATAGAAATAGCAGTCGACTGCAGTGTATAGGCAACACATGAAACACTGTTGTTAATTTATACTCAATAATTTCAGTTCCTGGTTTTTATGTATATTAAAATAAATGTATCAAAACATAACGAAAATATTTGAAAAATATACAATCTCATGTTGTACAAAGTATCTCTAAATGTTGTACAAAATTACCGAATTAATCTTTGCGTTGAAAATGATCTAATCGATCGATTCTCTTAATTTATTTTAATATTTAGCAGAGGACCATTTCTTTCTCCAACTTTTTATTCTATTTGAGGAAAACTGCAGTTACAAAGGTTTGTCGGTTACTAACGGCATAAATTATACAAAAGTATCTATGAAAAGTCCAGAAGTTTTTGGCATATTTCCTTTATTTAAGACACATAAAGCATGTTATATAAATTCGGAATTGTGTACAATGCATATACATTTTTTCAACTTTATCTTGGAATTCCAAACGGAAATATAGTTTAAAATTAACAGTTCCACTTTTTGCAAAAAATTGCATAACATTCTAGTAAAATATTTACCATATGCAATTCATTCTAATTTTTTCCGATGTAAACTGTGTCTCCAACGCTAATATCAGCGCCATGCGATAACAAACCTAAATGAATTCCTAGAACTGGTGAGTCCCCTTCTATTTCGATTTGTTTTAACTCCCTTATCTTGCGGTATCTACAACACACATTAAAACTAATATATCAACTTATTCTCCAACTAACTATACCTACAAAGTATACATCTAAACATATGCAATTTGTTTAAAGAAAAATCTTGAAGTGGTTACCCTTACCACAACTTATATTTTTTCTAAATATGTACCTACTGTTTCAGAATTCCATCGAAGAAAACGTTGTAGCTGTTGAATTAGGTATGTATTTATAGAAGACTAGTGAGTCGCCCGAACTAGGCTTCGGTTCGCTAATTTAAAAGAGATTCATTAATATAAATTTTAAAAGAAGGGATGCATCGGCCGGGAGTCGAACCCGGGCCGCCCGCGTGGCAAGCGAGCATTCTACCCCTGGACCAACATGGCTTGTTTGAATAATGCGCCGCTATAATGATATATGAACATAGTGAATCACCCGAGCTAACAGCACACGGCCACAGCAGCTGTCACACCGTAGCCCACGGGACGGACGCTCCGCTCCGCTACTTAAAGGATTTAATTAAATTTAAAAAAATTTGTACTTTGTTTTTAAACAAAAACCGCCTACGATCTAAGTCTAAAAATTAGCAAACTTTTAAGCCATCATACAACTTCATCGGTCCAGTATCTTCGGAGGAGATAGCGAACAAAGATACAAACAAAGAAAGAAAGAGAGCAACGATTTTATGTTATAAGATGGTAAGTTGTAGTAAGGGTTATGGTTAATGCAAATGAATGTGAAATACAATTTTGGTTATAGGGTTGTTATGTAAATCTAAACGGTTGTTCTTAATAACATCTTTCAATAAAACAAGGTGCACTATGTTTTCCCGAATTATTTCTTATTTCCGATTGATCAGACTAATAATCTACAATAAAAAAATTAAAACTGAAAAAATATTTTAAAGGAGTTTAAAAACGTAAAGATTCAGGTAAATTCAGTTATAAACATATAGATAAGTTTCTAAATGGGAAATAAAACATACTGTATATTCTAATGTCATTGTACATATACGTGGTGGTCAAGGTTATTAGATACTAGGTAGTGTGTACCAATGCAGAAGATATATTAGCAATACGCTGCTTATCAATGAGGTATCACAACGTTTGCATGAAATTGTTTCAACACGCCATATCTAATTTGAAACTTTGGCTGCTAATATTTAAATTCTAAAATTTTTCACCGTCAATCGTAAAATAATAGAACTTACTGTTTTAACGTCTTAAGAGGCTCTTCATCGGGGGATCTTAAAGCTGTTTCCGGATCAAAGGTTGTAAGCGAACACCTAGTACAGTCTTTGACGTTCCTCAGCACTACCGGCCCAATTTTTATCCAGTCCCAGTTATCCTCAGCGTAAGGAACCAAGTCTTTACCATCGACGACTATACTGGGTCGGAAGTTGTTCATAGTAATGTTAGCATCAGGTGCTCTCCTAATTAGATCGTTCACTGATGATTCACTCATTAACATGTAACTAGTTAGATCACTGTACATTCCCTAAAACAGTTATCTATATGTTATGAAAAACTAATATTGAATGTACTAACTATTGCAGCGTTTCCTAATTTAGGGTGCGCGTTTATAACTGCTTTGTGAGTTGTTCTAATGTCCGCTCTATGTATTCCATCGTGATATGCAAGCCGCAATCCGGAGGAATTTCCTAGGATGTAACGGGATAACCATTGAGCGACTTCATCACCGCAGTCCATGCTGAATACTTGGACTTGTTGCCACAATCTTAAATTATATAGGTCAGTATACAATTTAAAAGTTGTAAATACTACACATAATTTATTAGTACGCTAGGCATTCAATGAAACCCCACATTTAAATATTTTGAAAATAATGTGAAGATTTTCAGTCGTTTTCAAAAATCTTTCCCACGCATAAAAGGTACTATTAATGACACATTTTGTTGTAAGATGCACAGGAGGAAGCAAAAGGAAGATAGAAAAGGAACGAACAAGCCTAATAGTCTGCAATGCGGACATAATTTGGAATTCATGCTATACTTATTACACAATTAGAATCGAAAGAATACAGAAAAAGTTTTTAAAGTATTGTCTTTATAGGTCCGGTGTTAATGACGTCATCACTGATTATAATTCTCTGTGCCTTTATTTTAATTTGACTGAACTATCAAATCGTAAAACGTTTCATTTGTTAATTTTTCTATTTAATTTAATTAATTATCATGTTGACGCCGCTACACTTTTATCACAATTACAATTCCGACTGCCTGATTTAAGGACCCGATCTCAATTTTTATTTTCATACCTGCTTTCGAGAACTAACGTGCATTTCAAAGAGTGATGGGCTTATTCGAATAAAAAATAACCGGTTATCCGGTTATTGAAATAAATTGTGTAACTCGGTTTTCGTTCCAAGTACTCAAATGAAAAATAACCTCATCCTGATACGTACTACGTGCCGTATCTCAGCGACCTGCGAGTGATCGAAATTCTGTAAATAATACGTCATTCATAACTCATAACCATAAGCAAGGCAGATTGTACTGAAAACACCATTTGGGCGTCTCGCTCTACAGTTTTCTCCCTTGCTTCCTTGCCGGCTGAGGCTCGCGGTCGATCCGTCCTCATATGATATGAACATAAAACAATTGTTTGTCGCCTTTAACCCAGCCGATCGATAAACATAAACGTTTTACCACTGTTTTTTATTGCGATTAGCAAACAGTCCCGCATATTTCTTTCTCTCTACACTTCTTAATAAATACCTCTTAATTTCCAATACATAACACATAATGTACATTATGTTTTGGTTATAGATCGGAAGAATGTAAGAGTAATCATCGAGCTAATACAGAATAGCGAGTCGTAAAACTCATACAAATACAACAATATATTATTAATTATTATTATATTATTATAAATCGCCAGCAATCGGAAACAATAAAGGTGTATCCAGATATATTTCATTCATATCCACAATTACTTATTGCACAAACTCCTTAGAAATCAAATAAAAATCATTTATACAATTATTATAATTAACGAATAACTGAGTTCCTCTGCTATCTGCAAGTTACGATGCCGATGCAGATGACGCTGAACCGCGTAACCGGCAAACCGGCGAAATCGAAACGAATCGAGAGCCAAAATTAATTCGAATGATTATTCAAATAATCATTCGGTTATTAATATCATTCGAATGCAAATAATTCGGTTATGAAAATTGTCCGGTTATGCCCATCACTAATTTCAAATCGCCTATTCTAGCAATGTCAAATGCGTTCAGTAAATTGGACGTAAATATTGATATATTTTCGCTCACAAGTGGTCAGTTTCGTGCTGCAATTTCTGACTAAAGTAATTTTGTACTCGGGGAAAGTTTTGATTATTGTATTATAATATGTGGATTTAGGCGGTGAATTTCATTTTATTATTATACTGTTTCTCTGTTGTGGTGGTGGTATGTCATAGTTTAATTTAAAAGATAATCAGTTATTTTGTTTTATTTCATTTAAGTCTTGGGGACACTAAGTCAGTTATTAATTTAATTTATTTATTTTTCCTGTAATTGGGAATTTACTTCCCGTTGTAAATAAATCTATTTATTATTATTATTAAATACATACGCCCCAACTGAAAGCAGCGAAATGGAAAGTAAATATTTTAACAAGATCTGGAAGAACCTTCCAAGGAGTACTAAAATAATATGGTTGCCTCCCGGCTAATTTTAAACTGTTTGGGCATTTTTAAGATCGACACACCAGGCGAGAGAGCTACTGGTCTGGCTTAGTTTTGGAAAATGTGGCATTGACACCTCCTGTAATTCCATTGGAAATGTCGCGGCTTAACGAGAGCAATTAGTTACATTGTCCAATTGTCGGTTTCCCATTGCATCTAAATTAAATATAAAATAAAACGAAGTGCATCATCGCATCAGGGAACTTCGGATGGTAGAAGACCAGGGGTACCAAAGACAGCTCATTTCTTGGCCAAAGATGGATTTTACCAAAAAATACCAAGTGAGGGAGTAGGATCTTACGGGCTAAAATTAATAAGTACATTAATCTCGAAATAGCTAGCTATCAGGATAATTACGGAGCAAAGACTTACTTTTACTTTTACAAAATTTCGATGGTTAGGTTGGGAATGAGGAGTACTTTAAGGAAGTAAGTAGAATGAACACAATACGCAAGACGACGTATGATAATTGACATAGATTGATTATAAAGCAACGTGAGGCATCCAAATGACAATACAGAAAGAATAGCATTACATATTTATATTATAAATATGTTGCTAACACAACGTCATTATCTACTAGATGTATAAATAAAAATAATAGTGTAATACGAATAAGACGACGTAAACAATCGAGAATGAAGAAAATATGTTAAACCAAAAAGTTCGAAAAAGCAAACATCAGATTACAAAGCTAAACGAACTAAATTAAGTAAAGACGAAGCCATAGCAGACATCGAAGCTCAATGTGGGATGATAAAGAAATCTATAGTAGCATCGATAGAGAAACACAGACGCTACAATAAGAACGGAAGGTCAACGAAAACTGGACCGATAAAGAACGCGAAACCGCAATAATAAAAAACGAAGCAGCACTACAAGGAAATAAAGATAACAAAGTACGATGACGAGCAAATGATAAATATATAGCAGGATTACTAACTCAACTTAATAATGGTAGATAAAAACTAGATGCGCAGAGTTTTCAAAACATATACGAGGCAATGGATTAAACGAGAAATAATAAAGTACCACGGAGTGACATCATAGCATACTTTTTAAATATTGGTGGAAACAAATTGCAAACTGCCTACAGAATAAAACAAGAGGAGTATAAAATCATTATATAAAAAAAGAAAAAATCTGGTGTGATACACTCACACAACTTCCTTTTACAGTGATCTTATAATTAGTTAAATATTTAATTTTTAATTTTTAAGCATTTGTCAAAAATTTTCAAAAATTACAAATTCTACAAAAAACGGTACAAAATAGAGCGTTAGTTGAAGAGACAAATTTTCTCTAAAATCTTAAGCAGAATTCAAAAATGTAATAACATACCGGGTGTTCTATTTAAAATAGGAGTTAATAGAAAAAATAGAAAAAAAAACAAAAGAAACCCACTTTAGAAGTATTCAACTGGAAAATCACCTATCTCACGTTAATGCACATTAAAAATGTAATAAAAATGTAAAGTTTGAAAAAAATCGTTTGAGCCGTTTTTGAAAAAATCGAAAAAAACTAAAAAATCACAAGAGTAAACATCTACTTTCGGTTATGCGATTTTTTTAAAAAGCTTGCTGTCTCATCTACATAGTACACAAAACTTATATATGAAGTTTCAACGCCATACCTCTTTTCGTTTTTGAGATATTCTGTTCACAGACAGACACACAGACAGACACACAGACACACAGACAGACAGACACACAGACCAATGAAAAAAATATGTTTTTTGGGATCAGGGGACTCTAAAACGTGAAGATCTGTTGAAAACTCAATTTCGAATTTTTGGGGTGAATCCAATACTTCCTTTACGGTAAAAGGAAGTAAAAATGCTGTGGGAATATAATAATAAGGTCTTTTCTGATATCCTAAACAAAAAATTAAAGATTTATGTTGAACTAGATTTTAAATTAAACTGATCAAATTGAATATCATACACATTATAAAGCAACAAGTAATCCATAGAAAAAGCAAGATAATACAAAGGTTAAAGGCGCTAATAATTCCTCAAAACTTATTGATTTAATTGTGGTTGCATTAGAACTATTAAAATAATTATGACAATATTTATTCGCCAAGACTTCCAAGCAATAGCATATGCAGATGACCAGACTCTAATAGCTAAGTCAAAACAGGAAATCGAAAGAAACTACGGATTAATAGTATAAAAAAACAAGTATATAAAACCTGTAAAAACAACAAATGAAGAAGATATTTTGCACGTGAGAAATCGTGTCTTCCAAGTAGCAAGAAAATGCAATTACCTTGTACCCTGGAATCACAATTTTTATGATTGCAGATATAAAAGTGAAGGGAATATTACAGGGCCATACAAGAAAATAGAAAATTCTTGGAAAACAAAAATTTGACAAAGTACCAAAAATTCAAATATATTCGACACTACGAAAAGTAATATTACATGCAATGCACCATGCAGATTTACTATAAGGAAAAAGAATATACATTCCCCATTACGATATATTAGAAATACAAAATACGATAAACATAAGAATAGTAGAATTAGAAGAAGAAGAAGAATAAGATCAACAAAATATCTATGTTACTAGTTTTTGCAGTCTATGGTGTGAGCGAAGGTTTAGCGGTTGTCAAGAGAACAGTTTGTTCAAAAAGCAATCCTGGGTTAAAATATGTTTCATCGACGATCAGAATTGCCTTCTTCCTCCTGTGCTTTTCAAAAAGCGCTTTTACTGTTGATATTTCTTTCCGCAACGGAAGTAACTTAAAACATTTTATTCTAAAAAATTGCTTTCCATAGTCATTTAATTTTTTTATCAGAAGGTTCTTGAGGTCAGATTTTATCATTCTCTCTGCAGATATTTTAACTTGCATTGGAAATGTACAATTTCATCGCATCTTTTGCTTCAAAAGGCTTGTTTGCGTCTCTCTCTTCTTGTAGGCTCTGGGCCGGGGTCACATAGAGTACTCTACAGCTTGCCAATGCAAAAGATACATAAAGTACACTATAGCTTGCCAATGCGAAAGGGTATGCTGTTGTACTCGGCTACAATGTCTAAGCTTATAAATGTGTTGTATTTGTTATTAGTTTAATTAAACGGCATTAAAGTAGTGAACCGGTTTACTCCAACATCAATTAATACGATTCCCGGTGATAGAGGCACTAGATCAATACAGTTCACTAATTGATACACTCATTTTGACCTACGAGCTCTCACATTTAGTCATTTCGAGCAAGGGATCATGTATTGGTGAATTATTGGTATACAAGGTGATACCTACTTAAAAAAAAAAAAGATTTTTAAAATTTTTTTGTCATCGAAAATTATGGTTAAATACAATAAAAGTAAATGTCCATAACAAAAAAAAATCAAAATAATTTTTTAAGATAGGTATTCCGGATTAGCATCCACCATTTTGTGTACTACCACTAAGACAAAAATTGAAGAATCTCGAAAATTGAGTATTGTAGCGACTCCAACAAAGAGTGCCCTTTTTTGTAGGGAACTAAATTAAGAATAACATAGACCAGCAGTTTTACATTTTGGCAGTATTGCTATTTATTATGTAATTGCACAGTATTTTTTCAGTGTATCAAATAAAGCAAAACTCAAATTTTGGTATTTTAGTTTGTTAGGAGTCATGGATCATGAACATTGATTGTGAAATAAATTCTTCCAATGTCTCTGTCTGTGACAAAGAGATCCAAACACTGCGCAAGCGAGGTCTTCCAGCAAAAAAACTGAGAGGAAAAGTTAAAAGTTTTACAACAGCAGTTAAAAAGAAGAGATATGAGAATAAATAATATGAGCGACCTAATTAACCATTTGAAAAATTAACAAAATGTGCATCAATTTCAAAGACTATTTCAAAGTTAATATTGAAAATCATTCGTCTTTTACGAGATTTGTAACCAATGGCAAATTATATTTTCCTTCTTATATGGTCGCATTTAGAAGTGAAATAATTCTGAATTATATGAGAAAAACTAACGAAACATTATAACCTCCGTTATTTAGAATTTTGGAAAAATTAAACTTATTTCATCCACCGCACCCTGTAGATAAAAATCTGCATGAAAAGGAAGTTTTGAAATTCGTAGCGTAAAGGAAGTTTTGAAATTCGTAGCGTCTACTTATATAAGAATTCTAACCCATTCAAAGAAAAAATGCCTTCATATTTTGCGAGAGAAAGCGACAATTCGCCACAAATTAAATAAAAGCCTTTTATTTTACCATGTATAATTTAATTTTTTTTTTCTAAAAATTTGCAAAAATTGCCATTGTAAATAGAGATATACAGTAGTTTTAGCATAGTCCAGTCACACCTTATTTTTAATAGGGTGTACTATTATTGTAAATAACGCTTTTTAATGAAATCATTTTAATTTAAAAAGATATTTGTTTTTGTAATTTATTAAAAAAATAGGTGACAAAGTTTGGGCAGTCATTTAATAAAAAAAATAATAAAAGAGGTATTTAATAGCTGAAAAAAGAAACTTAAAGACATTCGCAAAAAAACTTAGCATTGTTAAAATTTGAAATTCCTTAATTCAATGTTTACAATAATTAAAATCACTGTTTAGGATATTATTTATTTATTGAGCTGTGATCTGTAGTATTTGAAAAGTGAAACAAAATGTTTTTACTCGTAATCACAAACTGACAAATAGTCAAATGTCATTGAATGTTGTTTCACAAGTCCATTCAATTAAACAACACACTTCCATGTCCGTGATTACTGAAATTGTTCGCTATAAAGCGTTTAAATCATTTGATCAGACCTGCTTCTATTACCGCCATAAGCACGATCCAGTGGGACAAGGAAGGCAATCCGGATAGCAGCAGTCGCACTATTCTAGCGAGCCGGCTTGGCTTCTTAACATTACGCGCTCGTTCCAGTTCGTATTGAGTTTACTTGTGCACGTGCACTAAAGGATTATCGACCGATCGGCGGAAGGGGCTAGCCACGCGCTACGTCACGCAAAAAAGCCGACGGAGCCACAGCTGCAAGCGAAACAGCAACTGCAATACGAGGTACAAGGTTGTTATTTATTTGTTTGAAAACTGAGTTCCTTATATGTTATATTTTATCCTTGATTAAAGTAACCCGTATACATGCGGAAAACGTCTAAGGAAATATTAAGGTAAAAAAACACGTAATTTTATTTTATCAAAGTTGGATAATTTGGAGAGTTTTATTCAATATCGTACGCTTGATAAATTTGATAATTTCAAATTTAGAATTACGCAAGCGGAAGATTTATTATCAAAGTTTTTAGAAGTACAAATTGAGTTAGAATGTATTAAAAATGTTGATGTTATTCGTTAGAACAGAAACTCAAAAGATATTTTGAGTTAACAGAGCAGTATTCAAATTTTATGAAAACTTACGAAATTCCGGAACATATGCAATTATTATAAACGAGCACAGAGTCACAATACAATTATTATTTAAGTCACCATGCGGTGTTGAAGATTCTTTGACGACAAAATGTAGAACGGTTTATGATGCGAGAACTATCGTAAGTGTGACAATGAGATTGGACTTAACGATTTACAGTATACTGGACTTACTGTGCAATATTATCTCTGTGATATTTTGTTGAGATTTCGTACCTTCAATTATGCAGTAAGCAGTACTATCGAAGCAATGTACCGACAATTTAATATAAAGAAAGAGCAGCACTGCTTCCAAAGAATATTCTGGCGGGAAAATGAACACGAGGTTTTGAAAGTATATGAGTTAAAAACTGTAACGTACGGCTTAAGGTCCTGTATATTTATTGCAACGCGTTGCTTAATATAGTTAGCTATAGAAAACAAAGAACTATTTTCAAAAGCTAGTGAAATTATCGATAATTCGTTTCATTACGATGATATAATATGCTGAGCTGATACGGTTGAAGAATTACCTACTTTAAAACGTGAAATTATTAGTATAGTAAATTCAACTGGATTAAATTTAAGAAAGTACCTAGGTAGCAAATGATAATAGACTAATTCAGGACTCCACAGACAAAGGAGACACGTTGAAAGCATTGACATTAAAAAACAAAATGATATACATAAAACGTTAGGGATTTACTATTGTCAGGGAAATGATCTATGATTTATTTAATAATAGTAAAAATTCTATTACAAAACGTAGGGATGCTAGCATCTGTAGTTATTGTTGCAAACATATTTATACAAGGGTTGTGGTCGTTGAAATGAACATGGGACGAATCGCTACCTGATGAAACAGTAAAGAAATGGGAATCATTTAAAAATGATTTAGAACAATTAAAATATGTTATAATTCCGCCACACGTTTTGCATAAAGATTATGAATTGGTCGAGTTGCATGCATTTTGTGACGCTAGTATCAAAGGATATGCCGCGTACATATATCTAAGATGAAAAGAAAAAGGAGGAAATTTTAAAACAGTCTTGATAACAGCGAAAACCCCTTTAAAAAGGGGAACTTTGCCACTTTTGGAACCTATTGGAGCTTTATTATTGGCGATACTAAGTGATAAAGTTTTAAAGGTTTTGAAAATTTTAAAATTGAACATTGAGCAAAATAACTGGTGCGATTCAAAGGTTATCAGTACCACTACCATAGTTAAATTAAAATGTGAAAACCATTTGTTGCAAACTGTAATTCAAACAATATTGCTGATCTTGCTAGTAGGGGCTGCACTGCAAAGGTATTATTGAATTGGAAAGAACGGTGGAATGAACCGGCTTTCTTTATGAGTGAGTTTACAATACCATTACCGATATGTTTAGAAAATTGCATGTTATCGTAATCGACAGAATACAAGTCAAAACAAGTGACGGGTTTGATAGTCATGAACGGATTTAAATGCGAATTGTTTACAAGGTTTTCATTGTTAAGAAAACTTCAACGGATAACTGCTTATATTATCCGCTTTAAAAATGTTTTAAAGAGCACTAAAAAATGTTTGGCTTATTTATCTCTGCTTGAACTAAAAAATGTGTTAGAATGTTTGGTGGGTTTAGTGCAAAGGGAAGCGTACTGTGATGAAATAAACATTTTAAAAAGGGTTGTTTTTTAAGAGATAATTATAAATTGGTAAAATAAAGTCCATTTTATGACAACAACGGATTGATTAGAGTAAGTGGAAGGGTACAAAACTCAGAATTTAACTAAAATGGCGTACATCAGATAATACTTCCTCCTAAACAAATTCAAACGATGTTGATGATCCAGCATATTCATGAACTAAGTTTGCACTCGAGACCTGTTGTTACATTATTCATATTTAATGAAATATTTTTGTAGGAAAGTATATTTGCGCCCCTTCCTCCTAATCGCCTGCGGGTCGGGATCGCATAGAGTACGCTACAGCTTGCCAATGCTGCTGTACTGGGATAGATTGCCTAAGCGTATAAAATGCGTCGTATTTGCTATTAGTTTTACTCCAACATCAATTAATACGATTCCTGGCGATAGAAACGGCAGATTATTATTATAGCCCACTAAATTAGTGGTTCTCAACATTTTTGTATCTCAGTCCCTCCCCCCCTTTTCTATATAATTATTATTTGTGCTTCCATTTTCAATAAAGTAACCGAACTCCTGCATTGAACCTTTTGTAAATTATCCATTCTTTGTCGCTTTCTTGCCTTGGAATGGTTATATGCTGATTTACCTTATGCAGGGTGCTGCGTTGACGGACGAAACATACAAAACCTCCATGCTAATTACGAAGTATTCAAATATTGGCTTTTTAACGATTTTACACAAAATTCCATTTAGTTCTTTTAAAAGAACAGTGATATTTTATTGCCCTTAAGCTAAACTTAAAAGCAATAGGTATTATTAAATATTTTTATAAAATTAATAGGTATTATTAAAGATGTTGATAAGATTTTGAAGTTTGAAGTAAAAACATGAAAGCAACCTCAGCAATTTATTTTTCGAGGGTTGACAGTAATTTTATGAAATTCGTATTTTTCCCCGTTTCTTATACGGTGTGTTCAAAAAGAAATTACATAAGGGTTGGCTACGAAATATAAAAGTAATGTCAACAGCAATCTTTAGAATTTATTAACTGTCATCACTGTTGTTTTTATTGTAAGTTTATATTATACGCTGATATTGTGATTGAAAATTCTAAAGATTGTTGTCTATAAAGCTCCCCCACATGGTGTAAAGGTTTCTTGAATGTAAAAATGACTTCACTGTTAAATGCTTGAGAAAATGTCTTTTGTTTTTGTATCTGATGTACCTACGAATTCTTATTTCAATCAGCCGTTTTCAACTAGGTTGATCAGTCGCCTGTCAACTATAGACAGCAGATTAATACAGTCCACTAATTCAGTAGTTCTCAACCTTTTTGTATCTGAGCCCCCCTTTCAATGAAGTAACCGAACTCCGCGTGGGGGATCATTAACAATGTGGTAACGAAAAAGTAATCGATGGACATCGCTGCGGGGGGTCTGGGGAACAGTGCCACAAACAAAATCTTTTTCAAAGTTCAAGATCATTCATCTTTCTGGAGCCTAAAGTTTGATGAACACCAAAGAAATTGAAAAATATTTAATACCGTTTAATATCGCGCATACATTCTTTTTCTTCCATAAATAATTAAAAGCCGCGTTTTAAGGCAATTACCACATGGTATTGTAGTCGGTCACTTAAGCTCAATACTAAATGTAAAAAACGAAAATTTTATAAACCAGAGAAGCAACGCTCGCTCTCAATTGTCGTCATAGGTAATGTACACAAAATATTTAATAATTCCGAAAATGTATCACAAAGGTGATTATTTATAAATAACTGAAGAATTTGTTATTAACTGTTAAATTCACCATTGTTCAAAAAATCAGTTTTGAAGTACATATTGTTATTTACCTATCTACATATAGGAGCAGAATTTTACTTTATTATTAGAATGTAATTTATTTTATTTTCTCTGGTTCGTTTTTATTCAATAAATAAATTTTTTACCTTCTTTTGTGATTTATACGAGCCCCCTTCGAGATATTTCGCGCCCCCTTAGGGGGGCTCATTTTGACCTACGAGTTCTCACAAGGCTCTTGAAATTGTAAATTATAAATTATTGAAAAATAAATTGTTAAAGTTGACTAAAATGTGAGTTACCACAAGTTAAAAGAAATAATTGGTTTGATGAAGAATGCAAGAAAGTGACACACGAAAAGAATGAAGCATATAAGACTATGCAGCAAAAACACCGTACCAGAAAAGCCGAAGAAGATTATCAAGAAAAAAGAAGGGAAGAGAAACGAGTCCACAGAGCCAATAGAATACTATAACGAACAGCTAGCAGGTATAGAACAACTTAACAGTAGAAACGAAACCCGCAAGTTTTACCAATATTTGAATCGAACAAAAAAAGAATTCAAGCCAAGAATATCTATGTATAGAGACGCGGGTGGAAATATAATTGCCGAAAGGCAGAGCGTTTTGAGTAGATGGGTAGAACATTTTAACGAGTTATTAAACCCTCAGATAGACGAGAACACAGTACATGAAGATGCTACACCTCCGGGCCAAAATGAAAAACAGTTAGATATAGGAAACGACGAAGACAGCCAAATACCAATCTTAGAAGAAGTTAGAGCTGCAAGCAACAATAAAAAAAACAATAAGGCACCAGGTACCGATAACATGCCACCAGAGTTGTTGAAAAAAGGGGGTAAGGATCTGGAAAAACGAATCCACGAATTAATTGTACATATTTGGAATGAAATGGTTCTTCCAGAAGAATGGAATAGGGGAATCATATGCCCCCGACATAAGAAAGGAGATCAACTACTCTGCGCAAATTATAGAGGAGTAGCTCTGCTCAACCTAGCATACAAGATCTTTGCTAACCTTTTGTATGAAAGATTACGACCGTACGCAGAAAGAATAATAGGCAATTATCAGCGTGGTTTTAGAGCACGATAGATCAAATATCAACACTCAGACAACTGCTAGAAGAAACATACGAGTACAACATAGAGACACACCATATATTTGTTGACTTTCGAAATGCCTATGATAGTATACAAACGGAACAGCTGTATGCGGCAATGAGGAAATTTAAAATACCAGAACTACTAGTAAGACTAATAGAAGTAACACTGGGAAGAGTGGAATGTCAAGTAAGAATTCAAAGAGAGCTATCAGACGCATTTAGTGCACAGAGAGGACTTCGCCAAGGTGACGCTTTATCTTGTCTCCTTTTCAACTTGGCCTTGGAATAGGTAATAAGAGACTCTGGGATCAATACAACAGGAACAATCTACATAAAATCAATACAACTTTTAGCATACGCCGATTATCTCAACATCATAGGAAGGTCCCTGTTAGCTGCTAAAGGGGCATTCGTTGCATTAGAAAAAGCTGCAGAAAAAATAAGCCTACAAGTGAATGAAACAAAGACAAAGTACATGTGTATAAATCGAGAAGGATGCCGACCACGAATAAGACAGAACTTAACAATAGACACATACAACATCGAATCAGTACAAGAATTCACATATCTGGGGACCTTAATAAACAACGTGGAAAGCGAAATCCGTAGAAGAGTAATACTCGCTAATAGAAGCTATTATGGGCTCTAGAAAAGCATGAACTCTAACAATATATCACGCTCACGCACAACGAAGGTTAAGATATATAAAACACTTATAAGGCCAGTGCTCCCATACGGCTCAGAAACCTGGACGTTAAATAAAAAAAAAGAAAACCTACTAGGCTGTTTCGAAAGAAAAATATTAAGAAAAATTTACGATCCTATTAAGCAAAACAACATGTGGAGAAGAAGATACAATTATGAGCTGTACGAGTTGTTTAAAGATATAAGCTCGTTAAGACAAGCAAGATCGAACGACTGCTGTGGATAGGGCACGTTGCAAGATTGGAAGAAAACGATCCACTAAAGAAAATAACATTCAGCCAACCTGAAGGGAAAAGAACAGCCGGCCGTCCACGAACTCGATACCTTTATGCTCTGAGCAAAGATCTCAAGATCTTGGGAATACGCCATTGAAAAGTGACAGCGCAGAACCGACCAGAATGGAGACGAATTCTTGAGTTAGCCAAGGCCTGTGATGGGCTGTAGCGCTATTTCATGATGAAATATATTTTTTACTTTCTTTTGTAATTCATACGCGCCCCCTTCGAGATATTTCGCGCCCCCTTAGAGGGGGGGGGCGCCCCACACAATGAGAAACACTACACTAATTGATAAACTCATTTTGACCTACGAGTTCTCACAACGCTCTTGAAATTGTAAATTATAAATTATTGAAAAATAAATTGTTAAAGTTGACTAAAACGTGAGTTACTTAAAAACATCTTCGTAGAATTATTTCAGAAAGGCAATCTGATTTTTCAAAGAAAGTTACAATGCCGTCGTTTCCTTTTGCAGAGAAAGCACACTTAGAATTTTGTAAAAAATAGAATAAACATATGTAGCTAATATTTGAGATATTGGAATTATGTTCTTTTTATTTCACATAGCACATAATGCCTTGAACATGAATTTTTTGTCACTTTTTCCAATAGGGTTCTAGGAAAATGTTTTAAAATCTAATATCGAATGCAAAACTAATGAAAGGTTCTGAAATTAATAACAATTTCGGCAATAACTCATTAATGATTGCGATTAATGTCTTTAATGAAACCATATTTAGCAGATGGATTATAAGTTTCAGACAGCATGTATTTGCTGTACGTGTATAGATTGTATGATTCTTTGAAACCATTCCTATAATGTAACCTTTTGTTATTTGTGAATTCGAGAAAGTTGGCACCCAATGGGGTGATGAAGGTGGTACTTGCATACGCTACCCAAATTAAATACTTACGTAATCTTATCTGCTTTGGACTTTTCCGTGGGGACTTTAACACGAATTGGTTCCATTCCAGGGGCAGTCAGTGTAAAATGGCACTCATCGTCAGCATGAAGTGATATTAACAACAGCTTGGGATATGTCCTCGCTGTTCTGAATTCTTTATCGCTCCCCTTATAGACTACAAGGCACCTAAAGTATGAAAACAACATTGATTCGAAAAGTAAATTTAAAATGTATTATTTGAATTTGTACTGATGCACTTTACTGCTTTAAGAAGCAAGTAAAAAACGACCTCTTTAAATATGAAACTGGAGGTGTCTCACCTGTCTCGGAGATAAGGTGAAGATTTCATATCGATTTCAAATCCGTATTCGGCGCAATGCACAGTGGTGATTTCCATTCGACGACCGCTTTTAAGAGGGTATATGAACAAACTTTTAACCTTTCCCACAGGTTCCCACTTTGTTGGAATTGCATTTTTGATCTTCTTCTGGTACCAGTAACTTGCTAAAATCGCTACAGCACCCGCAGTAGTAGCTGCCAATACCATTTGGGTGGTTATGGGGGGTACAGTTAGCGTCATTTTCGATATATCCTTTACGTCCAGGTGTAAATTTGCTCTCTTAATCAGAAAATTAGTTGTTACTGTAATTACATTTAAAATTAAAGGAGAAAGAAACTTTCGTTTTCTTAATTCCAAATTAAATTAATAGTGTTGACAGGTTATATAGTGTGTCCGACGATTGATGTTACAAGAGGTGAGATGGACTTAAATTTTTTAATTTTATTTTAACATTGTGGGATTAGGTCCTGCTTGGTCTAAATAGAATTTTAAGAATATTTTCAGTTTTTGAAAAAACAAGTCGGCCTTGACAGTGAAGCGAAAACTATTTTCTTTTCAGGTAAACTACTTTTTTTTGTTCATGATACGGCAAAATTTTACCAAGACAAGTTGTTGAGAATGATAAATTATGGCCCTATACAACATTTTAAGAAGATCTACCTGCTTAGATTAAACCGTTATTTTTAGATTAAACAACATATATTGTATTTTCTTTACAGGTAAACTACCGTTTTTGTTTATAATTCGGCAAAATTGTACTAACAGAAGTAGTTCAGAATGAAAAATTATGACCCTATACAAAATTTTAGGAAGTTCTACCTACTTAGATCAAACCGTCATTTTTAATAAATACAATTTTAACGGTTTAATTTAAGTAGGTATATCTTTCTGAAATTTTGTATAGGGCCATGATTTATCATTCTGAACAACTTTTCTTGGTAAAAATTTGCCGTATCATAAACAGGAAGGGCAGTTTACCTGAAAATAAAATAGTTTTCGCTTCACTGTCAAGGCCGACTTGTTTTTTCAAAAACTTAAAATATTCTTAAAATTCTCTTCAGATTACGTAGAACCTAATCCCACAATCTTAAAATAAAATTCAAAACTTTTTATTCCGTCTCACCTTTTGTTAACATCAATCCTGGGACACACTTTATATTGCAATTCCTGTTTTATTGAAGCACAGAAAACATTAGAACGTCATCAAGAATTTTAACGTTTGAATTTTTATAGTTTTTAGCATATTAATCAGCAGTTCGTGGATTGGTATCCGCAAAATATTGTTAAATTTAAATTTAACAATAAGAATTACAATTGCCTATTTTGGAATTCTCTAAAGTAAAAAGCTGGAAAGTATCCTAAATAACAGGCAAAGTAGTAAACTAAAACTTACCATGCGATTGCACTAACAGAAATTTATACGGGCTATTATGTAATATAGAAATATAATAACAAGATATAAGAGCAGATAATTCTGTTTGAATTATGATAAGAACATGTATTTGAGATAAATTTGGACATAAGTGATTTAGAAATAATTAAATTTTACTCTAACCTATTCACTCGATCGTTTTATATCTGTGGTCCTTCTCTAATCAATAATTGTCTAAATAAAAATTTGACGTAGGTACACACCACATAGCTACAGCAAATGTCAAACCAGTTTTATTTTCGTCCAGTTTCAAAGGCAGGCAAGTTTTAAGATAAAAGTTACTGCGTAAATACAGCTGTTATTGTTGTCACATATATGCTGTCTCCTATCTGCAGCCAATAATCTCTGTTACAAGGTCATTATAATTACTTAATCAAATGAAATACGTACAATGACGACTGCGTACGCATACACAGTGGCGTAACTTGGTACCCGCAGACTCCGTGGCCGCGGGGGGGCTTTGAGCATGAGGGGGCCCAAAGGGCCCCCTAATTTTCTTTTTCTTTTATTCAATAAACGCAAGCAGGAAAAAAACTTCCTATTTTCATTTTTATAATAATGGGATGTCACGCAAAAGACAAAAGTAGTTTTAAATTGCCGGCCTTTAAATTCAAGGTGACATAGATTGTTTTGTAATGAAAGTGGCGAATTTCCTGCAGTCATAAGGCTGATTTGAGTTGACTTAATACCACCCATATTGTAAGAATTCTATAATTTAACATGATCATTAAATGTTGGATTTATGGATTGTTTTGACGCCTATCCCTATTCTCATTCTGTTACCAGAGTTGCCAGTTGTACCGTAATTACCTCATCCGTAATTCGTAAGGTAATTTATGAACTACAATCCCGTAGAAGCGCGAAAAAATGCTACGATTGACGTGTCGATTATTGTTTATATTTGTGCATTTTAACTTGGTGAATAGTAAAGTTTTTATATGTTATAGTAGATATTAGATATTTTCAATTATAAATACATACAGTGTGTCCGCGGATTGAGTTCACCTAAGGTGTAAATGACAAAAGATTTTGGAGTTAGATGTTAATATTCAAGGAATCGCTCCTGCTTGTTCTCAAAGCATAATTTTGAGAAAATCAATCAATTTAATTAATATACAGGGTGTTTTTAAAGTCGATTTTCAAAAAATGCCCAAGAGTAAACTACCTTTATTAGAAGAGATAGCAAAAAAGTATTAAGAAAAGTTGTTTAAAATTAAGAGTAATGGCAGACTCTCAATTTTCAGACAAATCGGCCTACTTTGGTTTCTTTAACTTTTTTTTTTTTATACCAACATACTTTTTGTCGTGGCTGTAGGAAACACTCTAACTGGTTCATGAATTAAGATGTTAAAAAAATAATGGAGTGCCTCCTACAGCTACGATAAAAGGTGTTGATATAAAAAATTAAAACGAAAATAAAAAATCAAAGTAGGCCGATTTGTCTGACATTTGAGAGACTATCATCACTCTTAATTCTAAACAACTTTTCTTGGTCGTTTTTTTTTCTAATCGATTCTAAAAACACCCTGTATATTAATTAAATTGATTGATTTTCTCAAAATCTTGGTTTGAGAACAAGCAGGAGCGATTCCTAGAATACTAACATCTAACTCGAAAATCTTTTGTCATTTACACCTTATGTGAAATCAATCCGCGGACACACTGTATATGTAATTTTTCTTTCGTTTAAATATTGGCGCAGGCGTTGAACCTGTCATTGCTCAGCCAATCACGAGGCGTTACGTGTATTGTGCTGCCCACAACCTCAACTTGGTGATTAAATGATACAGTTAAAGGTGTAACGGAAATTGAATCTTATATACACATTTTTTTGAATTAAGCATAAATTGGTAGAATATTTTAAGTTCCATTACAGGATATAAAATGAAAGAAACTTAACTCTATACTATGGTCTTCCACAACCCAAACTCTCACCGCAATTAAATTACTGCTGCTCGTAATAAAATAATATTAACATAAAAAAAAGGAAGAATACGATGAGGAGAGAAGAATCCTAACCAGAGTCGATAATTTTGAATTTGTAATTCTTTGCGTTTTTGTGAATAAAATTTTAGGGGAAATTATACTACAGGATCCAGACACGGATTTGATGAAAACTACAACGTGTAAGTAGTAAAGCGGCACCGAAACTGGAGCACCTGTCAATCATCCGATTAATTAATCCGCGAATTAAATTGATTGACCTAATTAAATCCGCGAGTTCCGCGAATTAAATCCGCGGATTAACCTAATTAATTTTCGCGGATTGATCTAATTAATTTTCGCGTTTTGATCTAATTAATCACATATGAAGTTTGATAATTTTCATATGCGCTACTGATTAAATTAAGCGGCGGCCATTTTTAATTTGCTTCCGGAATTACTCGGTGGCCATTTTTAATTTGCGCCCGAATATTTGAATTTGAAATTTTTCAGATTTTTTTCTAAGTTTCATTTTTTTTAATTTAAACTTCCCGGGTGTCGGCCATCTTTGTTTCCTGCGTGCGCACTTCTCGCGGCTGCCCTTTTAATTTAAATTTTTGCGCAAATATTTGAAGTTCAAATTGATAAGTCTGTCTCTCTCTGGTATTCATGAGGCGTTGGTTGTCTCTCTTGCATTCACAGGATGGATGTCTAATTTAAAAAAATCTCTGGCGGACTCGGATTTGAACCCGCTACGTTAGCATCCACATTGGGCTTACATCGATCTATGCCGCTAAGCCACGGAGCGCTACGGGATTTAAAGGGTTTGAACAGAACGCCATTTCAGTGTTCTGACGTCACGCTTCCATATTTTAAACTAAATATTTTTTGAAAATTATAGTTTATAACAATGGAACTGCATCGTGTAGGGTATTAAAAGGTTCATAAGGTTTTTAAAAAACTGATTCCATAAGTGGTTTTGCTAGAATTAATTATTTTATTTATTAATCGGCCAAACAGGTCGTTGCCTGTCAGCGACGAGAGACAAATTCAGATCGTAAATATAAAACGAGTTACAAATTTGAATTTAATATATTCTTGAAATACATCTGTTCAGATAGCTTTTATTCTATTAAAAATTTGACGAACCGCGATTTTAAAATTTGGTCCGTAACAATTCCCTACTTTTCTTGCATAGTTCAAACAGATAATTCAATTATAACCAAGTGACTTAGTCGTTTAGTCGTACGGGAATTGCACTGTCTTAGAATTTAAATAAACAGGCTGAATTATTCAAATGTTTTAGTTTTGACCGTTGTTGCTGTAAAACGCCTATCATGTACGGAGCAAATAACCGTTATATTAATTTAAATTATTACATTTTGCGATGCATGTAGCATTTTTAGAAAGCTAAACCGGGGCGCAATATTACAAGCCGCGGGTGAAAGTTTGCCCTCCGGCTTCTGAACTGCAATTCGTCACGGAGAACGTAGACATAGACAAGATTTCAGCCCAGCAATATTTAATAAATTAAAACATAAAACTAGGTGACTTAGCGCATATGCAAGTTTTTAACTGACACCACATGTGAATAACTATTTTAAATAGCGAAATCCGAGGTAGCCATTTTATTCAAATGTTGTATTTTGACCTCTGCTGCTGTAAAAACGCATGTCAAGCCCTAATAACTGCAAAAACCCAGTTTATACACTTAAAAAATACATTCAAAATATATCATAATAGTGTGTAGTGCCCGATTTCTAAGGCGCCGACCGTACATTATGTTGTATGTATTGGAAATTAAGAGGTATTTATTAAGAAGTGTAGAAAGAAAGAAATATGCGGGATTGCTTGCTAATCGCAATAAAAACAGTTGTAAAACGTTTATCTTTATCGATCGAGCGGGTTAAAGGCCTTTGAAGATGTAAGCAAATAAAAAATTGTTTTATAGCTTGATGCGTTTGCAGTTTTTAGGCGTTCAGGTTTCAGGTCCCCAGCCATAACCAAATGGTGTTTTTATTACAACCTGATTTGTTTATGAGTTATGACGTATTTATATTTACAGAATTTCGAGCACTGCGTAGGTCGCTGAGATATGGCACGTAGTACCTTTGAATAGAGGTTTTATATTCAAAGCGTAGTACGTATCAGCATGAGGTTATTTTTCATTCGAATACTTGGAACGAAAACCGAGTTACATAGGTTATTTCAATAACCGCATAACCGGTTATTTTTCATTCGAATAAGCCCATCACTAAAATAAAATAATTAATTCTAGCAAAACCACTTATGGAATCAGTTTTTTAAAAACCTTATGAACCTTTTAATACCCTACACTATGCAGTTCCATTGTTATAAACTATAATTTTCAAGAAATATTTAGTTTAAAATATGGAAGCGTGACGTCAGAACACGGAAATGGCGTTCTGTTCAAACCCTTTAAATCCCGTAGCGCTCCGTGGCGTAGCGGCATAGATCGATGTAAGCCCAAGGTGGATGCGAACGTAGCGGGTTCAAATCGGAGTCCGCCAGAGATTTTTTTAAATTAAACATCCATCCTGTGAATGCAAGAGAGACAACCAACGCCCCATGAGTACCAGAGAGAGACAAATTTATCAATTTGAAATTCAAATATTTGCGCGAAAATTGAAATTAAAAGGGCAGCCGCGAGAAGTGCGCACGCAGGAAACAAAGATGGCCGACACCCAGGAAGTTTAAATTCAAAAAAATGGAACTTAGAAAAAAATCTGAAAAATTTCAAATTCAAATATTCGGGCGCAAATTGAAAATGGCCGCCGCGTAATTCCGGAAGCAAGTTAAAAATGGCCGCCGCGTAATTTAATCAGTAGCACATATGAAAATTAAATATCAAACTTCATATGTGATTAATTAGATCAAAACGCGAAAATTAATTAGATCAATCCGCGAAAATTAATTAGGTCAATCTGCGGATTTAATTCGCGGAACTCGAGGATTTAATTAGGTCATTCAATTTAATTCTAGGATTAACTAATCGGATGATTGACAGGTGCTCCAGTTTCGGTGCCGCCTTACTACTCCTGTATTAGAAAACCCTTAGAATATTTGAAAAAATATCGATGCGAGTACCTTAGTGTTGAATTCGAAGCAACCACTTTAGCCAGCCACTGGAACATAAATCCTACATTTAAGAAAAAAAAGCAGACCGAAAGTTAATAGACATTTTGATGAACTTTTGGAAGACCAAAGATTTCCTATAGACATTTGCATTTGCAAAAAATCTTATAATCTAGATCTAGATAAACTAAAAGCGTTTAAAAGCTTGAAACATTGTGATAAGTTTTTAATAGTTGTTAATCGGAATTTATCATCAATTTTTCATGAAATTGCGACAACACTGTTATTATTTTTTACATTACCTGTTTCGGTCGCTTCAGCTGAAAGAAGCTTCTATAAATTAAAAATTATGTCAGAAACAGTATGTACCAGGAAATATAGGCTTATTGACTATTGAATTGGAGATAGCTGATAAAATGGAATTGCAAGAGGTTATTACAGATTTTGCAAACATTAAGGCCGGCTAGGCGTAGGCACATTGCTTCAAATCTCGTTTTTATTTTTTTAACCATCTTAGTTAAAACATTGTTTTGTAATCCCTAATTTTATTATTATTATTTATTATATGTATTATTATTGTCATTGATGTTTTTGCCACTTTATTTTATTAAAAACCTATAAGGGGCTTGCAGCAAATTTTTGCGGGGGGCCCGAATTCTGAAGTTACGCCACTGCGCATACATTACACATGATCATGTATTTATATCACAATAGGGTTCGAAGATATACACAGTTATATATTTGTTGTTACTAAAGCTGGTATTAACAGCTGTCATCTTACGTGATAAAAACGTGACATTTATTACCTAATAAATGTGCATGGGCGCCGCGCCGTCAGGATTTTTTCAATGGGGTGCAACTTTCCAAATACTGGAAAATATGTACCTTATATGTATAAAAATCAAATTTGTTTTCTTTTGCAACATTAATTCTCTAATTAAGGCTAAAAAGGCAAACAAATCAGGTCCTGCTCCCATAGAGTATGTTTTCTCACAAGCTAAGTCCCTTCTAAAGGCGTGAGGTAAGAATGTTTATTGATAACAGGTAATTATCGTTGTATCATCGTTAAACTCCATACGAACTCGTCTTCTATGTTTAGTACAGACAGATAAGCCTAACTTGTTACGAGCAAAGATTGAATTCGCTCAATGAGTGAAAAAATTGACCAGAACGCGTTTTATGCAATACCAAACATCCAAAGACCGAAACATTGCGTCGTAGGCCCTTGAGAAGAGCTACAACGCGTCGTGGACTTCTAAAAATAACTAAAATACGAAATTCGGGTTGTGGCACCTTGCAAAACGCCCACTACTGCTTAAATTTGCATCCAGAGAGTCAAAAACCATGCCAAATGATCATATCCAATCCTGGACATAGGACGTAACTTATGTCACTACGTATGACTATCCTTGATAACGACATTATTTGAAACTGACTGTGGCGTTTCTGAGCTGTCAAAGTTAATTTGCATTTTTGGTTGGGATATTCGCACATGATCAAGCCTTCCAGACGATAAAAGTATTCGATCAGATGGCACCAACTAATAGGTACACTAGGTTACTAAATAAGTTGTAAATTTAAACAAAATTATTTCACCTATTTTCTGGGGCTCCATAAGTTGTACATTCAAATTTTTAAATTAAATGGTGAAGCATTGATATTGATGAAATACAGTTATTTGGAAATTTTACTGAGAATAAGTCACCCATGTGCTACAACATTTGTATCATAAATACTCTTCGCTGGCTTAATTTGCTATTCAAATTAACTGACAAGTTAGAAACATCAGGCAACTTTCAAATGTCATTATCAAGGATAGTTATATTTAGTGACAAAAGTTATATTCTACGTTCTGGATTGGAAATGGTATTGAGCATATTTAGCTAGTCTGTGCTATTGTATGGTTATATTTTTCGTTTAGAAAGTGTACTCCAAATTTAAGCATAGCTTTTTATTTCGTTAGTTTCCGATAATCCTACTTTTAACATAAGCTACAGTCCATTCACTTTAGATGTCAATTGCCAAACATGACATTTGTTGGTATCAATATTGTCTATATGTGTTGAAATCGCTCTTCTTGGAGAATGAACATAAACTTATTAGATATTTACCAAGTACAACTTATTTTCGCAAAGAGATATTTCGGCGGCCCTGAGCCGCCAGGTCTCACGCCATATTCGTAAGTGTGGAATGAAGGGCCCTGAATTTTACTTATTTTTGCAATATGATTGCAATCATCGACCGTAAGCAAATAATTGCGGAAGCGACCAGTGTAACTTGTTATGACCAGTCCCTTATAGATCTTGTTGAAACTTCAGATGCAGCTTTTATTCCGAGCTCCGGTGTCGGTGGTTTTAAATTCTCTGATCATGAAACTATCTTCTGTCATTTGAATATTAAAAATTGCAGTATTCCCATTATTAAAACCTACGGAAACTTTCAAACTTTTAATTTAAATAATTTCCATGATGATCTCAGACTGATTTCATAAATAATGTATAAATATATGAATAATATTAACGATAAGGTCTTAAAAAACGATTTCCTTGGTTACCGGATACTATTTAAGTTAATAATGAAATTTAGAGGTTTTATAACTGCTCCCCACTGGGACTATTATAAAAATGCTGCGAAATATGACTACTCAAGCGATCAAACGTGAAAATCGATCATATCTGGAATTTAAGCTTGGTAACAGTCAGCCAGGCTTCCTGTGGAGAGAATTATCTAAAACTAATCTAAAAATCATATATTACCTGTTGACTTTCAACGCCCACAGAAAATCAGTGATTACTTCGTCAAGTGTGCCCCTTCTCCAGATACTGATACTACTGAATTATTAAATGTTATTCTCCACAGTCGAAGCTGCTGCTGTTATTAAATATATCAACGAAATCAAAAGTAAGTCTACAGGTTGTGACAATCTACCTAAGCAACCAAATTATCTAGCATGGCTGTCCTATAATGTTACCATACTTAATACACATTTGAAATTTTTATTTAAGCAACAATGTTCCAAACTGCTGGAAAATAGGCGTCATAATTCCTACTCCAAAAGTAAAAAATCCATCCCGTATTAGTACAGTAAAGATACCTTAAAAATTGTCAAAACTCGCATCGAATTTAGGAGGGAAATGTTGTAAAATGGTAGGTTTCTACAGTTTTTCGAAAATATCTCGTTAACTATGAGGTTTAGCGCAAATTTTATCTTACACAAAATTAATTTAAATTTAATTTACAATCAAAATGGTCTTAAGCATTTTTGCGCTCCAGTAGAGGATTACGGAGATATGGAGGGGGTAACAATGTAACTTTTTCTTTTTGGGCAAAAAAAGCGTGAATGCCTATGAACTCGTAATATTCGCTCCAAGTATGTTATATAAAAAGTTAAGGAAGTGGGGAGGCTAGATGGTTATGGTGAAGAACCCAGCACAAAAGGCAAACAACATTTGCGTAGATCATCAACTACTACACATGTTGAAATGAAAGTGGAAGATGCAATTAATGTCACTCTTGGACAACCAGAATTTCTAACTAATAGTAAGAATAAGATGCAACTGATTGCTCTCATCACGGTACACTGATAGATGTCTGCATACAAAGTCTTTATCAAGGTTGGTAAAACTGATAAAACTGTTGTGAGGAAGGATAAATGTTTTTTCCTTTGGTGGCGAAAGTTGTAGTAGGTATTTTGCCGGCTGGTAACTATCGGCCTAATTGGGCTAACTCGCCGAGAAGGATCGGGGTTCCAGCTACGCTGAAAGAGAATAAAAAGGAGAGCGCGCCAGGTCCTCAACGTCGCTTAATCCTTGCGTCGGACCATCACAAGGTAGAGATAATTCCAGCAAATCGACCAGATAAAAATAACGACCAATAATATATCACAGCTTTATTTAAATTGGTGGGTACTATAGTGCAATTCACAAGCATGCAGGTATAAATGTAGATAGAAATATAAATTTTCTAACTGTACGAAGCACGCAACTATTCTAATATAAAATACACCAAGCGCCACGGGCGATAACTATACTAGCGTCTTGCCTGTAGGAAAGTACATCCAAATCTAACCTTTTCGTTTGCTTCCATGCAGTGTGGCGCACCAGGAGGCGGCAGAGAGGTGTAGCCCACGGCAACAGCTGCTAGAGGCGGTGCAAGCCATGAAGGCTGCGGGTGGCCTGCAGGTGGGTGTAATGCAGACGCTTATTCTCTAGCGTAGCCCACTGTGGTTGCGAAATTCACAAGCAATTCGACAATTTCAGGAGCCCAGATCGACAGCTTGAATTCCAGCAAAGTACATCTCAACGGGAAGTGTTTAATCCCAGCAGGAATTGGCTAAAAACGTACAATAATTCCCTAGTGAGCCCTCGAACAAGAAGATGGGGCCTTAGCTTACCTTAAAGGTAAAGAGAAGCCAGGGAGACGCGCCAACGTTGGCCCCAGAAATCCGCAATAGCGATAGGACGTAATTAAGCAACTATATAACAATTACGAACGTCCGAAACAAAGCATGAGTACTTCTAGATCCTCCATGAAAACTATTCGGAGAGGTGAGCCCAGCCAAAAGGCTTTTTGAAGCACTAATCTGAAGGGGATAACCAACTAGCACGGCAATTTTGCTTGGAGAGAAAGCAGAATTCAACACCAGCTTCATAGGTTACAAGATAACAAAATTTTTGGGATAGTGGAACCACAGGAAAACTTTCCGAAAAATTTGACTACAACAGGAGATAACAAAGTTGTTCTAGCAAACAAATCAGGCCAGAGAATAGTTTATAATATATGCATGTAAAGTTGCCTAACCACCAGTCTTCAATATTTGTAGAAATGGAGCCAAAGATAAATCTAATTAATGGAATCTGGCTAATAACTAGGGGGGTTGCATGCGAAACTATTTATTAATTATAATTAAATGTTTGAAAACTAAAACACGGCTAACTAGGCTTATCCTAATGCATGCAATATTACCGAAAAGCCACCTATTAATACTTAGGGATAAAAACTGGACTAGCAAATCCTTTGCTAATACAGGGGAAGCTACAAAAGTACCGTAACACTGTAAGAGAAGGTTGCCTGAACATTTAAAAATTTAAACGTGCGGAACGGGGGGGGGGGGAAGTATCTGGTGACGTCATAAAAACAACTATGTGACTATAATTATTTAAGTAATAAACAAACATTCATTTTTCTAACTGCTAGCAACGTGTAATTTTATATAAAATAATCCGAAAATTAAAGTATTATTTAAAGTAAAATAAAAGCAAATAATTAGGTTATAATCTTTTTCATTTTATTACTAGAGTGATATTTCTTGAATTTAGAATTTTTCTGCTCACTATATTTATAATTTAAAAACTTCATTCTAATAAATATCCGCTATTTAACAAACATTTTCAATATAATATTATCGACATGATTATATTTAATTTTGAGTTTATTAATAAGTGTTTTGTAATTTTCTTTGTGTTACTTAAACCGGAAGACATATAATTTTTAAATTCTTCATCCAAATTTTGAATCAGGGCAAAAAATCATTGAAAGCTTGAATTAATCCACCATAGGACAAAGGTACTACCGAATTATCTACTGATTTTTTTTGTAAACTATAAGTATGATTGCCCAGTTGAGGGTGGCTAGTTTTAAGTTTTTTGGCTATCCATCCCGCAAAATGTTGGAGACCGTCTTTTTCTAAATAATCGCTTAGACCGTTGTCATGGGGTTCTTGACTTCCATGTTTTCAAACGTATCTGATAAGCTTGAAGTTGGTGAATTTTCAGCAAGATTCTCACCGCCAGACTCTCTTATAACTTCACCAACAATATAAATATCAGATCAACGATTGGTATTTGAATTAATTTGTAGGGTGGTAGATTTTCCCAATATAATTAATCGCAACCGTTGTAAAGCATGCATGGGTATCGGATAATCGTTTAAACCACCTTGAGTTCTCAACTGGCCAAATTGATTTTCTAGCGAATCTTGGTTTAATTTGTGTGTTAAGATGTAAGATATGCCATATAGTTCATGTAAATCTTTGTATAAATGTTTTAATGAAATGATCGATAACAAGATTACTTTTTAAAATGTTTGAGTGACCCTTTTTCTCTTGAAAATAACCGTGCTCATCAAATAATATATTTGATCTAAAACGCCATGTGGGGCATTCGCAAACAAGTAAATATTTGAACCAGTCAATTGATGTGTAATAAATGGGTTTTCACGCCACAGTGAAATATTTGTTGGTCCGTAATCACTTACAGACGCAACAACTTTAAAACCTATATGACATTATTTAGGATTTCTGGAGTCATCCTTTGATCAAAGTCGGCAAAAACAGGAGTTTTCTATTTTCCAATTAAACCTCGAGCATTTACAATTTGTAGTTGTGAATGAGGGCCAACTACCCGGTCATTTTTGACATCATATTCCTACGCTTCAGCAAACCTTCTTCTCATCATATTGAAGAACTACTAACTTTTCTATTTCTGACATACTTATTCCTAAAAGCTTTAGGAACTGAAAAACAGTTTTCAATAAAGCTTGCTGCATGTCCATATTAGAAGTCCAATGTTGCAATTTCGAAATTCCTATATTAATAAAAAAAACTAATTAAGCATGGTATTTCATCATTTTTATTAATTTGTTGTAACGTAATAGATCAGTTAAACTGGTAATGGATAATTCAAGGATTCTCTTAGATATATGTAACTCCTCTTGCCAAATATCTCAAAGTAAAAGCTTGAGTAATATCCTGTGTTGTCGTTTTAATATTTCTAGAACCTTTTATTTTTCGTAATTGAGAAGGCGTAACTATTTTTGAAAACATAATAGCACATTTACAACTCTTTGCGACATTAATTTTCTTTTTATAGCTCATTGTTCTTAATAAATTGATTTTTTTCTCTGCATATTTTGTATTTTCCTATCCTTTTCAAGAATATTCTTTTTTAGATCTTCAATCGCATTTTGTAAAATTATTATAGTACCATTTTCTTCATCATACGGCAACTGTAAAGTGTCTACCTCCATGGATTCTTGTGGTTCTAAGATAGTACAGTGCATAGATGAACTATCAACTTCAGTGTCATTTCTTTCTCCATGAATAGAAATTGGCACGGCCCCTAATTTTAACTTTCGTCCTCTTGGTATATATTTCAATAACTCCGCTTGAAGATCCTTTTCAAAATCGTTTTCACCGAAATGTAATGAACATATTTTCATAGTTTTTGGATTGAAGGGTCGATCAGGGTCACAAAATACAATCCACTGCTGACGAAGCAGTTCATTTTTTGGAAATAAATGCAAACTTATGGCGCTTTCTTTGCTGAGTTGATAAAATTAGTGGAACAACCAGATACTGCACAAGTCAGAAGTCACAATCTTTGTAAAATTTATCAACAATTATTTGACATTGATATATGGAAACTACGATTTTAAATTTCCCGCGGCTTATATGACGTCATGAGGTTCTTTTTGCGGCGTAAAATAATCAAACTATAGGTTTAAATGGAAACGAGGCAACCTCCTAAATACAGTTTCAGTTTTACCAACCTTGGTCTTTATAAACCTTCATTGCAGAGAGTTAGCCGCTCGTCAGAGGAATTTTTACACTTTTAATATATAATTCAATATTTCGTCTAAAATTTAAGTAAAAATTATGGTTTGTAAACATATGCAGTAAACTTTTTTAAAGAATAACAATTTTCGATTTACCCTTCAGTTTTATAGAAAATACGGTGTAAAGATGGAAATGATTAATTTCCACTTAGATTTTTGCTAGGTTCAAACGAGGTTCAAATCGAAATAAAATTTCGCTATAAGAGACAATACATTCTGCAAATTTTGAAAAATATATTTGGCACAATATTATTTTAAGTTTTAGATGAAACTATTGTTTATTTCTCCTATATGTTATGAAGATATTTTTGTTTTTCAAAAAATAGTGTTTTGTGCCCATTATAATTTTTTACTACTTCGGGATTATAAATCACTACCATTATAAGCTTTGATTCCGTGGAAGTTTCATCTTTTAGTCCCGAGTCCGCCACAAAAGTTAAAATATTTCTTAGTGAGCGCTTTACTATTACTTAAAAATGCAGGCATTATGCGCGGCGTTTCTTTATCACATACCTACATGCGAAAGCTGTAAGCAAACATCAGTAACCGGACGATCGGCACACGCTCTACCGTAGACAGTGACAGCTGAGACTGTTTGAGCCTGCAACATTCATGGCATCTTAAAATATCCTTACCTTTTTACATACCTCTTGCCGCTGGCTCCAGCGTAGTGTATAAACTGTCTAAAAGCTGAGCACCCGCTTCGAACTAGCACCACTGCGACCCCAAAAGCAAGCGACGCTGATCCTACAGTCTATATTCATGAAATAAAAATTGGTGCTTTATTTTTAAGCATTTAAATGAGAAAAATGATGAAAAATAAGTACAAAATTTTTTTCTTTCAGACTGAAAAAAAATTTTGAACGACAGGTTTGTGATGGTACAGCCGTAGCTCCTTGGCTTGTTCTGGCGAGTCGCCACTGATGGTGCACCTACTTTTCGAATCCCCTCTGTCCTTGGTAATATTTGAATCAGTTTCCGTACTAAAACGAATAAATGGTCGTTCTACAACTGTACAACATCCTGTAGCAGTGTATTAATTGTCATTAGATGACGTGGAAAATAGTACAGCAGCATGTAGCAGTAAATTTCGTGCCATAACCGTTCGTTGGCGGTGAAAAAGTAACGCAGACACGCGGACAGGCACGTTGACAGTGTAACGGCATTATTTGAACCTAGCTTCGAATCACCGCCACTCTTTAATTTTTTAAACTACCCAAAGAGGCCAATTGTTTTTTTACTTCTCTCGTCTAAAATACGAAGGAAGTACTATATAATCGCAAAAAATCACCTTCCGAGATTTCTTCATATTTTTACGTTTCAAGATCCATAGATGACAAAAACCCGGTTTTCTCAATTCCGCCTGCCGGTCTGTCTGTCTATCTGTCTTTCTATCTGTCTATATGTCTGTCTGTCTGCCTGCCTGCATGTCTGTCTATCTGTCTATATGTCTGCTTGTCTGTGTGTCCGTCGGTCTGTCTGCCTGTTGGCGGTATAATTCAAAAAGTATTTATTGGACGAAGACGATATCTTGCTTGTAGATTATATATCTACCTGATATAAAACCGAGAACATTTTGGTCAAATATGTATAGGGTGAGCAGCTTAAAAAATGAAAATCTGTATATTTTTGCTCAAGAACTACCATTTAAATAAATATGATATTTTGCACATAGGTCAAATTTATACCCTTAACGAAAAACGGAATATTTTGGACCTAACATATATAGGGCGAACACCTTAAAAATTATATTATTTTTCCTTTAATAATTTCAAAATTGTTGGTTTCAGAACTTTCACTTGCGAGGGAAGTTTCGTGTAAAACACTTTACAGATTTTTCTGTTTTATAGTCCAAGGTCGATGCAGACGGAGATAAGTTTTGCTAATGCTAGAGCAGTTTCAAGGATTGCATTAATTCAGAGAAGACTACAGCCGACATTGGTGGAATTGCCAGAACTTGGCACAGCTTGCTTTGAGAGTACTATTAGATCTCCCAATAGGTAACTTTAATTAGTTCTCCAGTTAAATAGCTAGTGTAAAAATGTAACAAGCTCCTGACGAAGCTACGGTGTGTATCCCCCTTCTAAGGTTATTATGTAGTGCTTCATGTAAGTAGTGGCCCGTAAATCGTTTATGGCAGTGTTTATTCTCTAGACCAGTCATAAAACTAGATCGTCGCAAATTTTGAGCCAACATAGTATCATCTTTTCTGAAGGTTAGAACTCTAGAATGTAGTTCTTCTGTTGATACAACTGCTTATAAAACTAAAATCTAGCTTGCCCTTTTGGTTTACTACTCGAGAATTACAATACTCGTACAGTCCATGATGGAATACGAGTATGTTTCAATGCTAAATATTCAGATTTTTTGAAAGCAATAGATGTAAATCACCCAAACTATCAAGATAAAAGTCAGGAATTCTCTGTTCACTTATGCATTTGGTTAAGTCGTTAATATTCGTGGTCACACTTAGCTAGTAGTTTCTAGTAACCATATTTCGCAGCGATCTCCATAGCTTCTATTAAGCTACAATGCATCTTATCGGAATATTAAATATACATGATGTTTCGGGAGGAAAGGAAAATATTTGGGGATGTGTTCAGTAAACCAAAATAAGAAAAATAAACCTGTATGTTTGAGTTCCATTCTCAACCTTTACGGGGGTATTGGAAGAAGTTAAAATTAGATTTTAGTCATGTTACTGAAAATTACTAAAGGATATTAAAATAAAAATTGGCAGATCTTTGCTACCAAATAAGAAGCTTATTTATGAAATGCTTGAACTGTTGGGTATGGCTGTAGTGGGTTAAAATTAGCAATTTATAGGGGTTCTTATTTCGAAAGTTACGACAGTCTTATTACTTTTTGACGGACAAGAATTTGGTTACAAAAAAACATGTACTGACTGGGATACCTAATTTATTTAAAAACTTTTTAAGCTCTTATAGTTTTTTCTTTTCTTATTGATTGGCCTAATTTACCAGATGAACGTAAAAATGCTATACAGGGGTGATTCTTTAATATTGCAAAAAAAAAATTGAAGACCGATTCTTTGGATAAAAATACACAAAAAATGTCCTATAAACTTATGTCCGGAAACGCTTCGTTGCCGAGATACAGGGCGTTGATTTTTTCATTAATTTACTTTTGATAATTATTAATATTTCAAATTTAATTGATAATTTGCAGGTTGAATGCTAGTAATATGGGTTGTTTTTTGTGTCATTACATTTCGCTTATTTAATCCAAGAGCGTCTCTGGCTGCATTTTATCTAATATTAATAAGGGAAAATAGTCCCATATTTGTATTTTGATAGAGGAATAAAAATACAACTTTCTTGCCCCTTAAATTTTCGCTGATCAGAACCCCACATACCTCTACGTTTTCAAGAAACACAAAATAACATTTGATGGGCACTTTTTATTCTGGGAATTAATACACATCAGTGAGCCAGTAAAATGAATTATTAGAATAAGTTAATTAATTAAATTGCTGTAATTAATTAAAGCCAGCGAAGAAATAAAGTTATAAATGTTGTTGAAAGTGACCACCTCTAACCTCAATAAATGCCTCGATCCTACGACGCATTAAATGACGAACACGTTCAAAAATACCAGGGGTGTGCCGAATTGTCTCACAATGCGACAATGCGATTCTTTAATTCGTCTACATTTTCTATTGGAGTGGTATGTTTAACCACCAGTTGTTTCAGATAGTCCCAGAAAAAAGTCGAATGAATTTAGATCAGGAGACCGTGGACGTTGTGGGCGTCTTCAACTGATCCAACAATGTGGGTAAACTTTATCCAAATATTGACGTGCAACTAAACTAAAATGTGGTGGAGCCTCATCGTGCATAAAATACATTTGACGTCTTAATTGACGTCTTCCAATAGTATCGGCAACTCATTTTACAGAAAATGGTGATAGGCTTCTCCAGTTAGCCTCCCCGGTAAAAAAATGGGCTAACCAAGTGGTGTCCAACAATTCCGGTACACACATTGACAGAAAATTGATGTTTATGGCGACTTTCAACGATGGTATGTGGATTCTCTTCTGCCCATATGTGGTTATTGTTTAAGTTCATTATGGCTTCTCTAGCGAAAATAGCCTCATCGGTAAAAAGTATTTCTGCCAAAAACTGAGGATTTTGTGCACTTCTTTCTAACATCCATCGACACAAAGCCACTCTTTGAAGAAAATCGCCTGGTAAAAGTCCCTGAACCCGTTGGATATCATATGGATACAAAAGCTGATTTTTCAATACCCTAAAAACTGTTGACTGATTAATATTCAGATTTGCAGCAATATTTCTTGTATTTGTTGTAGGACATACTTCAATTTCATAAAGCACTTCTTCTTCAAATTGTGGAATTGAAACTGTACGGAGACGCCCGTTTTTAGCGGTAAGTTTATTAAAACTTCCACTTCCATTGAGTCGTAATTAAACCGTCTAAGTGAGTTTAATATTACCCGTAATTTTGAAATTATTAAGTTGAACTACATATGCATGGTACGTTTACTGACCTGACATTATTAAAGTTGATTCTTTAACACATTCACTGCCGCTATCATTTTTTGGAAGTGTTCCAGGGGCCGGTTAGCATTTTTAAGCATCGGTGAGTTTATTTTTGCATAAAATGGTAGGAAAATCAGTTTTGAGTTACAATGTGGCCAAAAATGTCCAAAACACGTGACAACACATATGGTGTGTGATCGGCATCTGAGGAAGAATTCTTAACCAGGGGCCAATCACACACCTTGTGTGCGATGTGATACACTGCCTAGGGAACAATAAAAAACAACAATAAGAACTAAAAATTTATTCGTAGTTTTGTTACAAAGCAAATAAAAGCAAACAACAAATACTGAAAGATTTCCAAATGTAAAATCAGAAATAGTAAATGAAAAAAATTTATCAATATTAATTGGGTGTGTCCGGGCACATGGTGCAACAAAAACTTGTTGCTTTTCGATTTTTCTTTGTTCTGCAGACCCGGCAGTCTTTTCGCATAGTTTTGCCCCCTTCTGACTTTTGTAGTTGTGAGGGTAGATGAACAATCTCTGGCAATGTGGTTGGTTTTGGAGTCTCTTGACGTCCCAGAAGGTTCTCTATTATATTCAGGCGAAATTCGTAAAAGCTCACCCTTTTAGTTGAATATGCACTATGCAAATACCAGGAGTTGAGTAGTAGTATTTGCAAGGTATTCAGGCCCAACTTCTTGTACCACCGTATCGTCTTTCTATCAGCGGCATTGTAGGCCAGCATTTGATCTTTATGATCAATCCCAGACATGAATTTATTGTATTTTATTATCGCCTCGGGCTTTATTTTACCTTCTCCGCGTCTGTTTGGCACCTCTATGGGCGCTGCACTATATTCTGTGCTAATAAATGTCACCTCCCTCTTATCTCTCCATTTTGCCATTGTAATACCGTGTGTTTCGTCGCATTTTTCTACAATTTCATTTTTTTTTAATTTCGCGTGGATAACTTCTGCACAGTTGTTTTTGCGATTCGCCCTGATAGTTCCTGTACAATAAGTCTTCCGTTGGAGCAACGTAGAAGCTAAAGAATGGCTATTATAAAAATTGTCCATAAACAAACTGTGGTTCTTGTCCAGCCGTTCTTGCATTAGTTGCAACACCACGGTGGAAACATGTCCAACATTACTAGAAATGTCTTTTACTCCCGTATAGACTATGAGTTTCAACGTAAGTCCACTGGGTTCCGCCAAAACATATGTTTTGATGCCATATTTGTGTCTTTTTCCCGGCAAATACTGACGGAAACTCAACCGGCCCCTCCAGGATAACATGGATTCATCCAAGCTTAGTTCCCGGTGCGGAACGTAGATCTAAAGAAATTTGATTTATACAGATATTACAAATTTGTCTAAAATGTTTCTTACCTCTGTCATTTTTGTATTGAAATAATCCACAATTGGCCTTATCTTATATAATTTGTCCTGTCGCACACTTGCATCCGGTTTAGGATTACTGGCAAAGTGTAAGCAACGGAGGATTAGAAGGAAACGGTTGCGGCTCATACTTTCCGTAAAGCAAGTTATATTGAATAGCCAGTTTTTTTTCAGTAATCATTTAATCTGTTTATTGAAATTGTGCCAGTGTGCAGAAAGAGGCCCAGAAAAACACGCAATTCTGCTTTAGTTAGTGGCTTCCAACTCGTTATTCGAGATTGTTCAAAGTTGGATGACAAAAACACCTCTTCGGCGTAACTATTTGTTTCTTGAACGACGAGATCGTAGAACTCTTCGCTCACAAGCATATCAAAATAATTGATGGGATCGTCTCCAGCCGGTTGCGTTTTCAACCCGGGGACTTCCGTAAAGAGTAGGTTCCTACGATTAATTAATGGCGGATCGCTCCACACAATGTCATGGACTTCTGCAGGGGCTTCTTCTAAAACACCTGCATCCAACTCCGTTTCTGCCGGTTCAGAATCGCTGCCAACTACCTCTGCTTCATGGGGTTCCTCATCGCTCAACACATGTTCATCGAAGCTGTCGTCTGATAAATCTAAATAGGCTGCCATTTCATCTTCTGTCAACGCCTTGGGATTCTTCACAGATACTTTTCGGGGTCTTTTAGCACGCGAAGGCCCTGCCACAGGTTCATCGGCCATAATTACAGCGCGAAAATCAAAACCGGAAACCAAGGTCAAAAATGATTTTTAACACACCTCCTCACTATGCCGGCACAAGCTACACTGCATTGAAGCAACGCCGAGACAGCTATGCAACGCTAAAATCAAGTGCGCAAATCACACAGGGTGTGTGTGATTGGCGTCCTGCGGAACATACGCTTCACACACACGGTGTGTGACCGGCAGTGAATGTGTTAAACTTGAATAACTTTAATTAAATCTTGTTCTGTCGCTGTAGAGTAACTGGCGTCCATATATTGGGGGCTGGTGAACATGTATATTAGGGCTGGTAGACTTGCGTTTTTAATTGTTATATAAAAAAACGGTTTTGGGCGATTTTAATGAAATGCATACAATTCATTTATAACCTTATGCGGTATCTTTTGGACCTATTACAGTTAATCCAGTAATTTCAGTGGCATGCCCGCGGGGTATGTCGATTAGGTTTTTTCACGAAAAAAATAACCCCCAGTAGATTTTATGCAATTTTAATATTTTTTGTTAATAAAGCAACTAAAAAGGCAATTTTTTTGTTTTCCAAGTTTTTTCGTACCTCACTTCGTTTTCAAAAAAAAAAAATAAGCCCATATTCTTACATGTCTCTGAACCTGTTAAGACAAAAACTAAAATTCTTCAATATCTCAAAAACCCCTCAGGCAATTTTAGTAAAACTTTGGTGGTTTATTGGTGCTATTAAGAATCATGTTTTGGATCACTTAGATTTTTGTTTGTATTGATAAGATCTATAAGTAAGTAAAATATCACACATGTTTTTAACACCTTGTACTATATTATCTTGTATTCCTGAATCGCTGACAGATTGACTTACCCCCTGATAAGTTATAGGATTAATCAAGAAGATAATTTTGAAGTTTTGACAAACGATTATTTGCTGAAAAATTTAATTTTAATTCAATATAGGAAAAAAGATCGCGATAAAATTTCTTACAGGTTTGTTTTATGGCTTTAGAATTTTTTTTAAGAAGATTAGAATACATAAAATTTAATATGTAATTCATTTTCTATTCTCTGTACTCGTTTTGTTCAAAAATTTTTACGACTTAAAAAACTTCAAAACAAATAATTGTTCTTCATTCAAGATATTGTTCCACTTTATAATTAAGTTTCAGCACATTGTGAAAAATCGTTATAAATCGATTTTGTAGTCCATCTTCCGAGAAATAATGTTTAATGTTTCTGGACAACATTTGCCAAGTGGCAAAAAGTAATTTTTATTGCTAGAAATACAGGGTCCCACCAAAAACCTCCCCTATTTAAAGAGGACACCGTATGAGCTGTGGTGGGGATGCGGCTGTGGAGGGGGTATCGATCAATAGCGATGTACTTGCCGTTTTCAGCACAGGAGTGAAACTAAGACCTATGATTGAGAAACAAAAAAGTAAGGGGCCACCCCGGCGAATAGAGGTGAGGAGCTTTACAGTCTGTAGCACACAGGCGCAGACAATAATATCAATTTTTAAAGTCACATTACACAGAATCTTGCTGTTCCCCACCCCGCACCTGCTCTGTATTTGTTTTTTGCTTGTTGACGTTAAGTGCGTTGATTTGAATAGTTGACAGTAAGTGTTGCCTATATTTTGTTTAAATAATTGTTAATTCTAATGTATATTGCTTTGATTCAGCTCCTGAATTTATATTCTTAGTTTATTTACAGCGACATAGCCAAATACTTAAAATACTTAAATTTTTTAAGTTATGGATGTTCTTTGCATGGTGATAATACTCAGCACGAAAAAGATCGAATTCTTGCATTCCTGGCTGCAAAAAATTGGTACTGTGCAGGTCAGTCTGTCTTAAGCATTTTCATAAACTTCTGTACAACGTTCTTTAGCTTCCGAAGCATTAGAAGAAGTACCTAATCGTTACCCCTTCAAATGTGGTAGAAGCTAATACAGATTTATTTTTATGCTATGATCAGTTTTTGACATCTTCAAGTGTATGTACATGTTGTGACGTATCAGCTAATTTGTTTCCTTTACAAAATTATAAAATAATAAGCAACATCAGTCATTTTCAACGTTAGGTTATTTATCAAAACTATTCAGGATTGTTTTCTGTTACCGAATTTCAACCTAATGTGGAAAATAACTTCATGCAGTTCTGCAAATCATCGATAGGTTTTGGAGGAAGGTACTACAACGACGATGGCCACATCTTCGATGATTTGATATTAAGTAATTGTACCACTTCCTTATTCTTCAAATATGTCAAGAGGAAGAAGAAGCCAAATACTTTCATTGCCCAAGACAATCAAAAGAACATGAAGAAATTGGCTGCAAAGTAGGTTGTTATTTATTCATAATGTTTATAAATATACGCATATTTTATTTTTTAGATGTTGTTTTATAAGCATTTATTTTTTGTTTTAGAATTTAATACTTGTTTTATTGCATATTACTTTTGCTGAATATATTTTACATTATTGAAGTTTTTTACTACTGTTTCCTTAAATAATTGTTTTATTTGCATCCAAGGTTGTATTGTTGTAATTTGTATTTAAGAAATAATTTGTAAATTTTAATTGCTGATGCGCAATTCAGTATTAGCAATTAAAATTTATGAATTATTTTTTAAGCCAAATTTTATTCAGAAAATATTTCTTCAATTAATGAGATTTGAGGGTTACCTAAACGCGCCATTTAAAACTCCCGCTCATTGTGTAATTGGGCCACCCCGTCGCTAAGGTGCAGCACTGTGAAAAAATGGTGGTGTGTTGCCAACTTTTAACATGGGGTAATCGTTTCTATTAGGTATTGTTCTGTAGTTTTCAATCAGCGCAATGGCTTGGCTTGGTTAACACCGTGCTTTTCATGTGGAGGAGTTTCTTCGTAATGGTGGTGCTGTGATTACCCTCCTTGCGCGGTGACATTTCCTGACCCCCAAGGTCGCCCGCTTTGATGCCTTGCAATTTTGTCCTTTAGGGACACTTGAAGGCACAAGTGTACAAACATCGCCCTAGAACCCTAGAAGTTTTTAGGGAAGTAATCACCCAGGAAGTTGCTGCCATTTCGCCAGAAATGACAAAAAGAACTATGCACAACTTCCGGGAAAGGCTTCGTCAGTGTGTCAATAATGGAGGCCGCCATTTACATGGCATATTTTTACAACACGCTGATGTAAAACCGCATAGTATATATTATTCACAAATAAAAATATTATTTCTGTGTCTTTCTTTGTTTGCCTGTAGCTACCTTTTGCAATAGGGGAGGTTTTTCTGCCGGACCCTTTACAAATACGTATAGGTACATAATCACTAGCAGCTACAGAGTAAAGTTGAAACCTCATCCACGTTTGTTTTAAATAGTGGTGGGCATAACCGGACAATTTTCATAACCGAATTATTTGCATTCGAATGATATTAATAACCGAATGATTATTTGAATAATCATTCGAATAAATTTTGGCTCTCGATTTGTTTCGATTTCACTGGTTTGCCGGTTACGCGGTTCAGCGTCATCTGCACCGGCATCGTAACTTGCAGATAGCAGAGGAACTCAGTTAATCGTTAATTATAATAATTGTTTAAGTAATTTTTATTTGATTTCTAAGGAATTTGTGCAATAAGTAATTGTGGATATGAATGAAATATATCTGGATACACCTTTATTGTTTTCGATTGCTGGCAATTTATAATAATATAATAACAATTAATAATATATTGTTGTATTTGTTACGACTCGCTATTCTGCATTAGCTCGATGATTACTCTTACATTCTTCCGATCTATAACCAAAACATAATATGTACATTATGTGTTATGTATTTGAAATTAAGAGGTATTTATTAAGAAGTGTGGAAAGAAAGAAATATGCGGGACTGCTTGCTAATCGCAATAAAAAACAGTGGTAAAACGTTTATGTTTATCGATCGGCCGGCGGCAAACAATTGATTTATGTTCACATCATATGACGACGGATCAACCGCGAGCCTCAGCCGGCAAGGAAGCAAGGGAGAAAACTTTAGACCAAGACGCCCAAATGGTGTTTTAAGTACAATCTGCTTTGCTTATGGTTATGAGTTATGAATGACTTATTATTTACAGAATTTCGATCACTCGCAGGTCGTTGAGATACGGCACGTACTACATATCAGGATGAGGTTATTTTTCATTCGAATACTTGGAACGAAAACCGAGTTACACAGGTTATTTCAATATCCGGATAACCGGTTATTTTCTATTCGAATAAGCTCATCACTAGTTTTAAATATTTCTTTGATAACGTATCATACACAGCACTATTAGCACAAGTAAGCACAATTATATGACAGAAAAATTATATTTCTTGGCTCTTTGAGGTTGCAATATGAAATTGTAACCCGAGTTATATTTTGTGTGAACAACATTTTAACGACGCAGCACAATATTTTCTATTAACACCGGCGAGCACAAAGTGAATTTAATTTAAGTTGAGGTTACAACTTCACGGACACCATAAGTTCTACCACCAAACTGAAGGAATTTAATGACCTTGGTGAACCAAACATAAGTATTTTTAGTCGAAAAGCATTCTGCAGCTCTGGCAATAATTTTTATATTTCTAACGTCATGCAGTAAAAATAATCACGCAAGGTATGGTCGATACATCAATAGATTATAATACTTTCTAAACTCCAGCTAGAGGAACAACCTGTTCAAGGAGATAATTCGGCAAATAAAAATACTACAACAGATTTTTACTATAACACTTCACCTACGATATGAGCTTTGAAATTCAGGTCACGAAAAGTGATTTTTTTAATTTTAATATTGCCATAGTTTTGCAGAACTCTTAGCTTTTGTAGTTGCATGAAGTTTTAATAAGCTTTTTCTACCTCTCTGAAATATTTTTCAAAATATCTGTGTCCAGCTATTATCGAAATGTACTTCTCTTATTGATTATTTGGATTTTTCATTTATTCTATCAATAATCTATTTTATACAGATTTAGTTAACCACGAGGAAGTCCGAGACTGCTTGCGCATTTTATCCTGTAACAACTGGATAGGCAACACATTTAATATTTTTTAATATTAAACGAAATTTTCTAAATTTGTGAAATAAATGGCTTCGCTCCCTTTGCCTGGATCTTGCCCATAACAAACAAAATTAAGAGTTAGCTGTAAAAATTAGGAGCGCGTTACATGTGTTGCCTACCTAGTTATTACACAATAAAATTGGCAGCCTGTCGAAATCACAACTCTTGTTACGGTCTAAATCGACTTTTACGACACCGCGCCGGCTCATACGAAAACTAGAGGCCGGCGCGGACGATCTTTGACTAAATCGGTACAAAGACTCACCTACGGCAGCTACCCAACCTGCAACAAGATATGCTGGCTAGACATCAGTGGAGGGTCCTTTACGAGATTACCTACGGGCAACGGCCAACGGGGCGGTAAACAACAATAAAATTAAGTAGGGCGCCACCCGGTTTCATTGACATAAACGAAAATACAAGGATAGACCCAGAGTAAAACCGGTAAATCAAAAGAGCCTATCTTCTAACTTATCACCTTGGCGAAATCCAAAGCTCAACGGGAATGGAAAATAGAAGCAGCCTCATGACCTTCAGCAGCGGCAAGCGTCACCAACTTACATGTGACGCTTAAACACTCAGGCTTCGTCGTACATATATCTTTACACAGTAACCTGAAAGTAGGTATGCACAGACTAGTCGTAAATCATAAGCCCTCATTCAAAATACCGGTATATTAGTCTCACACATATAAATTACCGATACACAGAAAAGTAAACACACAAATATGGACTAAACTATATAGCCCAGCTGGGAGACGCTTTAACTCTAGCTATAATTAAATCAGCACAGGAAATTGGTTATTACTAGCGTCGGCCAAGCAATACTGCGCTTCCAAGCAAATATACATAGATTAGGCCAGCACAGATTTATTTATTTATTTATTTATTTATTTATTTGGTTCTTTGGGGCAAAAACAGGCTAAGCCCAGTGAATTGCCCACTACAATTTATACAAGATAACAAACTTAAAAATTAATTCAATTTAACATAAGTAATAGTAAAAAAAAACAAGGAAATACTGAATAAAATGATTAGAAACTGAAATTAAGAAGAACAAAAATATGTATAAATTCTAAACTCAAACATTGACAAGGTCATAGCAAATATGTCGACGTCGGCATTTAAGGAATTATATAATACAGCAAATAAATAAATTTGGTTATCAACAGCATCGGCCGAACGGTATTGCATTAACAAACAAACGTACATAAATTAGGTCAGCACAGATGAATTAATTTAGTTATCAACAGATCTGCCGAACGGTATTGCATTAGCAAACAAACGTACATAAATTAGGCCAGCACAGATGAATGAATTTGGTTATCAACCGCATCGGCCGAACGGTCAAGCGATTTTGCGTTTACAAGCAAATACAGCGACAAGAGTTTGATTAGATGCTACCTGATTATTAATGTTAATTACATGCTACCTGATTAGGCCCGCCGAGCTTTGGCATCACGGTGGCTAGCGGCTCGTCAACTGCAGCAAACGTACTGAAGGAGGCGTGGGAGTCGAGCGGCACCTGCAGCTAATCCACCAATGTGGCGAGGTTGAATTACGTCCCTCTTGGGGACAAACAAAACGGCGGAGCCAAAGATTTGTACAGCTTTGCTAAATGAATCCTCAGTTATGGGAGAATGACCTCTTCATGACATTACGAAATCATGCAAAAACTGACGGTCACACTGACACACAAGGCACCACAGCTCACTCCACTAGCAAAACTACCTCTCGCTTTGACAGCCCGATCAGAAGTCTAACACAGAAAGCGGAATGACGCTGTGGCAGCACCAAAAACGACGGGCCGCCCACGCATTAAGTCGTGAACGGCACTCTCTCGAACAAGCGTCTCAAACCCCAGCCGGAAATCAACTAAAACTCCCAAGCGAAGCAAAGCCAACTTCAGCGCCAAAAGGCGCGATCACGCCAACAGATGTAGCCAATCAGAACGCAGTTTGCCTCGCGTGAGAGAGAACGCAACGGCATTGGACACAAAACTTTAGGGACATATCTCGCTCGCTCCTACGAGCTATGTTTTGAAAATTGATGTAAACGGAATTGAGCAAACAGCAGCTGCCGATCAAACGGCTAGAGCCCCGAGCGGTACGGAGTTGCGTGCGTGTCAACTTTAAAATATTAAATGCAAAAAATCTGAAGTCTTATACGATAAAATATGACTGAAAAAGGAGCTATATACAGGTGAAATCGTAAAATATAAAAATGGCCTGACACTCTTTCTTCTGGGAGAATCACCATGTATAAAACAACTTTAGTCATACATGGTATAAGTTTCTCGATGTTTCGTGATTGAGACTAAATCTGCAGTTTATAACATTTTTTATACTTATTGGGAGTACTGTAAATCACCTTCTTCAATTGTCTAAATCACAACGAGAAAATGTTAATCTAAGTGTTAATTTTGAATTAAAATTAGCTGTATTAGTTTTAGCTAACTGCCAAGACCAGAAATCAACCTTTTTTCTTAAACTTTCGCAGAAATTGAATTTTTTATTTTTTTAAATATCTTTCAAAATTTCCCCTACCAAGACTGAATTTTAAAATGCTATTTTTAGGTGAAAACTTTAAACATTTATAATTAGAAAAAACAATAGAAAATGTTAATTATTCCTTTTCATTTTTTATTACTACTGAAAGGTAATATGCTTTGAATATAAAACCTTTTATATTCAAAGGTAATATGTTCGATTTGTACATTTTTGATGAAAGGCGCTTTTAGGAGAAATATTTTTCAATAATAATTAATATCTATTTCAATGGCTTCTAAAACTCAAATCTACCCCTGTTAATGAATTACTGTTACAAAAATCGGTAAATGTTTTTTACAATTGTTTAATGACGAGAGTTTTCTTTATTCAGGAATTTTTTACAAATTTTGCCTATAAAGTTATTTGGAAAATCAAAACTTTGGTAATCGGAGGTGTTTGAAAAACATTACAATTCGACCAAACAAAAGTTGTCACGTGACTTCCGTTGTCCTTTGACATGATCCCCGATGAAGATAGGTTGTCAGAAATCGTGGATTAATTGCAGCCAACGGTGTCTAAAATTGTCCTGGAAACATCCAAAACCCTAACGATGGGTTTTATGAGAAAACTTGTTTGGACAAAAGTCGAGGAAACAAGATGGCACCTAGGATGAGGGAATCTCGCTAAATAGTGTAAAATTTATTTTGCAGATGTGTAAAATGAGGAACAGGACTTGAATTACAACTGCATGAAACTGCTATAAGTATTTGTATTTATTATTATACCCCCACAAACTGTGGGAGCTCCAAAAATTTATCAGACAGACGGTCTTACCATTGCTGATGGGGTAGAACAAAACCTAATGGTAGTGTGCTGGTCGCTCGGTTTGACCAGCTATATATACTAAACGCAAAAGATGTTCACTTGCGAGCGGTAACTTTTATGCTATGAAATCGTGAACAGCGTTGCCAGACGTCCCAGTTTTTACGGAATTCTCACGTTTTCCGTGTCCCGACTAAACTACAAAGTATTTTGATTTTTGTCAAAAGTTTTTCTTTAGATGAAGAAATAAAATCGAGTGCGACAGAGAGGACAATCTATTTATGCATCACATATATTTGAAGATGTGCGGCATGTGCCTATTTCCAGCGGCGTACCTACGAGTAGCGGCAGCGGAATTCTGTTGTTTCTGGCAGTAAAACAGAATCATATCAGTCAACTTCTCATTTGAGTACGGGTGGCCCACCTTACTGAGCACTTTCAATCACAACAGGTAACTCAGCGTCAGATAACTTAGTGAAGTAGTTTATTTTAAATTTGAAATCTTCAGAATATGTACTTAATACAAAACAGATATTTCAATGATCAAAACTGTTAAAAAACCTTGAAGTTCGAATGCATTTCCTTTATGCAGTATAATTTCGACAAAAATGAAATAAATTTCCATCATCTATAAGAGATCATAGACTTATACAGTGGTGGGCAGAATTATGGAAACACGTAAAGAAAATAATATTTTAACCAACTTTTTTTGGTTAGTAAATGCACTTTTCGCAATTATTTAAAAAAAAATTAAGTTGAAAGACAACGGAAGTTACGTGACAACTTTTGTTTGATCCAATTATAATGTTTTGCATCTACCTCCGATTACCAAAGTTTTGATTTTCCAAATAACTTTAAAGATTTTTTTTTAAATCCTACATTTTAGAACATGTAAACTGAATAAAGAAAAATCTCGTCATTTAGACAACTGTAAAAAACATTTACAGGATTTTTGTAAAAGTAATTCATGAACAGGGGTAGATTAGAGTTTTTAGAAGCCATTTAAATAGATATTAATTATTATTGAAAAATATTTCTCCCCACTTGCATCAAAAATGTAAAAATTATTCGAACATATTGCCTTTCAGTAATAATAAAAAATGAAAAGTAATAATTAACATTTTCTATTGTTTTTTCTAATTATAAATGTTTAAAGTTTTCGTCTAAAAAATCGAATTTTAAAATCTAGTCTTAGTATGTGAAATTTTGAAAAATATTTTAAAAATTCAATTTCTGCGAAAGTTTAAGAAAAAAGGTTGATTTCTGGTCTTGAGATTGTTCAGTCAGCTAAAACTAACACAGCTAATTTTAGTTCTAAATTAACACTTAGATTAACATTTTCTCGTTGCGATTGAGACAATAGAAGATGATTTACAATACTGCCAATAAAAATAAAATTGTTAGAAGCTGCAGATCTAGTCTTAATTGCGAAACAACGAGAAACTTATACCATGTTTGACTGAAGTTGTTTTATACATATACATGATCATTCTCCAAGAAGAAAGAGTTGTGATTTATACAAGCTGCTAATTTTATTGTGTAATAACTAGGTAGGCAACACATCTAACACGCTCATAATTTTTACAGCTAACTCTTAAGTTTGATTGTTATGGACAAGGTCCAGGCATATGGAGAGAAGCCATTTATTTTACAAATTTAGAAAATTACGTTTAATATTAAGAGTGATCTGTCAAAAATTACGTGATTGTTAAATGTACCTATTACCTATCTAGTTGTTATAGGATAAAATGGGCAAGCAGTCTTGGACCTCCTCGTGGTTAACTCAATCCGTATAAAATAGATTATTCATAGAATAAATGAAAAATTTAATTTACCAATAAGAGCAGTACATTTCGATAATAACTGCAGACAGATATTTTGAAAAATATTTCAGAGAGACGGAAAAAACTTATTAAAACTTCATGCAATTACAAAAGCTAAGAGTTCTGCAAAACTATCACAATATTAAAATTAAAAAGATCACTTTTCGTGACCTACATTTCAAAGCTCATATCGTAGGTGAAGTGTTATAGTAACAATCGGTTGCACTATTTTTACTTGCTGAATTATCTTCTTGAACATGTTCCTGTAGAGTCTAGAAAGTATTATAATCTATTGATGTACCGACCATAACTTGAGTGATTATTTTTACTGCATGACGTTAGAAATATAAAAATTACTGCCAGAGCTGTGGAACGCTTTTTAACTAAAAATACTTCTTTGGTTCGCCAAGGTCATTAAATTCTTACAGTTTGGTTCCCGTGAAGTTGTAACCTCAATTTTTAATTGTAACATTTTGTTAATTATATCAAATTAAGTTCACTTTGGGCTCGCTGGTGTTAATAGAAAATATTGTGCTGCGTCGTTAAAATGTTGTTCACATAAAATATAAATCGGGTTACAATTTCAAATTGCAACCTCAAAGAGCCAAGAATTATAATTTTGCTATGTACCTAATATAATTGTGCTTACTTGTGCTAATAATGCTGTGTGTGCTACGTTGGCAAAGTACAACTGTTTAAACCAAACGTGGATGAGGTTTCAACTTCACTCTGTAGCTGCTAGTGAATATGTATACGTATTTGTATACAAATTGTAAAAACTGCAAACCTCAGTAAGATTGTACAATGAATACCGTAAAATTGCGTTACTTTGGTCCACTTTTGAACTTTACAGTGGAAGACCTTTTAAACCAGATATTATTAATTTCTGTTACTGATCTCATTTTATAGGTCTGTATTAGTACTTTCAACTTTGAAACTGCCAAGAAGTGAAAACCTTTCTAAGCCCACTCTTTAAAAAAAAATAAGGGTGGCCAAAGACAAACGACCAAGTTGGGTTACTTTGGCAACACGTTGTTTTATTTAGAAAACACAAAGACAGACAAGAACATGTGTGACCTTTGGCCATAGGGATGATTGCCAAATGTATTTGTAGTCTTTTATGAGGATGTAAACATAGAAATTAGACAAAAATACAATTTTCTATGTTATCTATTTTTTTATAAACTATGTAAGTAACAAAATGTTTAAAAAACCATTTCAAATAGCAAAATAAAACACTTTCTTTGATAAAAAAAAAACATAAAGAATACATATGAAAATAAAGCTTAAAAGAGCTTAAGAATAATTTTCGATTTCCGGTATCTTGAAAAAACCTCTTTTGGATGGGATAGGTGTCTTTATGGATTCCAAAATCTCCTTTTCTTCGTACCAGATGCCGTCCTCTGGCGTGGGCCATTTCCACTGAAGCAATCCGCTTGGAGCAAGAGATTTTATTTTATATTGTCTTTCATCTTTTTTAATTTCCATAATCTGTCCAGGATAAATCTTTTTTTCGTATATATTTTTAACTTAAAATATACGGTACCCCCCACTCAAGAAAAGCGCCCTTCCGTGCTTTCCAAGAATACTTCGACACTCAGCATCACTCCGTTTCACTAGTACAATGAAATGTTATGAACCAGCTATTTATCAAAAAAAAAATAATAATAAATATTATACCTGCATCAGAATCGCCGTTTAAAGCACGTCTGAGCGTGCGAAAACAGGCGATTAAAGCACGCCGAGCTTTAAAGGTTGTCAAGGAAACAAGGTATATAGGTAACATTATAACTTCATCGCTATCTTTATTTTGCTGACACGACTGAATGCAACAACGGATGTGGACGCGACAAAAACGTAAACAATTCTCGTAACTATAGTAGCAATATTATTATGCCCTCTCGATTTATCACGACAAAAATTATTTCTAAGTTTTTAGTGCGTAATTTATTTCCAGTATTTCAGGTATAATAAAAAATAGCTTAAAGTATTCGTGGATAACTGGTCTTTAAAACACTTGCTCTATTTCAAGCACTCTGGCTACGCCGTCGTGCTCGAAAACACGCGCGTGTTTTAAAGACCTTGTTTATATATTTATTTATTTATTTAAGATTACAAGAAGTAGGCGGCGAAGCCGATAAAACTTCTATCAAGAAAACAAGCAGATACAAACAACTGCATTTAAATGACACACTCATACCTTAATATACTATTTTTTGCGGACGACCATACCTCAAAAGTTGATGTTGCCTTCATTTTCGGAGGACCTATCGTATGAAAACGATCCAAGATTTCAGGAAGGTTCCTGGCGACCGGAATCGTGTACACATACAAACATACATACCCCGCACAGCACGTTTAGGTACCCCCCCAATACGAGGGAAGGATCTAGTGGGCTGGGGTCTTCACCAAAAGATCCGCACAGCCGAGACGGAGATTTGGTATATGGGGTTCATTAGTCGGTTGACACACAGTGGTTTTCGATATGAGGGAATTTCAATACTTCGTACACTTCGTGTCGAAATAAATATTCAACACATACTATTAAAATACAACATCCAAATCAGTAGATACCATACCTTTTAAACTTTGATATTCACCAAAAAAATAAATAAACACTCAATTTCCAAGCCGAAAACAGAGTGAACATGTGGTGGCCAAAGCCAGACCAATATCAATGAATTTTGTAGTGGGTGACTTTGGCCGCCCTCTAGCAGTAAGACCTGAAAGTTTAGGTTTGCGACGATCACTCACGAAGTTTGATAAAGGTTGCGTGAAAGCGTGTTTCCACATGAAAATCACAGATGACACCTTATCATTCAACTACGAATAAAGTTTTTGAAGGTAAAAATTGCTCGCTTTTCATACATTTTTTTATTTTATTTTTTTAGAAACTAAAAAACAAATTATGTGGTGTAAATATTTTTTTTAGTCCGACATAATCTATAAAAACAGTAAAAAATTATATTTGGCTAATAACTATTATTACAACGAAGTTGTGCATAAATAAAACAGATATTCAAAAATGGCCAAAGTCAACCCTGATGGCTAAAGCCATCCAACTTTACGGTATCTATATTTTTACTACTTCGTCAGTAGAAGAATTACTAAAAAGATTGCAACGAACATTTTAACTACTCAAATTAAAATTATTAAATTGAATTTTCTTATTTTATTGCAAAAAACACAAAAAATGACTGTTGAATGTCTGTAATGAGACGAGATAAATTGTCACATAGCTTTGTAATCAGTAGCGGGAGGGGACAAAGAGGGCTGTATCCTGTATGGAAAGATCTAAACGCCGTGAACTATAAATTTTAAAATTGCAAAATCAAGAACTTGCACCCTTAATGTAGGTAGTTCAGTATATTTAAAAGTCTATACACTTTTCCTTTACGGAATATTTATTTTTGTTATTATTTTTCATTTTTTTGGAAAACGTTATAAGACATGCACGCCGTACTAAGCTTTCGATGAATGAACAGTTTAAGCTCTATCATATTTTGTTTCAGCTTATTACTAAAACCAAAGTTCTAAATTAACACTTGGATTAACATTACCTCGTCGTGATTTAAACAATGGAAGATGATTTACAGTACTGCCAATACAAATAAGTAATATAAAAAATTTTATAAACTGCAGATTGAGTGGAGATCTAGTTTTAATCACGAAACATCGAGAAACTTGTACCATGTATGACTGAGGTTGCTTTATACATGGTCGTTCTCCCAGAAGAAAGAGTTAGAATTTATACAGGTTATCAATGTTATCGTGTAATAACACATCTAATACGCTCATGACTTACAGATAACTGTTTGTTATTTATTTATTTAAGCTGCGACCAACAGTTACATGAAACCAATTACAGGTCACAGCAAGTGTATATTGTATGTAGCATTCGTTATGTGTGGCCAGGTTACTCTTTCCCATAGATCAATCTTCCGGGAAGAGCGCCGTTAATTCTACCCCAACGGAGAATGGTGACCGGGCCCGATATCGATTCAATGGACTGCGAAAAAATCCCGCCTTCTCATGGATTCGAATCGAGGACTTGCTTATTGCTAGCCTGACGCTCTTGCCACTGCGCCATGCGGTACGAAAATTACTCTTAAAATGAAGCGTTATCTGTCTGTCCCGTGGTTAACTCAATCTGTATAAATAGATTATTAATAGAATATAGGAAAAATCCAATTGTCCAATAAGAGCAGTACATTTCGATAGAAACTGCAGACTCGTTTGAATTTAATTTTAGCGCGTTAACACATTCAACTTACGTGTTAAACATTTGAACTGCATTGATGCTGAATGAGTTCAAAAAGGCAAAGCATTATCGAATAAAGACTAAAAGTTTTTTAGCAACGGGGCACTTCTTTAATTAGTATTTACGTCATTGATAAAAGTGGAGATACAATTGTTGCATCACTTCGAATCGCGAAGAGTAGTAAATACTCTCAGTTGTAATAAATTACTCACTATGCTATTTGTATGTACTCTGGATCAGGTGTGTCATAATGTTTTTTAATCATGAGCAAAAAGACAAGATCAAACCCCGAGGGTTCGACTGAACTATGAAAAAGTCGTTTTCGCGAAAAGTAAACTTTTTTTACAAATTTTGTTTAATAGAGACTATTTTTCTACTTTTTAATCTATGATTTTCTGTAAATAAATGCAGTGTTAAAGAATTATCAGAGAATTTTATTGATATTTTGTAAATATTACGAATGAGAAATTAAGAAACAAGCTCTAAGGTGGATATGTATTGTTATTTCAAGATACGTAATTACAATAACTGGGTTCGTTTAGAAAAATTTATAAAATGCTAAACACAGTAAGAAACTGCATACCACTCTAGAATGCCTAAACCTACAAAGTTCTAAAGAACGGGCAGGTTAAGTTTGGAGATGTCCCAAAATGAAAAATACTGTAAAGGGTTTTACTCAGAACTTCTCTCGCAAGTGGACGTTGTGACACCAAATAATTTTAAAAATAAAAGGAAAATAAAGGTAAAATATCTTCACGTTCAGAATAATGCTGAAACAATAAAAGGAAACACTTGGTAATGCAAAAAGCATTAGCGGCGATGGTATTTGAACTTCAACGCCTGCAAACGAGCTTGCGAATAAGAATTATCGTCGCGGGCATGGAAGACGACTCCGATCGGTGAGATGCAGTTGCCTTAAATACAACGCATTTATTGTTAACCTTGTTCTTCCTTTGGAGAGCATTTACCCTGTATCTGTTGGTTCCCATTTTTATCAAGGGTAAAGCTTGAGCTATGTGGAAAGTGTTATTTTTATCTATTTCTTAGTTGAAGCAAAAATATACAACATTTATTTTTTAAGGTGCTCATCCTATATACGTCGGATCCAAAATATGCACTCTTTCGTCAAGGGTAAAAACCTGATCTATATGTAAAGTAATAGTTCTTGAGTTAAAGCAAAAATAAGCAGAATTTTATAATTTAAGGTACTCATCCTATATATATTTTATTGAAATTTTCTCGGTTTCATGCCAGGAGGACATATAATCTGCATGCAAGATATCGTCTTCTTGTTCCCCCAACAAATAGTTTTTGAGATATACCGACAACAGGCAGGCAGACAGACAAACAGACAGAAGGAATTGAGAAAACCTGTTTGTCGTCATCTAGGAACCCTGAAATGTAAAGATCTGAAGAAATGTCGGAAGGTGATTTTTTCGCGATTACAATACTTCCTTCATCTTTTAGTCGACGGAAGTAAAAAAATCAACATAAAAGTTAAATAATTGTATTAGGACCTTTGGAACAACAGAAACAAATTGAAATTAGTTTAAATAATAGCGCAGGAAAAATTATTTTAATAATTATTTAATTTATAATATCTTTTATAAAATTTAAATGATAAGCTGTGGATTAAGATATTAGAAATAATCTCATTAAATGAGAGGAAAATTCTATTATATATTATAATTTTTGTCTAAGGTCATGACCCATACACCAAACACAGTTTTGAAGTATACCTATCCAACATATCTGCAACCGCCAGTAATAAATTTATCAAATAGGGCGAAATTGCTAGCCATTTGGGAATCTATAATTCACCTCAGAATGCTAACCTTCAAGTAAACAGCATACATAGTTTCACGGATACTGTGCAAGATATAACTTGATCTAGATATCCTAAATATGTTGGGGTGCTTTTGAGTTGAACTTTTCCATGCTGTTTAAGCGAATTAAAAAGCTGAACTTAATTACACATACGTACTTAAAATCGAGAGTTGTTACAGCCAATTAAATATTATTATGTTGTGACTCCTTTTACTGGAAGTATCACATATCTTTGATAACTGTAATAATCAGTTACAGTTATTATAAGTCACAAAACGAAATATTATACGTCATACCCGGTAAATAAATTTTTGTGCGTAAGATGGTTTAAACTAGAATGTCTTTTAGTCAATATAAAAAGAGCATTCAATTGACGTAATTTTAATATCAGTGTATATTTTCTTAAAATACGGTACATTATTTACATTTTTTAAACAACGGTTGCTACCAATTCATCATTTAAACGTTTTATGTATGAAAATTATTTTACGTATTTTGAGTGTTGTGCAGCGTATGTAAATAAGACGTAGCCCTTACGATCGCTAAACTACGTTTACGTATAGACGTTGAGGAAGTATATCTGCTATATTTGTAAATACACGGTTTATTATGTAACTCATAAAAGATGAATGTTAAATAACTGATGCTATCAATTCATCATTTAAACGTTTTGTGTATGAAAATTCATTTACGTATTTTAAGCGTTGTATGGTTATGTAAATAAGACGTTTCCTTTACGACTGCGAAATATATTTTGCGTATAGATGCTGTGGAAGCATATATACAATATTTTCAAATAAACGGTTGATTATGTAACTCTTAGAAGATGAATGTTAAATAACGGATGCTAGCAATTGATCATTTAAACGTTTTGTGTATGAAAATTCATTTACGTATTTTAAGCGTTGTATGTTTAGGTAAATAAAACGTTGCTTTTACGATTGCGAAATACATTTTGTGTATAGACATTGTGGAAATATATATACTATATTTTAAAATAAACGGTTTATTATGTAGCTCATAAAAGATAAATGTTAAACGACGGATGCTACCAATTCATCATCTAAACGTTGTATGTTTGCAATTTTTTTACGTATTTTAAGCATTGTATGGTATTGATAAATAAAACGTAGCCTTTACGATTGTGAAACTACGTTTACGTATAGACGTTGTGGAAATATATATACTATATTTTCAAATAAACGGTTTATTATGTTAACCGAATATGATGCAACTTCATCAAGAGTGCACCGAGTTTTGTTTTACGTCCAGGAAAACAAGTTTTTAAAAACTAACTTTATTTTCCAATAAAACATAGACGGAAATTACATTATGCACTGAAGGTGTCTAAACGTAAAGTGAAGCGCTCTTAATGCATTTCTACAAAGGTAAACTATAATCTAATGCAACATTCGCACTCCGGATGCTGCATATCTACTAGATAAGCTTATCTTATGCCAGCTTGGCTAGTCTGGTATCGTAACTCCTCCGCCGATAAGACCTTGGATATTGATTACAGTTTTTATCAATGTCCAAGTTAGAAATAAACTTACGAATTTACTTGAATTAATGGTATTGAATTAACTTGTTCTTTAGGATCTGCTGCTTTCGCAAGATTGGTATTTGTAAAATGTTTTTGTAATAAAATGAGGAACGAGTTACGCTTCCAATACATATATGAAATTATAGAACATATACTTATTATTAATACTATGGTTAATATTATAGAGCCAATACTTAGACCGTGTTCCACTGGGGAATTATGATATAATAATTGTTCTTTTTGATTATTTAATCTAAGTTGGTCTCTTCCTAACTTGTACATATCTACGTGAGTAATGTCTATCACTGATAGATTCACTAAACTTGGGGAGTTTTTAATTTGATCAATGGAAGGCAGTTCCATGGAAATTTCCTTTTTGCTTGTTGATTCCAATGTGAACAATACGTCATCGTGGTCAATCTGCACTAGGCAATCAGGGGTAGTTTGAATAATACTTGATCCTTCAAGTGACTTTTTTGTCAAAAAGCTTTTACATTTTATATCAATTACTGTTTTAGTGGGCGTGCTAACGATCCAGGAGGATTTAGTGAGGGGTATTATTTTGACATGTTGTAATTCAAGAAGATATGGATTGCAAGTTTGATTATTGGCAAACGATAACAACTGGGTCTCACAAAGCTTAATATTTGGGATAATAAAGTGATTTTCTTGGTTACAAAAATAATGAGTCGATACTGGTGTACAGCTATCGAGTTTAATTGGTACGCTAAATTGATCGTGAAATAAAATAGAATTGTAAGTGGGGATTGTCATTCGAAATTGTTTTTCCTGTATAAACGCAGGGAACGGAATTAACTGCATTAATTGATATTCAATTTTCTTGATTAACGGCACTTCATATATGAAGGTGAAAATAGAGTCTTTTTGGTAAACTTTGATTTTAATTAAGGATTCATATAGGTGCAAATTTTCACGAGTAACTGGATAGGGTAACTGAAGTTGTTTTTTCGTACTAAATTGAATTGCTTGTAGGTTTTGGGAAATATTGCTTAGAGCCATTATTAAATCGTCATTGTTAATTAGCGAAAAGTGAATTTGGTGATTCTGTGCAAAAGTTAAAGCGGTTTCCAATTCTTCTAGGGTATTAATTAAAAGTTGTAAAGAAAAGGTTGATTGGTCTAACAGATTTTGAGTAGATGATTTTCCGAAAATAAGATTCATATCTTTATTAATTTGTTGAAACATTTTATTGAGATTTATATTTAGCATTTCTTGATTTCGGGATAATTGCTTAATATTTTCAGAGAAGGAATTTATGGTGTCATTAAGGATCTGCGCCTGTTCTAATAGGATCATTTTCTGCTTTTCAGAATTTTGGGATAATGTGCCGATTAATTGTTCATATCGTTGTCCATCATTGGCGTCTAAATTGCCTGTAATGAATTTAATTGCACTACCTAATCCGTCGAATATACTTCGTTTACGTAATTTGGTAGTGGGAAATAATTGCTTGATTAATTGATCTGTTTTTGATAAATACTGTTTTAGGATTAATAATTGGTTATCATAATCAAAGATCGCGTAGCTTGTTACGTAGTGTTTATTAGTGAGGTTGGCAATTGTTTCTAGAAGATTTTGTCGAAAAAGGTTATAGTTATCTAATATAGGGGAATAGTTTAATATTTTAATTAGGGTCCATTCACTTTCTTTAAGGTGTGCCTTTCCTTTGACCAGGGGGTATAGTCCGGGGTTGTCTATTAAGGGATGTATAACTACTTCGCTGAGGACGAGGGTCCAGGCGAGGAATATAACGAGTGGTGTCCTGAAAGAGGGAGCAACTCGTTAGCATGTCTTTTTAGGGTTGTTCCGTTTGGTTCATTTCTTAGATCATAGGTGTCATGTTCGTGTATTTTCGTGATGATATATGGGCCAGTGAATTTAGGGCTTTTCTTATTTCGTTCATTGGTCTTAACATATACTTTGTCATTAATTTTGAAAACATGGGTTTTTCGGGATTTATTGATTTTTTCGTTACGTTTGTCCTTAGTCTGTTCTTGTTTATTAGCTAAATTATTATAAACATCTTTCATAATTTTTTGGTGGTCGTTTACGTAAGTTTCTAGAAATGTTTTTGAGTAATCCAAATCAAATGGGTTTTTGCATTCGGTGTGTCCGAATAAAATTTCAAAAGGGCTATAATTTAGGTTTGAATGTAATGTATGGTTATACGCCAATATTGCATAGGGAATTTTACGATTTTCTTGTATATCGCCTAATAGTCGATATTGTTCGATCAGGGTAGAGTGTAGTCTCTCTACGGGCGAATTTGATGTGTGATTGTAGGAGGTAGTCGCATGAAGTGTAATCTGATGCAACTGTGCAAAGTCTTTCAATGGTTGTTGTTAAGTTCGTTATCTACTACGAGGATTCGAGGGGCAGTATACGTAGTGATAAAATAAAATAGTCTATCGGTAACATCTATGATATTACTGGATCTCAAAAAGTATGCTTGCGCATATTTAGAAAAAGCATCAATTAGGGTTAAATATTTTTGGTTATTGATTTGGAAGATGTCCATATGGATAATATAAAAAGGTCGACTGTACGTAGGAGTCATTTGTAACGGTTGTTTAAGAGGGTGTCTATTATATTTCTGTTGTTTGCATATATTGCAATTGTTTATAAATCGCTCAATGTCTTTCTGCATGGATCTCCAATAATATTTTCTTAGAAGATGTTCGTACGTTTCTTTTATGCCACGATGGTTCGTTTTGCCTAAGTGGTAACTTTGTATAATTTCGCTTCGTGCTTCGGGATCGGTAACATAAGTGATTTGAGTCATACAACGATGGAATTTTGGGGAATTTTCGTTGGAAATCGAGATAAGATACTGTGAAAATTCTTGATATAATTTGTCCGTTGAAAAATAACAGTAATAGTGGGTTTTTGGTTCGCAATGTTCGATGAGTAATTCGTGAAATTTAGAATTTTTATTAGACTGGTTAAGGAAAACACTTATATGCTTATTGTTATCAAAAGTTGTCAACTTAATTTGTCTAGGTAAGGTTGCTTCAATAAATTCAATTTGTCTAGGGAAACACTGTAGCGGTTTTTCGCATATGTCTATAGTGGGAGTTGATTCTAATTGTGTGTGAATCGTGTCATTCAAGGATTCGTTATCATTCTCAATAATATTTTGAGAAATCGAAGGATTATTTGATGGTGGGTTAAATGTTGGCACATTGAAGTCGTCAAAATCGGGTGAATCAGGTCTTTCTGGAGCAATGCTCATATTGGTAGGGTTTAAATTCGGATTTGGGGTAGTTATTCTATTTGCGTCTTGTAGAATATTATCGATGTCGTTCATGATTTCGTCATTCACGGTTAGAGGGTAAATTTGTACACGAGAGAGTGCATCGGCAACTTTATTACTTTTTCCTGGTAAATATTTAATATCGAAGTTGAACTCTTCTAATTTAAGAGCCCATCTTGTTAATTTTGAATTGGGTTCTTTTAGGTTCCTAAGCCAAACTAGTGGTCGGTGATCGGTATATAGAGTAAATTTGGTTCCGAAAAGGTAGGGTCTGAAATTTTTTGTTGCCCAAACAATAGCTAAAAGCTCCCGTTCAATTGTGGAGTAGCGTTGTTCGGTTTCGTTAAGCGTTCGTGATGCGAAACAAATGGGTTTCGAATTTTGGGATAGGACGGCTCCGAGGGAAAATTTGGAAGCGTCCGTGGTCAGTTCAAATTGTTGATCGAAATTTGGATATGCTAGAATCGGTTGGTTTGTAAGGATGGTTTTTAAATGCTCAAAGGAATCGATAAAATTTTGGTTGTGAATAATCTTGTTATCTTTTTTTAAACATATGGTCAAAAATTTTGTAAGTTTAGCGAAGTCTCTGATGAACTTCCTATAGTAACCTAGTAAGCCTAAAAATGACTTTATTTCGGTTCTCGTTTTTGGTAAAGGAAATTTTTGTATCGCTTCAATTTTGGCTGGGTCAGGTTTAATTCCTTGTGGGGTTATCACATGACCTAAGTACTTAACTGATTTCTGAAGGAACTCAGATTTATCTAATTGTATCTTTAGGTTTGTATCGCGACATCTTTGAAAAATATTTTTGAGTCTTTGAAAGTGCTCTTGTAAAGAAGTTGAGAAGATTATCACGTCGTCCAAATATACCATGCATTGCGTCGGGGTGAGTCCTGTAAGGGCTGCATTAATCATTCGCTGAAACGCAGCTGGACTATTTTTTAAACCCATTGCCATTCGGCGAAATTGAAAATGGCCTTCTTCCGTAGAAAAAGCAGTTTTCTCTCTGTCTCGGGGTTCAATTTCAATTTGATAAAATCCGCTCGCTAGATCGAGGGTAGTAAAATAGTTGGATCTACCTAGGCGGTCTAATACAGTTTCGATATTAGGTAAGGGGAATTTATCTTCTATAGTGTGTTCATTTAACTTGCGGTAATCGATTACTATTCGAAATTTTCGCTTACCGGATGCGTCTAATTTCTTGGGTACAACCCATATGGGAAAATTGTACGGACTTTCGGATGGTTCAATGATTTTTTCGTCTAACATTTTATTAATTTGGGTCCGAACTTCTTCTCGGTGACAATGAGGGTATCTATATGTTTTTGTGAATATTGGTTGATTCGTTTTAGTGCGGATATGATGTTTAGTTATATTAGTTGAGGAAAGAGGGATTTCAGGGTGATAGAAAATATCTTTATATTCGTGACACAAGTTTGTAAGTAAGGATTTTTCTTCCGTGTTAAGGTGGTCTAGTCTGAGATTATTATTAAGATTTTCCAAAAGTTTTTGTTTAATTGTCGTTTGATTAACGTTATGGTGATTGATTTGTACGTGGTCCTGTTCGAAATTGTCGAAATCGTCAAGATAAAATGGTTGGTCAATAGTCAGTGTTTGTGGTTCACTGGACATGTTAACGATAGAGGTCATAAAATAATTATTTTTAAGTTTAACAATTGCTGACGGCATTATTAAATCTTTCGTAAATTTAATTCTAGGGGCAATTTTGGTTCCGTTACTTCCAACTGCTGGAAGTCTAATAAATTTTTCGGTTCGAGGTTCAATGTGTACCTGTCGTATTGTGTCTTGAGTTTGAGGCTTCATAAAATTACAAAAATTACGTTTTTGTTGTTGTTCTTTGGTTAACGTTTCGTTATAGAAAAAGGGAACGGCTGTTTTTTCTGTTTGAATGTGTTGCCACTTGTAGTCTATATTAGCTGGTAAACGAGATAATAAATCTGATCCGATAAGGCCTATAAATGAAGGGTTAAAGTCGAAAAGATATACCTGATGGGTACCTTCTTCGTTGAATAAAGCAAGTATCGGTACTTCGGCTACGTACTGGTGTTGAGTAGTGCCATGACTAGTCGTAATTTCGAAAGGAGATTCATAAATAGTGTCCGGAAAATTTTCGTATACAAAATTTGGATTTAAAATAGTTTTAGAGCTTCCTGTGTCAATGAGCAATTTTTTGTTTGAATTAGGTAATAATATATAGGGTAAGGAAGGTGATGGGTTAATAGAAAAAGAATCAATTTTTCCGAGGCCAGTGCTTAAAAATTTACAGTTCGTTCAGGAAAGTAATTTGTTTCTTGTTCGTCAAAGTTTTCATAATATTCTGGTGATTCATCAGGAAGTTGATGATGATAAGGATCGTCTGTAGGGCAATTTGGGTAATTTTCGTCCATTTCGGGAGAATAATTTTCAAATTGATATGGGTTCGTTTGTTCGGAATATTCAGTGTCTAGTTGGGTATGATGTAGTTCCTCAGATATAAAATTAGGTGGCTGATTCGATTGCCTGATATAATTTTGTCTGAAATTCACGTTAAATGGTCTAGTTGGTATGGTAGCGCGAGTAGCTTGTTGTGAAGCTGGTCGCTTTTTAATGGTTGATAGCTCCATTGGTTCGGGCTTGAAGCTATGCTGGGAATTTCTTTTTGGGGCGAATACATCATTATTCTGCGTTGGACATTTTGGTGTAAAATTCGAGAATGGTTTTGATTGAAATTGCGTATTTGCGTTCTGATTAGGTCTGGGATTATAAAATTGATTTTGATTTGAAAAACGGTTATCGGTTTGATTTTGTTTTGTAGAACGGTGGTTATCAGTTTGATTTGTAGGACGGGACTGATAATTGTGTTGATTGTAATTTTGATGCGGATAATTGGGTTTTTTGTTAAACGTTTCAGGGGTTATTGAAAATTTTGATTGACTATTTTGAGGTTTATTTAAATTTTGGAAATATCTTATGTCTAATTCGTCTTTAATGTGTTGTAGAGCTACTTCCAGTGAAGCTGGGGATTTACCTCTTATAAAGCTTCCTAACGGTTCGAGTAGTCCACCCACTAAAATTTTAAGTGCTAGATCTTTAGCATCTTTTATTTTGAAGTCTTTAATAACTTGAGCTTCTGGGCCTAAAGCAATTTTTGAGTTCAATACTGCCAATAAGGATCTAATTCTGTTGTAAAAATTTACAGGGGATTCCTTCTGGAATTGATGTAACCTAGTGAGATCTATCCGTATATTTAACTCGGAACGTTGATCTCCAAAATTGTCTATAAGGGTTTGCTTTAGCACATCCCATGAATTAAATGTTTGTCCTGTTATTACCTCGAGTGCAGCGCCTTTGAGACGATTTCTTGCAGATGAGAGCAATAACTTGTTAATATATGCTGTTGGGGTTTCTGTTTGCCAGAACTGATCGAAAATGTCCTCGACAGCCCTTATGTATTCTGATAACTCCGCGGGGTTGCCTTCGTACCTTGGTATCTCATTTAAAAGTGAGGTATGAAAACCTATCGGGTAACCGGCAAATGGTGCTGCCTGTTGAATTTGTGGGGCATTTTGCGTTGCGGATGTTTGTTGAACTTGGTCAACCATGTTAATGTGTATAGATTCGTTATAATTACTTAAAAATGATGGTCTTACACGACCTAACGGTGATCTCGATCGATCTCTGGACATTCAAATTTAAATTTCACTTTGATTTATTTGTTTTTTAAATATTAGTAGGGCCTAACTCACGGTACCTACACAGAGAGGCGAGAGTGCGTTAGCAAAATTAAGTGGGCCTATCGCACACGCTAACGGTCACGCTTACCACGCCCTCCTTGATCTTAAAATCTAATGTGCAATGATTGATTACAAAAAGAACCAACGGCTTATATTGTCTATCAATATCAAGACGGATGCCTCAATTTAGTAATCAATTGCGCTTAAAATTAGTATTTAATAGTAATGTTAGTAGGGGTTTAATACTTTGTTTAATTCACTTTAATAACTTGAAATTTCTTACTTCATATCGTAGTGGTCTCGATGACCTGGTGATCTCGATGATCAGGGCTCTCCAATAGAGCAGGACTCTCCAATAGAGCAGGACAGGAACCAGCGGTGCTAACCCGGGGCGATGTTTGTCCCTCGCAAAGATCGGCAAAGTTGGCTCGCTGTTGTCGCAGGTTGAGGAAAGGCCACAGGAATCCAGCGGACGATTTTTGTTCCTTCGGAAGCCTGGATCTGGTCCCCAAGGGATGTTGATGTCGAATTCTTGGTTAAGTATTGAAATACCAGAAAAATACGGCTATTCAATGGTCGGAATGTCGTATCTTCTCCAAGAATCCACCAAGACTGCGCCAGTTTTGTTTTACGTCCAGGAAAACAAGTTTTTAAAAACTAACTTTATTTTCCAATAAAACATAGACGGAAATTACATTATGCACTGAAGGTGTCTAAACGTAAAGTGAAGCGCTCTTAATGCATTTCTACAAAGGTAAACTATAATCTAATGCAACATTCGCACTCCGGATGCTGCATATCTACTAGATAAGCTTATCTTATGCCAGCTTGGCTAGTCTGGTATCGTAACTACCGTCGAAAATCTTCGGTTTATTATGTAACTCATAAAAGATAAACTAACAACTTCCTATTTTGCTTATTATACCTACAGTAACAGTCCAATTATAACAGGCAATAACTTATGTTTTCACATTACCTACTTGGGTTTTAGTCTAATTTACATTATTACATAGATAAAAATTTGGTATTATACCGGGTGTCGACAGAGAATGGTAACGCCGCTTATTTAATTAACGCTTTAAAATATGGATTTGAAATTCTGGAATCGTAAATTATGTATAAAAGTTCATGTTTCAGATACTTATATTAAACCATGGCATTCTTTGTTGTTGCGACAGTGCTACCAACTTATTTTTTTTTAAAGGAACATATTTTATTACAGATTCTGAAAGAGGGTAAACATTTTTAAGCAAACACTTTATAAATTTCAAAAATCGGTTAATAATTACGGACACATACCTACTCGTTGTTTTATTCAATACAAATACAGCACACAGTCAGTTGTTACGAACGTTTATTAGTAGAGAGAGGAAAATATTGTTTTTGTAAATAAAAGTAATAATTGTGCTTATTTAATATGTAGATCTAATTGAAATTCGCATATCACACATCGGTCGGACGGTGCGCGCGCGAGTACATAGGTACAAAGCAGTAGTTGGGGAAATTAGCATGTGGCTCAAAAAATTCAAATATTTCGTTTTCAAAAAAATTCTATTGCAGATTAATAGGTTGATGTATTTTGTATTTTTCGAAGATAAAATTAATAGAGGTATAATAGTGATGAAAAATGTAAAAACTTAAATACCTAATATTATTAAAACAGTAAACAGCTAAAATGGTTTAAAAAACTAATAAATAAATAAAAAAAAAGAAAAATTAAGCATGTACTGAAAAAGTAATAACGATAATAATAATAAATCTGAGGACCTATCAGTGGCGGTAACAAACAATTCAAATAAAAATCGTTAAATTTTTGAAACATTTTGATTTGCCACATCTCATCGTCCCGGTAAACCTAAAAAAAAACAGATTTTTCTTGTTTATTGTTAAAAAAAATGATGGAAGGTTTATTGTATTTATTGTTTCAAATTCTATTCTTAATGATGTCTATACAATGAAAATGCAATATTCTCTCTTTGCAATGTGCATTTCTCCTTGTATTTGGTAGAAGCAATTATGGTTTCTCTTTAGTTTCAACTGTCCATTTTCTTCAGTTTAAAGGATTACAAGAACTAAGGTTCTAAGAATTGCAAATGCGTTAAGCCTGCCGCTATCCTGTTTGGGACTACCTGACAGGAACAATGAAACTTGTATATTTGTGCATTTCCAAGGAGTAATTTTTGTAAAGATTGCCGTCAGTTTTACTTCACCGTTCGAATTGTTAATATGACGTGCAGTGCGGGTTATTTGTTAGTGGCTGATTGTAGTTATTTATTAATTAATTAAAATACGAACTAATCGAAATCGTGGCATTCATAAAGTGCAAGTGCATCGCGCATTCCCTTTGAACGTGCTACAGATATATCTGGTAAGTTTTTCATTGAGTACCCTTGTTAGCTTTTTCTTGGAGAAGCCTTTTGTCTTATTACAATAGATTTACCTGTTGCCTATTACTAAAAAACTTGAAGCAACGGAACCATGTATATTACAGAAGTTTTCGACAAACGAAATTGTAAAACACAAAAATTCCATAATCAACAATAAAGTATGTTCTTAAAACATGTGCAGTTGTTTCGATAGTTTCAGAGTAGCAGTAGAAATATATCTCAAATTCTCTCTTATATAAGCTCTTGCAGAACATTTTTTGTACCTTCTTAATATTAGAAATATTATGTAGGTACATATATAATTACGATATTCAATCTTTTTCAGGAGCACCCAACAACAAATAAATTGCATCGGTTAACTGAACAACAGTATGCAGATTTGGAGAAAACACTCAGCATGGACACAACAGAGGCCGACGAAGGACTTCAGATTTTAGATGTACTTATTAAATAAATAAATACGTTTGAAATATATATTTTTCCATTTTTATTTATTCATCAAACAGACCTTTTATAAGCGTTACAAAAATATCTATGAAATTGTGACTGTTCGAAATAGTCATCGTTGCATCGGATACGTGACTTATTTTGAAAGCTGTCATAACTATGTAAAAACTATGTAGCGTTTACGACGGTTTGCTAGACAACGTTGATTGTTTGAAATTCTGAATTTTAGAAATAGTCATTATTGCATCTAATGAGCGACTCATTTTAAAAGCTGAAATAGCGATGTAAAAATTACGTACCGTTTACGACGGTTTGCTAGACAACGTTAAACGTTTGACACTTTGACTGTTAGAAATAGTCATCGTAGCATGGGATGCGCGATTCACTTTGAAAGCTGTAATGACGATGTAACAACTACGTACCGTTTACGATGGTTTGCTAGGCAACGTTAATTGTTTGAAATTCTGAATTTTAGAAATCGGCATTATTGCATCGGATGTGCTACTCAGTTTAAAAGCTGACATAACGGTGTAAAAATTACGTACCATTCGCGACGGTTTGATAGACAACGTTAATTGTTTCAAATTCTGAATTTTAGAAATAGTCGTTATTGCATCGGATGCGCGACTCATTTTAAAAGCTGAAATAACGATGGAAAAACTATGTACCGCTCACGACGGTTTGCAAAACAACGTTAATTATGACCATTGGAAATAGTTATTATTACATCTTTATGTTGTAGTACAAAATACGTCGATTACTGTTACTCATAGTAACGTTTCAAAAATATCGCTAAGCGACGTATTTCGAAGGGACTTATATGTCTATCTGCTGATCGTCGTATATTCATCGTAAAAGCAAGAAAAAGATGTACAATCTACGTTGTTATGACCAAATTTATAGAAAATTATTTACCGGGTAAGCTATATATTTTAGGTTTTTTTATATATTATTCAAATTTTATAAACTAAGTAATTATAGTTAATAATTAATTAGTATGTAAGTTGTAGCTGGATTTTATTTCTTAATACAATAGCAAAAGGAAACAGCAGCTAATTTGTTGTTGTTTTACATTTAACAAGAAAACAATTGTTTAAAAATAGTAGTCTGTCAGGTCATTTTGGTATTTTAATTAGCCACCTAGGCTTTAGGGCAGCGTGCCCGTATGCTAAACCCTTTTAGTTACTTATTTGGCTCCATCGCCTAATTCCATAATAATGATTTTGCACATATTTGGCCCCAAACGCAGTATTTCTCGTCAGTTGGAGCACCCCTTTGCTGGTACTTTGGCAGCCGGGTGTTATCGCTCGCAAGAATTCCGAACCTTCTAGAAATCACGCCATTGAGGCGCCTCGCTATTGGCTGTCTTTGTTACCGAAATTTATTTGTTTTATGGAGCGCATCGCCATTGGCTGTCGAGAGTCACGTGGTAACGCCGTTTTGGCTCACGCCACTGCAGGGGTCGTAACACTGCTTGCTTAGGCAGTTCAGCTCACGCCGTTGATCAAGGAGGTCGCAGAGTGTGCCGTTTCGCGGCGTTCCCGCCATGGCGGGGACGCCAGCCTTTTTCCCGTCTCGTGCTGTTTCAGCGAATGTTGTGTAAATTGCCGTTGTTTGTTAGCACCGTTGCTGTGAAAGCCTTCCTATTTCCCGTGCTGTTTCAGCGAATATGCCATAAACTGTTTCGCCTTTAAGAGGTCGCGTGTGATTGTGCGAGTGGCAAGTCTTTACGCCAAAGCGTAGGTGTGTGAAGGGCTTCACGGGGCCAGTTCTGCGTTTGTGAGAAAGGGGGCTTTCCCTTTTCAACTCGCTGTTTTCGAGGATCTTTTTAGGCAGGACGAAGTAGGCCTCTTTGCCGCCGTAAGTGTGATCTCAGGAGAGCGTCCTAACGCCGCCATCTTGGCGGATTCCAGCCCGTTTACCCCTAATGCCGTGTTTTGGCGATTGAGCTGCCACAGACTGCCGCCTTCTACCAACTGATTGCACGCAACTCTCATAGACCGTCTACGGACTAAGGTATTTGTAATCACAACCATTTAAATATGTTAACTGTCGCTTGTGCGAGCGGTGGTGCTTTTGTGCTCAACTTTGTGTGGGCGGATGCATGCCTCTTGCTTGCTTGTCGCGGCTTTTAATGTCGGTTTGAGGCCACCATGCTTCACGACGCTACTTTGGTAGCCTACTAGTAAGTTCATGTGCGCGAGTTTCGCGTCTCATCGCCTAAATAGCTAAAGAACTCTGCGCCTATGTTTTGGTGTTACGTTTGTGCTAACTTTTAATTCAGTAACGTTAGGTGCGCGAGCTTCGCTATATTGTACCGATTAATACATAAATGGAATCAACGCCTCGCCGTGCTGAGCCTGGCGCGCCCTAATCTGTTCGAGCTCTTTGTTTATGTTTGCGAGGGCTTTGTGCTTTGCTTATCAGGTGTTAACCGCAGCCAACGACTGCGGGGGCGACGTAGCAGGGGCTGGCAACTATTCCAAATTCGCATGCTTTAGTGAGGCTATGTTAGCCCCTCTTCCTGGTCAAATATTGCAGTCACGCTGCCCCGCTGCCTAACGAGTTAGGCCTTCAATTAAATCGTCGCGCATTTGTGCGGCGTCGTGTTTTGCTGCTAGCTACACTGCTCCCGTTGCCTTTGCAGGTCGGCGTCTGTTATCGCGAACTAACGCGCCCTTTTCCGGAGTGCGTATTTCTAAACTGTACTCTAATATGTAAAGTGTCGAGCCCACTGCGGCCGGCCACCCATAGTGTGTTGTTTACTAGCATAGCGCGTCCATCAGCTGGTGCTTAACGTAAGAAATAACATAAGCTTGGCGGCACGATTTGCTGCCCAGATGTAGTTATCGACCAATAGACGCATATTTAATTAAGGGACGTATTATTCCTATTCGACCTGTGCATGCTTTGTTTCAGATAGCGCCTTTTACAGTGTAAAGATTGGTGTACGGCGAGACGTGAGAGGTCAGAGCGTGCAGGTAGGTCCAGTGGTTGCGCAGTCTCGGCCCAAAGAGTCCCAATATTACCATTCCAGTATTTGCGATCACGAAATTGTTATTTGAGCTTGCAGCTCATGAGAATTCTTATCGACGGAGTATCTTGAATACTTCGCTCCCGTTTAACCGCCCAGGCCCGGTTAGTCGGGTTAAGACAGGCTTGGTGGCGCCCTCATTATTTTACCGTTAGTTACCGACCTTCTGGCCGTTACCCTTAGATAATCTCGTTAAGAACCCGCCCATCTCCACTGAAAGTCTAGCTCGGCCTAACTTGTTGCGGCGTGGGTGGCGGCCTAGGAGATATTTCGTCCCGATTTCGTCAGTTACGGCCCGCGCCGGCCGTTTCGTTATTGTATGAGCCAGTGCGGTGTCGTAAAGTCAGTTTAAGACCGTAACAAGTCCATATATATTTCGACACCTGGTGCCTTCTTCAGTGTTCATTAAAACATTTTAAAAATTACATGTCTCTTATAAAAATTACGCTAACATTCTGCAATGCAAAAAACACAGTATTGCAAAATACATATACGAAAATAAGCAAGTGAAAAAAATTTACTTTCCCAATTAGTCTATATATTTACTGTTAGTCAATTTGTGATTAAAGGTTTTATGTATTCAGAAATAATTAATTAGTAAGTCCAAAACATTCTCCATTATTTTTTGCAATTATTGCTTTATGTTGCTTTTTCTGTAAATGAAAAAATATTAAAAACCAGCATACTAGGGAAACTCATAAATGTTCTCACTTTAAAATTGTTATTCTTTCCTTTTAATTAATCATTATTTTGAAAAAATTTGGTGTGACAATTTATGTATAAATCTGTATTTGCAATAATATTGTCAATAAACTTTCAGAGCTGGGAAAACTTTAAAATACCCGTAGGAAATCATGGGATTAGTTTTGATTACTATTGATATTGATAAATGCACTCACATTAAGTTACTGATTAATATCTTGAAAAATAGTACGATTGTTTTGCTATCGTTTATTTATTCGAACAGTTGTGCCATTTGTTCTTGTTTTATTTGTATCCATTTAAGAAAACTGCCATTTTAGAAAATATTGAAATTTCTTTATATTGAGCCGTTATTTATGTGGAGTTTAGGGTGGTTGGTTGGGAATTTATAGGGTAGGTCACTATTAGGAAACATTTTCATCTTGTTTTTCCTCGTGTGGTGTTTAGGGTGGTTGGTTGGGCATTTGCAGGGAAGGTCACTATTAGCTGGCCATAGACACACGTTTAAAACCGCCACGAATGTAGTTTTTCGTGGCGGTTTTGAACGTGTGTCTATGCCCAGCTTATAGCTGCGCATATACACACGTTCAAAACCGGTACGAATGTACTACATTCGTGGCGGTTTTAAACGTGTGTCTATGGCCAGCTATTTGGGAGCGTTTCAGCTTGCTTTCCCTTCTGTGAAGCATCATCGGGTAGGTCCCTTTAGGAACTTTGGCATCTTGTTCTCCTTTCCCAAAATAAATGTTATACTTTAAATTTATCAAAAGACACTCCCTCCGCAAGTGCTACTCCCAATAACTCTCAAATAACCCCAAAAATTTCTCCAATCTTCCTACCGAATGGTACTAATTACCAGAACGTAATCACAGACATCAAACCACTAGTATCGGAATATTTTACTACTACTTATAAAGGCAAAGGACTTCGAATAAATTTAACCAGTGTAGAGGATTACAGGAAATTAACAAAATTTTACGATACACATCAAGTGAACTACTATACATACCGAAATCCAGAAGCTACCGATATCTCTGTTATTATACGGAATGTCTCCCTTTCTATCACAGCGGAAGAACTTAAGACAAAACTAATCACCCTAAATTATCCAGTCATTACAACAACCCGATTACTTAACAGTAAAATACTGCAAATTCCAATAGTTGCAGTTGAACTAAAGAAAACTGATAAAGCCCTAGAAATATTTAATTTAAACAAACTACTTTACTGTATGATCTCTGTAGAAACACGACGTCGAAGCAATGAACCCCCACAATGCACAAATTGCCAGCTTGTAGGACACACACAAAATTACTGCCATCTGCCCCCACGCTGCGTAAAATGCCCAGAAAATGATCACTACTCCCAATGCAAAATAACTAAAGATAACGGCCCTCCCAAATGCGTAAACTGCGGTGGAGCTCACACAGCTAATTATAAAGAATGTCCATATATAAAAAAAATTACAATTCTTATTCATCTTCCACTACCCTAGCCACACACCACGCCTTCCACTCCGGGAAAATAACAAAAAGGAAAGCATGGATGATGGATGACATATTAATGGAAGAACGAATACATCAGTAAAATACAAAACACAAATTAATCCAAACAATTATAGGTGGCGGCAAACAGTATTAGATGAAAGAACAATTTGATGAAATTGAAAATGTGTTATATTTAACGGACATAAGAAAATCAAGCAATTAGGTGTCTACCACCAACGTCATACAACAATACACAAGAATAAACATTATAAGATAATAATTGATATCAAGGAAAAATATTAATATGTGGTCTTAACAAATACTAGAATTTTTTGAAGATCAAAGACCACCACTTCTTGAAATGCCACAAGAAGAATTAGGCCTCGAAATATTAACATTGAGAGTAATAAACGCAGCATAAAGTCAACAAATGATGGTAAAGCGCTAGGGCCAGACGATGTATTTACAGAAATGATTAAAATGGCGTCTAATATTCTATATAGTAAAATGTTTTAACCAACCATATCGCACAGGACTAATACCTATAGAATGGCTAAAATCAGCATTGATCATTATACCAAAAAAGATATATACCAAAAAATGCAATAAATACAGGATTATTTGTTCCATGGGTCCTATCATCAACATTTTCTTGAAAATAATGCATAGAAGAATACACAAAGTGTGTGAAGAAAGTATTGGAAATCTATAATTCTGTGTAACAAATGGGTATTGTATGAGAGAAGCTCTTTGTTATATCCAAATGATAGAAGAAATTGTTGCGACATGAATGTGTTCGGTTGCTTTATAGACTTTGAAAAAGCGTTTGACAATACCATATGAGAACGAAAATTCATGTCAATAACGATTAGATACGCTTGATATAAGAACAATAGAACATCTTTATTCGCACCAAAAATAAGCAATGAAAGTTAAAAACAAATTGACAATAGATATATATATATATATATATATATATATATATATATATATATATATATATATATATATAGTAGAACCCAGCAGGGGCGAATACTCTCCCCAATCCATTTTAACATGTATTCAAAAGCCATATTTAGAGATCCACTGGAGAAAGAAATAATCATTAACGGTCAAATAATCAACAGTATACGCTGTGTAGCTGATACTGTCATTTTAGCTGATAGTATGAGCAATCATCAAAAACTAATGGACAAAGTGAATACGACTTGTAACGAAAAAGAACTGAAAATAAGTATATTCAAAACCAAGTTTATGATAATTAAAACGAATAAATCGTGCAAGTGCACCAATATGCATATTTAGGGTACTGACTTAATGATCACCAGGGCTAATCACAGGAGAGAGCCATAAGATGACACCTAACTGTTTCTTCAAAATGCGGAAACTCTTCTACAATAGGAAATTCAATCTGGCATTAAAAGTACCGATTGTGCGATGCTACATTCCATCAGTGCTTTAAGGAGTTAAAACATATATACCCGCTCAAACTACCACAAGGAAGATAGAAGCTTTTCAAATGTGGTATTACCGTAGATTGTTGAAAATGACATTGGTAGATGGGATAACAAATGGGGAAGTACCAAACTGTAAAAAAAAACGACAAAGAAGTACTGAACACTATCAAAATTAGAAAACTAGAATATTTTGGGAGAAGAAAAATATAAGGTAGTATGAGTTATTCTAAGAAGGAAAATACAAGATAAACACAGCCTGGGTAAAATAAAAAAACCTTCATTAAAGAATCTACGACAAAAACTGCACAAACTCTGTTCAGGGCAGCTGCCGACAAAATAAAGGTAACCATGTTAATAGCCAACCTACAACAAGAAGAAGATATTTAGTGGTACGGGATATGAGAGGAAACAGAAAGAATTCAGTCACTAAATTGCATACAGAAATTGGTTATAGTTCATAGCAGTTCCAATTCTAACCAAGGTTAGAGAACAAAAATGTGTCTGGATAAAAATTTTTAGCTTTTATTACATAAATACAGAGATGGTCTTAGTAGCTTTCGAAGATTATGAATGTGGTTCGTTCAATTATTTTCTGAATTAAATTTTGCTGAACCTTAGGTTAAAACGGTTCTGTTTCAGAAATACAGCTTCTCCAAGCTATCAAGTCACTGTGTACAAGGAATGGAAAAATAACATTAAATTGAGGGTATTGAGTTTTATATATTTATATCCGGTTTATACCGCCGGTCACTGCTTTCCGGTTCTCAAACGCCATAGCTTCCGATCGTGGGCATCTTCATCTTGTAGTTCATATGTAGTCATTGCTTCTCTAATTTGGTTGTTCCAAGATCTTCGTGGTCTGCCTTTTTACGTTTCCCCGCAGGTGTCCACTTAAAGATTCTTTTTGGCCATCTCTGATCATCCATCCTTAACAGATGTCCAAACCACTTCAGTCCCCTTCTATCGATTCTATCTGTAACTTTGTCTTGGGCCTCCATTCTGTTTCGAATTTCCTCATTTGTGACATGTTCTAATCTTGAGATCCTAAGGCTTCTTCTGAGGTAGTCCATTTCCACTGCTTGTAACTTGTATAGGAATTCTTTTTTGATGGTCCATGCCTCACAGCCGTAGCATAGAACCGACTCCACCACTGCTTTTCCAATGTGTTTCTTAACTTTGTTTGAAATATGTCGGTCCCACCAGATTGAGTTCAAACTTCCTCTTATTTTCCGGCTACTTTCGATCCTGGATTTTATTTCATCTTGGCCTATACCATTTCTGGTTATTGTTGTCCCTAGATATTTGAATTTTCCTACTTGCTTTAGTTCTTGGTTGTCACTGATGAGTATTTGAAATTGGGCAACTGTATTTAATGGCAAATACACCGTTTTATCTATGTTTACGGTTAGGCCCCATTTATTATATTCTTCATGGAGTTTTTTGACCATATATTCTAAGTCGTAAGAGTGCTGAGCGATTACGACTTGATCGTCCGAAAAACTTAATGTAAATAGTTACAGGTACTCCCATACCACTTACTTTCTTCTTCCATGCTTGTAAGACTACTTCCAGGTACAAGTTGAAAAGCAGTGGAGAAATGCTACATCCTTGTCTCAGACCTTTGGTTGGAGTGAAAGGTTCCGAAAGTTCATTACCATTTTTAACGTACGCTTTATTGTCTCGGTACATTTCTTTTATAATATTTAAGAGTTCTTGGGCTATATTCATAAGGTTTAGTGCTTCCCATAGTTTGTTTTGAGGGACCGAATCGTAAGCCTTTTTTAGGTCAATAAAAGCTAGGTGCGTTTCTTCTTCTACTGCAGTTCTTTTCTCTGTTAGTTGTTGTAGCACGAAGATATTGTCAACACAAGATTTTCCTTTAGTGAACCCACTTTGATCGTCACTGATTTTATTTTGGTGATTTGCTTGTAGTTTTCTGTTTAAAATTTTACCGAATAGTCTGCCGAATGTGCTGTTTATACTCAGTTATCTATAATTACTGGGGTTCTTTCTTGGTCCTTTTTTGTGAATAGATATAATGTGCGATTCTTTCCACTGGGTGGGTATTTTATTTTGTTGTAGGCAGCTATTAAAGTGAGCTGTCAGTCTTCTATTTAAGGCCTGACCTCCGTATTTAAGTAATTCGGCTGGTATAAATCCAGGGCCCGGCGCTCTTCCATTTTTCATTGATTTTAGGGCTGATTCCATTTCTTCTTCCGTAACACTGATGTTTGTGTTTGTAATCAACGTAGCATTGTCTACAGCAGAGTACTGCTGTCTGTCTTCTATTAGTAATTCTTTGTAGTGGTTAATCCAACTCGATATAGGGATTAGAGTTCCATTGTGGTTACTATCTTTCTTCACGGATTTGAGGCATCGCCATACTTCAGAGGATTGTGACCCGCCTACCATACTATCTATTTCCTGGCATTTGCGCTCCCATGCGGCATTTTTTGAGTTAGCTATTTTTTTCTTAACTTCTCGATTTAATCGTTTGTATTCTTGTAGTGTTTCCCCTGTTCTAAGATTAAGCCACTTATGATACGCGTTGTTCTTCTCTTCGATATGTTCCTGGAGTTCGTCATTCCACCGGTATGGTGTTCGTTTTCCTTTTTTCTGATTAGCTTCCCCTAATGCTGCTTTGGCCGCTTGGTGGCTAAAATGAGTTAGGTTGGTATGTTCTATTTCTATATCTTTACTATTGTTGCTTTTTCCTAGTTGTAGTCTTAATCGGTTTTTATATAGCTGCTGTACACTGTCCTCTTTTAGTAGTTGGAGCTTATATTTTAAGGGTGGTTTTGTTTCGGACTCCTTTGAGTGTAGAGCTTTTACCTTTGTCAGATAGGGTGGTATAACTATTTTCGCTGTCACCAAATAGTGGTCGGAGCCCTTTTTTACTCTCACATCGGTTATGGTGATGTCTTGTTGCTTCCTAGATATTATATAGTCTAAAATAGATTTCTGACCTCTAGATGGTCTTTCCCAAGTATACTTGTGTATAGGTTTATGATTAAAAAAGGTGTTCCAAATCTTTAAATTGTATTGAATACATGTATTAATCAGTCGGTCTCCATTGTCGTTGATCGTCATTTCTCCGAATTGGCCCACTACTTCGTTATTTTTTCTACTTCTCACGCCGGCGTTAATATCACCGGCGACAATCAGTTGTTGTGTCTTATTGACTCTGTCTAGTTCGTCAGTCGGGGAATACAATGCGCGTATAACTATCTCTTTGTTGTAGATTTTCATGGTTAATCTTATGCATCTTTCTGACACCGCTTCAAAGTCTATAATTTTTTTGATATGTTTTTTCTTAACCATAACTGCAACTCCTGCACTGGCTCGTTCCGATTTGGAGACACCCGACCAGTAGATTTCATAATTTTTTTCGGTCTTTTTTTCTTGGCCTTTCCATTTGGTTTTAGTTAGGCATACTATATCCATATTTAGTTTATCTATTTCATTCCATATTTCTTGTTGTTTGTAAGATATTCCTTGTACATTCCATGTCCATTTGCTTTGCGTAAGACGTCTTCGTTTGGTTCCATCCTGTATCCGAGGCTTGGCGTTAGGTTTTTTAGCATTTTACATCTTTTACGACAAACGAGGAGCTGGCCCGCCGCCATCCCCCAACCTGGAGGGCCGGAATTTGCTGTTGGGATTTATTCCCTTAGCTGAAGAGTTCCAGTTTTAAGGCGCCGGAAATTCACTTTTCACCCTTCCCCGTTAGCTACAGTTTATTACGACTACAGTCAGGAGGCACGTCGAAAACGTGAGGATAGGGTTGCTGGCAGAGCTGCTAAGAATATTGTGCAGTGGCATTTCTCGGCATTTGATAGAAGTACTCATTCGACATCAGTACTTCCTCCGAGACCTTACCAGCCTTGACCTCCCGGGTATTGAGTTTTACCTACAGAATAAATGCATGAAGCCAGCTTTACAAAAAATTGCAATTTGACAAACAACTCCTTACGTAATAAAATATAAAAGTAAATTGACTACCTGCACATGTTGCAGCTCTTCAAATAGTTAATTTAAATAATTCACAACAAGAAATAAAATTATATCAACAAAGTTTTTGTTTTTATGCTACTTTATTTTTTGTTTCTCAACAATTCGGAAACTTAGGCGTTTAGGTTTGAAGTTAAAAAAACTCTGCTTTATCAAATAATTAAAAAAATTACATCCCTAATATTCCCCACTCGAAGGCTCTCCGGCCATGATACCAACACTTTTGGTGGTCGTGACCTCTGTGAAGGCATTCTTCCTTAATTCAAGGGATTAAGCTAGCCACTACCCCGGCCACGGCTTAAGATGGCTTATAAAACCACACTCATTGTGTGGAAGTAACAGGCTCTCAGCCTATATTAAGAGGAAGAAGAAGAAAAAAACGTCATGCTGTATATTGGGCCTTCTACAAATTTTCCTCAGAATTACAAAGAAACTAAATAAGTTCCCACTCCTGGTCTTGTAGTTAATTTGTTACTTCGTAATCGCTAAAACATTATCTTCCGAGATTTTTCAGCAGTTCACGTTTCAAGATCCTTAGATGACAAAAACGGGTTTTCTCAATGCCGTTTGTCTGATTGTCTGTCTGTTGGCGGTATAACTCAAAAACTATTTGTTGGACGTAGACGATATTTTGCATACGGGTTATATGCCTTCCTAGCATAAAACCTTAAAAAATAGATAAAATATATATTATTAACTACCTTAAAAAATTGCCTATTTTTTCTTTAACTCAAGAACTATTACTTAAATGAAAGTAATATTTTTCACTCAGCGCAGGGTTTTACCCTTGGCGAAAAAGGGCATATTTTGGATCAAAATATACAGGGTGAGCACCTTAAAGAAATAAAATGTTGTTTATTTTTGCTTCAACTGGGAAATAGATAGAAGTGGTAATTTCCACATAGGCTTTACCCTTGACAAAATGGAAACCAACAGATACAAGATACATTTTCTAAAAAATAAAACAGGAATCAGCAATAAATGCGTTATATTTAAGGCAACTGCATCTCACCTATCGGAAGCGTCCTCGATGAGCGAGGCAGCGAACTCCTGCTTTACTTTGGGCTAGCCAGCCTATCATTAAAATTATTAGGCTGGTTTGCAGGCGCTAAGTTCGAATCCCATCGCCGATAATGCTTCTTTATTTAAAAATGATGTAATTTGCATTTCCACGTGTTTCCTTTTATTTTGCAGCATTATTACGAACGTAAAGAAATTTCTATCTCCATTTTCCTTTGATTTTTAAAATTGTTTAGTGTCAAAACGTCCACTTGCGAAGGAAGTTCTGAGTAAAACCCTTTACAGAATTTTTATTATTTACCTTTAGAATGTTATTTTTCTAAATAGTAATGTCATATGTTTTGTAGTTTCTTCTTATTGTTTAATGGTAAATTTTCAAGTTCCAAACTAAAATATCCATAATTCATAAAATTATACTTTTAAAACAAAAATTATTTAAAAATTAACACAAATATTTTATATAAAAAAAAATAATAAAATGCAATACGTACCTAATGTCGCAAAAGTGTGTTTTTCTCAAATTAAAAAGCCTACGATTTCATAGTTTTTCGGCACTCGTAAAGAAACAATTTTAAGTAATTTTTGTAAAAGATTAGCACATGTTGCTGCATCGTATCTGCAGACCACTCTATTTTTGGGATATACTGAATAGGAATACAGCCTAAACGTTCGAATTTGGAAAAATGTCACTGGTTAACTATTTTAAATATGTCAGAATGAAAAATTACGCATTTTCGAAGATCTTTGCAAAATTTCTATAGTAGAAGTAATTAGAAATATGAACAAATGAGTTCTATTGGTTGTAAGGGAAAATTTCTTAATTGTGCTATTATAGAATGTAAAAGGAAAATATTGGCTCAGGTTTACATTAAAAACAATTAATAAAAATCTTACGGCTCACTGTAGTAATCACAGAGAAAAAAATATTTTCATCAAAAATACTTTAAAATCTACTTTCAGCGAGATGATTTATTGTAATCTGTTCTGCAGGCTTTAGAATACTGTAATTAAAATTTTAAAAGTTTTCCCCAGAAGAGCGCAATCAACAAAATCCCATGAATAACTTTTTCTGGAAAAGTAGAGAAACGTATTGCCGTTAGAATGGAAGTTAATTAAATCCAATTACATAGAAATGCATTCATTGTTCATGAGTTTAACGTTTTGAGAGAGAAAATATACGGTAAACAATGACTTTTTATGAAAATGGAATATCCCGTGTGCAATAATTATAATAATATTTTCTTAAACACATTTGCAGTTATTTGGGCTAAACTGTTTAAACTAATTTAAATTGAAATAGCCTTTGAATTGACATTTTTGTAGGAAAGGCAGAATCACTAACCGCCTTGCTGCGATTTATTGATAAACTTTCTAACCAAACTAGACTATAATCGCTTAATTGGTACGATAGAAATGCTTGTTTCATTTTAATAACACAACTAGTCGAAACTGAATGTCGCAAATAATTTACCATGTATTCAACGCCCACTAATTAACTAAGACTAGATGTGCGTGCACCGGTAACACGGAACCTCGGTAGGCGAGCGGCGGTCGGTCGCCTTTGCAGCCGAGGTCATAGTGAAAATCATGGAGAGTTCGAGCCGGAGCGGTTGAGAGTTCAACTCCCGGCACGGGCGGTCTAAATTTTTATTTACTTAAGGTTTGGGTTTAAGTGACGCCCGCGCTCCCTGAAGAAATGCGTGAGCGGTTCCGGGAGGCAACGCTAGTCGATAAAGAAAAAATAGAGAAAATAGAGAGCACCGGCAATAACAGTTGCTTTTTATGGCACCTTATCACTTATTCCGTACTTCAGCTTGTTGGAAAGATAGTAATCTAGTGGTCATATAAAATGGCTGTAAGGCCTAGCCAAAAACAAAGATACGTAAAGAAAATTAGACTTCGCAGACTTCCAGGGCGTTTCTGTTGGGGATGTTCCACAGCAGCAAACCTTCTAGGCAAGGGCGAGTACTCTTAGACTGCACCAGATGATCCGGTTTAATCCAGAAGATATGGCTGGTAGCATAAGGATTATTCTTTTTCTTTCGTTGTAGCTATACAACCGTTTTTCTGCAACCAGTAAATAGTTTCATGGCGAGTTTTCAAAAGATATTAGCTTTCCTCCATTTTTTGTATTCTTCTTGATCCTCGCTTTTCTTAAATGGTTTTTTTAGGTTTTTGGCAGTCTATTGTGTGCAGCTCCTTCTGCGTGATACTTCCATTCATTTCATATTTGCCTAGTTTTATTTTACCTACAATGGTTCTATCGTGTCTGCTCCATAGACTAGTGTTGGCCCAAACTGCTATATTTTTTCAGCTTATTTATTTCGCCATGAATGCCCTGTTGTATTCCAGAATTACGTAAAAAAAGGTTCAGGGTCATTTCAATTCCCCTAACTGTGGGCGGACTGCTATACGGACCTTGCTTCCCTCTTCAGTCAATAACGGGAATTTCAGGATGGCCGAGAGAGGAGAATGGAAGAGAGGACAGAAAAGGTGGAGAAGTACTGCCCCGAGTGCCCCGGCATTCGCCTCAGAGAAGGTACTCTGTTGACTTAGGAAAACCACCTAAAAATCTGAATCAGAGCAGACGGCCACCGGAATTGAACTACTTCCCGAATGCTAAGCAGACGTAGTAATCACTAGTCCACAGAGCTCGGTTCTAGAATTAGAATGTATCTCTTGTATTTATATATCCATGATCTACAAGCAGAAAACTATTTGCACACTATAAATACTGCGTAAGAGTTGGCATTCTCTGCGTTCTTAAAGATTGATATAGACTTTCTGTTCTGGAGGTATCTTCTCAGACTTTAGTATAAGACCGTATAGTTTTCTTATTCTTTGACCAAATCTTTCTCTTTATAATTCAAGTATTCGTCCCTAATGTCATTTATGCCGGGTATTTTCAATGGTCTCAAGAGCAGCTTAATTTCTTCTGTCGTTACCATTACCTCTTAGTCTAGTGTCACATCAGGTAGAGGGGATTAGCTGATTTTAGTGCCGCACCTCCACCCCTCTACCTTTCAGCTATGAAGATAGTATGGTCTCTCTCTAACACCTGTCTACAAAACAGTGTTGCCAACATACAGGGTGTTCCTTAAAAAGTATTTGTCTATCTTTATCTACAAAGCAGTGTTACCAACATACAGAATGTTCCATACGAAAGTACAGTAACTAGATAAAGTCAATAGAATTAAAAAGTCACTAAATTTGGGCACGTCTGCGGTGAAAGTACTTACATTTGAGAATGTCACTAAATCTAGTGAAAACATGAACACACTAGATTTAAGCAGAAAATTTAAATTTAGTAGTCTGTTGTAGTTTAATGAATTACTCGGATATATGTACAGTTGGGGAATCAATACAGTTTACATCCTGCAATAATTTTTTTTGCTCATCGTTTAAATAATTTCGAGGTACTTTAAGTGAACTGAAGTACTTTTAAATGTTTTTATACTGAACGTATCAAAAAATTTATTGCAAATTCTACTGATTTTTTATAACTTACACTGAAAAACTAAGGTGTAAACTGTTTTGATTCTGTGACTGTACATCAACCCACAACCCAATGCACTACTACAGCCGACGCAACCAGCGAAGTTGAGAAACAAAGCTACCAATAACAACACAACTGCGAGTTTTGCAGGCTCGGCTCAAGATCTCTTCTAGCGATCTTGGGCTCGGCTTACCGATGCGTCTAGGTAACCTCGACAATTGCGTAACAGTGTCTCAACCTCAAGCTAGTTAAAGTCAGAGTATTGATTTCACATACAGGGTGATTTTTTGAAAACGATCTGCCTGAAATATTTCAGAAACCAAAAGGAAATTAAAAATTTCCGAAAACAGGTCCACTTACCAACTAATGTGACAGTTTGTTAGACAAAACGTCAACGGCTTGCTTTCTTTTTTTCCACGCCTACCTGATTAAAATTAGGTTTTCGATAGCGTTTACCGTTCTCCTGAAGTGGCAATGATAAACTTTCTCATAAAATGTATGAGAAAATAAAAAACGTGGGCAAGTGACACATCACCATAATCCTTATAAGCTTTCATTTGAGATACCACGCGATGGGTCATTCCATTTAAAATTTTTGGAGAGGTATTCGTGGGGGCGCAGGGGGTAAACGTCAAAAGTGTGAATCATAGATCAAACCGTTTCCCAGTTGACATATAAGTGGACCTGTTTTCGGAAATTTGTAATTTCCTTTTGGTTTCTGAAATATCTCAGGTGCATCGTTTTCAAAAAATCACCCTCTATATCTAAGGATTAAGATTGATATTCTTAACTATACGCAGGCAAAAACCCAATTAAGAAACTAAAATATAACACAGTGCAATCATCATTCCACTTGTACAGTTGTGAGAGTGACAGTATTATTATTGGAGGGTAAAAAGTTTTTTACCTATTACAGGTTCTTTCAAAGTCAAAGTGAAATTTTCTGAGAAGCTTGCCTACGTGAACGGGCGAGTTTGCACTTCATCCACTGTAGTGCCATTCTTGCACACCAGTTTTAGTATTCATTTTAAAATTTGAGTCTTTGACCTAGAAATAAACTCTAATGAAATGTAAATTGGTAATTAATAACTAGAAACAACCCTTAACATCGATCCTATTTCATGAAAATCAGAAGCAATTTTTATTGATAATGAACAATTATTTTCACAATGTGACATTTAGAAATTTGTCATTTTAGGTTCATGTCAGTTTGGCAATGGCAACATCTTAAAACATTCTCTCAAACTCATAGCAAATAATCAATTTATTCTTGGAAACTGGTTCCACTTGTCCCATCTCTTATCTTAATTTTTATACAGGGTCTCTAGTGAATGTCAGATTGCATTTTGTTTATGCAACCATTTGCCACTGTGACAGGCAAAAGTTTACATTGCATGAAGTTTATTTGTATCAAGCAGAAAGGAAAATAAGAGTGTTTTTGTTTCGGAATGGAAGGAAAAGTCGATGAAAATTGAATTTATTGTATGGAAGACACTCAGTGGCGTAACAAGACGGTTTGGCGTCGGTGTGCAAGAATAAATGATAGCCGCTGTAGACAAGAAGTTTCAGAAAAAAGAGGGGGGAGGGTAATTTTTGGTCATGCAACACTTTAGATTTAAAGAAAATTAATAAGCTCTTTTCTTAACATGAAAGGTGACTTACTGCAAAATAAAACACATTTAGATGTTTCAATCTTTTATTAAATATAACATAATAATAATAATAATAATAATCCCATTATTCCCTATTGGGACATAGGGTATTCGTATATTCTCTCCAGTTGTCATTTTCCTTTGCTATTTGGCTCAGTTGTGCTATAGTCTTTCCTGTCTCTTATTTTACAGTTCTGCTCCACGTTTTTCGCGGGCGTCCTGTGTTTCTGAAACCCTAAGGGTTTCAATCAAAACTTTTCTGCAAATTTCAGTTTCATTTATTCGCAACGTATGCCCTAACCATCCATATTTTCTTGTACTAATTTCTATATTAATGTCCACCTACAATTTCTTCTTTACCAGTTCTGTAACCGTCCACGATTCCGACCATAAAGTAGAACAGGTTTTACCTTACGTCAAACACTCGCAAAATATAACATGAAACCTAAAAATACATATGAAATCGTCAGAAATTTGCGGTTTAAAACATTGAATTTATAGTATGTTACTATGCACTATGCACTATGAAATCTAAGAATCACAAACACACACTAGAGCTGGAACTTCTAATCTACTCAGAAGGAGAAAGGACTGCGCACTCAAAAGAGCTCAGTGGAGCTCACGTATCATACATAGTCTGTTGCCGCTTTGAACCACTATTCTAGGAAAACTTTTATTTTCACTAAAAACTCCGCTACCGCGGCGCCTATTAGATTCGGCGCCGAGGTTCTTCGCACCCCCTGCACATATGATAGTTACGCCACTGAAGACACCTTTAGGCAATTCAACGAGGAGTTTCCCGCTGCAGCTATGCGATATAAGGTATTTAGTGATGCTTTATCGAGAATGGTCCATAACTTCCTCGAAACTGGAAGTGTAAAACAGGAAGCAATGCAGTGGTCGGCCAAAAATACGCACAGAAGAAGTAGTTAATAATGCGAGACAAATTGTACAAGAACAACAATGCATATCTGTTCGCCACTTATGACAGCAGTTAAATGTTTCATTTACAACATCTCATACAATATTAAACAATTTGTATTATTTTCCTTACCTGTTGTAAGTATATCAGGAAATGCTGCCAAACGATCCTCCGGCTATAATGCTTTTTGCAGTAGAACACAAAAAATGTATGATTAAATCATATTTTCAGAATGGTGTTCGAGTGAACAGTGAATGGAATTACAGTGCTGCGCTATGTTTAGCAGAATTTTGGCAACAATATCCAGACATTGCTTTCCTTGAAGGAGATTTTTACAGCGCACTTAAAAGATGTGATGATTTATTTTGAGATGCAGGTAACATTACTCATAGAGGTAGAACTGGTAAGCCAAGAGTTCGTACTCAAAATGCAGTTGATGATATTCATTAACGTATCAACGAGCAACCCACTACATCACTAGACTTTCGCAGGAGATTTGTTTATCGTTAGGAACTTGCCATTCTATTGTAAAAAAAAGCTATTCCGGTACAAAATACTTACTTTACATGAGCAATAGACGAATTTGGTATTGCCTGTGGCTCCAGCAAAATTGAATTAGTAATGACGAATTGTTAAATTCAACGGTTTTTACTGACTAGACTTGGTTCACCGTTTCGGGGTATATAAATTCACAATCTATAAAGTTATAGAGTGCTGAAAATCCTCGTACTTTTCGTGAAACTCTCCTTCACCCGTTAAAAGTTGGTATTTGGATTACTGTGTCTCGAAGATGTATTATCGGACCCATATTTTCCACGAAACTGTTACTGCACAGAGATACGGAAATATTATACATAAATATATTAATCAGCTTCATGAGGATGAGCTCTAGCAAGGCTACTTGCAACAGAATGGTGCAACTGCCCACACTGCTGAAGAGACCATTAATTACCTGTGTTGACGATCGAATAATTAGTTTATATTCAAATCCAGAATTGCCACCTAGATCACCAAACTTGACTATTTTAGATTATTTTATATTACCTTATCTGAAAAATAATGGCGTTCGTTCATAAGTGTTTAAAATTTTATTAAAATGTTACAACATTCCTGAAAAACGCTGGACGTAAGATGTGTTGTAACGAGATAAAAAAAACCCACAGTGTATAAGAGCCTATCAACAATACCGAGGAACTGCAAAACAGAATTAGTGAATAGTGTGCTAAAATAATTACCCAAATGTTTATAAATGCTTTTAATAGTATAAAAAACGAGTAAATTCGTGTCTTCAAGAAAACCAGGACCAGTTTGAACAGCTTGGGTAGTTTTTATTTATTTTTTGTATCTGCGAAATACAAAATTATAATTTCCAATTTTAATTATTACCTACTTGTTATGATTTGTTTGGTAATTTAGTTGTTGCTGTCAGCGACCTAGAAAGTACTCCATGAGGGGGGGGGGGACTTCTTTGGTCACCCCCCTTCCTTCAATCTCCCCGCCCCGGCTTCATCCGATCAATTTACTGCAGTTATAAGACGAAACAAAGATGGCAGTTGACTAGGTCAATCAAATTGTCAGTCAAATTATAAAAATATTTTATTTATTACTTATATTGCCAAGATAATGCACAACCTCAAACGCTTTGCGTTATGAGGCGTGCAATTCACTGAACAATACCGAAGACATTGCGCCTCTCAGCCGTCTTTGAAGCGAATTCCCTAAGAATGCTGCCGCACACTGTCATGTTATATCTCTCTCCATATGCACGCCGCCACACTGTCTTGATTGCATCTGCTTCTGTCTCATAATAAATTAAAGTTTAAAAAACTAAAAAACACGCTTTAATGGCAAACCGAACTAAAAAGTACAAATTATTTACTTCGAAATATCTTTGTATTTGATTTTTTTCCGTTTTCGAGTTAACGTTTTGTATTTATCTATTTCTTATAAATGTAAAGAGACGGGGAGTCGGTAAATTTGTAAGTTTATAGTTTTACATACGGCCGGTATAGTGGATTTTATGATTTTAAGGTAAAAATCGTTGATCCTGAAGATCCTGGTCAGAATAATGGGACAAACTTATCAAATTATTGTATTGTCATCGGTCCTTGATAAATGTGCAAAGTTTGAGTTCAATATGATGTTTTGGAGTGGGTGAAAATCGCGTTCAAAGATATCTGTACAAACAAACATACAAACATACATGCAAGTGGAACTAATAAAAGCGTGTTAAAAAATATTCTAATGCTCTGCTCTCTCCGACAATTTTTCTTACGTACAAGCGGTTTTTCATTTAAGAAAAAACAAAGCTCTGTGAAGCATAGCACAGAGAAACCTTCTTTACCAGATAGTAAAAATAGAGCCCCCCCCCGTTTGATTGGGGGGGGGGATCATTTGGCTCCCTCTGCCGCGCACTTCCGCGGTCCCTGGTTACTGTTATCGTCTAAATTTAAAAAAGAGCTCATTTCTTCAAAAATTGGTTTATTTATACCTAATGCAACTTAACCTCTATGAACACAACTGCAGATTAGGTACTGGGGCTTGCGCTAGGGATGGCTGTATCTAAACGTTACCCGATGGGTATTTAATCGGCTTACACAACAGCAGTGAACTCATTGAATTAGGTAGTAATCGGAATATAAATGATTTAAGAAGTTTTATTACTTATTACACGCCACCGGAAAACCTAACCTAAAAATTATAAACTGAAATCGTGACTGAAAATTCTAAAACTTGCTGTTGACATTACATTTCCAAGGCCAACCCTTATGTAATTTCTTTTTCAACACACGGCATTACTTACAACAGTCAATAATAGTACTTATATTATGATACTAGTGTATAAGTACGCCTTTAAAGTACGTGCTAAGAATTTAAGAGCACGACGCGAAACGGAGTGTTTTTAGCGTCGCTATTGCTTTAATGGCACTTATACACGTGTACCAGAGGCAACTTTTTCTATGATCGTAACAGGAATATAAAAACTTCGGTGACACTGTTTCCGTCACATTGTGTTAGATATTCTAAATTATGTTGATATTGAAATTTACGGCAAATCGTACTTTAACATAGTATTAAAACACGCCACCAATGGCAACGTGCGAAAAAGACGTAATTTGAGAGCTAATATTAAGAGTGCTGCAAACGTCACTTTTGACACTAGAAACTGTACAAAAAGTTGTAATTTTGACACGATCGTAGAAAAAAAATTGTTTTTATTAAGTGTTTTGTATATTTTTAGGAAAATAGTTTAAGACCAAGATATAATTTAGTTCTCTCGGGCATATGATAGTTCATTTGCTACAATAGGTATGTATGTATGTATCAAGTTACGGCAAACTTCAATTTGATCATGGCATGCTGCGAGTAGGTTCTTTTTAACACGCGATAGTATAGTCAAAGTTATACCCATTCGGAGTCACGTGACTTTTGTCTGTCACTGTTCATCTTTAGTAAATAGATGAAATGGAGGAAATACGAAAAAACGCATTTCCATTACAAAAATTATTTTTAAAATTTACGTTTCTAATCTGTCAGATTATTATTTCCGTGTAAGTTATTGAGATAAGGGGCAATAAAACCTAACTTAGTTGAGCACAAAACTGAAAATAAGAGGAAACCATCGAACATGTGGTATACCGAGCAGTCACGACAATTAAGTTTGATGAAGAGTACGACAATACTAAGGAATTAAGGTAAACCAACAGTTTCACCCTCCAACGTTGTTCACCATGCTTCTCTTGCGTTAAATGTCTCGGAGAGCACAATTTATAAATTAAAGAAAGACGGGATACAGTGCGACATTATTTACTGAAAATATTTGGTATGATTTTTTAGGTTATGTTTTATAATTCCAAGTGTTGAAATGAAAGCCTGCGAATAGGAGACCATGTGTTAATTTCTTTATAAATAAACTGCTCAAGTACAGGTCTAAAGAGTAGCTTCAGCACTGCGAAAACATTAAGTATTATAGTGCACCCAGAATGTGTAGTTCAAAACGTGACCACCGAACTTCTGTAGATGGCGCCAAGTGGACAGGCCGCCACTGTGCTAAAATGCTTGGAAATTTTGCAAAGTGGAAAATCGTCACCTTTCGCCAAAAACAAATAGCGCATGAAGGTGCTCGGGACCTTAGCAACAACTTTGCCCCCTTTCAAAATTTCGATATCTGTAGCCGTTCGAAAGTTACAGGCGATCCAGACAGACAGACAGACAGACAGACAGACAGACGGACGGACAAAACGTTTGCATAAGTACGCTGAAGCTACTAATAACAACTACTTATTGAGTCAAGTTCAAGTGCAAATATAATATTTTAAGTAATTGTTCTTGTTTTAAACCTGAATAAGACTGATACGGTAGCGGCGAGAACCTAGAAAACGAAATGTCATTTATTACCTTAAAATTGCATTTTTAAGAATCGACATACGTAAAGTCACTAGATTATCACGTGACTCCGAATGAGTATAAATATGAATATATATTACATAACAAGCTGGGAAAGTGGAGTATACCCTGCGAGTATATTTGAGAAATACGGCGAAGCGTAGCGGAGCCGAGTGACTTAAAATACGAGCTTACGATACACTTTCGAACGAGTTATGTAAGCTATTTTTCCCACGATCACAAAAATCAGTGATTTTGAACGACATAGTGTTGTGATGGTTATACGGCTTTACTATATAATTAATATTTAAAATAAAATGTAGCTAGAGCCTCCCATCGCTAACATAAATTTCTTTTGGGTTCAGCAAATATTACAGATTTATGAAACGCTCAGGGATAATTATTGTGAGTTCCTTTATGTTTGACTTGAATTGATGCTCGTATGCCCTTACTTTTAGATAGAATCCAATTGTAAATTAAATTAATGTTGGCTAGCTCAGGTAAGCAGAGATCTTAACACAAGGTGTGGGTCCCCAATTACTTTTTCGAACATTCTAGCGTACGCCCATGTACGTAGTTTAGATACCCGCTAAAATGCTACATCAGATCTACATGAAATTACGTTTCTAAAAGTTCAATCAAGTGATTGTCGTTTGGTGGTTTTTAGTTAATTAAATACAACTCAATGAGTAAATCTCACAGGTAAATTCATCATTTCCCGCTTTCTAGTAGCGCCAGTAGCTATCTTTTGTTTCTTTCAGGCAACACCCGTACCTTGATTGTTTTTAAGCCCAAGCCAAGGAAGGATCCTAACCTCACTTCTACATTTGGATTTTTCAATTTCAATTTTTACAAGGAAATAATTCGCCTGGGCTCTGTTATACAGCGACGTTTAAGCAGCTTCTCAGCAGGTACACATTGGTATAATTTATATTGGCTTCACCACTAACCTGCGAAACCTTCTTTGCATGCCCGTCCGAACCTCGGCCGCAGCAAGAATGTGCCCAGATCTTCTCTTGAAGTTGGTTGCCGGATGTGCGGTGTTGAAGTAGTCCTCGTAGGGCTCGCCTGCTATCGCTGGAACTGCAAAACCGGTCCGGGATGTCCTTAAATGGGTCGATATGGTGCGTCGAAGCTCTACCGCAGGATGGAATCGGAAGCCGATGTTGGAATTAACTTTTGGCGTTGGATTTTCTTGACTTCATTTGTGCGTGAACACGACCACGTAAATAGCACTCTGGTGAATTTTTAAGGCTGTAACTGTATGTAAAGGTACTAAATATTAAATTAAAACACCAGTCACTTTTCAAGCTGTCACCAGCAAATTTTATTCAATTGTTTCCCCGAATTGTTAAAAACAATTGCATATCAATATAAAACTAATCAAATCAAAATCTTCTAACAATTAAACACCTTAAATCTAATCTTTTTACAAACTTTTGCTTATCTACTAAATTTGTCCATTACTTTTGTTAATTTTGTCTTTCACATAACTGTGTCCCGCACTTATTAACAATCCTTTTTCACTACGTTCTCACTGATCAGTTCTTCCTTTCGTGAACTTCCACAAGAAACACTTCAGAGTTCAACTAAAAGTCCATTTCATTTGTCCACTTCTGGATCAAATTAATGTTCGGATTTTCAAATAATCTTGCATGTTAATTATTCATTTTCTTCCCTTTATTTGCCTTCAGATTTATTGCTGTGTGCTCTTTGCACTCTGTTTTACCTTCTGCATTTTTATACCTTTTAAGAATATGCTCAAAGAGAAATTTATACAACGATTTCTGACTTGCAATTTACCTCGACAAGCATGTGACCATTCTTTTCATAATCGAATTACTAATACATGGATTGGCTTTTGCATTTTACCATCCCCTTTTAATATTCTAAACTAATTATATATTGTGGTCCCATTCCTATTAGGTTTAGAACTCTGCCTTTCCTTTTATGTTACGATTTTAATACTTATTACAGGCATTGCTTTGCCAATATGATTGCTTATTCAAATTTGATTTTATTTTATTTATTGCCATTAAATTCTATCTCCCATTCTGAGCTTTATGACCTATTCATTAATTAGCTATGCTCTAGATATGCGATTCAGGGCTTAAGACCATCTCAATAGATGCAAACACAAGGTTCACCTAATGTGCCAACATAACGAGGACATACTATTTGGTACCATCTGTTTCTCAAGCACAAGAATGTATATGTATTTATCTTTGTTTTAATTGCGCTGCCAACCCTGAAGCAAAATCACCAAAATTTAAATTGTCAAGATGTTATATGTCATTATAGAAATGTCAAGCTGACACTAAGGAATCGTGTATTTTCAATTAATTTCAAATAAATACGTTATAACCGATAGGTTATAACTAGTTTTCATCTTTTGGTAAAGGCTATGAATGTTAGAATTTCTAACGCTTGTTTAATACTACTCGCGCTACGTCTTTGTTTTGAACTTCTGGAGAGCAACACCTTGCAAACGTTAAAATTCCCAGGTCCAAGTAATGATTGTTTCGCTTTTAGAATACTTTGAAGCAGAGAAAGTAAATGGTGGGCCGCTGTTACCACTAACTGCAGTTCGTGAAGTAGTAGTAGTAGTAGTATTTGTGGAGAGACTGATGTCAATCAAATAGACCTTCATAGACCCTTTTTCCCCGTGGACAAGGCCTAGGCATGCAGAGTACCAGGTACCTTATTCTTACTTAGAATTTTGCCGAGACTAAAGAGCTCCAACTCTAGCAAGGGATCTTTTACATGCTACACTTCGTAGTAACATGGGACCCACGGCTTTACTTCTGAATTTGAAACAATTTTTTGGCTTAGCTTAATTGTTTCGCCATTTATCCAATTATTTCAGTTTTAACCTGTATATTTTTAGTTAAATTATAAATCCTTTTGCATTTCAAATTCGTAAATTTTCCAAAGCAGCGTATTTTCTACCTGCATCAAGCTCTTATCATTTGCGCGATACCCTCTCGACCTCCGCGCTATTTCTTATCAGAGTCCGAGCTTGCCTTTGGGCACGAATTGTTGGTACTTGGCACTTGCTGTCTTCGCTTTGCCCGCCGCGTTCGGCGTGGCTAAAGTTTATGTTCAAGTCAATTTACGTGCGCTCAATTAATTTAATGAGCAGTGTGTGCTTTCAAGGGCTGATTATGATCAGGTACGATTGCGATTTTCTGTTTTATTATCTCCATAGTAATTAGATTTTTCTTAGCTCTTAATTACCAGCTTCATACACGAGTTTTTCTCGGAGGCCAAGCCTTATCGCACTTTCGACAACTGCTGGGTTGGGCGTTGCGGTCTTTTTGGGGATGCTTCTGCAGCAGTTTTCGGCGCATCCACGTCGATTTCAACGATATGGTCGCAGTTCACGACTAACTTATTTGAACCGAAGGGTGCAGCTACCCCGGGCTGGGTTTGCTGTTAGCCATTTGTGCGCGCTGGAGAAGCGAGGTTAGTTCCGAGATTTATCGTGTTTTTTAATACCTGGATTTTACATTTATTTAAAATTTAAATGCCTACGTTTTGCAATTATTAACATGTAGTGTAATGTTCAATTTGATACATGCTCTTGCTTTTTACATTAAATTTTCATGCTTATATCTAATTATGCCCAGTATTTAAATTTGCTATTTTTATGTTTTTCGACCCTCTGTAAAAGGTTCAGTCACGCTTTTTTTATTGTCAATAGACTAACAGAAGGTTTAATTAAATGACTGAGGTATGCATATTCCACGAATGTTTTTGGTAAATTATTAAAATAACCCGAAAGGGGTTCTTAATTTTATGCGTGTCGCAACCTTCAGTTAAGATACACAATTTTGTTATTACATTATTTACATTTTAATTATCCTGATCATTGATTACTGACATTTCAAAACTTTTATTAATTATTAATTAAATGCTAGTCACTTGCAATTTATTTTTCTTCTTATTATTTGAAATCTTTTGATTTCTGGCGCCCATTTCATTTCCATTTTCCTTTCCTTTTTTGAAGACATTCCAGGGTACATAGCTGATGATTTGAACCTACGATCTAAGGACGCCGATATTTGAGCTAGTTCGGCCATCGCGATGAGTAAAGAAAGAGTTTTTCAGAGCTGCCGTGGTGTATAAATGGTAGGGGGGTTGATCTGCGATTTTTACTACCGTTGCTTATTTTATTAATTAATCGCAGGTCGGTTTCCTTATTGTTTCAAATTATGAAATTCTGTACAGGTTGGTTTTCTTCCGCACTTTTTTTTTTTTTTTAAACCTCAGCGGGATAGTAGATCGAACTCTCGACCCTTAGATCACTAGCTAGAATGCTAACCACTGAGCTATGGAGCCAGGCTAGTTCGTGAAGTAAGTAAAGCTATTCATAGTACCTACGTTATACTAAATAAATCAAAATTTTAAACAGTAGCAAATGCATTAAAAATCAGCGAATCAAGTGTTACAACGATTAAGCAGCAAAGTAAAAGAAATCCGATTTTGTCTATTCCAGGAAAATCAAGGCCGATGTGTATATATAAGCGTTTCAATAATTATTAAGTTATATTATTGTGACTACCTAACCTCACTTTTATGTGTTGACTTTGATAACTGACCGGAAGTTTCATGATTATAGTTGTTAAATTACCAACTTGGTAGTTAATCTTAAGTCATACACATCCGCGTATGACGTCAGGAGGAAGAATCCTGGGACAGATAGTATACAAAAGCGGACAATACAAATAGGGGTACAAAACTGATACAGCACACTGAATCTATAGTATGACAAAAGTATTTTCATCTAGTATGGCCATGGAATACTTCCTAATGTATGAATGCAACTATAGCTCACTTACAAAGCAAATGTCAAATGTTGACATTAAGTATAAACGTAGTTGCATTCATAAATGAGGAACTATTCTATGGCCATAGATGAAAATATTTTTTGATCATACTTGATTTTGTTTAATTTGTCCAGGCATGTACGTTAGCAACGCTGCTGCTTATTAGTAACATTTGGTACTTTTTAAAAGTTATGTTGGTAATGGTTAAATTTGGGAGATTGTGACGTGTGGTTTATTGGCTTTTGTTAAGCCCCGTAATAATAATACATTGCACATTTCACATATACGTACTAGCAATATAAATCTGCAGTTCTTAAAATGTCCACACCAAGGGGATTGCCACAAAGTAAAGAAGCTCTTTTAAACTCATACAGACGCAGACTAAAAGACGATGTAAACAGCATGCTTGAAAATTTCGAAAGTAAGTTTGAGGTTATGTCATAATGGACTAATTTTTCAAGTTACTTATTTTCAGAAACTGTAAAACTTGCAAAAGGCGAACATGATACTCCTCTATCAGGAATGAGGCAGTGTGAACAAGACACATACGAAATGCATGTTCGAGCAGCAAATATCGTTAGAGCTGGCGAATCACTAATGAAACTAGTATCAGATATTAAAAAGCATGTAATTTTAAATGATTTTTCTTGAGCTAATGAAGCCATTACACAAAACTCGAAATTATTTAGGTAATTACATTTTAGAATTATTAACTTTTTGGAATTAGTCAAAATGTATTTGATCAACGTTCACAATTAATGAGAATCGTATAAAATATGAATTCTTGGTTTTGTATACAGGGTGCTGCATTGGTGGACGCAACATACAAAATCTCATGCTAATTTTGAGGCAATCAAATATTGGAAAAATTCCGTTTGGTTGTTTTAAAGAATATTACATTATGATCCAATTGATACAAATTAAGCATTTTTTGTTAACTCAGTTCTAAAATACTTGTTAAAAATTTTAATTCAAACAATCAGTTTGGCCTGATCAGAGACTGTCAAAATTTGACAGGTGACTGATAAACCTAGTTGTAAACGGAAGATTGAAATAAGTATTCATACATCAGATACCGAAATAATAGTATACTATGTTCTTAGGAGTAAAAGTGATACTTTGTGTGACGTTCGACTGACGAGCTTAAGCAAATCAAACAAGTACGGGTGACGCACATAAAGTCACTTTTACTCCGAATAGCATATGCTATTTTATTTTCAAAACCCGAACTAATATAAATAAATATACATTTCAAAACTATGCAATTCGGTATGTCGATACAAGTAATCTTCTGTTGAGGAATTAAACGAATAAATTATAGAGAAACATCATCGGACGTCCAATTTAACATTTGTCAAAATAACAATGTATAGCGTGTAAGAATTCCGATATAACTTGTGACTGCCGTATTTGATCCTATTCGTAAAATTATAATTGGTCTGCAATATATGAGGTTAAGTCTCAATTTTAATAATACCTATTAATATTAAGTTTAGGGCAATAGAAAATCTGATATTATGAAAATGGGGTTACCATGTGCCCTTTAAAAATCCCAAATCGAATTTTGTTGTAAAATCATTAGGGAAGCCAATATTTGAATGTCTCACAATTAGCATGGGATTCCATACCTTGCGTTTGCCACTGCAAATGTCTTTGCAAATTATAAATTTAACAAATACATATTGCCTCCAATCAAAAATTTAACACATAAAACATTGTCATTTCTGCATTTACATTTTTAGGACGAAGCAAACAGAATGTGATCAAACACTAATGTCCCTAAGAGATGATATGGCTGCTGATTTGCATGATCTTGAAGAAGAGTACTATTATAATGGCATAAAAAAATAATGTTATTTCTGTGATTCGTGTGTATTTGTTTTGTTTGAATCTAGATATATATACATTTTTACCTGTGTATAGATTATGAAAAAATAAATTTTGAAGAATATTCTCAGTAATTGGTTTTATCTGCAAAAATATAATACATATACAGGGTGTCCCAAAAAAAATGAGACACCGATTAGTCATAGATTCCTTACATTATAATAAATCGATTAAACCTAATATATCTCAGTACAAAGTCTCTTCAGTAAGAAGTTCAATTTAAATTTTTTATTTTGTTGTTAATTACCACCAATGCTGAGATATCAATTTGAATTTTGGTATACATGCTTACTATTATGTACTGCACTAATAAAAAAAAATTATAAATTAGACTTGACTGTAAAAGGCACTTTACCTATCTTTGAAAACTTTTTTTAACTCTAACTTCGTTATCTGTAACATATTATCTGAAAGAGAATTAAAAAGCACAAAAATAATGTACTCTTAGTACTTAAGATTAAAAGCAACCGTTTACCTTAAAATGCCCATCAAAGATTTTTGGTAGTCATTAAGACGTGCAATTATCAAGCAGTCGTGATCACAAAGACAATGGTCATCTAGTAAAAAACAATGACAAATCAATTAATGACATTAGTGACATAATAATGTGTTCTTTTGTGTGTAAGAAAATGCCGCTACATAACGAATTCTCCAGTGCTGAAAGGTTCGTTATGTCGCAGCATTTTCATAAGTACAAAAGACAAAAAACTGATGTCACCAACGTCATTAATTGATTTCTTGTTATTGTTTGCTAGATTACAATCATTGCCCATTGTTTTTGTGATCATGGCTAATTGATAATGGCACGTCTTAATGACACCCAAAAACCTTTGATCGACATTTTAAGGTAAACGGTTGCTCTTACGCTTATGAACTAAGAGTACATTATTTTTGTGTATTTTAATTCTCTTTCAGACAGTAACCTAAAATTTTAGAAAATGTTACAGCTAACGAAGTTAGAGATAAAAAAAGTTTTGAAAGATAGGTAAAGTGCCTCTTACAGTCAAGTTTAGTTTATGATTTTTTTTCTATTAGTGGACTACATAATAGTAAGCAGGTATACCAAAATTCAAATCGACATCTTTACATTTGTGAAAATTAACAAAAAAATAAGAAATTTAAATTCAAAGCCCTATAACTTCTTACTGAAGAGACTTTGTACCAAGGTATATTAGGTTTAATCGATTTATTATGACGTAAGGAATCTATGACTAATCGGTGTCCCATCCTTTTTGGGACACCCTGTATAGGATATTCAGGGTGCCCGTTTTTCGAGCTTAATGGGGATCTCGGTTATCTTCAGAGATACGAAGTCTGTTAAATTAGAGAAAAGTTGCATATTTTTCTGCTAATTAATAATCTGGAAATAAATTTGATCTGTAATTTTTAGTTTTCAAGGTATCGCAAAACACCTGAAATTTCCAGTTTTGGTTTTTATTTTTTTATTCGAAAAAAGTCTACTTAGTCATTTTAACCGAAACATTATTCAGACACTTTTCAACAAGTAGTTCAAAAATAATATTACAATTGCTCTAGCACTTAAAATAGAAAAAAATTGATAGTTTTTACTTTTTGTTCTTATTGACGCCATATTGGATTTTGTTTTTTTAATGCAGATTTTTTTCTGATCGGAAACAGAAACGTCATCTTTGTTTGTAATAACTGATAAGTTTAATTTTGAAGGAGGAAGAAAATAAGAGCACTGAAAGCAAAACCTATAAAACTATTTAATTTTTATTCACAAAAAGATTTATAAAAACACTGAAAGCAAAGAGAACAAAAATATTACAAAATAAATAATTAAGTAGAGCAAATGCTCAAACGGTCCACCTTCCAACCTTAAACATAACTCCATGTTTTCTTAAATTGGCAGTAGTTCTCCCGATGCCTCGTATTCTGACCTGTGTCAAAGAAGTCGTGATATTTTGCTGCAGTTCATTTATATCAGCTGGTACAGTTTTATCAATTTATTTTTCAACATTCCCCATAAGTAGTAGTCCAATGGGGTAAGTCTGGAGACCGCGCTGACCATCGTCTTACCACTTTTTGCAATTACCCGATTAGGAAACATTTCCGACAAATAATCTATTGCTCTACTCATTATGTTGAAACTACAAATTATTGATACGGCAACGAAAAGTATTGCCACACGTGTGACAATATTTTTCTCCCAAATTGTTGTCTTATTACATTGAAGTTATAAAGACTCTGTTATATAATATTTCTAGTTCATGTACTAGGTTGAACAATATATCACATTTTTATTGTATTATTAAAAACACAATTTTTAATATTACCTGTGGAAATTTTACATGTAAAGATTCTAAAACCAGAGAAAGAAGAAACCTTCTGGCCTACTGAAGTGCATTACTAACTGTTTACTGACAAGCTCATTAGCTTATCTTGTAATGATTGTGTTAAATCCTTGTAGCTGTAGCTTAAAGGATATACAGTGCGACCTCGATAATCCGGACCTTCATTATATCGGATCCTTCAATAATCCGGCCAAGCATTTCAATTACATTGCGTACTTTATAATCCGGATTTGATAGTACTTGGTAATCCGGAGGAGGGATTCTTCTAACTTCTTAAATTTGACCGGATCTGATATCTGGGGGTTTACATAAGCAGTGTGTGCCTTTATTTTGACTGCTACGTATCGCATCTGAGGATTAATAATTGCTTAGCTGTAGGTTGTTACATAGTATGTACATACGTGTTGTTTTATGTGCTACATAAGTATATAAACATTTTTTATACCTACACATACTAAAATGCCGTCTAAAAGAAAACGTACTACTTTGTCAATAAAACAAAAATCCGATATAATAGAAAGACTAGTCCATCGTGATAGTGGAAAAGTGTTGGCAAATAAATACGGGGTAGAAACATCAACAATTTCCGATATAAAAATCTGGTGTGATACACGCGCACAACTTCCTTTTACAGTGATCTTATAGTTAGCCAAAAATTTGATCTTTAATTTTAAGCATTTATCAAAAATTTTCAAAAATTGCAAATTCTACAGAAACCGTACAAAATAGATTGTTAGTTCAAAAGACAAATTTTCTCTAAAATTGTAAGGTGATTTCAAAATAGTAATCAAATACCGGGTGCTCTATTTAAAATAAAAGTAAATAAAAAAAATAAGAAAAAAAGCAAAAGAAACCCATTTTAGAAGTATGCAACTTGAAAATCACCTATCTCACATCTAGATAGTACACAAAACTTATATATGAAGTTTCAACGCCATACCTCTTTTGATTTTTGAGATATTCTGTTCACAGAAAGACAAACCAATGAACAAAAATATGTTTTTTGGATTCAGGGAACTCCAAAACGTGAAGATCTGTTGAAAAATCGATTTCGAATTCTTGGGGTGAATCCTATACTTCCTTTATCGTAAAAGGAAGTAATAGAATTCGTACAGTCAAATGTGACATATATAGAACATCACATAATTGTCGTAATATAAAATAATTACATATCCAAATCCTATTGCAGTGTAGTCAATCAGTGTATAATTAAAATACGTATTGTAAAGCTTTAATAACTTCCTTAACCTTAATAGTAAATTAAAGTAAATATTGGCTGAATCACAAGAAAACGGTATAATGCTATATCAATGTATTTTTCTAATATTTCAGAAAGTGATTGCAGGACAAAAGTCGATCCAAAATGTATCTGGGAATGAAGTCAGTAGCCGAATTGTGGAAGTTATTGCAGCTGCTGCAGTTCAAAGCAAAATGTTTGAAGAGCCAGATGTTTGAAAAATTGTATTGGCGTGTAATTGACGCATCGAGGATGCGTTGCTACCCATACAATAGGAGAGTATGAGGTGCATGTATGAAATGCTGTTTGCTTTGGACATAATTAGGTAGGATATTGAATTCAATCAATACACACAAGCGGTGGAATAATAGGTGTGTCTATTGTTTGTTTCCATTTTTTATTTGGTTAGAATGTGTTAAATAGGTTTGCTGTATGTTGTAGTTGAAAATGCAATTGTAAAAGGGAAATAAATAAAAAACAGCGATGGCTTTGTTTTGTTTGATAACGGGAAAGTAGAAGTACCTGAAGACCGACTCGGATTACTATTCTGCGTAACCTTCACCATGTACCTCCTTTTCTTTTTCTTTGTGCTTCAGTTCTTTGGTGATCATTTCCATGACTGCCGGAGCATTATATGCAATAAGAGGCGCCGTAGTATAGAATACCCGTATGTTGTCCAATTATTGCAAGAGTTTTCTTTATTAGGACCAAGTCCTCTTCGTGGCCATGGCCCTCTTCTGGTATTTGAACTACGAGCTCGCTTTGGGAGAGTTTGAAACTGGATCGCGACATAGTTGCACTTCAACATTGTGTTTTAAAATGAAGTCGGTGTGTATGCTGTAGTAATATACTTTATTTGACTGCGAACTCCCCCTTCTGAGCTAATAATCTAAAAGTAAACAATGACAGCAGAATACTGCAAAAAATCCGCATTCAAATATCTCAGTAAATAATGGAGATACCAGTATTTTAATATTTGACCTTGCTCAAAGTTTGAAATCCTCTTTCGATACCTTACAGGTACCACAGAACGTAGCGAGTAGGAGCTTTGGAAATGAAGTGAGGCGCAAATTTTTGGGTACAACACCCGTCAACATTGCCTCGACAAGCGGGGCTTTGCAACTGGACAGACGGGGCTTTGCACCAGCCATACTCGGTGTTTCGCACTTCGACAGGTAGAGCTCCATACTTGGTACTTCGTACCTCGACAACAAACACGAGCACAACTCAAGCAGAAAATGTTTGCACCTTGACAGGCAGTGCTTTGCCCCTTCCATGATCGGTGCTTCCCAGCTCTACAAGTGCGGCTTTGTCCCATCCATACTCGGTGCTTCGCATATCGACAAGCAGGGCTTCTCCCCTTCCATACTCGGTGCTTTGCACATCCACAACAAACACGAGCACAATTCAAACACAAAATGTTACGATTTTTGTGTCCTATGTTAGGCAGATTTAAGGTAAACCTCTCTTCTAAGCAAACCCTAAAAAATGGTAACCGTCTAAGAATTTCAAGGTTACAGTTAAAGTCAGCTACTTTGAATTGTGAGCATCTGGACGTTTCAAGGCTAAGGCCACATGCCCTGAATTTTTACCGTTTGTATTAAAAGTCAAGATTGTGTCCCTACCATGCAGTCCAAGGCCTGGGCCAACCAATGTGTATTTATACAATTCGAAATGGGGGAGAGCTCATTCTCTAACGTGCTCTCGTTTGCAATGGTCGGTTCAAGTGGTGTGAAGTGGGTTAGCTGTAGAGAAGGTGAGTCGTCACCGTCTACGGTTAGGTTCAATATACTCAGCCTGAAGAAGACCGAATGCAGTAATGTTGAACTCTGTGTTTGCATAAAATCTAGCGACTCATTCTCCAGCTTTGCAAAGGCATAACCGCAAGCCAATGTTAAAACTATGGACAATCTGCTATTGGCATCTGCACATCCCATTTTAGACTTTATTTCGGAACTTGAGGGCAGCAGGGAAGCAGCAACATTTTGCGAAAAGCCATTAAGGGTCAAAAATGTAGGAGTGCAGCAAAATTCAATTTTGGCAAGTACGTTGAGCAGATTGAGAACAAACCGGGAACTTTGAGACAAACTGAGGATGTTCAGGATGAAGCAGCCAAACTGACCACCTTCAATAGTCAAAAAATTATTGATTTGTTGACGCCTAAATTGCGTAAAATTATGGAGAAAAATTCATAATTCGAAAAGCAACTTATAAGAATGCAGTCCCCAGATTGATCTCAAGCGGCCACGCAAGTGTTCAATGGGGCTTTCGAGTTTGAGAAACACTTGGAGAATGGTGGCAATGCGGTTTCTGGTGGTGGTGGTCTACGACAAGAGTTGGCAACCTGGAAAACAAACTGGGTATTAACATCGTCTCACGCTCAAGGTACCTACCGCAAGAGGAGACTGACGCCCCGTTCATTAGCAGACGGACTTCTGCGGTAGCGAATAGGGTAAGTATTACACTGCCAGCACCTGCTTCCACTGTCACGTCGTTGGTTGCTGAGAATGAGATAGTAGAGACTGGGATGTCAACTAGTTCAAGATCGAATAAAGAGAGAGAAAATTCAGAAACCAAATAAAGAGAGCGTGAATAAACATTGAGTGAATACTTAAATCTGGAAGCGAATAACTAGGATTGCAGTTGGAATGGGCAGCTCCCCGATGATCTTCCGTCAAATGATCATGACTGCGAACTTGTATGTCTCTCTCTCGAAAAGGGCGATTGCAAATATAGCGTGAAACAGCATTGTTAAAACTTAATTTATGTGGGAACCATAGCCCTAAGTGCTACACTATGCTTTAAGCACCTAGCCACATCGTTGATGCAGAAACTCGTCAACGACTTAGAAGAAGCATCCGCTGACTTGTCCTGCCGCTATTCCGACGATTGACAACCTCAAGATAACCTTGACGCACTGTTGAAGGGTTGAAAGGGTATCAGCGGCAGCGGTTTGACTGTAATTATGTGCACACAAAATTGCTTCTGACAGAATTAAAAACGGATACGTGGTGGAAGGTCTGGCCCAAGATCTTTCTTTTATTTGAAAAATAGAATAAGCAGTTGAAGGTATCGTTTGTCGTTTATGCTGATTTCAAAGCCATTTTGGCATCAGTTGATGAGGGTACCAGCAACTCGATCCTGAAAAATCTTATACGGTTAGAACGTGTGAACACAAGCCGTATTCTTTTGCGTATTATTTAAAATGTTTGACGATAGTTCTTGAAAACTCGAAATTTATTGAGGTGTTGATGCTGTGGACATGTTTGTTGAGCATCTAGATGCAAACGTCCATGTGTATTCTAGGTCCTTAAAGCATGGTGTAGCACTTGGGGCTAGGGTTTCCACATAAATTAAAAGTTTTAACAATGTTGTTTCATGCCATAGTTGCAATCGCTCTTTTCGAGAGCGAGACGTAAAAGTTTGCAGTCATGATCATTTGACGGAAGATCATCGAGGAGCTGCCCATTCCAACTGCAATTCTAGTTATTTGCTTCCAGATTTTATTCCACTGTTTTTTCACAATTTAAGTTACGATTTGTACCTTTTTGTCAAACAGTTAGCTCAAAATAATGACAAAATTGATGTCATTCCGGTACATAAAGAAAAATACGTTGAATATGGCAAACGTCTTTAAGTTCATAAAATAGTTGTTGAGGGAAAGCGGAAAACGTTTTTAAGTTCTCCTTTGGCATCGCTGGCTGGCACGTCGGATGAACAATGTGTTGAAATTCAAAATCAATTCGCACATGGCGTAAACTTTGAGCTGATGAGGCAGAAAGGTGTATTTCCTTATTCATTAGATTTATTTCAAAAATTAGACGAGCTTGCATTTGTGACTGTTTAAATGACTCACATTTTACTGAGGTCCATTACGAACACTCTGTTAAAGTCTTGCAAGCTTACGAATGTCAAACGTTGGGCGACTACTTCGATGTGTACCTCAAATGTGACGTGTTCATATTGATAGACGTTTTCGAAAACTTTAGAAATTTGTATTTGCAACAGTACAACTTAGATCTAGCTCAGTACTACACAACCCCCGGATTAAGTTGGGACGTCATGTTGAGATGTGCGGGGCTTGAGTTGAAGGTACTGATTGATATGCATATGTTGCACTTTTTTATAAAAGGTATTCGTGGGGGAGTCAGTAGTTGTGTCTGGAGAAAAGCCAACAACAAATTTGCCGTTAATTACGATTCTTCCAAACCTACTTCGTTTATCATGTGCTTGGATGCGATACGGCTATGCGATGCGACAGCTTCTACCACAGGGTAATGTTGTTTAGATGACTGACGATTAAATTAACAGTTTTGACATTTTCCAAGTTTCGGAGGAATCCAATATGGGGTAGGTACGTTTTGGAGGTTGACTTACAGTACCTGGAAAAATTGTACGACGCTCACAATAGCTTACCCTTTTGCTCCGAGCTGTTGGCTCCACCACGGGGAAAATTTAGAATTGCAAACAAAAACTAAACACCGCATCCAATCCTAGATTACAATTTCGTATAGCTAGCTTTTTTTTATATATGTAAATAGGGTTCTTTTTTATTATTATTATGTTTTTATGTGTTTCAGTTTTGAATAAAAATATTATATTATTTAGAAAATGGAATGGGGCGTTCTTGTTTAGAGTTTGGCCTTAATAAGTATTGAACATTCTGTTTGGGTTCTTAAATTTTAGTTTGTCGTTTTCGTTTTATCAATAAATAACCAAAAAATGTTTGAGAATGAATTCGATATGTGACATTGATTTTTCTGTCATCCTGTTAGTGACAAAGCAACTTTGTTGGAATTGTTTTGAGAAAATAATATTTTATTTTATTGCCTCTTTAGTCTGTTAACTACTTGAAATTCATATATTGATCTCCATTTCGAATAAAAAGTAAGTACAGATCAATTAACTAATTTTGAAAAGAACCAGTCGAAATCCACCAATTAAAGTTTGATGCTACTACGCATGTGCCTGTGCGCGAGCCATTAAGTGGCGGCAAACCGCTTAAATCCCCTGGCAAGGTTGCCAGATTGGGAGACTTGTTGCAATTTGGGATACTGTTCAAGGCATATTACGACAAAAAAGATACAGTTGCGATGGGCGACAGTTTTGGGTGAGTTGGGAATATTAAAATTCTGTATTGAGCTATTTCACACTGAGTATTAGGACCAGTAACTTTTCTGTGAATAATAATAAATTGTGCATGTTATTCTATTTCGACAAACCACTCCTTCTGATAATGCGATCGATGTAGCACCAAATTGATGAAGTTTGTTAGTTGACACTTGATAATCTGCTATGCTACGTTTAACGAACATATTTAGTGGAAGCTCTTCCCATAAATGAAAGCTAAATTTGAATAGGATATTGATTTCGGATGCTTTCACGGCCATTGTCATTAAGTAATAAACGACTGCCAGGATTGGACCAAGTCATTATTGAGATCGAAGAACTCAACGTTTCGCCCACTTTCGTAAGGGGCTTCATCAGGATGAAAAGCAAAAGAGCACGGTAACTCAACGTGTAAATCACGCCAGAGCCGAAACTCTTTTGCAAGGGAAGACCACGGGAACTCAGAAGAGTTTCGCCTCTGGCGTGGTTTACAGCACGTTGAGTTACCGTGCTACTTTGCTCTTCCTCCTGATGAAGCTCCTTACGAAAGTGGGCGAAACGTTGAGTTCATCGATCTCGTTAATGACACGGTACAATCCAGGAAGTCGTTTGTTACTTAATGAATAGGATATTGCTATTGGTAGGCCAGTTGTATGCAGCTCCATTTTATTGGAAAGTACACAATTTTTATATTCTCGAGAGCTTTTAATTTATAGCGTGTAAAACTGGTTCTGGTCAATGAAGGCCGTCTCAGTAATTTTACTGCTAAAGTTGTTTGTTAAATATAGTATGTCTTGGCTATCTGCAGTTTACAGCGCAGATGCTTTACAACAAAATATCTCCAATATTCTATGGTTTGTAATTCTCTAGTTGGGTTAATTTGAAAATAATAAACTAACCTTGCAGAGTTTTTAAGAGAAGTATGGGAAAATACTCTAAATATAAGAAAATGTTTCAGAAAGAACGAGAGAAGGCACTGAATTTTTTTCGTGGGCGGCAATGCTTCAGAAATTTATTAGTAACATCTACAATGATAATAAATTGCTAATACTTCCAGTGAACTAATTGCCAATATGAAGCTGGAGGTAGAAGCTACCGTTACTTTGTTTGCGGCTGACTTCGAAGGTTAAAATGTATTATTATATACAGTTTTATATGATAATAAATTTTATTTGCAAAATTTTTAAAATATGTTCTGTTTCCTTGCATTTTCCACCGTATTTGTAGCAACTCCCTCTACTAATTTAAAAATTGGGTGATATTGGGCAGCCTTTTCACCAATAGTTGTCGACGTTGAGTTAGTAAGATTGCAGTCCCTGTGTATGCAACAGTTTGACCACGTAGGTGATTTGTTTTGGATCCACAAACCTGATTTTTTTTCGATTTTAAAGTTAATACTCCTTCCAAATAAAACCAATGAAATATATTTTTGCTAAAATACATGGTCCTCGATTTGTAAACCCAATGGCTCATGTCTTAGTACATATAGAATTTCTAATATCTGGCAACACTGTCACCACAGTCTACATACAAAACAGTCGTGTCACTCTGCCAAAATTTGTCCCCAAATTCCAGGACGCATATCCCAACATTTCGACTCCCAGTATATGCGCAGTAGTTACAGTAGGCGAGTTCTTGATATTGGCGGTTGAAGGTTACGTTCTAACAACCGTAAAATTTTCGAATTCATAACTCGCGCCACCGGGACAGCTTGCGCGCGCTTTATTAAATTGATAACTCCCGCCTCCGTAAGCGACTCCTGGCATATGCGCAATAATTTTTCGTGGACACCAACATCAAAGTGCCGACAAAGGAGTGACCTGACTGTTTTGTATATAGACTGTGCTGTCACCTGGTGTAGCGTCCAGGAACTAAACGGCTAAAACTAAGATGGCGTGTACTAGTTAACTGCCAGTGTTGTTCTTAAAAATGAGATAAACTCCGATAAAAGCAGCTGATTTCAAAGTGCAAGTGTGTAATTTTCCGATCGTACTGGCAGCTTTAGCGGCTCTGTCAAATAATATTTGTCCACCGAAAAGCATGGTTAGTTTATTAAAATCATTTTTAGAATACATGCCAGTATAACAGTTGGATACCCAAAATGGCTGGAGGCCATATTGACTTAAATGCCACTTTAGCCTAAAAAGATGTCTTTATCCGCGAACAGCACGAGCCAATAATTCACCTAAAACGTGAACCCGATGGAGTTGCCAGCGAGGGGGATCGTCTGCTGTGCGACGTCAGCAATCTTCGTGTTGAACTGGAGATGGTGGACCTAAAAAGTCTGCAAGATGAGAGGTAGGTAGATATTGAATTTTATTGTATGCCAATCGCTACAACTCTTCCAAGAAATTCAATTAACTAAACTACGAGAATAAACACCTAACGAACACAGAAGCGACATCCGCGGCGGCGCTTTTGAAGTTGCAGGTTGCAGTAGCCCAGGCGGCCATACTGTAAGCAAGTATCATTGGCGGGAAATTTAAATTTTTTTATTGTAGGCGCGAAAATATTACCCCTGTTATGCTAGCATTATTGGTTATATTAAGCATAAATTCTTACCTCTTTATACATATTTTGTTGTTTCCGTCACAATGGTGATTATTTACAGTAGCATTATGAAATTCTAAAAATTTTTAATAATGGATAGCTTGAAGCAACAGTTGGTAAGAAAATAGAATATGATAGGTGACGTAGTTTGTGTGAAATGTTACAGAAGAAAAGTGGTACAGTTATTGGATAATTAGTTTATTGTTTAATATCAACGAATTATTCTCATATCTTTTGGACGTAAGAAAATGTTACACCAACAAATACTTAAGACTACAGGTAAATTATCAATGAGTACGTTGATCTCAAAGATTCTATCTGATGGAAACCCCATCCGATCGTGTTCATCCACTTGAATTTTACAAAGTAAACCATATAGTTTGAAATTTAGATCATATTCGCCAATTTTGTCGGCTCGAATTGAGCTAAGTGGATGCACTGTCGATTTTGACGACAGAAACGCGATCGAGTTAGATCGACAGCCCAGCTGTTTGGTGTGGAGCTAAGTCACATAGATGTGATTGACATTTTCTGTTTCCGTGAAACCATTAATTAAACTAACCATCATAACAAATGGTACACTTGGCAGTTTACCAACGTTTGTTTTTGTGCGCTTTATAGGTTGTACCCGAGTTTGGAAATAAAAATTACGCACAAAAAGTCAGGTTATGTACTTGTTTGATGTACGCTAAAGCAAAGTGAAGTTGGTTAACCAAGATCGTTATCTTCTTCTAATGCATCATTTGTCTTTTTCCAATTATAACGGACTTGGTCATCGATGGTTCGAGTCCATTAAAATACATTACGACAAAAATGCCGTAGCTTGTAGCAAGGACTGATTTGTCAATGAGATGTTTTTATCATCGTATGCTAATATTAGCTAACTGCACAATCTCTAAGCCAGAATACTACTTTCTTAAGCAAGAATTGAATTTTTCAATTTTTGAAATATTTTTCAAAATTTCACATACCAAGGCTGAATTTCAAAATTCATATTTTTTGGTTAAGGCTCTAAAAATTTGTAATTGGAAACAACAATAGAATATGTTAATTGTTCCTTTAGATTTTTTATTATTTACGGATAAGTAATAGTTTTGTATAATTTTTACGCTTTTGATGCATGGGCGCGTGGGCTTTTTAGGATAAACATTTTCACTGATAATTAATATCTATTTGAATGACTTCTAAAAACTCTAATCTACCCCTGGTAATAAATTACTTTTTAAAAATCTGTAAATGTTTCGTACAGTTGTCTAAATGAGGAGATTATTCTTTACTTAGTTTACATGTTCAAAAATTTAGGATTATTTTTAAAAATGTTAACAGATGACATAATGAAACACAACATATTTTAATCATTTTCGTGCCATGTGCCATACAGTAACTTATTGTACTTCAAATTCACAATTATTATATTTTATCTCTCTACAAAAATAAAATAATATGAAGTTCTTTTTCAGTCTGTCATTATCTAATAAGCCTTAAGAAAAATAAAAAATCTTACAATGGCTTCAAGTAGAGTCTGTAATGTAGTAAATCTTTTGCTATTTGATCAAATTTATAGCAGCTGTAGTGTTCCAGGCAGCAATGCTGTGTATGAAGCTCTTTAAGAGGTAGATGTCTAGATATTAGCCAGTTAGAAACAACCAAATTCACATTAAAATGGTTTATTACTTTACCGTTATCTTTTACATTTATATTTAATAAATGCTTGTGATCTCAAACTCAACTGCAGAAAATAGTCGGTTTTTACATAGCTAAGCAAATGCATTTTTTTAGGTATGTGCACCAACTACGGATTAACAAGCATGACATACTAGTGTCTTCAGTAACACTAGGTTAAAAAGCACACTAATCTACTAGAAGCAATTTATCAGCTCCCTCCAGACTGTAACTCTGTTAAAAATATTAGCAGCACACCAGATTCATCCAGTACCTTTGATGCAGACAGTTCTACAAGCAAATGAAAGCTTCATCAGCGCCAATACTGCAGCCACAACTGCAAGGATGCCAGCGATATGCGTAATCATGAAAAATGCCGTTGGGTTCAGAAACTATTAAAGTGCGCATATTGTTATGTGGAAGGTAAGAAATAGCACAAGCCACTTGTTTCCTTGTATTTCACTAGTCTTTAAAATCTCTGCTTCATTATACAGCATGATCAGAATAATGGATAACAAAGGGGCAACTTTTTTATTATCCATTTATTAGAAAATGTTGTTCTTGTGAAAAGTTCCTGCATCTTCTAAAACTCAAAATAAACTTACCAAAATTTAAATATCTTTTTTTGTATACGGAGGAGGTTCAAAAATATGATAATGGCTTTAGGATAAAATACCCTTATTTTTCAAAATACACAAAAATGTTATTTGGAAAAGTTGCTTAGAATTAAAGCAACGTGTCAAATATGAAGTTATAGTTACCTACTCCGGACAACAATTTTCTCTGGTTTTTCTTATTTTGTTCGTACCACCCTGTGTATTAAGGAAAATGAGATACCTTAGAGTTAATTTATTATCAGATATGATAAAGAGTGTTTTGTTAACCTTAAGTTTCGCTCACCTAGCAATAATAAGTTAACCGTAATACACAAGGTGATAATACAAAGGGAAAAAGAGAGAAACTTATTTTTGGAGTAGGTGGGTGTGACTTCGTATTTTACAGCTTCTCTCAATTCTAAGCAACTTTTTCAAATAACATTTTTGTGTATTTTGAAAAATAAGGGTGCTTTATTCTTAAGCCATTTTCATATTTTTGAACCTCTCCCGTATACGAAAAAAGATATTTAAATTTTGGTAAGTTTATTTTGAGTTTTAGAAGATGCAGGAACTTTTAACACAAACAAAATTTTCTAATAAATGGATAATAAAAAAGTTGCCCCTTTGTTACCCATTATTCTGATCACGCTGTATATCACTTTATTTGGTGGTCTTGTTTGACTCAAACTCCTACAAGATTTACATATTACATTAACATTTTTTGAAATATAATTTTGCTACTTTAAAGTTTTATAAAATATTAGACACCAATTTGTTCAAAACCCCAAACCACACAAATATTTAACAACCACTAATTACGTATTTTGACAGCTCAGCTTCCATCTTGAGTAGCCTCGAAGAGAAACTAACCTGAAGGAGTTGGCCGAAGATATACCTTTCACCAAATCACCAGTGAAAGTCAGCACTCTCGGCACATTCCAACGCTATTTATAACATCTGACTCGGAGGGTGTGTACTATGCGACCAATCAGGTTTCAACTTCAACAGAGTGTAAAGATCGGAGTGGGGCATGGGATCCCCATCTTTGTTCAAAATGTTATCTTGCTTCTTAAAAATAGTCAAACTTTAAAAAAAAATTATCTGCTCTGTTGGAAGTTAACGCCTTTATAATTTTTAGGTAGTTTCTGTAATAGTATGACCCATTTCGTGAATATGTTGGGCAATACTAGATTTTTCGAATCTGTTGAATCTACAATGAGCTATATGCTCTTTAAACCTAGTGCCAAAATAGGACGTGTTTGCCCAATATATTTAGAATCACAACGGGAACATTTAATTTAGTAAATTCCAGATTTCTCTAAAGTCTTACGCTTGTCTTTCTCAATAAATATCGAATATTGTTGCTTGAACTATAAGCAACTTTATACCCTGAATCTTTACAATTTTTTTCTAGACCCTTTGCAGCCAGGTGAAACAGAATTTTGATGTCCTTTTTGTTTGATCCTGGACTTCTAAGACTAACCAGAGTTGAATTTCGAACATGCAATTTTCTTTTTTGTTTCTTAACCAAATTGTAGATAATTTTAGTAGAGAAACCATTTTACACAGTGATGTTATTAATGATGTGAAGTTTTGTGTTTTACCGATATTTGTTTAAATGAAAGGTTAACAGTCAATGCACTAAGAAATTTAGAGCTGCCATTATTTGTTGAAAACAATGGGTCGAATCTGTTTACATTGGTTTCTTTTCTATAAACATCGAATTCCAACTTATTTTTATCTCTTATTATTAAGGTATCCAGAAATGGTAGTTGTACTTTGGTTCCTAGTTCATATGTGAATTTTATGCTAAGAATTTTAGAATTTAACTGATTCAAGAAATTATCAATACTACATTTAGATAAATCAAAAACAGAAAAAAATGTCCACATACCTGAACCACATTTTTGGGAAATCTGCATTATTCTTAAAATCGGTTTCAAATTTAGACATAAAAAGGTTGACAACAAAAGGGGAACGGCTGTTTCCCATTGCTGTTCCCTCGTGCTGTTCAAAGAATTTTCCATCTATTTGAAAGCAATTCTGGGACATGCAATGTGCAGGTAATGTAACAAACTCAACACCTCAATTTTGTTTAAATCCAAATTATCCGTAAGTAATTCCTGCAGATATGTCATGGTTTGTGGGACTGGTATGCTTGGAAACAAAGTATACACATCAAATGAGACTATAATCTGGCGTTCACCAAGTTCCAAATATTTAATTTTATTTATAAACTCCAAAGAGTTTTTGACCGACAAATTATTTTGAGATTTGACAAACTTCTAAATTTATTTGTTAACCATTTAGGTAGGAGGTAAGTCGGAAAGTTAATACCAGAAACAATAGGTCTCACTGTTTTACCTCATTTATGCATCTTAGGTAAACAATACATTTTTGGCATTTCTGAATTCTAAACAATTATCCCTAATAACTTTTTCCAATATCTCCTGTGTGAAACAACATATCGAGAATTGGCAGTGTTTTCGAAGTTGTACTAGGCTGGGTTTAAAGTTCACCATTTAAGTTGAGTACCTCCAAACATGACTCATTATTCTGTATGACTGTACAAACATTAAAAACTACTCCTTCAAATAGCAAAAATATGAGGGTGTCTTCATCTTAAATGGGACACACTGTTTATTCTCATAAATTTTAAGTTTTCTTAACTGCTCCAACGAATTATCAAAAAATAAATGCTCAGAACATCATTGATCAGAAAAGAAAATAGACATAGATTTGTTCAAGTACCTAGTATAGTGTAGTTCCTTACACAAATGGTAAGTGAAATCTTCAGCTTGATTATTTTTGAATACTTTGCAGAATGGACACAAAAACTGCTTTTTCAAGAGTGGTCTGTATGGACCATATGTACCGTACAACTCCATATTTCTCAGCGCAGACATATCAATCACCAATAACATGAATCACATCTACAAGGTCATCATCAATCTCAATCACATCTGCAAGGTCATCATCAATCTCAATCAAATTTACAAAGTCATCATCAAAATCAATACATTACTGGTCCCTTCACTCTTACTAGGCGAGTTGAAAAGTTGTGTGTTAGATTTCTTATGCAATTTGTTGGTTTCATATATAGGATGCCTTAAATATGCTCAAATGTCTTTTTATTTTGTGCCAGACGGGGGTGGTGTTGAATATCAGACCCTCCGAGGAATGTTTGAAGATGTAGACGTTACTTCTACTTCGTAGTAGGCATCTATAACATCTATACGTTTTGCTGAATGATCAGTTTGGAAATGATCAGAAAAAGCAGGAACTTTATTGCTTGTAAATTTGATTGTGTTTTCATGATGTTACTCTCTACCCTCATCTCTCCCTTATAGTTTGATTTTTGATGTGGTCCATTTTGAAATGCAGCAACTTCTCTATAAATCCATTCCTAGCACTAGCAATATGCTTGCATTTCCTTTATTAAGCTCCC
>OW679202.1:86113563-86248806 GCA_940337035.1 Agriotes lineatus
AAAGAATAAGAAATAACCTGTAAATCCCTAAATCACAAAACAGGGTTCAGGCACTTCATTCGGGTAGTGTGCTTAGCGGCCTTCCACAAACAGGGACTTACAACGTAATAATACCCTAAGTTACGTCACTATAGTGACAATCTAGCTTTAAAATGATTGTCCATGGGCAATTACCTTGCCTGAACTCAATGTTTGACATGAAAGGTTCACTTTAACGCACCTTTGCTGTTAAGATACAGATAAGCTCTACTTTAATATCTTGGAACTCGATGGTGACCTTCGTGACTGGGGCGCGTTATCGCTAGCTCTCGAGAAGAGAGATGAGGTTGAGCCCTCCTTGAAGAAGATTCCTCTTTGTATTCCAAGTTTTACTAGTGGTTGTATCATACTTTTCTACAATTTCATTTTTGTTTTTCTGCCAATCCTTGAATTGCAAGCTCTATTGTCTTCTTGTAGTAATCTTCATTCACCTCTTTTCAAATCCTGTTTTCTACCCTTTTAAATTTCGTAAATTTTGTTTTTTATTGACTTTTAAACCTATTTGGGTTGCTTCCTTTGTCAATTTTTAAAAGGTTTGCACTAATTTTCTTCTGCTAACGTCCGTATTATGTTTATAGTGCATTCGTCTCTGTTCCTGTTATGTGTTTCTTTCTTTGTATTTTACAACTCTATGAAGTATTCTACCGAATTAAATATCATTCTGGTTGGTGATCCCAATCGCCTGAGATGAGATAATTTTCGATTTCGTCTCGTCTCGCCTCGAAAGTTGAGATCGAGATTAATATTTATCGACAATTATTCAAGCAATGTCGTAAATATCACCAGGGGAATCCCAGAATGTTACTACATGGGGCACATGATGATTTTGGGCCGTATGCAGTTGCAACTTCGGTACAGTACGCACATGGTTAAAACCTGGTCTCGTCTCATCTCGTGGCAACACCAGTGACGGCTCGCTATAAAGAGCCAAGTAGCCATGGCTCTACGATAACAAACCAGTCATTCAAGATTTTTGTATTTGGAAGGAATATTTTTTTGTAGTTATTTTTCATCATTCTTCTTATTTTAAAGTTTAAACAAAGCACGAGTAATTTTTATTTTATGTACGATAGCACTTGGTTGCTTTTACGGACACATTAAAGCCAGACCGAAGCTCGTTTGCAGTTTTAAAAACTGCAGCAGGGAAGAGCGGTGAAGACGGTAGGTCCGAAGCTACGCTATTTAGGCCTGAATTGGAGCCACCTCAGCTTAGACTCGCTGGAGCCGTCTGTTCCCTCCGGCTGCGATAGCGCGCGTGTCGAGTTTCTGATTACTAATGCTTGTAACTTTCGCAATTAAGGTGACTGATAAAAAAATCTGCGCGTATGCCTGAATATTTAAAGGCCGTCCGTAATTCTAACGAAGGAGGCGTTGGAGTTTTAGCAAAATAATTACGGTTACTTAAATAACTATGATATATTTTATTATAAGTACTCATAATTTACTGGTACGTTGTGGCACAACGTGAAATAATATACGTCATCTGCGTATTTTAAACAGTGGAGATGCAATTTTTTTGCCGAATTATAGAAAAATGTTCGATGCACTGAGCATTTCTTATTAGCCTATAAAGTTTGTTATTTGTTTCACTGGTGCTAACCTTTACCAGTCCATATGCAAAATATTTAAATATGGAGATGCTGGAAGCTGTCTTTGTCTGTGAGGGGGTGGAAAATGCATTTTACGTTCGGGTGGCTCTAGGTTCTAACATCAAAATTCTATTTCTGTTTTTGGAGTAAATTTCGTTTCTTCCTTTACAGGTGTTTATTTTAAATTCGATTTTCTATTATAAGTCTGATTTTTTTCTTCTACATAACTTTATCGCCGTTTTATATGACATTATTGCACATTCGGTTTCATTCAGTAAAAGTTCTTATCAAACTTCATTCTTCGCTGCAGCACTCGTCAAACATTTCGCTACACCAAAACGTTAATACTGAAATAGAAATGCAAGGTTTAGCTTAATTATATATTTTGATGAAACTGTGTAAGTATTTAGTACGATAGAAATATCATAACTCTATAATAAAGCAGAACACTTCCCAAGGTCAAATAAATCAACTCCTGGTCTATGTGCTGTTACACATGTGGGCGGCGTCTTGATATTAGCAGCGTTGCCAGACCTGGTACAATTCTAAGAATCTGGTACATTCTGAAACCGTTTCCTACAAAAGTACATTTTTAAAACGGGCATGCGCTCAGTCTGGCAACCCTGCATATTCTGACCCGAGTCGTGCCGACCTACCGATGCCATCGGTGACGTAACCGATCCTTGCCGTTTATGTTTGTAAAAGTGTGGTTAAAGTTTACAAATGGAAACAAAATTTATTTTATGTACAAGAATCTGATGAAATCGAAAATACTGCAACGTGCATCCAAATGGAAGGTGTATAAGTCAATGATAAGGCCAGTGATGATCTACGGGTGCGAGACGTGGTCGTTAACAATGAGAGACCAAAACGCACTACGAACTGCAGAAAGAGCAATAATGAGGAAGATATGGGGCCCAGTGCAAGTTATGAATGGCCCACGGCGTAGAACGAACGTGGAATTAGACGTGCTAATAAGTGGTGCAGATATAGTGCGTCTTGTGAAAGCACAAAGACAGGTGGTTGGGGCATGTCGAGCGGATGGCGAGTGACAGGGCAGTAAAAAGCGTTTTCGAATGGAGGCCGGACTACGGAAGGACCAGGGGAAGACCCAAGGAAAGATGGCTAGACGGTGTTCAGCGGGACTTGAGAACCTTAAGGGTGCTCAACTGGAGACGAGTCGCACAGGACAGAGCCCGGTGGAACAACGTTGTAAAGGAGGCTAAAATCCACAAAGGATTGTAACGCCGGTTAAGTAAAGTAAGTAAATTGTAGCAACTGTTGAATTTGAAAAGACGTCATTATTATCAAAGCAAAATCGTTGATATCAAGAAGCCCTAAATCACTTTCAACACCTTGTTCTTTATACCGGGTGGCCATAAATATCTGATATCACATTACCTTTGGAATCAACACTGCTTTACTAAAGCGATGAATACAACTAAACTAATAAATGTCATTAATGTCATCACAACTAAAATTCCTGTCTGTCAAAAATTATTACTGATTGCAATAAATAATGGAGTTAGAACAGGAGATTTTTATAATCGAGTTGTAGGCTAAACTGCAGAATCCGGGGCACATTCTCCTCCTCTTATTGCATTTTATTACATTACATAGGTACCAATACTTATTGTAATTGAAATATAATACTAACCCAACATTTATAAGTAGCTAATTCCATGGCTACCGAGATCTCAGATATTTATGGTCACCCGGTATAACAATACTGGACACTCGTCACATAGACTTTTCGTATCTTCAACCCACAATTTTATGTATTTGTACTATAATCTATACCTACAAAAATCTCTTAGGCCAGCTACAGTAGGATCGGCCTGCCGAAAAAATCCAAGTGAGCTGAGATTTTGCATACACCTTTGACATTACACATAATGTCTCAAAAGTCCCCATCGATATGGCGCTTGCGATTTGAGTTATTCAACGTCAAAGGTCACAGAAATAAGTTTTTCGCAAATATCTCGCTTTCTATGGGTCGTATGACTTTTTTAGTTATTACAAAAAATGAAGGCTAGGAAATTCTCTACAAAAAAGATTATACAGGTGCTTTACGTACAACTAACCATTCAGTAAATAACACACTGTTGAGTTTTGCAGACGGGTTTTACTTCCTTTTACGATAAAGGAAGTATTGCATTCACCCCAAAAATTCTAAATTGAGTTTTCAACAGATCTTCACGTTTTAGAGTCCCCTGAACCCAAAAACACGTGTTTTTGTTCATTGGTCGGTCTGTCTGTCTGTCTGCGAACAGAATATCTCATAAACGGAAAGAGGTATGGCGTTGAAACTTCAAATATAAGTTTTGTGTACTTTCTAAACGCGACAGCTATCTTTTGAAGAAAATCGCATAACCGGAAGTATGATGTTTACTCTTGTGTTTCAAAAACGGCTCCAACGAGTTTTTTCAAACTATACATTTTTATTACATTTTATATGTGGATTGATTGAGATGAGTGATTTTCAAGTTGAATTTTAGAGGTATTCAACTGAAAAATCACTTATCTCACATCAATACACACCGGTTATGTGATTTTCTTCAGAAGCTTGCTGTCGCATTTAGATAGTACAAAAAACGTATATATGAAGTTTCAACGCCATACCTCTTTTCGTTAATGAGTTATTCTGTTGGCAGACAGACCGACGGACGGACACACAGACCAATGAGCAAAAACATGTTTTTTGGGTTCAGGGGACTCTACAACGTGAAGATGTGTTGAAAACCCAGTTTCCGAATTTTTGGGGTGAATCCAATACTTTCTTTATCGTAAAAAGAAGTAAAACCCGTCTGCAAAACTTAATAGTGTGTTATTTACTGAACGGTTAGTTGTATGTAAAAAAGCTATATAATCTTTTTTGTAGAGAATTTCCTAGCCTTCATTTTTTGTAATAACTAAAAAAGTCATACGACCCATAGAAAGCGAGATATTTGCGAAAAACTTATTTCTGTGACCTTTGACCTTGAATAACTCAAAACGCAAGCGCCATATCGATGGGGACTTTTGAGACATTATTTGTAATTTCAAAATAAAGGTGTATGCAAAATTTCAGCTCACTTGGATTTTTTCGGCAGATGCTGCGGTTGTCCGTCTAATGTAACTGGACTATCTTGCGATATTGTGCAAGTCAAAGTGTGAAAATTGCTGTTGATTTTGTTAAATCTGTTATTTTGTTATTGCTATTGTCGCTATTTTTGTGTGTGTTATTAATTCTGTTTTGAAATGCGCCATACCACAATGATGAGTACGCCTCCGATTTATTGAGTCGTTTAGCTTAAATAAGGTTAACGATTTAATGTCAATATGATAGATGTCAAAAGTGTTACCAATACAAAACTTGGAAATTACTAGATTCTAACATTAGTTCTGCCATCTATGACCACTGGTTTGGATTCAAGTTGTAGTGACATCGCCATGGATATGCCATCTACGAGTGCTGGTCCAAGTTCAGACGACATCCCCATGGACATGTGAGCTATAGGTGTCGGTTCAATTTCCAGTGACATCGTAATAGGCATATATGATGAAGAGGTTTGTAATTTTGTGAATTATCTGTTACAATGTTATGTACCTATTTTAATTATGGATTGCAGCTATGGTGTCACTGTAGGAAACCAGACGACGGCGAACAAATGGTAAAATGTTATGACAGAAAATGTAGAATAAAATGGTACCATTCAGCATGCCTACAATTAAAAAAATTCCTAAAGGAAAGTGGTTATGTGAACTCTGTAAATATACTGCTCCACAAATGAACTGGACCATTTGCATATATTGGTGCAATTTTTAAAAATATTTTCCAAAAGGGCAGTCATGAAATTTTTGGTAACCTTTCATGATTGTGTCACTATAAAAAGCATTTCTTTTCATAATTCTGTTTAAAGAAAACGAAGTCCATTAATAAAATATCATTTTAAAATTTTGAATTTTGCCCAAATATTGATAGCACATTGCATACAAAGTATGCCGAATTGTTGCCAAAGATTTTTAAACGTTCTGGAGAGACTCAAAGAACTATTAATTAAACCTTTTTTTGTGATTCGTCTTATTTTTGTGAAATATAGTTTTTTATAGTTTCATAATTTTATTAATATGATTTTGTTAATTCTTCAGTTGATATTTGAGAATAGTGAAATTAAATATGCTTAATATGAGTATACTATAAAACAAAAGCTTTTATATACAGTGTGTCCCCGGATAGGTGAAACGACTCTTGTGAAAGGTAAAAAATTCTCGATTTAAATTTTCATTTTTTGGGGTTCAGCCCTGCTTGGTTAAAGGCGAATTTCCAACATAATTTTAGTTCTGAGAGATCAAGTATGCCTTGGAAATTTTAAAAAACCTATTTTTCTGTGAGGTAAAGTACCTTATATGTGGCAAATACGACAAAAAGTTATTAAAAAAAGTTGTTTAGAATCAACACATAGGCCTCTATACCAAATTTCAAAATCCTCAGCCAACTTTGATCTCTCAATTTCTTTTTATGTTTAGGTCCCAAAACAAAGAATTTTACTTTTAACAAAGTTTTTTATTTCATAATAAAAAAACTTTGTTAAAAATAAAATTCTTTGATTTGGGAAATAAACTTGAAAGAAAATGTGAGAAATCAAAGTTGGCCGCGGATTTTGAAATTTGGTATAGGGGCCTAGATGTTGATTCTAAACAACTTTTCTTTATAACTTTTTGTCGTATTTGCCACATAAAGGGTACTTTACCTTACAGAAAAATAGATTTTTAAAAATTTCCAAGGCATACTTGATTTTTCAAAACTGAAATGATGTTGGAAATTCGCCTTTAACGAAGCAGGGGGGCTGAACCCCAAAAAATGAAAATTTAAATCGAGAATTTTTTACCTTTCACAAGAGTTGTTTCACCTATCCGGGGACACACTGTATACAGTCTGTTCTATAAAAAAGGCCCCGCCTTCTAGCTACTTTATTATTTATTTTAGACCCAATAAACCTTATATCAAATCAAATGGCGCATAAAAACCTACATTTTAACACTATCAAAATTTTTTTATCTTCAATTGTTTCAGAGTGGTGACGTCACGTGCAATTTTTTTAAATGACACGGTATATATTTTTTGACATTTTCTGGTAGAGGTTTTTTTTCTCTTTTCAACAATATAAATATTTCATGCACTTGCATAAAAAAATTTTCGTGAAAAATTACAAAACTTTTTCACAGTGGGAGGCCATGATACAAAACTGTAAGCAAAAGTGTAACTCAGAAAAACAAAACAAATAGTAGCCAAACGCTTTAACTGTCAGATTTCAGAATAATCTAAAGTGTTTATTGTTTTGTTTTTCTGAGTTACACTTTTGTTTATAGTTTTGTATGGTGGCCTCCCACCGATAAAAAAGTTTTTTAATTTTTCTCGAAAATTTTCTTATGTAAGGGCATAAAATATTTATATTGTTGAAAAGAGAAAAAAAACCTCTACCAGAAAATGTCAAAAAATATACAGTGTCATTTAAAAAAATTGCACGTGACGTCACCACTCTGAAACAATTGAAGATAAAAAAAATTTGATAGTGTTAAAATGTAGGTTTTTATGTGCCATTTGATTTGATATAAGGTTATTGGGTCTAAAATAATTAATAAAGTAGCTAGAAGGCGGGGCCTTTTTTATAGAACAGACGGTATATATATTGTGACGTAATGTAATAAATACATTTTTATGGGTGGTCCAGTACATTTGTGGAGCAGTATATAAATAGAATTATTTTGTTATTCTATGTTGATAGAATTTGTAAATATGTTGATCCTTTATACTTTATCCATTGCAATTCTTTTTCATACTTAATTTAGACATTAGTTATTCTGTTATTTTGTACTGTTATGTAAATATTTTGATTGTTTATGTACCTTAAATTCATTAAAATTTTGTTATAAATTATGGAATAATAAGATTAATGATAGCAAGCTGCTTTTGCTATTAACTTTAAGAGTACCCGCTAGGCTTGTTCGTTTCTCACGGTTATTCTTTGTACCTTCTTTTTATACCAGAATTCCGATTACTGATATATTAAAGCTTGTGAATCAAATTTACATACTGCTCAACATTGATTTGTCAGCTCCATACCGTATGTTTGCATCTGTTGTAAAAAAGTATTATTATAACTAAAATGAAACAAAATGAACTATTGATGTAACAAATTTTTAAGACTTAAATTTACCAATCAGTACGGGAAGTCATAGTAGCAAGTTACGGCATCGATCCATCTCCTGCAACCATGATTAAAGTTTATTTTAGTTAGGATGATTATTTTAATTTTAATTTACATGCTATAACGCTCATACCTGCATATAGCAGAATATATCTACACTGCATCTCTTGTAATAAGGGTAACACTTGTTAGAGATGCCACAATAAATAAATATTAAATAGCTTCAAAATATCCGTTATTCTTTATGCATTAATAGTTATTTGTTAGAGATGCCACAATAAATAAATATTAAATAGCTTCAAAATATCCGTTATTCTTTATGCATTAATAGTTATTTAACCAACAAGTGTGTTAATGAAGGCGATTAATAATCGAGTGAGTGCCTTTAATAGTTGAGATTATTAATAACCCATTAACAAACAAGTTGATTACAAAAATTTTTCGTTGACCTCAAAATCTTTTTTTGTGACGAAAAATTTGATTAATACAACTAACCTCCATGCAAAATATCATCAAAACATCAAAATCACAAAAACAGTTAATTAATGAAAAAGAGTGGATTAATCAAAAACAGTGTATTAATGACTTCTATTAATCCATCCTTTTTTAGGAAAAATAATTCATTAATATTGAAATTAAGAAGCGGTCAACGAAAAAATGATTTTTCTTATTCTTTTATGTTGTGTAGACAGCATGTGTAATTTTATTGATTGTTAATGTAGCTTACATAGTTTTAAAATATCCTTATGTTTCTTATCGTATAGGTACCTACTATTTAATAATTTTTGCTATGTGATATTGTAATTTGGCTTTTTATTAATTGGCCACATGCAGAAAAAGATAATAAAATAATTTTACATTATATAATAAATGGTGGTGGATAGTATTAACGTTAGATCCTTAATTAACTAATTTTAATAATTTTGTAGATATTATTATTATTAAAGTAAAAATAATTAGATTAACTTTGTTAATACAATTTATTTCATATTTATACAAATATAGGAGAGCATAAATTTACGAGTGCAGAAGAAACTGTTAATATCTGATCTACCACAGCAACATCGTCAGTTTTTTTTTTCGCCAGGAACTTAGGCATTGTTTCGTGAAGAACTGTATTTTTTTGACGAAGGACACCAATAACGCGTTGGACGTGTATTCTGAAAAAAAGATATAATTAAGATAATTATTGTAACAATATACTTGCACTACCTCACGCTTGCTATATTCCTGGTTGATGCTATATCCCTTGGATCGAGCTGCCGTTTCCCTTTTAGAAAAGCAGAGGCGTAATCACTGTGGCCATATGTAGTCCTACGGAGTCTTTTATTAAAAAGCCTCTGCCAATACAAAATCTTCTGGCAAGAGATTGTTTAAAATCCCACAATCCTCTGTTAGACCTTTATCGCTTATTCTGCCACCATATCCATGTGATACAAATAATATTGATCCAGGAGGAGTGATGCCTATTAGTACCTTTACCGTATTATGTTGTTTGTACGTAGATCATGTAGTACATTGTACTTCAAGGCTACTTGATTTTTCCACTCTCATCTCAAAACAATTGATTATTACTGAAATCTTGTTGCCAAATGCTACCTTGAAGCATTCTGGCATTGATTTAATCAGCTGATCTCGTTCAGGCCAAATAATAAAATTTTTTATCCGATGATACATAATATTCAATGTGGTATAAAATATTCTAGAAATTGTTTGTACACCGACGTTAAACATGTATGCCAATAAACTAAAATCTAAATGTAATCTAAGTTTTATCACCGTTATCATAAACATGGCTCTAAGCATGTTTTACGTACTGAATTAGGAATAAATATATATAATTAAATGTGAACTGTATATATTGTATGTATTTGGTTTAGCATTTGCCATAGTAGACGTGTGTAAAAGATTTTTTTTTGTAATGTCACAAACAAAGTATATCTATCTAACGCCCAAAACTTTAAATGCGGCATGTGCCGTGGGCTACGTCATTCTTCCATGCTCACGTAAAACTTTTACATTCACTGGAAAACTCTCACTTTTCTTAACTTGTAGAACAATTCTTTTCATAATTTTTTTTTACTGCGTTCCAACAACGTCGTATTAATTAGGACGCCTTCCAGGGGCGAGCATTTCCTTTCCAGAGACTTTCCATTTGAAAATATATTTTTTGGAACTTTTCCTTACTGCCAATCTCTAGCGTGCTTTTAAAACTTTCTTTAGTGCAACAAAAGTTATTAAATTCGTCGTACATTTTAAATGCGGCATATGCCGCGGGTTTCAGCTAGTATAAGAATATTTCTCAAAAAACGAGATTTAAAATTCAAGAAAGCGATTACGCCCCCTGGCGGCCATTCTATAAACTTAAAAATAATTTCCAGCATTTTCTCTTGGCCGCTTTAGTCATAAATTTTTTTACCCCAAGTCTTTACAACAATTGCTTTTCGAGATAGGGCCGAATGCCCTTCTTAATTGGCCACCCGGTATATATATACAGTGTGTCTACTTAAGTTGGAATCATATGGATATTTTTTTATTATTGGTTTTAGGAAAAACAGATATTTTTGATAAAAAGTTTTGCATGGTCCAAAACTTAAAATGCAACCGTCAGATATCATTTTTTTCAAGGCGTATACGAGATTTGTCAAAAAATATGAATTTTGCTTAAGAGTAAAGTACGTTTATTTTTGACAAAATCGAAAATTTTCATCGACAAAAGTTGATTAGAATTGAAAATTACATTGAAATATGCAATTACACCGATCTATCATGAAAAACCCGAATTTTCTTATTTGTTTTACTAGCTTTTCTACACATTGATTCTAAATATTTGAAAACGTTATAAATTACGTTTAATTTTGAAACATTATCTCTCTTATCTACTATAATCATGAAAAATTTCGATTTTGTCAAAAATAAACGTAGTTTACTCTTGAGCAAAATTCATATTTTTTGACAAACCTCGTATACGGCTTGAAAAAATTGATATTTGAGGTTGCATTTTAAGTTTTGGATCATGCAGAACCTTTTATCAAGAATACCTTTTTTCCTAAAACCAATAATAAATTTTTTCCATATGATTCCAACTTAAGTAGACATACTGTATATATATGTATATATCATATAAATTGAATTTGGAAACTTTTGCGCAGAGTATATTTAAGAATTTAGGTCCGCCAAAAAGTCGGCATTTGGGATTTTTTTTTATTTTTGATTCTTCAAAAAAGCTTTTTACGTTAATAAACAATTTGTGCTTGTCTAAAAACCTATTTAGCCCTTATCATATATGCCGAGTGATTTTTACTTATTTAGAAAATGGAGTTTTTCGAAATTGTTCGGAATTTTTCGGAAATGAAGTAAGATTTCAATGAGATTTTTTTAGAGTGGAAATCTATAAGATGGAGACACTTGCGATAATGTTCTGGTGCCCATTTTTAACAGCGACGACGACGATGACCTTTTTCCTGGCATGTGGAATAGGCCTCCTAGGGATACCACATACAAAAAACGCGCCGTCAACTCTACCTCATTGTGGTGTGGAAAAGAGTGCACAGATGCAGTACGTACTTTATAAGCTTCTTTATAAATGTTTTAAAATTCATATTTGTCGTATTTTCATATAGAAATAATCTTTTAGTAACCATTATACATTGTACATTTGCTGAATAATTTTACTAACTGTATGTTTAAATTTAAATTTTGTTTTTAAACAAATTTTGGTTATAATATGTTATTTAATGTAATCTATTTTGTAACAATAGTGAAGCCATATTTATTTGATCTGTCAGTGAATTTAATTACTTCAGATTCTTTTGACGTACGACGGAGGACAACATTTGGCACGTGGCTGTTAATCCGAGATAATATCTATTGATTATTTATATAAAGGGTGTTTTTTTAAAGGGATACAACTTTAAATTGAAATAAAACACAGAAGATGTTTTTAATATCCATGAAATTGGCTTTATTTGAAAGATAATTTTATGGCATTTATGTTTGAATATGATTTCGGACATGTGACCGCCGCGATTGGCGTATACATGACGTAATCTGAAGGTCCAATTTTCACATTCTTTTCGCAGTAAATCAGGCTGTATTTCATTTCAGCAATAACGCGTAGAATTTTGGCTTTCAAGTGCTCAATTGATTCCGGTTTATCGGCATAGATATGCGACTTTACATATCCTCCAAGAAAATAATCTAATGGCGTCAAATCGCACAAACGAGGTGGCCAGTTAACAGATCCGCGAAATGGATTTTTAACTGGCCACCTCTTTCATGCGATTTGACGCTGTTAGATAATTTTCTTTGAGGATATGTGAAGTCGCATGTCTACGTCGATAAACCGGAAACAATTGAGCACTTGGAAGCCAACATTCGACGCGTTATTGCCGAAATACAGCCTGATTTACTGCGAAGAGTGTGTGAAAATTGTACCTACAGATTACGTCATGTACACGCCAGCCGCGGCCGTCACATGTCCGAAATCATATTCAAACATAAATGCCATAAAATTATCTTTCAAATAAAGCCAATTTCATGGATATTAAAAACATCTTTCTGTGTTTTATTTCAATTTAAAGTTGTATCCCTCTAAAAAAACACCCTTTTAGTATGACGAATTACAACTAGGGTGACCACCTCTCAGGGTTTCACCCGAACTCTCAGGGCTCCGGGTTTTGTAATAATTTCTCCGGGTTGCACTAATTTTGTAATAATGTCTAAAATTAACTTCACTGTTAGTTATATCAATCAAAATAAAATACGTTTCATATAATAGCCGCAAATAAGGAGAAATATTTGGAAATTTTATATAATTAGGTACAGAATTTGTTTGTATTCGTTTTATTTTTAATCTACTTTAATTTGATTCTAGAGGTAATTTACTTTTGTATTTCTCGTTCTTTCGTGATTCTTATCTCTTGAGTCAAGAATGGTTAAATTATTCTTTTCAAACCTCGTTGTTTGTTCTGTTCGGAGTATTCATTTTAAATGTGTTTATTTATTATCCTTTTAAAAAGGCAACTCAAGAGAGGCTAAAATTGTTTTTTATGTTTTAACTCGTATATAATATACTAAACCGTAGAATTTAGCAATATGATTTAAGATATTAGAAGAAAACTCATTACAAGGGGTTTTAAATAATACAAAGGTATAAATCCATAATTATAAAATTTGAAAATTTTGAGCACCCTATACAGCATGTACACCAAAAAGCACTATTTCTCACTCATAAAGTAATTCAAAAAACATAATTTTTAGGTAACGTTGAGTTTTTTTAAAAATAAAATCGTTATTTATTATTTCCTAAACCGTTAACTTTAGAACAGCGGTTCTGAACCCTTTTTCTTGACGCATCTCTTAGCATGTTAGTTGTTCCTCAAGTACCCCCGAAGACTGCATAATATTAGCATACGCTTTATTATTACAAAATAAAAGATCTTCATTAATGATTGAGTGAGTATTTTATAAAAATGACAACAAAAATGCAAAGAATACATATACTATTTATATTTTTAGTAATTTAAATCACAAAAATACTAACAATACTCGTATTTAAACAAAAAACAAACACGATAGAAAAATATTCATTAAACAAATAAATCAAACTAACAATTTAGGAAATTAACAGTACGTACTATGTATACTACAGTTTTTGGTACATTAAATTAGAAAATATATGGATAATAGCACTAAATTTAATAAGACACTTGTCAAGTTATCAGCATTTTTTTTTAAATTTGGTTGTCACGAAGTAAACTGGCACTTAATGCAAACTGAAGTGTAAATGATTACGGCTTATGTGTAGCAATATATTTGGCAAAGGCACACTCGCATAAGTCCGTACTTAATTAGAAATGACAAAAGCCTTCTCACCAGTGGCGGTGATATGCATAAGCGGGAATAAGCGTTGCTTAGGGGCCAGAAAGATACATTTTTTATTTCTGATCAATTTATTTTTACGGCGTTTACAGATATTAATGATACAAATAAATACTAAGTAGTTGTTACCTATTTTGACGTGAGTTCTTAGGATTTTACCTGAATATTATCTTTTCTACGAGCACTACTAAAAGTAGGCCTTATAGCGCTAGCTTTTTTCACGAAAAATGACGTTTTATAAATCAGCGTGTTACAACTGAAATCAGCTGTTGACTTTTAGCCCATGTGCACATTTATAATTACCTTTGATAACTAACTTTGACAGCTACCGGCTGCAGAAACAGTCACCTGCGCGTCAAGGTCATCTCTTTACTATGACATAAATTATAACTGTCATAAATGCAAACCTTTGTTAAATCGACATTTATGGATTAATAACAGTAAACTTAAGGCCGTAGAAAAAATATTGTGTGCAAACTCGTGCTAAAAGTATTTATGCACGAGACATGTTATGATAATTTTCATGACTCGTGCATAAACTTCCACTTTTAGCACTTGTTGCACAAATAGCTATTATTTTACTAGTGTTACCTAGGTAGATATTTATCCATCAGTTTGCTTTGTATTTGTGCCTATACCAACTTGAAGATTTTATTTAGTTTTATATTTTGTTAGATATGTTAGTTATAAAATGTGTTAAATGTTAGGCATTTACTACTCTGTTTCTGTTGGTTATAACAGGATGTTATTTTATTTTTTGTTAAACGTTTACTTTGTATACTACAATTATAAATATATAATTCATTAAGTATATAAATCCTTTTACCATGGGGGCCATTTTTATATTTGCTTAGGGGCCCAAGGTGCTCTTGCACCGCCACTGCTTCTCACTGCTTTATCGGTTATATTATTCTTTGTATGTCATGTCACAAGAAACATCGATCAGTCCCATTTCTTCGTTTGTGGATACGACAGAACTGCTTCGCATTTGTAGAAAAAGGGTTGATTATCCACATATAATTTTCTATAATTTAAATAATATTTTTTTGAAAACGCCATTTTGTATAAACAACCAATCGTAAACCTTGGGACCACCCCGTGTACCTCTACACGTACGCCTACCCCTGGTTGAGAATCCCCATACAACTGTATATTATACCTAACTATAGGGAATTCTATAAAAAAAAGAGTAGGTTTGGTCCGCCACACTTTTGTGAGCCACCCTGTAGAATAAAGACGTTTCATTAATGTACCCCATTTTAGTACCTTCAATTTCAACGATTTTCATATAACTGCCATAGTTTTAGAAATACCTTTCACCCCCGCATCTTTTCGAGACCCTGTATGTATATGATGTAACTGAAATGTTTGGCATCATTTTAAGGGCGGATTTTAAGTCACAAATTGAAAAAAGAAGTTCATTTTACATAGGTTCAATTTTCAACCTTTAGGGAGATATGGGGGGGGGGCGGGAATTGAAATTTGAAATTTTTGTCATTTTACTGAAAATTGGGAAAGCATATTCAAATTATTGTTAATGCCTTTATTATAATTTTTGTCAACTACACAAAATGTTATTGATATTTCCGCGGTATTTGTAACAAAAAAAGTATTAATAGAAATGAAAATTGAATAAAAATTAAAAAACAACAAAAAACACCAGTTCCTGCGACAGTTAATTAAAAAAAGGAAATTGTCTCTTGTAACAGCACCTATGACATTACGCATTCAGACAGGGAGATATTTTCTACCAATAGAAGACTTTTAAAAAAATGTATATGACTTTATGGTGTTGAAATTGGCAACCCATAATGTATTTGTTTTGTAAAAAATTATTGGTTGTAAGAAAAAAAACTAAAACGAGCTAAAATGTTTTCAAGTAAAACAAAATTTTTTACGTTAAGAATTTTTAATAAAAACATTTAGACGAGTTGCTAATTTTAATCTCTTAAAGCCGTACGGAAAAAATAAAAACCATTTCATAATAAATAAGCCCCCCCCCCCATTAGTGTCTCCGTAAAGGTTGAGAATTGAAACTATGCTTATATAAACTTTTTTGGCCAATTTGTGACGTACGATATGGGCAAGTATTTGAGTTACACCCTGTATTATATTTGCTAACCATTAATAGGAGTGGATATCAATATAGGCTGGAGAAACAGAAGAAGAAGAAGAATAGTAAGGAATGAAAACATTGTTTTTATTTGCTTGCTTTTTGTTTTCTATAAACATTCTGTATTTCTCATTGAAGAAAACCTTTTTTTACTCGCTAAGGATCCCAGGGTTTATATAAATTGAAATGTGTCCTAATTAAAACAGTGTTAAGTGTAACTAGAGTACATTATATCAATTAACGCTGTCTGAATTACAATTTACATATCGGAATTACAATTTACACTTTCTGAATTACAAATGAAAAAGGTGTAGTGGTAAAAACATTTTTTAAAGCGCAATTAATTCTTTTGCCTCCTATAAATTTGGCAACTTTTGCGTTATATTTTTCGACTATGTTACTGTCAACATCAAAACGAAAACTGTGAGCTTGATTGGCAATACTTAAATTTCCAAAATTCGTCTTATCCAAAATGAGTGTGAAGTGACATGTATATCCTGAACGTAGACAATAATATTTTTTACCACAGTAAAAATGAATGATTGGTTGCTAAAATTCTGATCCAAACACCGTTATTGAACGAAAACGGACATTTGACCGTTGTGCGAATTTGTGAGTAATCTAAAAATGTATTAAGGTCGAATGGTTTTTCCGGTACCTTTTTTACGAATGTTTGTCGTTTTGGCAACGTCACGAGACAAACTAACCTGATCAAATTTTCCGAGCTGAAGGCTAGGAAATTGGTCAAAGCTAGTTTATCGAAGGACGTTGCCAAAAACAAATCTTGAGTTAAAAATTGTCTGAGCGAAATCATGAGTCCGAAATATATTTTGTGGACTACACTAGTCGCTTAGTGGACAAAATACTAGATTAAATGAACAATTCGTATGTATGAACAACTAAAATTGTATATTTTAGATTCAACAAAGCGCACAAGAAAATAAAACTTAGCCAGAACTAACTAGCTACCTCAGAAAGCAAAATTAATTCGTTTTTATAAATCTTTATACGTCTTAGTGTTCATTTATAAAATGTATTCAAGTTAATAAATGCAATAAACTTATTTTAAATTGTACACTCATTTACTAAACATCTCGGTTGTATACACAACTTCACATAATCGAGCGACTATTGTATTTCCCAATCGGTTCATTATGTATCAGTTTAAATTGCGCCTTTGAAATACTATTTTGATTAAAACAACATTTGGAGGGTGTCGTGGACACAAGTGATAAAAATAAACTGATACAATTCGAAAATTGTTTTTTTACAACTATAAAAACGCGCGATTAGTTGTATTTTGAAAAATAATGGCATGGGACTGAATAATAATAGATGCAGGAAATAATAGTGTAAAAATTAGAATGCAAAGCACGTTTTCAGCTTTATCGACACTTTAAAGATCTATGATTCGACCCCTGCAGCCAGATGTGACAGTATCCATCGGCTGTCTCACAAATGTTTGTAGCTCATAATCTTATGTATTTAATTACGCACCATCTGTGATAGAATAGCTGAACTTTCCGACTAGTAGTGCGTAGCCATTTTCATAGCTGAGTAAAAAAATAGGTTTGTGAAGACAAATCGGCGTTATTATTGCAAGTACTTCATTTAAAATTTGGAATTACGTTTTCAAATACTGTATTAACGGAATGAATCAAACAGTAGGTATCTATCGTTCGACGGAAAAATTTAAATTTCATTTTTGCAAGTAATTTTTTTTCTAAAATAATGGAATTTTAATTTGAAATTTGGTCATGCCCTAATTAGGTATGTGCTTTAACAGAAAATCACACTCCGATAATTAAAGTTTAGTCGGAATGCATGATTTGTCCGTTTAAAAATAGACCTGCAGCTAAGAGCTCTTAAGAGCGCGCCCGCTGCTGTATTCACTTGTAGATGGCACCAGGCGAAAAATGCTACTGGTCGGAAAGTTTAGCTATAATATCACAGATGGCGCGTACTTAAATGCATAAGATTATGAACGACACAAATTTGTGGGACAGCCGATGGATTCTGTCACATCTGGTTGCAGAGGTCGAATCATAAATCTTTCGCCAAAGCAGAGAACGTTCTTTGCATTTTAATTTTAACACTGCAAATTCGTTCAACTCGCAAATGTCTGTTTTCATCGAAATAACAGTGTTTGGATCAGTATTTCAGCAAAAAATCATTTTATATGCCTTGGTAAAATATTTATTTATACAACGAGTAGCTAAAGTGCTACTTTTTTGCACGCGTGAGAAAGTTTAAAGAATGAGCCGAAGGCGAATTCTTTAAATCTCACAGTGCATAAAAGAAGCTTTAGATACAAGTTGTGTACATAATTTTTTCGACTACCACATATTTATGTTAAAAGAGATTACAAAACGCCAACGTCATTTCAAATTAAAAATTCATTAAAAATCATGTTAGGTAGGTATGCTTTCATTGTTTTACATTGAAAGCTCGCCAAATTTAATACACAGTTTTGACAGAAGTGTGCAATAAAGTGACAGTTATGTGCAATAATATTTTTTTCGACAACCGTAAGAAAGGGGATATTCGCGCATCGTTATCAATGGGCGAAGTTTCCCATTTTTTAACGTTAAAAAATAGGATATTTATTTACGTTACCATTGACGACGTGAAAAAAAGCATTTTGCGCACTAGAGCGCCAAAAATTTTCGCGCACTACGGCGCGAAACAATATTGATATTCGGCGGTTGTAGAAAAAATATTGTTTGTCGACACCCGTTATTGAAAGTTTACTTTTCTAAATGGTTTTCAATGTTGAAAGCACTTGTTTTCCGTATGTGTGCTGCAAAATGTAAAAGTGTGTTGTATTTTGCCGCACACTTTTAGGCAATTTCAGCACAGTTTTTTTGACATTCCACAACATATGAAAATTGATATAAAACGTCAAATTGTTTTAAAATTACGATTTTCGCATTTTTAAGCTTCCATAGGTTGCAGGAGTAGACAAAATAGTGTCTATGACTCGTGTTGAAAGAGCTTTGTTGAACTTAAACGATTGCAGACTTCGTCTCAGGCTGCAACTTTCGTTTTTCATTTCTAGAATTTGCCAAATCAAAAATTATGCGACCTTACGTTATTCTCTTGGGTAAAATTTAATTGTTCAACACTTACACATTGCTGCCTTAAACAATTCACTGGAACAACCTGCATAAAAGCCTTTCCCCTAACGGACTCAGGTTTTTGATTAATGATAATTTGTTCTCATCGATTTTGTTAGGCAACAATGTTTTCATAAAGAAACAAATTTTAGCGATAAAAATATATAGCCTTATGATTTTACTGTTGAAAATAGTGAGCAATAATAATAATAGCGAACAGTGCAATGTAGTGACTATTTACTATTGTAAAACAAGAAGTTTGATATGATTCAGGAGGCACGCGAGGGCCTCCATTATCAATATTAATTCGATTACGCCCTCGCCACGCAACAAGGATCAGGACGCCGCATTAATTACCAGATCGCAAAAACCCAAAGACGCAGTTTTAACATCTGCATAACAACAGCCGTCCCAACATTTGCAAACAGCTACCGCATTACTGCCCAGAGCATAACCGTCATAAACCCATCAAAACAAAGATGATAGCGCGACAAAGGAAGTGTTCCGGGCAGTAACCCGCTCAGGAACACAGGGAAGCTGGCGCATTAATTAAAAAGGGCCAACATTACGCGAATTGAGGTGTTGGTTTTTTCCTTTTTACTATTGTTATAAGGTCAGGGTGAACGTAAGCGACGCACGTATGAAATAATGTCAATCCGCCGCCGCCTGCGGTAGAAAGCACTTCTCCAAGTACGGAAATAGGCGAAATAACAGCACCATAAAACTATAAAGTTTACGAAGTTTGCAGCGACCAGAGGAACATACAGTTTTAGGAATAAGCAGTTTTGGAATATAAAACCCAAAGGGCACCAATAAACGCCGGCACCAGATAGTCTGGAATAAAATCCGGGTATTAAATTCGCGTTCAAATCAAGGAACAATGAAAACCCACACCGCGAGGGCTAATTAAATTAAAAACACCGGCCACCGGAGAATTCGAAAAATCGCCTAACCAGTGGAAGCACGGGGCAGCAACTCCGCGTGCTAAGAAGTCCGCGAATTACAACCGCGCAGCTTCTATTATAGAAATAATTTAATTAATCCTAACTTTGTTAATATGCGGGCGAAACATGTCGAATAAAGACTCAAAATTCGAGTCTTTAGGAGACGAAAACAGTGCACAGGCGTTCGACACGATAGCACTTCGCGCCGCGGCGTAACGAAAAATCCGCACCGCTGCTAAGCGGCTTGCATTCAAGAAAGGAAATTACAACTCGCAACTTTATTAATAGGAGAGCAAGACCTATCGAAGAAAGGCCAAAAATTCAAGTCTTTAGAAAGCGCAACCAATGCAGAGGTTTTTTCCTCTCGCTACGAGATTGATAAGCCCGCAAACGCCGCGGCATCTAAAAGATCAGCGTCACAACCGCCCGGCTTTTATTGTAGAAATAATTTAATTAATCCTAATTTTGTTAATATGCGGGCGAAACATGGCAAGTAAAGACTCAAAATTTAAGTTTTTAGAAGACAAAAGCAATGCTCATGTCGGCGACAAGATAGTGCTTCGCGCCGCGGAGATCAAAGCCGCGAATCCAATTCGTATCAAATTTGCAAATGTCCCCACTGCCGTTCAGCCAATCGTGAGCGAGGAATCGGCAAACAAAGCCGGCAAGACCTTTATAAACCCCGGGCTTCTTGAAAAAAGCACGGAGTTCCAACCAGCAGTTCAGACAGCAGCATCCAGTATCCAGCAGCTATCGCCATCGGTCCAGCCAGCCTGAGTGCTCCAGCTCCAACCAAACTTAGTCTCCAGCGGTGCTCGCCGAGCTCCTGGGACTTAGAAAAATTCATCCAACCAAACTTAGTCTCCAGCGATGCTCGCCGAGCTCCTGGGACTTAGAAAAATTCATCCAACCAAACTTAGTCTCCAGCGGTGCTCGCCGATCTCCTGGGACTTAGAAAAAGTAGCTAAATGGAACTTAGCCGCCAGTGGTCTCGCCGAGCTCCTGTGACTTAGCCGAATTGCCCAAGCGAAGCCGTATCCAGCCGCCCGACGCGCCGGCCGCCCCCAACCTCTGCCGTCATCGCCTTCCGAGTCACCGCCTCCTAGCATCGCCCAGTCGCCCCAACCCGCAGCCATCCGGCCCGACGAGCCAGCGAGGCCGCACACCGACCCCCAGCGCCAGAACCTCCGCCGCCCCCGGCACACACGCCCCTCCCCACGAAAGGAAGAGCCCCGGGACAAAACACGACGACCCCACGCCACCAGAAGCTTCAAGGCGTCATCAAATAAATAGCCCATTTTTTGTATATATGTTCGAAAAATAAAAAAAAACCTGTGTAAATATAATTTTTTTGTTTTCTCTCTCTTTCTCTCGTGCTCTTGCACTTAGGTCTGCCCCGCCTAAATTGGAATGGAACAATATTTGCTTTATTTGGTAGCACTACAACCCCGCCCTCTATGATGGCCAGCTGCAATCCATAATGGAGAGTCAGCGAGTTTCCCTGCCACTAAAGGCGGGCTCTTAAGTAGGCCAAAATTCAGGGACAGGGACCGAGCAAAAAACCGTGCGTACGGCGAAAACTCAGCACGGGCTATCGTGCCAAGGGCCTCGATGTCTGTGCCGTGCCAAACAATGGGCTTTGAGATAAACCAAAAAAGGATTGAAACGCCGCAGGTAACACAACTCAAGATTAAGCAAGTAGAAGCCAGGATTAAGCGGCTACTGCCTTATACAATGGTTTTGCCGATTTAGAAAAGTCCGTAATACATTTCCTATAGTATCCAAGTAATCCCAGAACTGATTTAATTTCTTTATTTCTTTTTGGTATCGGGAAGTTTTTAATACTTTCAACGTTTTTAGGGTTAAAATTTTTTCAAACACTCAGTTTTGACTAATTGTACCTTGTTTGACGTTTGCTTTCCTAATTCTGACGAATACATTTTTCAATCTGGCCCTACATTTTTCAATCTGGCCATATGTATCTGTAATAGTGAAGAGTAGTTGATGACTTCATCGACATACAGCATGCATTGATTAGTCTAAGGTCTAAGTCCTTGTAATATGGTGTTCATTCATCGCTGAAAACTGGCAGTAGCGTTTTTCATACCCATGGCTATACGCCTAAACTTAAAATGGCCCTGTTCAGTATAAAATTCCGTTTTTTCACGATCTTGCGGCTCAATCTCAATCTAGTGGAATCCACTTGCCAAGTCAAAGGTGGTAAAATAATTCATTCTGCCAAGTTTGTCTAAAATACCCTCGATATTAGGTAGAGGTTGCTTGCCTTCTATAGTTTAATAATTTAGATGTCGATAATAATCGACAACTATTCGCCATTTTTGGCGGCCACTTGAGTCCATCTTTTTGGGGGCAATCCATATTGGGAAATTATACGGCTCTATTATTTTCCGCTCTAACATTTTTCCAATTTGTTCTTGGACTTCTTTTTGGGAACATATGGATACCTGTATGTTTTCGTAAAAATTTGATTGTTGGTTTTGGTTCTAATATGGTGTCGAATTAAATTCGTGGATGTCATTGGTATCTCGGGATGGTGAAAATGTAATGAAGTCCAGTGAATAAGATTTGTTCTTTCTCATTGAGGTGATCTAAACGTATTATATTTGAGGTTTCCATTTAATAGCCGATTTTTTTTTAATATCAATAATTGTAAAATTTTGTGGAACCGTTTCATCTGGTTCGAGATCTTCTAAATTCACTAAATTTGTGCTATCAAAGTATACTTCTTTTTCCAATGTATGTATTGTAGTGGTATAAAAACTTTTACAGTAGCATTTGGAATCGATACACCTTGTTTATAATCTTGCCTTTCACAAAATTTAATACAATCGGAAGCTTTAGTTGGCAGTTTCATTTTCATTTCAGTTCCTGGTGGGATTTTGACTGCATATGTTACATTTTCTTTCTGTGTTTGGATATTGATTTTGTTTTTTCTTAAGAATAGACTTATTTAATTTATTAAGTAAAATCTTTTGTTCGCCGATGACCAAGTTATAGTGTCTAATGACATCGAAGACGCTACATATATGTTTAGAAAACTAATACAGGGGTATGACAAATGGGGCTTAGAGATCAATATTAAAAAACCGAATACATTGGCATCGGCGAAATAGTAGAGGACACTATCTAAAGAGACGAAGGGACTATAAGGAATTGCACAGAATTTAAATATCGCGGAAGCTATATTACACAGGACGGAAAATGTGACAGGGATATTAGAAGTAGGACGGCGCAGGGGAAGTTAGCAATACAAAAATTGAATAGCTTGTTATGGTCATCACAGATAAACATGAAATTGAAACTAATGATGTACAAAGCCATTGTTGAACCTATCACCATATACGCTTCGGAATGCTGGCCATTAACAGATAATAATAAAAAGAAAATAGAAGCGGTTGAAGTGGATTTCTTGCGAAGAGCTTGTCGAGTGTCAAAACTAGACCATATCCGAAACGATCGTATAAGAGAGAGAACAAACATGGGGACAAGAACTACAGAAATAATTCAACAAAGACAGTTGATATGGCATGGACATATGAGGAGAATGAATGCTCAGAGGCACCTTCCTGAAATTTTGTATAGGTCCATAATTTATCATTCTGAACAACCTTTCTTGATAAAATTTTGCCATATCATAAACAGAAAGGGTGGTTTACCTGCAAAGAAAATAGTTTTCGCTTCAATGTCAAGGCCGACTTGTTTTTCCAAAAACTGAAAATATTCTTAAAATTCTGTTCGGACCAAGCAGGACCTAATTCCACAATCTTAAAATAAAATTCAAAAATGTTTAGTCCATCACACCTCTTGTAACATCAATCCCGGAATACACTATATAAGTAAAAGAAATTGAATTTTTGCTTTTATCAGTTTCTATACACTGATTTCGATAATTGATATTTGCTCCTATTTTGTTCAGTAGATCGCTTTCAGTAAGTCCTACTCCTACGTAATTTTCATGGGAATTATAAATTTAAACTTCGTAAGTTCCTTCTTCGTTGAACATAGAAATTACAGGAATATTGGCGACTTCATTGTGGTGGGTCTTACCATGTGATGTTACAATTTCGAATGGATTTTCAATAATATCTCCAGGGAAGTGCTGATAAATGAATTCAGGTTTAATTAATGTTCTTGCACCTCCTGTGTCAACCATTAGTTTATAGTCCGTTTTAGGTATTTTCAAATAGGGAAGTGTGGGGTTGTCGTGATTGTAAAGGGGTATTAATTCTCCGATGCTGGTAGTGGAAAATTTATGATATCTTCAATCTCTTGGATTTTCTGTGTATATTCGTTTCTCATTCAAATTTTTGATATTCTTCCTGGTCATATTTGCTTTGGTAATAATCGAAGTTTTCTGAAGGTTTGGAGCATCCGTTTTCTTCTGTATAAAATAATTCCGTTGATATGAAATTTCGTAGTTGATTTGATTGGCGGATGTAATTGGGTTGATTCAGATAAGAGGGATTTTGGATATTGGTTGGTCTACTGTGTATAGTCCATGTTTCCATTGGCGTGGGGTTTGTTTTTGATATGGTCCCTGTGGGTTTAAACACGTTTGATTGGCGAGGATTAGGTTTCATATGTTTATTAATTTATTAATTGGTTGTCGTGAAATTCCTGAAAATTGCGCTGGTTGTACAGCTGGTAATCGTTGATTTAGCATTCTTGCATAATTTTGAGGTTATGGCGGTGGTTTATATTACAGATTTGGTGAAAAGAGATGCCATCTGAGGATAGCTATATGGGTTCTGTGAAGGAAAAGTATTTGGTTTTTGAATAAGCATTTTGTGTATAGGTTTAGAAAATGCTGCCAGTTGTGCTCTTCCATGTTCGATATCGGGTTCTTCCAGAATAATTTTTAATGGTTCCTCTATAATTTTATTATAATTTCTTGATTTAACGTGGTGGCTTAGATCTGACGTCATACCAGTCAAAAATTGATTTCTTGTGAAACTTGTGTACATTTCGGTCTTTGTCTTAATAACGACGGGATTGGTTCCGTTCATAAGTAAATGTGAAAGTAAGGATGTATTTTAAAGCACGCATTTGTCGTAGAATTGTAACGCATCTTCGTTCCTTTGGTATATATTTGTAGATTCCTGCAATAATGTGTCTTCGGTACGGTTGTCACTAAAATTAGTTTTCAATTAATCTTGAAGTTCTTTCCAACTGGTTATATTTTGGCTTAAAGTGACTGCCTCCGCGGCTCTCGTTAATCTTGATACTGCCGTCGATATTAAAAGGTGGTTGACATATGCTCGATTATCCGTTGATGAAAATTGGTCAATAATTATTCCCGTCTGTTTGATCCGTTTAACCAAAGTTATAGGGATACCATCATATTTTCCAATATTATCCAAAAAACTGGGATGAAATCCAGATGGGAAAATTGGTAATGGCTGGAGTAGTTAGGATTGATCTGGTGTTGATTGGCCATTGCTAGGTTTTGTCGAACTGGATTATTTTTAGAAATCAGTAGGCTATCTATTTGTTGGATTAATTCATCGACTCACATGTATTGTAAGTCACAAAATTCTTAAATAAACTTTTATTATGATTTTACAGAAATAGTTGTTATTCTAATCATAAAGTTGTTTTATTGTTTTTTGCGAAACGGGGCTGTTGATTTTTATATATTTATGTTAAGGTGCAATTTTCAATAACGAAAGCAATTATTCTTATGAATTCTTCGGAGAATCTGTTAATTAATGAATCGAATTCTGTTATTAGTATATGTGTAAGTATTGATTTTTATATAACAAGTTAATTTATTATCCCCCAAAATGAGCTACTGTTAGTTGATCTAAAAGTCAAGCTAAAATTGAAATTCTTAAAAATACTTGCAAGGTAAAATTCCGCTTACATTGGAAACTTGATTTGTGAAAGTTTCATGGTTATTGCAATGCGGTACCGAATCTTCCAGCGATGCTTGTGTGCAGAGGGCGATCCGAGTGGTCCCGAATGTGGATATCTGGTATAGGCGTATTCAATATTTGGAGGGTCTTGCAGATTGTTTGAGAGTCTCCTTCAGCGATGTTGTCCTATAGAGCTCGGCGGCAATGCCTAGCCAACTTCCTTGATGTTAGAGGGTCGTCCGGTGATTTGTCCAGGTTTCCCTCCACAGTGCTGTCGTCAAGAGCCTGAAGGTGATGCCTGTCCAACTTCCTCGATGTTGGAGAATTGTCCTGGGGGTGCTGTCTGCTTGGCTGCCTCCATGTTGGAGGTCCGTAGAATTTAGGATGCAGGTGTTTCGGATAGTGTTAATACACAACTGCAAGCGACTTTTGTATTGAATGTACTGCGCCAGGTACATGTAGACAAGAAAATAGTTTTTAAAAAATATTTATTTAACCTACACACACGGAATTACAAAATCACTATTACTTCAGCGATGTTTCTCTTAAGCTACCGAAAATGCAACTGATTTACTGATTATTTTTAGTCACATAAGTGCGAGTAAAAACTGCGAACAACACTTAACATAAGATAAGGCTGCAAAAACCGTTTATCTTCTCTGTGGATTGTATATTATATACGTTTAGTTGCAGAGTTATGTCAACGACGATAAATTACTCAGTATAAAAAATATTTTAATTATGTAAATACTTTCTTGAGATGTAGAATTTATTTCATAGCAATATAAACATATTGGTACGACTTTACGGAGTTAAATATTATTCAGTCGGAAAAACAGCTTTTAAATCAAATATAAGGTAATGAGCATCTGAACGGTGTTACGAGTTAGCAAATAACAAATCTAAACTTTTACATAATTCGCAATATAGCAATGAGATAACAAGACGCTGGGATGTGCTTTTTTAGCGTGGCGCCGGATTCTTGTTAAGAAGTTGTATCTAACTTTTCCCTCTTTAAGACGAAAGAATAACGGAGTTATTTTTTGGATTCTGGGCCACTTTTACTACTTTAGCTTAATTTTGATTGTTATTTTCGGGTTCTTGCATTGTTTTTTTTTTAAATTTTAACATAAGCATCGCAATGATTGCGAGAATGAGTAACCCCAATCAGGGTGCTAATAATTGGGGTGTCGTTCTCAAGATTGTCGATCCGCTTGATAAATGTCTTCTCTGCATAGTTTTGTTAAATTGTATATCTTGTATTGCTTCGAAAAAGCCATTCTTAATTTGCAGTAACTGTTAAGACTTCCTCTAGGGTGGCTTGCCTGATGAAGGATTCTTCTATAGATATTTCGAGGGCGTGACAGTTATTTGCTATATTTGCTTGGAAAAGCCTAATAAGGGTACAGTTGTCCTCTACAATCATCTTTCTCGAGCTGGACCCTGTTTTTCAGTGCCAAATATTGGTGTTTTGGTATAATAGTAATTAGGCCTAGTTTATTTCTAAAATGAGGTTTTTGAAATTTTTGTCGAGTTTGAAATAAATATTCTGTTCCGTGTAACATGCCTTCGGCTAACCTTGCTAGAATATAGGATTTGTAATATTTACTATGCTTATACTACTTCTAACTACGAAAAATTGTTTCTTTAAGTTAGTTTACTGATTAATAATTACACCTAAAGCTAAGTAATGCAAAAATTTATGTTTACTATAAACTAAGCTAGCATTTTTTAACTGTACAGAAAGTATAGGGTTCTCAATTATAATTTTAGTTTTTATACCCTCCTCTATACTACGTACTCGCTTATGGGAGTTCTAATGAGCTCGCAGATATGAGAACAAACTGATATCAAGCGGCAGCAGTAAATAATTTTATAAATACATTTAAAAATCAGCACAATAGTTCGCTCACTTCTAAAAGATTAAAGATTTTGACAATTAATTTTGACTAGTTTTTATTTCTTTAAGGTGATAATTATGTCAAAATTGTTGAATACATTATAAGATATGCATGATTTTTTGTTGTATGAATAAAAAATCATCCTGTCGCAAAATGTTATTTAATTATTAATTAAACGTTTCGCTAATAGTAGTAGCTGCTTCAGTAAAAAATCTGTTGCATTGTTTATAGTATATAGTATTGACTCTACTTTGCAAGCCAATTTTTACATAATAGTTACTAGACTGCTAAACTATTCTTATTTATTCAATTCAAAACACTTTAAATAAAATATTTGCCCTAATTCAAATTTATTTAATCAAATTATTTATTATTCTCCTTAGCATAGAATTTCGGCTTAGACCGCGTAGTATTTGTAGATGAACACCCAGCATTCTCTGGCTTAATGTGCCTTGCACCTTGTGAAGTCGAGCAAAAACCCGCGCGATGGCCATGCTCTTTGGTGGCTCGTGTTGTTTGAGTATCTTGAGAACGAGGATACTTAGGCAGATTTGGCCGTTTTGCTGTTTGTGCATCCATATTCACTAACGTTTCGCAAGACCTTGCAGCTTGCATCATCAGAGTGAAAGTCGCACTAAGAACCGAAGGTCGGTGTGGAGCTATTTATAGTCCTCTGTGCCAGGCGCGCGGAGTAGCGTAACGCTGGTTGGTCATCCGAGTGCAACGTAATCCGCGGGGCGTGGCCGAATGACGCACAGTGGTTGTAATGCTTTAGATCGTGTATCACAGGGGTCCACGTTTTACTAAGCTTAAAGCCATCTTTCCTGTTGATATTATTTGGATGTTTTTCTACTTCTATGGCTTCACGTATCACTCGCGGGAAGTAATGAGGTATTCTGGCAAGTACTCTGGCATGTTCAAATTCTAGAGTGTGCCCATTTGTAAATGTATGCTCAGCTACGGCTGATTTTGTGATGCGTTTGTGTTTGCAATCGCCTTTATGTTCTTGGAGTCTTAGATCAACGGAACGACCAGTCTGTCCAATGTAACTCGAGCCGCAAGAACAAGGAATGCGATATACGCCAGCGGTTTTTAAACTTGGAATCTTGTCTTTTACCGATCTGAAGCCGTTAACCAAAGTTTCCTTGCTCGTAAACACAGTTTTGATGTTGCATCGTTGCAGGACACGTCCTATCTTATCAGTCGAGCCTTTAACGTAAGGTAGAATTGCTAAGCCTTCCAGAGGTGGGGATTCTTCTTTAGCCTTTTGTGTCATAGTCTTGTCTAGTGCTTTCCGTATGGCGGTAATTGTGTATCCGTTCTTTTGTAAAGAGTCAAACAGATGTAGCTTTCTCTCTCTAGATTTTCCTCGTCTGAGATACGAACGGCTCTTGTCGCCAGAGTCTGGAGGACTGTTGCTTTTTGCATTGGATGGTGGTGTGAGTCAGCATTTAGATATCTGACCGTGTGTGTTTTCTTTCTATAGACTGCATGTCCTAAACTGCCATCTGATTTACGTTTAACCAGGACGTCTAGAAACGGAATACTGCAATTTTCCTCTACTTCCATTGTGAATTGTATGTTGGGATGTACAGAATTCAGGTGTTTCTAGGACATGCAGTCTATAGAAAGAAAACACACACGGACAGATATCTAAATGCTGACTCACACCATCATCACAATTCAAAAAGCAACAGTTCTCCAGACTCTGGCGACAAGAGCCGTTCGTATCTCAGACGAGGAAAATCTAGAGAGAGAAAAGCTACATCTGTTTGACTCTTTACAAAGGAACGGATACACAACTACCGCCATACGAAAAGCACTAGACAAGACTATGACAAAGAAGGCTAAAGAAGAATCTCCACCTCTGGAAGGCTTAGCATTTCTACCTTACGTTAAAGGCTCAACTGATAAGATAGGACGTGTCCTGCAACGATGCAACATCAAAACTGTGTTCACGAGCAAGGAAACTTTGGGAAACGGCTTCAGATCGGTAAAAGACAAGATTCCAAGTTTAAAAACCGCTGGCGTATATCGCATTCCTTGTTCTTGCGGCTCGAGTTACATTGGACAGACTGGTCGTTCCGTTGATCTAAGACTCGAAGAACATAAAGGCGATTGCAAACACAAACGCATCACAAAATTAGCCGTAGCTGAGCATACATTTACAAATGGGCACACTCTAGAATTTGAACATGCCAGCGTACTTGCCAGAATACCTCATTACTTCCCGCGAGTGATACGTGAAGCCATAGAAATAGAAAAACATCCAAATAATATCAATAGGGAAGATGGCTTTAAGCTTAGTAAAACGTGGACCCCTGTGATACACGATCTAAAGCATTACAACCACTGTGCGTCATTCGGCCACGCCCCGCGGATTACGTTGCACTCGGATGACCAACCAGCGTTACGCTACTCCGCGCGCCTGGCACAGAGGACTATAAATAGCTCCACACCGACCTTCGGTTCTCTACCGAGCTCCGTGGCTTAGTGCGTAGCACGTCCACTTAGCATTCGGGAGGTCGTGGGTTCGATTCCTGCGGCCGACTGCCTTGATTCAGGTTTTTAGGTGGTTTTCCTGAGTCAACAGAGTACCTTCTCTGAGGCGAATGCCGGGGCAGTATTTCTCCACCTTTCCTGACCTTTCTTCCAGTCTCCACCCCTGCTTTCTCTCACCCATCCCAAAGTTTCCCGTTGTTGGCTGAAGAGGGACGGAAGGTCCCTATAGCAGCCCGTCCCCAGTTGGGGGAATTGAAATAACCCTTACCTTTGTCTTTTTTGTCCTTCGGTTCTTAGTGCGACTTTCACTCTGATGATGCAAGCTGCAAGGTCTTGCGAAACGTTAGTGAATATGGATGCACAACCAGCAAAACGGTCAAATCTGCCTAAGTATCCTCGTTCTCAAGATACTCAAACAACACGAGCCACCAAAGAGCATGGCCATCGCGCGGGTTTTTGCTCGACTTCACAAGGTGCAAGGCACATTAAGCCAGAGAATGCTGGGTGTTCATCTACAAATACTACGCGGTCTAAGCCGAAATTCTATGCTAAGGAGAATAATTCGAGTAACCGCGAAAGCCTCAAACAGTACAAATTATTTATTTATTTTAATAGCTCAGGCAACAGAACAATCTCTCTTATCTCAGGTAGATTCTTGCGTTAGAAAAACCATCAAAATATTTGTAAAAATTGTTTGGTTAATGAAAAGTTATTTCAGAATTATTTGAGAACTCTCAATTGTCACTGTCAGACTATTAATATGACATATAAGTTGAATTCATATTCAATCAATACACGTTAGTTCAAATATGTTAACAAGCGTAAGTATTTATGTACGTAACTTATTATTTCACTGTTGAAAGGGATTAATGTTTATCGTTACATATACCTGATTATCTTCCCTTAATTCTCCTGTCGAAAAAGTAGAAATGCAACAAGCTTATTCTGTCACATGTGTTTGTATCTTCAACCAGAATTCCTACTTTAATTCGAACCTACGGTGTAACAATGGATAGAATACTATTAAAGTCTCATACACCAACCTCAACAACCAACCAGCTCTCCCAGATGGTTGATCCTTTGTATCTCATGCAACAGCAATTCCAAGATGTCTTCCCCTTTACAACAACTCGCATAGAATCCAACCAATTAACTCCATTCCGTAAGCATTTACTTCAATGATGACTTTGCAACAGCGTACCCAATTCAAATTCAATTCACAGATGTCTTCATCTTAACTGCGACTCGTATGGAATCTAACCAACAATCCCAGGTCCAGGTGTTATTTACTCCAATAATAACTTTATGACAGCATTCCCATTCAAATCAGTTACAGATATCTGCGTCTTGACAGCAACTCAAATCGCAGCTCTTCCAATCGCTCCAGCTCGAACGAACTCATCTCACCAATTCCAATATTCGTAATTCTTCCTTAATTAATTAAATGTTAAAGTTTGTTTCATTTTAAAATTCATACTTATTCCTTTTGTTTTTAATTAATTTAGTCTTTTGCACCCTTGGATATCACTCCATTAATAAATTATTGATTATAAAAGGGTTTATTTCGTTAATTTTATCGATACAAATGAATTATGTCTACAGTTTAGAAATCAAAAATAAGTTGTTATTCTCTATTTACAATTCACTATAGTAATAGTAATTTTATACAAAATGTTTAAATCTGATACCCAGGATTATTTTTAACTACATTCACTATGTTTTTGTTCTGGCAATCAAGTATGAATTCAGCCTGATATTTCTTCAAACATACTTATAGTTTGTAGTAACTATTAATTACTTTTTAGTTATAAATTGCTTTCTGTTAATATCAACAACTCTTCATATAACTCCAAAGATGATAATTTTAATTAATTTTTTTGAACCTTATTTTTGAATATTAAATCTATTTCCTGATATATTTTTTCCATCCGTAAATACTTTTCTATCTAGAAATTAACTTTTAACAATAACTCAGCAGTCCTGATCTACAACCGTCACAGTTGTTAAGTTACAAAGCTTAAATAGGAAAAAAACCATTAGAAAAGCGATCACAAAATTATCCTTTACTTGTATACTTACTTGAGATATAATGAATGTTTGGATAGTATATTACAACTATCATAATAGATATTTAAAACGCGATTTAAAAGAACTATTTACATATTCCATAATTAATATTGTTACGATCCTGAGGGCCGAGGGATGGATGAGTCAGCAGCCTTGGCGATTAATACGCGAGCGTTCCAGAGCTTCTCGAAGCGGCTGCAGAAATATGAGTCACAGCGGTCGAATGCTCGGGAAGCGCCCTTACAACCAGGTGTACTGAATGACTCACGCTCGCTTACGAGATCAACACCTGCGAATGCCGGAATGCATTCGCGAGGATTCTGGAATCTCCCCAGTGAAATATAAATGCGCGGCCTGCAGACCTGGAGTTCAGTTCTGAAATAATTCTGCGGCAGTTCGAACTCACGTCGAGGCTTGTTAGAAGCCCCATATAAATAAAAACGCGTGTACATATAACTAATAGAAATAAATATATAATCGTTAGTGTTGAAGAGTGATATAAATAAATAATAATAGTTGTTAGAAATAGTGCCGTAGTTGAAAAGTAATTTGTGTTCTGCTTGATAATTCTCGCATGTGCTTGTAAACAATAATCTTAATAATTCATTGTTGTAAATAAATATTTGAACCCATGTTTGTCGTATAATTTTAAATAGCCCGAACGTTAAGAACGTAACAATATTTTACAGTTTGGCGGTTTTTGTACGGTTACGGCCAAATTAAAACCATTTTCTATATCATTTTCATAAATTTTGGTAAATCAGGATTTTAAGTGACAGTACCTTGACAATTTGAATTCTTAATATATCATTTTTAATTTTTATGTTTCTTAGGTGATTTAATACCAATTCACAATACAGTAAAGTACTGCCCGGTTTTATTTGGCCGTAACTGTACATACTGAGGCCATGAACGTAAGTATCGGAATGCAAGGTTGTTTCTTTATTAGTAGCTTCAGCGTACTTATGCGAACGTTTTGTCCGTCCGTCCGTCTGTCTGGATCGCCTGTAACTTTCGAACGGCTACAGATATCGAAATTTTGAAAGGGGGCAAAGTTGTTGCTAAGGTCCCGAGCACCTTCATGCGCTATTTGGTTTTGGCGAAAGGTGGCGATTTTCCACTTTGCAAAATTTCCAAGCATTGTAGCACAGTGGCGGCTTGTCCACTTGGCGCCATCTACAGAAGTTCGGTGGTCACGTTTTGAACTACACATTCTGGGTGCACTATAATACTTAATGTTTTCGCAGTGCTGAAGCTACTCTTTAGACCTGTAGTTGAGCAGTTTATTTATTATCAGTAATGCGCGGAGAGTCCAGCGTGGCCGAGCGGTTAGGGCGTCAGGCTGCGGTGCCACGGTACAGGGTTCAATCCCCACATCTGGCAACTGCCGGGCGGCCCACCCGCTTTAAAAATTGGATATCAAACCCACAGTTGTGGAAGTAGGGAAAATAAGGCAGTCATCGAAGGCGTGATGTTAACCACATCATCCAGTACGCCGTTTACGGTGTGCCAGATGACTTGGTTTCGGAAAGAGATATTTCGGCGACCCTAACTCGCCTCGTATCAGGCCATGTTCCTACATGGAATGAAGTGCCCGAGCTTTAACGTAATGCGCAGAGTGTAAAATTTGATTCTGTATTTGACATATGCAGGGTGGTAAGTTAAAATGTGAAATTTAAAAAATCACGCTAAGTTTGAAGTTTATTTGTAGAAACCTAAATTTATGAGAAACATAATAAGGCGATTTTTAAATACTTTGAACGGTTGTAACAAAAAATTTGGTAATGACGAATGTGGAAAATAGGCGGTATCTATTTATTTAGGGTCTATGTACTCGTTAAGAAGTTGTACAACGTGATATTTGACGTAAATTTCTGGCAAGGTTACGTAGAACCTTGAATTTTCAAAATATTCTCGAGATGTGTGTACCGTTTCTAGATCAGTTTCGTCGTTTTGTTTTGTTCTTACAGGACGTTTAATGTGAATATCAAAATTACATAAACTTTTGAATGATTCTCTTTAGCATAGAATTTCCGCTTAGACCGCGTAGTATTTGTATATGAACACCCAGCATTTTCTGGCTTAATGTGCCTTGCACCTTGTGAAGTCCAGCAAAAACTCGCGCGATGGCCATGCTCTCTGGTGGCTCGTGTTCTTTGAGTATCTTGAGAACGAGGATACTTAGGCAGATTTGGCCGTTTTGCTGTTTGTGCATCCATATTCACTAACGTTTCGCAAGACCTTGCAGCTTGCATCATCAGAGTGAAAGTCGCACTAAGAACCGAAGGTCGGTGTGGAGCTATTTATAGTCCTCTGTGCCAGGCGCGCGGAGTGGCGCAACGCTGGTTGGTCATCCGAGTGCAACGTAATCCGTGGGGCGTGGCCGTATGACGCACAGTGGTTGTAATGCTTTAGATCGTGTATCACAGGGGTCCACGTTTTACTAAGTTTAAAGCCATCTTCCCTGTTGATATTATTTGGATGATTTTCTATTTCTATGGCTTCACGTATCACTCGCGGGAAGTAATGAGGTATTCTGGCAAGTACTCTGGCATGCTCAAATTCTAAAGTGTGCCCATTTGTAAATGTATGCTCAGCTACGGCTGATTTTGTGATGCGTTTGTGTTTGCAATCGCCTTTATGTTCTTGGAGTCTTAGATCAACGGAACGACCAGTCTGTCCAATGTAACTCGAGCCGCAAGAACAAGGAATGCGATATACGCCAGCGGTTTTTAAACTTGGAATCTTGTCTTTTACCGATCTGAAGCCGTTTCCCAAAGTTTCCTTGCTCGTGAACACAGTTTTGATGTTGCATCGTTGCAGGACACGTCCTATCTTATCAGTTGAGCCTTTAACGTAAGGTAGAAATGCTAAGCCTTCCAGAGGTGGAGATTCTTCTTTAGCCTTCTTTGTCATAGTCTTGTCTAGTGCTTTTCGTATGGCGGTATGATCTCTTAGTCAGTTTCGACGTAGTATCACTCTTCACGAAAGTGCCGGTTGATGAGGTGCTAGTAATGCTCAAAGATCTCTTGCCTACAGACCAAGTTGAACGTTAGTGAATATGGATGCACAAACAGCAAAACGGCCAAATCTGCCTAAGTATCCTCGTTCTCAAGATACTCAAAGAACACGAGCCACCAAAGAGCATGGCCATCGCGCGGGTTTTTGCTCGACTTCACAAGGTGCAAGGCACATTAAGCCAGAAAATGCTGGGTGTTCATATACAAATACTACGCGGTCTAAGCCGAAATTCTATGCTAAAGAGAATAATTCGAGTAACCGCGAAAGCCTCAAACAGTACACATTTTGAATGATTTTCATCTAATAATTCCAGTATTTCGGAAATAGTGCCATTATGTACAGATGGAAGTGGGTGGTTTTCATTTAGTGTCCCTTGAATTACTTGGTCAATATCTCGTAGATACGTAGATTATTATCAATAGAAGAGGTTGCTAAGGGGTTATAATCGAATTCTGACGAATTTACTGAAAATGAGAAACGATGTTAACGAAATCACTATTAAAATTCATTTGCATTAGATCTTCTAAGTCTGTCACTCGGTTACTCCATCGGAGTAATAGTAAAAATCAAATAATATTAAATCAATTTCCTGGTCCCAATGAAATTCAGAAAATGTTGGCACATTGCCCGATATCTAAATATTTCTGCTTCCAATAGCGGTTTTTATTACCATGATACTGTGATAAATTGTTTGAGGATACTATGGATGGCTTAATGATCGACCTAAAACGAATTATATCAAGCAATAATTTTAATTGTGGTTTTTAAATTGCTGCGTAAGGAAACGCTTTTATGCGAAGATATTTTTTCTGCTAGTTGTGTTTTTATGCCCAAAGGAAAATTGCATGAGTGTCTGATGCAATGTCACTTCCGATAACTAGACGGAAAATCAAAGATATTGCATATATTTTACTAAGCAAAGACGAGTGCGTGTCCATACATGCAGTTGATTTAAATACTAGTTGGCTATCCATTCTTAAAGATGTAACCAAGTAGTAGGCTGTTAGTGTCAACCTGTTTATTGGAGAGCTTAGTCGCATTGCGCTGGTTCTCCAATAAAATAAGCTAAGTTCTCCTTATTGATTTTTAATTTAATTGGTTAATGTTGGTAACGGTTGTCGTCCGAAACATTCATGTGTTAATCTTTTTCATTTTGTAGTGTGGCGAAACGCCCAAAAATGGCTTAGTTAAAATGTCTTTGAAAATTTCGGAAATTGGTTTGAGAGTTGTGATTCAAAAATTACAATTTATTAAATTGTATAGGAGATCATTTCGTCTTGATGTCGTTGACACGAGCTCCGGTTTAGGCAATTGGGTTGTATGAATTTGGTGTGATCTAAACGCATTACGAGATGGACAGAAAACTCGATTAGTGGGGTATCTTCTATGAGGTTGTTGTTTAGGTTGAATATATATAGTCTGCCTGAACCATATGGGCTTTACTGAAAAATTTTGGTTTCGCAAATTTTTAAGGACATTTAAAGTGCGGTTGAAATCCATTCGGTTGAGGCATCGTTTTGCATGTTCGCTGGATAAACGTTTCTATTACTGCCAAAATTCTTTTTGAACTTTTTACTTATCGCTTAAATTACCGTGAAGTTTTTAAAAATGTTCGTATTCATTTATGTTTGCCATGGCATTTTCTAAAGAAATTGGCTTTTTTAAATAATTGTTTTTTAAAATACCTGTGCAACCTACAACCTACTCTTTAGTAACTGGAGACGTCTACTAAAATTTAATAAATATTTACCTTTATGGGGCCTACTTCAGGTAAAAATCCTGCATTAAGCAGTTCAAATCCCTACGATCAGAAAAACACTGCACTAAAGCTTCTTTTAAACTCGACCGGGTATTCAATTCTACTCTGTTACTTTTTTCATTCGAAAATGTGTTGGTCAAGCTCTGGATCATTAAATTTACTGTAACTGACAATTAAACTTTCGCAACGAGTACTAAATTTATTTAAAATATTGCTGTCGCCATCAAAAGGTATAATATTATATATTTTAGATTTAAAAATATTCAAGTAATATGGGCCGGTTGATTTGATTGATTACTTGTCATATTAAAATCTGCATTATTCTCACTATTATAATAACCTGCCTTAGTTTCAACCAAGTCATAACTTGCGGAATTTTCTTGAAACGTACGGTTACTTAGCTGATGCAAAAGCTTGTCAATTTTAATCAAGTACTATTTTATCGTTAATTATAATTACTGTTTATTTATTAAATATACATGAACGTTTTATTAAAAAATATCCTTAAATGCCAAAGTCTCTACAATAGACTGCACACTACTCTGTCGTCCCAAAGTTCATAAACAGAGTCTGGGAAAGGCAAAAATAAATTTGGCACCTACTTGTTTTGTAAACTTTCTTGTTCCTTTTTCGATATTTTGCTGTCCTCGACGGAATGGTTCAGGATCTTCGCTGAAGGGGTTGAAACTCAAAAGTCGGGAAAAGTCTCTATTTTTCTGACATGATGCGAAAGAGGTTTTCTACAACCGCGCACTATCCTACTGACTGCGCCAGTTAAATGATTCAATTGGAAAAACAGCTTTATAAAAATAAACTTTATTTCATTACAAAAATATAAAGGAACGTGTTACGAGCTAGCAAAGATTTAATCTAAAGTTGTACATAATCCGCAATAGCGTAGTGATATAACAAGGCACTATGATGTGTGTTGCGACCCTAACCTTACGGGCACAACGAAATACCGGCGGAGAATCACGCAAGTCGTCGCGGTCGTGAATGATTGAACACAACGAATATAATTGTAATAACACTTTATTTACAATATATACACCAATGTAACACTAAGAACGATAAAAGCGGACTGTATAATTACAAATTTAAAATTTCCGGTACGGAATATAGAGATGTATATCTCTCGGTTTCTTAAACGTGACTCTGGTCGTGTCTGTCTCTTCGAGCCCAAGAAAACTCGGACACTCGTTAAACCACCCCTTTAGGGGTAGGGGGTAGGACATGCTTGACCATCGCAAGAGAGAGCTGCATTTCGCCGAAAGCTCTAACAATAAACTAATGACATTCGTCTTAAATTGCAGATGGTATTTACAAATGACATGCAAATCCAAGATTAGAATCTTAAGTATGATAGATTGCTGGACAGCGGGAGATGAGCAAGACTTAAATTAACCTGGCTGCAGCTCCTAATGCCACGAACAATTTTCTAGGATTATTCTCAAGTAAATATTAAATATGATGCTTCAACAATGTGCTTTATCAATTATCAGCGTGGGGTTTAAAATGAGCTATCGCCGCGAGCGGATTTACTGAACCGCAGCGACGGTCAAATTTAATGTATTAAATGTGGTGAGTTTTCAATTTAAAACAATGAAAGCATACCTAACATGATTTTATTGAGTTTTCAATTTAAAATAACGTTGACGTTTTGTAATCTCTTTTAGCATAAATATGTGTAGTAGTCGAAGAAATGATGTATACGACTCGTATCTAAAGCTTCTTTTTGCACTTGTGAGATTTAAACAATTCGCCTTCGGCTCATTTTTTAAACTTTCTTACGCGTGCAAAAAAGTGACACTTTAGCTACTCATTGTATAAATAACCATTTTATAGCCGCAAAATTATGTAGTAGTTACAAAGGATGAATAATTTACAAAATGTTTTTAAATTGTATTAGTACCATATCTGATACTGCAGTCTTAAGTCAACCAGGCATGGAATTTTGCAATTAGGTACATTTTATTTATGTGTTTTACGCTGTTTAAATGTTAACGGATTTTGGCCGTTTAGTTCAATTCCTCACCCAAAAACGTAATTTTCTGGACTTGACGCTTGTTACACTTGCACGGCAGTATAATCCTATGCTAGTACATCGTTTAAAACAAGCAAATTGAAATGAATAAAGAATTATGCACCAATGTCGTCTAACGAAGCTATTTGAAATTATATTTTGACCGTAGGTATTGTAATCTGTAATGTACTTACCGCAAATATAGTTTCAGCGTCTTGCAGAATACATATTAGCTTCACTACGACAACCTACATATCACATCTACATACACGCACCAATACACTCTTTGCTCGTGCACGCGTCGTACAAAATGCGAATGTTGCACGAAAGTTGCTGTTATTTGACTCGTCAGAGAAAATCATAAATAAGGTTTATATTGTTCCGGGAACACCCTATTCCGATTTGCTTAATATGTAACTTAATAATACCTTATCGTATTTTTTGCGTTCTGGAGATTTAGCACCCAATCGAGGTCAGTAATTTGGAAATTGAATTACCATAAAGTAATTCAAATACCGCGAGTAATTTCAATTACCACAGGTAATTCAAATACCTGTAAAGTTATTTAACTACTTTAGAGTAATTTCATTACATAAAAGTAATTAAGTAATTAAATGTAGTAATTAATTACCTTCAAAAAGTAATTGTCAAGTACGTTTTAACAAAAACGGCAATTCCCAATTACAATTACTGCATTTTGAAAAGTAATTCAATTCCAAGGCAAATCAGCTTGTTGACCGCTCACAGCATAAAAGTGATGGCACCTAACGAGCCGACTCGATACCCATACAGAGTGGACCATGATCCGGACGTACTCGATATTATTCTAAATAGAAAATTTAAAGAACTATTACACCAAGTGGTTCTTGCAGAACTCGAATCCGATCATTTGCCAGTGGTTATGACATTTAATAATACTACAGCGTTATGCATGTAAGATGACGAGCCCAGTGGCGTAACAAGACGGTTTGGCGCCGGTGTGCAAGAATAAATGATAGCCGCTGTAGACAAGAAGTTTCAGAAAAAAGAGGGGGGGGGGGGGTAATTTTTGGTCATGCAACACTTTAAATTTAAAAGAAAATTAATAAGCTCTTTTCTTAACATGAAAGGTTACTTACTGCAAAATAAAACACATTTAGATGTTTCAATCTTTTATTAAATATAACATAATAATAAAATAATAATAATAATAATCCCATTATTCCCTATTGGGACATAGGGTATCCGTATATTCTCTCCAGTTGTCATTTTCCTTTGCTCTTTGGCTCACTTGTACTATAGTCTTTCCTGTCTCTTGTTTTACAGTTCTCCTCCACGTTTTTCGCGGGCGTCCTCTGTTTCTGACACTCTAAAGTTTCCAATCAAAACTTTTCTGCAAATTTCAGTTTTATTTTTTCGCAACGTATGCCCTAACCATCCATATTTTCTTCTCCTAATTTCTATATTAATGTCCACCTGATTTGTTTGGTCCCAAAGATCTTTGTTCGAAATAATGACTGGCCACCTAACACCTATTTACAAACACCTGCAATTTCTGCTTTACCAGTTCTGTAACCGTCCACGATTACGATTCATAAAGTAGAACAGATTTTACCATTACATCAAACACTCGCAAAATATAACATGAAACATAAAAATACATAGGAAAATACAAAAACAAAAACCACGTAGAAGGAATTCAAATTTAAATAATTCACAAAAAAAAATACCGATGGGGCCACAATATTATATATAATAGCAATGAGATAACATGAACAAGAAAGTAACACATATTGCTTGAGTAAGAAAGAGATAAACATAGTAGCAAATATTCGAGTAGGCTTGACGCTCACTTTAATTATTATGACATTTGTCAACTAAACATGCCTACTAAAATAACTTTTTCGTATGGTCATCTCTTTCTTATTCAAGCATTCTATTTTGTAGTTCATGTTATCTTATTGCTGTCTTATTGCAATCGGGTTCTAGAATTATTTTTTTAAAATTTGTTGACGAATTTATTTTTTTAATTTTTTTAAGATTTCTCGCATATCAGAACATATAACTCCAAAATTTCACCCCCCTCCTACCACTCTCCAATATTTTTTAAAATGAAAAAGATCAAAAATTCAAATATCGAAAAAACGTTTTCTAAACCCGCCAATAGCAGGCAAACCAACGTTCGGGTAAGACAACGTCTGTCGGGTCCGCTACCCCTTAGGGGGTGAAATGGGGCAAATAAGCCTAAAAATCGATATGGGTGTCGTTATTGCGGTTTTTTGTGACGTTGATTGCGAAAATGGCATGTATTTTTAAGTCCAAGACGATGGACATGACATAAAATTAAAACTCTATAGTGGTGAAACGGGGTTTCAGAGACAAATTATTTTTGGGGGGCCGGTTGCCGGGCCAGCTAGTAGATATATAAATATGTAGGTAGGTATAGCACTTTAATTAAACTCTCCTTTGCGACACTTTGCTAAAGCTAACATATCTATCAGTGAATTAAAACCAAGAGTACTGGCTCTTACTTTCTCGATACTCAGTAATGCAAAACTCTTTAGGCGTATTTGGCTCATCTTACTTAGCAAAAAGTTTTTAATAATTTTTAATGTAGAAAAAGATCTCTCAGTGGAGGCTGTAGTGACGGGATGTAAAAAGTAGGATATAAGCTGTATACAAATATGTAAAGCTAGCCAATGATGTGTGATTACTGATTAGACAGACATTTTTCTCCCACTTCCTTCACTGATAAGCAAGATTTAATACTAGTTGTGTACGAAGATCGAAATTGTACAATTTGCTTTAGTAAGCCGTCATCGAGATCAGTTTCATACGTAGTTTGAAGTAATTTGGCACTCTCTATGACCTCTGTATCTGAGGCAATCGTCAGAAATTTGTGGTTTAAAACTTTGAATTTATAGTATGTTACTATGCACTATGCAATCTAAGAATCACAAACACACACTAGAGCTGGAACTTCTAATCTACTCAAAAGGAGAAAAGACTGCGCACTCAAAAGAACCCAGTGGCGCTCACGTATCATAGTCTGTTGTCGCTTTGAACCTCTATTCTAGGAAAACTTTTATTTTCACAAAAAACTCCGCTATCGCGGCGCCTATATACATTCGGCGCGGAGGTTCTTTGCACCCCCTGCACATATGATAGTTACGCCACTGGACGAGCCTGACCAGGTAAAAATGCAACTCAAAATACGATTTATAAAGTTAACTGGATTCCTATTGCATTAGCACCTCAAATTTGACATAGACTTACAGTGCCACCAATGACATGTAAACAGTCTATGTAAAATTCGAGATGCTAATGCAATATAGTGATGGGAAGTTTCGATACTTATGCGGACTCGTTCATTCCAATCCCATTCCGCAAGTGGATCGAGTCCATCGGATTCGATCCTCGGATCGACATCGAAATTGAATATGCATTTCAGACACTCGGGGTCCTCGGTCATTCCGGACCCGGAACGAACAACGCGCGTATCTTTGTTTTTGTGAGTGGTCACGCAGTCGGTTATTCAGTATGTTTATGTGTCTCAAACATCAATTGGGCACATACAAAGCCGCCAAAAGCCATAAATCACTGATAACTGATACAAAAAGCATGCAACTTCGGCTGTATCATGTGTCGCCTGTCGACGTCGAGCCTCTAAAACGAACACCATCATCATTTGCTGTTCGCCATCAACACATTGTATTGTATTCTGTATTGAAATGGATTGAATAACGGAATGCCAAAGGAATGGATGTCCGCGAGAATTGACGCCTCGCGACCTTTTCGTTCCTCGGAACGAATCCGGACCGAAACTTGGACTCGATCCAAATCGATCCTGCCCCCCCGGATTCGATCCTTTGTATCGAATCCGACCGGATCGACACATCTCTAATGCAATAGGGATCCAGTTAGCTTTATAAATCGTATTGTGGGTTGTATTTTTACCTGCTCAGGCTCGTCATCTTTCGTGAATAACCCTGTATAAAAATAGTCCCAAGTCTTCCAAGATTAATTAACCGATCAATACATTGGGAAATATTCCAAGAGCGACTATGTCACTTAATAACTTGTCCAACTGCAATTAACACAAAATCAGAAATCAACTCTTATCAATAGTATTAAAGAAGCTATCGATCAAGTCACAATCGTCACCCATCAGAAAAAACGTCCCAATTATTCACAACCACCAATGTACATCTTAAATTTAATCACAGATAAAAGTAGAATTAGAAGGCAACAAAAGACCAGAGCGTCAAAACCCAACTTAATGACATGATGAGATGAGTCAAGAGAGCATTGGATAAACACATAGTAATAGAGACATATCAGTCTTACTTAAGTAATCTATCTCCCAATGAATCGAATCTATGGTTTGCCACCAATGGAATTCTTAGATAACCAACAGTGATTCCTCCAATTCGTCTGAACAACCAAACGTTTACCGAAGATTCTGATAGTCAGAAGTGTTTTCAGGTCATCTGGAACACACATTCACTACAACAGTTTATGCAACATGTAAACATTTCCATTCAAAACAACGATTTTGAAACTCGAAAGGTCTTGAAACCAACTTCACCATATGAAATTAAACAATTTATTAATAACCTTAATTTAAAGCAAACTCCTCGTTGATACATGATACCAAACAGTGCAATTAAGCATATGCCAGATAAAGCATTAATTAGCTCTACTAGTGACAACGTTTAAGGCTTGTATGCGACTGGGTCATTTCATATAAAGTTTAGGATTCGGGTTTTAGTTTAAATTAAATTTTATTGTGAACTGTACTCTTCGAGTTGTGTCGCTCCTGTATTCCAACATATGGTCCAGTTTCCTAGAAACCTTAAAGTTTTAGCGCCCTTTCGTCCAACCTCCCAAACAAGATCAATCATTTCTTTTCCTAAAATTAATTAGTCTCCACCCGAAGAGTGACCAGCTATTGCTTTTTGTCGCCGGCTAATTCCATTTGTGCACATATTGCGTTTTCGTCATGAACCACGCGTATACAGTGTGTCCAAGATAAGGAGGGCCAGTATGGGGATCTCGGTAATGGTAAGAGATACAAATTTGGTTAAATGGGAAGAAAGTTGCGCAATTAAAGGACTAAAAAAATGACGTCTAGAAATCCTTGATACGATTTTTCGTTTTTGAATTATCTCAAAAAAACCGAATTTTTGGATTTTCTTTTTTATTTTTGTCTGGCGTTAATAGTAAAGTTAGAGCGAAACTGATTAAAGTTCTTTATAGCAACTTTTAGTGGACTTAATGATTACGTTATCAATTTTTTTATCCGACGTTTCGTCTTCGAGAAACCATCATCAACTTCATTTTTTTAAATACGGTCCTGGTTTTTTGATGCCAAATTTGCAAAGCCCTTGTTACTCTGAATTCAACAATGTGCCACATATTATGGTTTAATTACGTTTCGAGCTTTTTTCTGATCATCATCAGAAAATTTTTTAGATACGGACCTGCATTTCTCATAATTTTGTAAAAATAAGTTCATACAGTAAGTTAGGCCTTTTTACATGCCGTTAAAATATTAAAATGCACATCATAATGTCATAATTCTGATACATTAATTTAATAAGCAACCAATAACTATTAACAATAAACAACAAATAAATGAACAAAAGATAGGCAGAAAGAATGAGAAAACGAGCATCGAAACAATGTAATAGGTATTTAACGTTTTGAAATAGAAGAAGAACTTAGAAGACTGGTTCTTGAAGCCTTTCAAAGTATAACGCCAGTATTGCTGAATAATGTTTTAGATTCTACAGTTAAATGTTATTTATGCATAGAGAATGATGGCAACCTTTTTGAATACCTTCTGTAAATTTAATACCTATTAAATGGTTTCGGTGTTCGTTTTGTTATTCTTTCTGTCTATCTTTTGTTCATTTATTTGTTGTTTATTGTTAATAGTTATTGGTTGCTTATTAAATTAATGTATCAGAATTATGACATTATGATGTGCATTTTAATATTTTAACGGCATGTAAAAAGGTCTAACTTACTGTATGAACTTATTTTTACAAAATTATGAGAAATGCAGGTCCGTATCTAAAAAAAATTCTGATGATGATCAGAAAAAAGCTCGAAACGTAATTAAACCATAATATGTGGCACATTGTTGAATTCAGAGTAACAAGGGCTTTGCAAATTTGGCATCAAAAAACCAGGACCGTATTTAAAAAAATGAAGTTGATGATGGTTTCTCGAAGACGAAACGTCGGATAAAAAAATTGATAACGTAATCATTAAGTCCACTAAAAGTTGCTATAAAGAACTTTAATCAGTTTCGCTCTAACTTTAATATTAACGCCAGAAAAAAATAAAAAAGAAAATCCAAAAATTCGGTTTTTTTGAGATAATTCAAAAACGAAAAATCGTATCAAGGATTTCTAGACGTCATTTTGTTAGTCCTTTAATTGCGCAACTTTCTTCCCATTTAACCAAATTTGTATCTCTTACCATTACCGAGATCCCCATACTGGCCCTCCTTATCTTGGACACACTGTATATTGTATTGGGTATTCGAATGCCCCCCCCCCCCCCCCCATTCAGCGTTACGAAACGACTAGTCTCTGAAACCTATACGTACATGTATCATGTACCTAGGAAGGATTTAAGGTAAATGACGCAATTTTGTTTGTTTATAGTCCACTTTTCGTTTATTTGTATCTCCGCTTTGTAATTAATCGTTCATTTACTGGTCCTTTGAGCCGGCTTATTAGTCAAAATTATTGTTTCGTAACCCAAAATTATATTCGTAATTGAATTACCCACCAAGATACATTTGTATATCGTAGAAGTTTCGTTTAGTCACAGCATCATTGTGACCCTCGGTTGCAACTTCATTTATAGAAACAACTACTTGCTGCGTTGACTGACATTTGTTACCCCCGTGTCACTTTCGTTAGTGCCCGGTAGCATATACGTAATCTGCAGACGCATAAGGTATAACCCATCACATCGTTTTTTCCGAAGTCGTACGGCCAATCAAAACACAAGTAAACTGCAGACGTGTAGAATTATAATGCGTCTGCACTTTACGCAAGCACCGTGACCACTATTATTTCTTATTTATTGTATCTTGAGTTGCTAAATACAGACTATTATTATTAGTATTGAGTTTTTTCTTGATATGTTCGGTTTATTCCAATTAAACGAAAGATATTTGTTCAGATGTAATTAGATTCTATTATTTAATTTTGATATAAGAATTTTCTCACATTACTGCACGTTTGTAATAAGACTGCTTTCGGCCAAATTTCGAGCTACCAGCTATCACTATGCAAAAAAATAATGTGTACAACACGTATGAAAACAACTTTTTTTACTAATTTGCTTGAGAAACTCTGATTTCGCTTTCGTTAATAAAGCTGCAAATTCGTGAAAAAAGTATGACTTTCATATAATTAGTTGTACAATATACTATTGTACAACTGTCATTAAAAATCAGCAAGATCATTTTTACGGACTAAATCTAAGTAACTTTTATTCATTTGATTATAATATAGAAAGCCGTGGTAGACATTTGTCAAAATAATCATGTTAGTTTTGACATTTGAGGAGTATACAGAAAGCATTGCTAGATTTTTTCAAAATACCGACCTGTCGAACAACTGAAAGTTATTGATTTTCCTTAGTGATCTGACAAATATTGATTTACTAAGTATTTTTAACTTGCTAAAAGTGTTTATTTTTAAAGTGTTCTCTCATAATATTTAATTTTGACATATATACAGTCGCGGCCAAAAAAACCGGGATAGTTTTTTTTACCTAATTTTCAAAATGCGAAAAGAAGTGCTGACACTGATAATTCTAATTAATAAATGTTTTCAAACGTCATTGCTTAAATCTGAATAATGACTTTTGATGACATTTATTAATTAGAATTGTCAGAGTCAGCACTTCTTTTCGCATTTTGAAAATTAGGTCAAAAACACTGTCCCGGTTTTTATGGTCGCGACTGTAAGTGTAGTTACCTGGAATAAAAATGTCATTTTTATTGACAGTTGCACAAAAAGTATTTTTTTTACGGAAGTGATAGTTTTGCGAGGGTAAAAATGACTTTATGTTAGACTGAGCTATAAAATAGTGCTTTATTAGATAGTATAGCGTTTATAAAGTAGCTCTTTATTTCACACTACAGATGAAAGTGCGCGTTGCTATGGAAATGAATAAATAACCAATTGTTTGCTCGCAAGAATGGTGGCAGTTTTGTACAACCACATTAAGTAAGCCAAAAACGGGGAGATCCTAAATTCATTTGTAGTTTTTGCAATACATAATGTAAACTTAATTTTTTTTATATTCCTAGAAAAATAACATTTACTTCTTGCGATAAAATTTTTCGTTCGTAAAATTACCATGACGCTGCTTGTGGACAAATCTTCATCCCCCGAAAAAAAACTATACTTTTATCTTTTAACAAAAATATACTTTTACTTATATTAATGTTTTAATGTGGTTATTATAACAACGAAAACAGTGCTAATGGAGTCTATCAAAGCACTGTCATATGAAAAACATTGAAACGGTCTACTTTGTAGAACTGACAGATTGTCATACATATGAAATGCCAAAATTAAAAGTTTTTGATTATTTTTGTTGAAAGTATATAAAATTAGTGTATTATCCTCGTTTAATAAAATTCATTGCAGCTCTAGTTCCATTGGAGCACTCCTCGTTGCGCACGTCATGCCCTAAACCCACTCGTGCTACATTAGGCCCTCTTATTAAACTAGTATAATAATTAAATGTACTTCTATGACAGTTCAGAAAGTACTCACTTTCTGCACTCTCATGTAAGAATTATAGTTACTGGCTAAAACTGACAACTTTTTAACAAATGTCAAATTAAAAGGTTGAATTTGTTATAGAATGCGAAACCGTCGCAGGAAAAATAGTATGCAACACACGTGTGGGATGGCCATCGGAAAATGTATGTGAATACATAACATGTAGTCATTCAAAAACAACTACAGTTCCCATTGAAATCACTTGCAAAATTTGTATGTGCCGCTTTATTTCTTATTCTTTTCAAACGAGCCTAAGCTGTCGATATTTACAAATGAAAATTTTGTCGAGAACAATAAAGACAAATAAAAAGTACATGCTTATGGCAGGCGATTTAACGAGGCGAAGCCGAGTTGGACTACATAATAGATGCCGTAATCACACTTTTACTTCCTTTTATAATAAAGGAAGTATTGGATTCACCCCAAAAATTCGAAATTGAGTTTTCAACAGATCTTCACGTTTTAGAGTGCCCTGATCCCAAAAAACATATTTTTTTCATTGGTCTGTCTGTGTGTCTGTGAACAGAATATCTCAAAAACGGAAAGAGGTACCTATGGCGTTGAAACTTCATATATAAGTTTTGTGTACTATGTAGATGCGACATCAAGCTTTTGAAGAAAATCGCATAACCGGAAGTAGGTGTTTACTCTTGTGATTTTTCAGTTTTTTTCGATTTTTTCAAAAACAGCTCTAACGATTTTTTTTAAACATTACATTTTTATTACATTTTTAATGTGTATTGATGTGAGATAGGTGAATTTCCAGATGAGTACCTCTAAAATGGGGTTCTTTTGTTTTTTTTTTCTATTTTTTTTATTAACTTCTATTCTAAATAGAACACCCGGTATATTATTACATTTTTGAATTCAGCTTACAATTCTAGAGAAAATTTGTCTTTTGAACTAACACTCTATTTTGTACCGATTTTGTAAAATTTGTAATTCTTGATAATTTTTGACAAATGCTTAAAAATTTAAAATCAAATTTTTGGCTAATTATAAGATCACTGTAAAAGGAAGTTGTGTGCGTGTATCACGCCAGATTTTTTTACTTGTTATATACAATAATCTTTCTACGGCACAACAGAAGTATAAAAATTTAGTTCGTTAAAACTTTTTCTGTCACAGTGTATTAGACATTCTAAGTTATGTTGACATACAAATTATTTACGATAAACCCTGCGATCTATGATTTTAATGCGCGTTACCTTGGAATAACTTTTAACACTGATGTTTAAAATAATTCACTTAGGACACTGGTTCGATAAATAGTAATTTTTGTATGTACAACGCAATAGTATACTGTACAACTAGTTAGTCATACTGTTTTTCACGAATTTGCAAATGAGTAAAAAAAGTTGTTTTCATATGTGCTGCTCACGTTATTTTTTGCATAGTGATCCCTTGTAACTGGAAATTTGGTCGAAAAGGACTTTAAAAGTTATAACTACCAAATTGACAATTCACAATTTCAATAAAATAGTTAAAACAATTTTACTTTCTTTACGTTTTTTGTTTAAAAAAGTTATAACGATTTTTCGTTAAAACAAGACGAATTGCAAATAAAATGTTTGCAAAAATGAATTAATATTAAGCAAAATTGAAATAAAAATGATAGAACTGTGAACATGAATTTATTTGATAGATTATGAATAATAATTATAAAATTTATGTCATTTTAACATTGGAACTCTTAATGTACTTACATATAGTAATTAATTAACTTTAGTATAATAGAGGGTTAAAACTAACTGTTTAAGTTAAAATAATAAATTGGTAAATATCCTGATCCATTTTATTCACTAAATTAATTCAAACGCCGCTGGACGCGTTTTAGAACGTAAAATTAGTTTGCGTCCTGTTGTGTGTGTTGTGTGTACGAAAATGAATCACTTCACCCATTGAAAATAAAATGTAAAGGTCATCTTTTTACTTCCTTTTACAATAATTCGAAATTGTGTTTTCAATAAAACAAAATTGCAATTAAAACGACAACCGCGAGAAATGCGCACGCAGAAAACCAAGATGGCCGACACCCCGAGAAGTTTAAATTAAAAAAATTGAACTTAGAAAAAAAATTTGAAAAATTGAAATTAAAAGGCAGTCGAGAGAAGTGCGCACGCAGAAAACAAATATGGCCGACACCCCGGGAAGTTTAAATTCAAAAATTGGAATTTAGAAAAAAAATCTGAAAAATTTCAAATTCAAAATAAAATGGCCGCCGCGTAATTCCGGAAGCAAATTAAAAATGTTTGATCTAATTAATTTTCACATGTGCTACTGATTAAATTACGCATTAGCTTCCGATTAAAATTACGCGTCGGACTTCGGCGGCCATCTTGGATTTCTGGCGCGAATATTTGAAATTTCAATTTTTTCAGATTTTTTTCTAAGTCCCAGTTTTTGAATTTAAACTTCGCGGTGTGTCATCCATCTTTGTTTTCTGCGCGCGCACTTCTCACAGGTGTCGTTTTTAATTTTGAATTTTCGCGGAAATATTTGAATTTCAAACTGGTAGATCTTTCGTCTCCCTCATCGAAGCTACTCTCTCTCTCTCTCATGCACGGAGGCCATTTTAATTTGGAGCGAATATTTGAATTTTAAAATTTTTTCAGATTTTTCTAAGTCCCTGTTTTGAATTTAATTTCTCGGGTGTCGTCCATCTTGGTTTTCTCACATTTATTTTAATTTAAAAAAAGCTTCCTGCGATGTCCCATGGCTGGAGTCAAACCAGCGATCACAGCATTACGAGTACGAAGCCTTAACCAACTGGGCTATCGAAGCGATCGAGGTTAAAGGAGTTAAACATAGTCACTTACGTGTCACGAGCCCAGCTTTAAACAAACTATTTTTCAAAAAAGGTTATTTATGAAATTGGAAATGCATTGCCTGTGTTGTTAAATGACTTGTAGTAATTTTAAAAAACTGATTTTACGGTTGGATGTGTCATAATTAATAATTTTATAATTTGTGCCTGCTATATGGCTAGATTAACGAGATCCTCATTGTCCCTACCTACTATTGGAAATTTCCGTCTAAGTTCCCTTTTTAAAACAGGTCGGTGCCTGTGTTTTGTTTGGTTTTAAAGGTTTGAATATTGTACCACTTAGCTGTTCTGACATTACACTTCCATATTCATATTATAAATAAATTTTAAATGTTATTTTCGATTGAGTTTTAGCCGCTTATAAATTACCACAGCTAGTTTAAAATTAAATGGGCGATCGGTCACAATTATATATATCAGCAATAACATGAACAAGAAGATATACGTATTGCTTGAGTAAGAAAGAGATAAACATATAATCCGTTCACGACCTTTTTGGGACAGAGTTGGCTATTATTTTTTCTTTTCATGTTGGACTAACTGATTCGGTGATGTAGCGGATGCAACTTTTTTTCTGTCAGTGTCTGTTCGACATTTTCTTGCCACCACATTGCCAAACTTATTATTTTAATATTCGTAAGAAAATAAATGCTTTATCAAGTGTGTAAAAGTAATTTTAATTTCCGTCAAAGGAAAAATCAAAATGCCCAATATAATTTTGTTACAACAAAAAATTTCCATTAAACGATGCTAGTTGCAGTTTAAAAAGGACAGACCAGATCTAAAAGAACACGAGTTGATGTCGAGACTAGAGAGAGATCCGGCAACAATGTACCTATTCAGAAAATATACCCTTAAACTGAAAACAACCTAACCTAACAGAAAAAGTGTCAGTTTGCATTAGGGAGTTTAGTTGCCGCAGAGGTACTGCCAACAAAATTACTAGATGGTCATAGCCTCACCTGACCCTAAAAGATCGTGAACGGCTTATATTAGCAAGTATTGGAGAAGGCTTGACTAATTTTAATTATGACATTTGTCAACTAAACATAAAATAAATTTGAATAAAAGCACGCAAAATTACGAAAATACGTAGAAAATTTATAAAAATCGGCATCTTGTCACATTAAATTCTGCAAAAACGACAAAAAACAATATTTTTATACAACTTTCATTGAAAAAATAGTAAAATTTTACGAAAATACGTCTGTGTTGACGACGAATGAAAATAAATTTGAATAAAAATACGCAAAAATTACGAAAAGACGTATGTGTTGATCCCCGAAGTAACAAAAATTTGAATAAAAACGCACAATTTCGTTGAAAATCTTTACAAAGCGACTTTATAGTACCGAAAAATTGATGTAAAAAAGTTTTAAGAGTTATTTCTAAGCATAATTTTGCAAACGTTTAACAAATAAACCGTAATTTTTTAAAGTACATCACACAATTATGAAATCGTAGTTCAATTTATATGAATTTCGATACTTTGTATGTGAAAAATAGCTTCAATTACTAATATTTGAATAAAAACATGCAATTTCCAAAGCATTTCGTTTAAAATTTTAGAAAATCGACAGCATCTCGCATGAAAATTTAAAAAATCGGCATCTTGTCACATTAAATTCTGCAAAAACGACAAAAAACAATATTTTTATACAACTTTCATTGAAAAATAGTAAAATTTTACGAAAATACGTTTGTGTTGACGACAAATGAAAATAAATTTGAATAGAAACACGCAAAAATTACGAAAAGACGTGTGTTGACCCCCAAAGTAACAAAAATTTGAATAAAATCACGCAATCATACAGCATCTCACATAAATTTTCACAAAAATCGACATCATGTCACATAAATTATACAAAAACTGTCATCATATCACTTGAAATTATACAAAAAACGACATTTTCATTCAACACACGATGAAAATTGAACAAAAATCACGCAATCACACATCATATCACATAAATTTACACAAAAATCGACATCATGTCACATAAATTATACAAAAACTGACATCATATCACTTGAAATTATACAAAAAACGATATTTTATTCAACACACGATGAAAATTGAACAAAAATCACGCAATTACAAGCCATCCCACATAAATTTTCACAAAAATCGACATCATGTTACATAAACTATGCATAATTTTGCAAATGTTTTACACTTTTTATAAAATGCATCGCTCAAAATTAAAAGAAATAGCAATTTCGTTGAAAAATTTGCAAATGTTTTACACTTTTTTATAAAATGTATCGCACAAAATTAAAAGAAATCACAATTTTCTAAATTATATCACGCCATTATGAAATCGTAGATTGATTTTTTGAAATTTTACACTTTGTAACTGTAAAATAACTTCAAATACTAATATTTTAGCTTTAGATTTTGTAATTATTGCAGATTCGTGAAAAACAAAAGCAGAGTAGAAATAAAAAACACAAACACTTTTGTAATAAACAAATATATTGTTCTTATTTCGTATAATACTTAATAATATAAATATAAATGTACAGCAGAATGTCTTATTTTCTAAAAATTCGCTAGCAATTTACAAAACTGTAGTTTGAGGTGCACGACATTTCAAATTAAAAAGGCTGTAAGTAATCAAATCAAAATTTCATTGTGTAATTTTAAAGTTTAAGATGCACCCAATCTAGAATTCCCTTCGTTTTTGGTGTTGATGACATCTGCCTTAGAGGCGTTTTTCTAACGGCCCTTTTTTGGAGGCGTTTCCTTATCGGCGTTCTTCTGACTGAACCTTTTTGATGTGGACTTGGATGAGTAGCTGGTGTTTTTAATTTATATTCTAAATCGGACTCGCAGTTATCAGTTTCCATTTCGGTTTTTCCTGTAGTACCAGTCGGGGTTGGCTTCTTTTGCTGTTTAGGTTTAGCTAGCAGCACATTAGCAACGTTAAGGTCTTTGATGTAATCAGTAAACTGTAGGCGTCCGGGTGGATTAATAGTTTTTCGAGGCCGCAGAGTGTCGTGAATTAAATCGACTATGTTAGACGCCGGTAAAATTTCACCCTTTATAGTAACGGTACCCTTGTGATCCCAGCTCACATCGCTTGAGGTACTCAAAATGCGTAGGAAAACTTCAGCTTTTTTCTTAAAAGTTTTGGGAAGTGTAGATAAAATAACGGCATTTGATAGGCTGTCACTGGTTGTTTCAATAGGTATTTTGATTGGCTGCCGCGCCTGGTTTGTGAAATGAAGGAATCGTTGTAAAACCTGATTGTACTGGATCCATTTATCGTGATCAGTTAATTTGGACTTTAAAACTTTTTGCATTTCGTCATCAAGCTGTGATAATATAATTTTCTCCGCATCATCGCCAGACTTAAGACGTTGGACAAATTCCCGCGATACAATCAACATCTTCCGCTCTTTGTCCATTTTAGTCGAAAAGGAGCTCAGTCGTTTGTTCTGGTAGAGCCGTCGTGAATAAACTAGCTTAAAATCAAGACTTTCATAATAAATATATAAAAAATATGCCAGGTACGGGAATCGAACCCGTATTCTCTCGAGATCAGAACTTGAATCTGACGCCTTAACCATTCGGCCAACCTGCCTCCCTATATAAACGAGCACTCTCTGCATAATTAAGAGAACATATAGTTTAAAAAGCCTTCTATTTGCAATTTCATACAATATTTCATATAAATTAAGCCATGTACAAATTTCTAAATCGGTTTTGATATATATTTTCTCGAAAGACTTGACCCTCAGCTGCCGTTTTATTATTTGTCGTGATGCGTCATCGCTGAATTTACAAGTGCCATCCTGTCTGCGATGTGACGCACGCAGTGTTTCCATACCTTTTTATTTTAAAATTCTATAAAATCAGAGGTCCAAACTGCTGCCGCACTAACACGTTTTAAACCATTGTACTCTGTTACCTGATGCAATTGATGTAGTTTTTAACTAACATATATTGGCACGTAATTCCTTGCAAGCTGTAATAATCGAAAAAACGGTAGTTACCTACTACTTAAATAGTAATGATTGAACTACGTAGGCCTGGCAATACAAAACCAGCAGTTAAACCTATTCCGCAGAAAAATATAAAATGTGTGGTGGGGCAAAAGAACGCACCTCTTACCATGCCTCAGTAGGTGATCTGAAGTTTACTATTTTATATTTTACAGGAACTATAAACGTAAAACTGAGCGTACTCCCATTACACCACAGCTCTTTGAAAGAGCCAAAGAGATGTTGCAAGACTGCTTGTCTTAACGTCGAGTTGCCAGCGAACTAGGATTTTCCGAAGGTGCACTAAGGAAACGTGTAAAGTTAGGCTGTGGGGTTAATAAGCTAGGTCGATTTAAGGCCATCTTCATTGGAAATCAAGACCTATAATTAGCCGGGCATAGAAAACTTTGGCGTATCAATATGTCGAAGCTAATAGTATTGCTCATCCTTTAACGACGGAAAAAAGTGGCTGGGAAGGATTGGGTCTACAGTTTCCTGAGAAGATATATGCTTTCATTACGTACACCTTCAAAAACCAGTGTAGCAAGAGCAATGCGCTTCAATAAACCACAGGTGGACTCAGATTTCAACAGTCTTAAGGACGTCATGGATAAATACCAGTTTTCGAGTTCTAGAGTATTTAACATGGGTGAAAGTGGTTTCTCTACTGTGCCCAATACGACGCCAAAAGTTGTATGTATTAGATGACAAAAACTAGTTGGAATAATTGCTTCAGCAGAAAGAGGCCAAACTATAACAGTAGTTTGTTGCATGTCTGCGGCAGGAAGCTACGTACCACCAGCTGTTATTTTTCCCAGAAAAAGACGAAAGAGGGAACTCATCGATGGAGTGCCCCCACGCTCCATTCTTTTGGTGTCAATTTCGGGGTATATTAACACTGATTTGTTTATAGAGTGGCTGAAACACCTCCAAAGTCACGTGAAGTCCTGAGCAAGTGAACCGACATTATTAATCTTGGATAATCATTCATAACATACGTTTTTGCAGGTAGTATTGTTTGCTTGAGATCATAACATTCATATATTGTGTTTGAACGCTGAAGATAGCCCAGGCACTCCTGAATCTTCTACATCAAGTGAAGTCGTGCCAGAATACACCCACTCAGATTTTTCCAATTCCAAAAAAAATAGATGTCGCTCCAAAAAAAAATTGCAGAAAAAAATCTGTAATTTTGCCCAGTACTCCGGTTAAATATCAACTAGAAGAAGCTATAAAGATTAAAGAAAAGGTTGCAGATAAGGACAAAAAAATGTGTTTGGTGCCAAACAGAAGTCGGATAAAGGAAAGTATTTCCAGCAATGTGAAGGGTTAAGGAAACCAACTGAAGAAAACATCGTTTGAAAAGAAAATTGAAGTTGCACAAATTCTAAAAAGGTCAGAGGAAAATATAACGTATTCAGGCTGTGAGGAGACATTTTTCAAAAGCCCTAGTGACGACTGGGCAATGCAACCTATGTGAGAATTGGTGGCACAAAGACTGTTCTCCTTAGAAGGAGCGGGGGCATTTAAATATGTCTACTGTGTATACCTTATGTAACTTTTGTGTATTATCTGTATCTACCCATTTTTTTAATAAATATTTTAAAATAAAACCAATTTACGACTCAGTTTATACGCGTTTATTCAAATTTATTTTCATTGGTCGTCAACACAGACGTATTTTCGTAAAATTTTACTATTTTTTCAATGGAAGTTGTATAAAAATATTGTTTTTTGTCGTTTTTGCAGAATTTAATGTGACAAGATGCCGATTTTTCTAAATTTTCTACGTATTTTCGTAATTTTGCGTGCTTTTATTCAAATTTATTTTATGTTTAGTTGACAAATGTCATAATTAAAATTAGTCAAGCCTTCTCCAATACTTGCTAATATAAGCCGTTCACGATCTTTTTGGGTCAGGTGAGGCTATGACCATCTAGTAATTTTGTTGGCAGTACCTCTGCGGCAACTAAACTCCCTAATGCAAACTGACACTTTTTCTGTTAGGTTAGGTTGTTTTTAGTTTAAGGTTATATTTTCTGAATAGGTACATTGTTGCCGGATCTCTCTCTAGTCTCGACATCAACTCGTGTTCTTTTAGATCTGGTCTGTCCTTTTTAAACTGCAACTAGCATCGTTTAATGGAAATTTTTTGTTGTAACAAAATTATATTGGGCATTTTGATTTTTCCTTTGACGGAAATTAATATTACTTTTACACACTTGATAAAGCATTTATTTTCTTACGAATATTAAAATAATAAGTTTGGCAATGTGGTGGCAAGAAAATGTCGAACAGACACTGACAGAAAAAAAGTTGCATCCGCTACATCACCGAATCAGTTAGTCCAACATGAAAAGAAAAAATAATAGCCAACTCTGTCCCAAAAAGGTCGTGAACGGATTATATGTTTATCTCTTTCTTACTCAAGCAATACGTATATCTTCTTGTTCATGTTATTGCTGATATATATAATTGTGACCGATCGCCCATTTAATTTTAAACCAGCTGTTGTAATTTATAAGCGGCTAAAACTCAGTCGAAAATAACATTTAAAATTTATTTATAATATGAATATGGAAGTGTAATGTCAGAACAGCTAAGTGGTACAATATTCAAACCTTTAAAACCAAACAAAACACAGGCACCGACCTGTTTTAAAAAGGGAACTTAGACGAAAATTTCCAATAGTAGGTAGGGACAATGAGGATCTCGTTAATCCAGCCATATAGCAGGCACAAATTATAAAATTATTAATTATGACACATCCAACCGTAAAATCAGTTTTAGAAAATTACTACAAGTCATTTAACAACACAGGCAATGCATTTCCAATTTCATAAATAACCTTTTTTGAAAAATAGTTTGTTTAAAGCTGGGCTCGTGACACGTAAGTGACTATGTTTAATTCCTTTAACCTCGATCGCTTCGATAGCCCAGTTGGTTAAGGCTTCGTACTCGTAATGCTGTGATCGCTGGTTCGACTCCAGCCATGGGACATCGCAGGAAGCTTTTTCTAAATTAAAATAAATGTGAGAAAACCAAGATGGACGACACCCGAGAAATTAAATTCAAAACAGGGACTTAGAAAAAAATCTGAAAAAATTTAAATTTCAAATATTCGCGCCAGAAATCCAAGATGGCCGCCGAAGTCCGACGCGTAATTTTAATCGGAAGCTAATGCGTAATTTAATCAGTAGCACATGTGAAAATTAATTAGATCAAACCGCGAAATTAATTAGATCAAACAGCGAAATTAATTAGATCAAACCGCGAAATTAATTAGATCAAACCGCGAAATTAAAACCGCGAAATCCGCGAATAAATCCGCGAATTAAACCGCGAATCCGCGAATCAATTAAAAGTGGTGGGGGAAAGCTGCCCTTGTTCTACTAGCGGATATCATATCTTCTATCGTGCATGTTGCACTACAATTTGATCATTGAATAAACCCCACTTATGCAAGTTGTCTTTAGACCGTCCAACTCCGCTACACAGTCTATTCAGTGGTTTCCATATGATCCATCGTTCCTTCCAACCTGATGGTAAGTTTTCAGATGGTTCGATCCATTCGAAAAGATGGGCAGTTTTGTCTCTCCACATTTCGATTCTAGCTTTACTTGGTTTTTGTGTAAGATTAGTGGAGGTACGTAGGAAACTTTTTCTTGATTTTAGCCGGGATTCTGGTGGGTGGTAACCAAATAAGGGGTGCGATGTGTTATTCGACATTTGTGATCCTTCGTTGTTTGCAGCTACTTGATGTGGGATTTCAGGGGAAGTTATACCTGCCAGATACTGTACTCTGTAGGTTGAAGTTGGTCTCAGACATCCAGTTACGATTTTGCACGTATCGTTAAGCGGGATGTTTACCTGTTTGGTGTGAGTGGAATTATGCCAAACAGGGCTGGCATACTCCGCAGCCGAATAGCAAAGAGTTAAAGCAGATGTTCGTAATACATCAGGTTATGTACCCCATTCAGTTTCTATTAGTTAAAATGTTATTACGTGAAGCAACTTTCTGTTTCATGTTCAAACAGTGTGTTTTGTAGGTTAAGAACCAGTCTAGGGTGACTCCTAAATACTTAGGGTTTAGCATGTTTCAATCTGACACCATTCCATGTAATTTGTAATTTCCATCGTGCTGCTCTATTCTTCAAGTGGAAGGGACACACCTGTGTTTTAGACGGATTGGGTTTTAGCTGATTAGCTTTGTACTATAATGCAAGGTTTTTCAGTGCTGCAGTGATATGTGCTTCAACAGTTTCAAAATCTGTAGCTTGAGTTTCCAGAGCTAAGTCATCGGCATATACCGGGTGTCCATTCTCAAAGTCGAACATAAGCAATTAACATTAGTGCATTCACTCGTTCTTCCTTGAAATAATTCATTTTTCTGTAGATAATTTAACAGACGTTGGCAGAAAATACCTGATTTACGCCAACTAATTACCAATTTTTTTGACAAATGCTATCGAACTTGAAAAGCAAAGCATGGCATATTTAAAAATTCCCAAGTTTTCAATTGGTATTTTAAAATAAAAATCGCATCTTGAATATTATTATTGGTATCATTTGATGCGTAATAATTTTATCTTTCCATTGATGCCATTACCTTCCCTGTAACTTGAATTGGCGAACATGAATCGACAAAAACGTTCAATACAATGTTAATCGCCTATGTTCGACTTTGAGAACGGACACCCGGTATAAAGCTTCTAGTGTTTGATGGAAGCGGTTGATCATTTGTATAGATGTTAAATGAAAAGGGAGCCAGAACACTTCCCTGTGGCAGTTCGTTCTTTTGAGTTCGCCAACGACTGCATTTCCCTTGAAAATGGACAAAGAATCTCCGATTACTTAGCAGTGTTTCTATCATTTTCGTAAGGCGTAAGTCCGTTGTCAGATTGTATACCTTGTTAAGCAAAATTTGGTGGTGTACCGTATGGTACGCAGCCGTCAGGTTCGAGTTTCTAAACCATCTCCGATATATTGTGTTAGGTTGAGGACTTGTACTGCACAACTTTTACCTGGGCGGAAACCAGCTTGTTGAGGTATAAGTAGTGTTCAATAGTTTCCATTAATTTATTAAGAAGTATTCTTTCGAATACTTTGTAAAGATGACGTAGGAGGGAGATTGGTCGGTAGCTTTTCGAGTCAGATGGATCTTTCCCAGGTTTCAGTATTGGTATCACTTGGGACTTTCCCCATATCTTCGGGATTTGACACCTTATTAGACAATAATGGAACAGTTATAAGAACCAGTGCTGCGTATTTTTACTAAAATTCTTGATTTGCTCTACTCTTATATCATCTAAACCAGCTGCTTTACCATTTTTAGATTGCTTGATGGCGTTCTCTAACTCAGCTAGGTATATCAAATAGTCTGCAGAGGTAGTAGTTTTCGCCTTGTGCATCCCTCACAATTTCTGTTTCTTATGACGGTGATCCGCTTTACCATTCACTAACAGCTGATGTGCTATTCGGTCAGCAGAGACATTAGCATACAGGTGACAAGTAGTTGGGTCGCCATTATGTTATGCCTCACTTCACGCACCCAGCTGCTTTGTTGCCTACTCTGAATTTTCTCAAAGTTTTCCGAATTTTGGGCAAAGGACTTATCTCTTTCGACCATTTGCCATTGTTTTCCGCTTCAGGAAAGTTGCTGTGAATTACGTTTGTAAAGTCAAATGTTCCTTTAATTTTGGATTTTCACTTACATCTTACGTTCAGGGATCGATATTAGATTATGGGCTCTTTCAAAGGATTCTGATCAAGTCCCCAGAAGAGGTGTTTCTGGTGATTTCTCAAAATCAAAGATGGTTTGGATATATACCTGACAAGCACATGTTACCACTTTTGCAAAACGGAACAGAACATCTTAATGGTAGGTCTAGGGTAGTGGCGGGTAAGAGTATGCAATTCTCAGTAAAACGTTTATTTTCGACAAAATATGAAAACAAAGATCAATTTAAAAATATAGGGATAAACTTAAAGGTCTTAAGTAAATATTCGACAGGAGAAAAAAATATTGTGCACAAAAGTATGTTAAAAAAAACTTGAAACCGCTGCAAAATCGTACTCTTAGCAGACTTGCCGTTTAAGAGTACGCATATGGTCTTCTAAGAGTACGCACACGGTCTCAATCCTCAGAATCGTCACAGATGTGGCATAAGTACTCCAGAGTAAGCCGTGCAGTCTTCATGGAACCAATTTTTACATGTCATGCACTGAATCCAATCACTTTCAGGGGGTCTTCATATATTTCTTGGCAAACTGGACACAAAATTTGTTTTTGGTTTGAAGATGAATTCAGGGATTTTGATTTCTTTGGCTCCGGACTATTTAATTCCTTTATATATTTCCGTTTCGTCTGTTTGAATTTTTGGGTTTTGGCTTCCTTGCATGCTTGTAATTCTTTTAACTCAGTTTTGTACGGTGACGCAGTTAGCAGCACAGACTTCTTCTTCTTGCAAGCATTGGCAGCTCTTGGTGGTGCCTTTGGTAGTGGCTTTATTAATTTCGGCGAGATAAAGTTGGTCGACGTTTGTGGCGGTGAATTTCGTGGCCTTGGTGGAGGTGATGGTGTTCGCGCAGAAGATGTTGAGGGTATTGCCTTTGACGAGTTTTGATCCTTAGCAACTTCACTCATAGGCAGCGAAACTTTCTCCATCAGCTGGTGCTGAAGAATTGATAAAGGCAAATCTTCATCACAGTCGGATTCATCTTCTACCCTCTGATTCGGATTTTCTGCATTGGAGATTTGGTTTGGAAATTGTTGATCTGTCACTGTGGCGGGTACAAATTCTTCTTCCGAAAACACATGCGGATTGTATGGAAAAATACCGCATATTTCAAAAGCTTTTGTCGCTCATTCAATTGATGCTATTCTAGCATAGGCCTTTGCGAACAATTCAGCTACTTGAAACATAGTGATTGGTCGGCCAGGATTACTGACATGGCATTTATCACATTCTTGGGCACAGGCTCTTTTCAGTGGACCGAAAAAATTCTTATCCAATGGCTGGATCTTGTGGCTACTATGCGGAGGTAAACTTAACATGTTAATAACCACTTCGCGGCATTTTATAACTGCTTGTAAACTCACGTGACTCGAGTGATTATCTAAAATGAGCAAAACTGAGCTTTTGCAAAATGTTTGAAAATGATCCAGCCACCTCATGAAGAGCTCGCTATTGATGAATCCCGAGTCTGAGACAAGCTTGAGTGTTCCTGCTGGAGCTCTATCAGTTAGCTCAGGTTTCATTCGCTTTCGTGGAAACACCAGTGCGGGTGGAATGTATTGTCCAGTTACTCCCATACAGCACACCGCAGTTATTAACTGGCCCTTCTCAGATGAAACGATTTTTCCCACGGTTCTTTTTCCTTTGGGAGCAACAACCTTGGGTATTTTGTTGGGCACGGTTAGGATACCAGACTCATCCATGTTGTACAAACGATGTGGCAATATTTTTTTGTCATTCAAGACTTGTTCGAGGTTTTTGAAAAACAGCTCAACTTGAGGCCTATTAAAGCCAGCAGCGCCAGCAAGGCTTGTTTTTTCTGGAGAACGTAGACTTAGTTTATGACGCCTGCAAAATGAGTACACCTAATCTTTTCCGCCGGTTTTTTTTTCCTTGTTAAATTTGTGCTTTAACTTATTTCTCTTAGCATACTCGAAAACAAGGTTACCAAGTGCCTTAAGTGTGAGTCCATAGAATGTTTTATCTAAATCTCTACAATACGTAGCTAGTTCCTCCACCATTTCTGGGGTAAAAACTAATTTGAAACGACCAAGTGATGTTGGCACCTTTCCTGCTTTCAAACGTTTTCTTAATGTTGCTTCATGTACGCCGATTGAATCTGGTACTGATCGTTTACTCATTCCTTGCAGCAGTTTCTAGTTTATTTTATCTAATAATTCTAAATACTAACTTCATATCAGTCTTGCGTCGATACTTCCCCATTTCGATCTAAAATAACTAAACGTATGTTAAAACTACGCAATGGGAATCTAACAGGGTAAGAGCACGCATATCAAGCTAAGAGTACGCGTGCGTACTCTTGGACCGCGTACTCTTAATCTCCTGGCACAAAAGAAATTTATTAACTCGTGCACATTTTTGTTTAAACATAACCTATAAACTGAACATGTCAATCAAAGCCTCAAAAGCATTAGTTTTTAATAATACTTACATAAATTGAACAATACGCAACAGGAAATATTCAATCACTACCAACTGACACAAAAATATTAGATCAAAAGTTGTTTAAACTTGATTTAAACACACATAAATTTTATTTTCTAAAATTTACGAAATCCAGTTGCATGGCTTTTAAATGCAATTTATTTAATATTGCTATCACCAATTACTAAATTTAATATGTTTAAATTAGATTAAAACTATATATTTCAGTTCAAATTTACGAAACATTATTCGTAATTTAAAAACCAGTGTTATTACACAATCGTACGAGTTAAAGACCAGGAAAACGCAATTCTGCACTTCTTGCATAATATCGACCCACAGCAGCGAGTTCAACGGGCGACCTTCGCTCGACCAGGAAATAAACCTGCACAATTGCTTATCTGCTGTTTTGTAATTTAAACACTTTGCCCTACTAAACTGTATATATGAACTTTGATATTGTTACTGCGTTAAGCATTTTTTATTTGTATAAATACTAGTCTATTTTCATAATAAAATTAATCTGCATTTAATGTTTGATTCATTCACTACCCTTTCTAAGCCATAATATTCACGGGGCATGAGGCTGTGCTCCGAGGGTTAGTGTCTCTACTGCCGTCCGTTCAAGTACCATTGACTACATTGGTTTAAAACGTAAACACAGTCTTGTTTACGTGCTTGACGGATAGAATCAGCGCAAAGTAACGGAATCCTGAAGCAGCCTCTCAGGCATCTCTGTTCATGGTCCTTCGAGCCGGATCTGTCTCCAACTAACGAAAAAAACATCCCGAGAAGAAGACAACATCTGCCAACCACCCAGTTCCCAGAAAATGACCAACAACATGGAGGAATTCAACAACTTAGCTATCGCCCAAGAAGAGCTCGCGCAGAAGATAAAGCAAATATTATCCAACAGCAAAAAGGACCCTGCCAGTCGAAAAAACGAAGCCTACATCGCCAGTCGCAACAAGACGCTGGACGAACTTTGGAACACTGCAACTGAGAATCATGCAGAATTGGGGCAGCTAAGTATTCCAACTCATAATTATTTTAAAACAGGGTATTACGACCAAATTAAAGCCATATACGGCGAAGCAAAAAGTTACTTGCAGAGCTGTTCAAAAGCAACGGAAATTTCCAACCCCTCCGCAAGCAGAACACAAGAGGAAATGGTGGCTAACCCCGAGCAAAAGGTTCGTATCCGAAAACTGCAGATTCGGATTCAGACTTTTAAGCAAGCGATGGACGACGCCGAGCTAACACAAGAATTAGGGAGGCCCGCCATCACGACAAGGGAATTAAGAGAAAAATGGGATCGTGTGGTCGAAATGGACGAAGAAGTTATGTCAAACGACATGGCTTCAGAACAAATGCACTTCAGTCCTGAATATACTACGTTGGAAGACAGGTACAGAAATTTAATTATTTTATTGCAAGCGCCAACAAGGAACGAGCAAGCAGCAGCCATCTCGCTTCCTCAAGTCAAAATCCCCATATACGAGGGAAATTATGAGGAATGGGCCACTTTCAAGGACCTGTTCACCAAATTAGTAGATGACAACCAGAATATGGACGATGTCATCAAGATGCAATATTTAAAGACGCATCTTAAGGGAGAGCCAAGCCGACTGATCCAGCATCTAGCTGTTACCCAAGCAAACTACAACACCGCCTGGAATCTGCTGCAACAAAGGTATCAAAATAATCGCCTTATTTTAACTAAATTGCTAGATACCATATTCGATGCCGGTCCTCTCCAAAGAGTCAGCCCAAGGGTTAAAACGATTGCACGACTCCATCAAGGAATGTGTGGAGGCAATCAAAAATTTAGGCATCTCCACGGACAGTTGGGGTCCGTGGATTAACAGAGCTATCGCTCGAAAATGGGATCCTGAAACCAACAAATTATATGAACAGTCGCTTCAATGTCCAAATGAAGTCCAGGATCGCCAAAATTTAATGGCTTTCCTGCAAGTGCGGTTCCAATCCCTAGAATCCATAGATGGAGCTCGAAAGCCCGCGCAGGAAAGACCACAGAAGAATTACGCTTCCGCATCCCTAAATTGCAAGCTGTGCCATGGAGATCATTACATCGACAACTGTAGTCAATTCCAGAGGCTACCTACCCATGAAAAACTAGAAGCAGTAAAAACCAATCGATTGTGCTATCGATGCTTGCGGCACGATTCAAATATTCCATGTCGTGCCTATTTTAATTGTAGGATCTGTCGCTTCCCGCATCATACTCTGCTTCATAAGGCGCAGCCACCATCAAGGCCGCTCCCTGCCCAAAGGATGAGAACGTCAGCTCATGCAGCAGCTATGAAGACTTCCAACGCTCCAGAAAAGAAGCCGAAGTCGGACATCATCACCGCCAATGTAGGCGCACAGGAGAGCCAAGTTCTACTTGCCACAGCAATGGTTCAAGTAAAGGCAGCATCCGGGATGACTCATCTACTACGAGTATTAATAGATCCCGGGTCTCAAGGGTCATTTATCACGGAAGCATCAGCCGAATTATTGGGGTTACCCAGGACCAAAGTTCGAGCTGAAATCACAGGAATTGGGAACAGCGAGCCAAAAATTGCCAAATGGAAAATCCCAGGTTTGATCACACCTAGATTTTCAAGTAACTTTTCCCTACCTGTAAATTTACTAATACTTCCCAAACTTACCAAAGCCATGCCTTCATCCCCTATCCCAAACATAAATATCAATTCCTGGAGCAATATTTTTATCGCCGATCCAACCTTCAACCAACCTGGCCCCATAGACATAATTCTAGGAGCCGAAGAATATTCAAAAATAATTCTAGAAGGAATCACTAAAACCAAGGATGGCATCTTAGGACAAAATACCGAGCTGGGCTGGATCTTATCTGGAACCATTGGAAGACAACATAACGAAATCATTAAAGTCAACACCATGGTTGCCAAAATCGAAGAAGATGAGCAGTTACAAAAATTCTGGAACATAGAAGAAGTTTCCACTAAACGAAAAATTTCCCCAGACGACCAGGTATGTGAGAATAAATTCACAGACACAGTGCAACGAGACCAGGATGGCAGATACATAGTCAAGATTCCATTTAAGCAAACTCCAGAGAGCATGGGAAAATCCAAACCTTCGGCATTGGCAAGATTACTACATCTGGAAAAGAAGCTGAGACAAGACCAAGATCTAGAAATCCAATACAAGAAATTCATGCAAGAATATCTAGATCTAGGACATATGGAAAGAGTAGAAAAGAAGCAAGAAAACAATGGCAAGTATTACATCCCACACCACGGCGTAATTCGAGAAGCAAGTTCATCAACGAAGCTCCGTGTCGTCTTCGACGCTTCGAACAAGGCATCTTATGGAAAATCCTTAAACGAAGTCATGTATGCTGGACCGAAACTTCAGCAAGAACTGGTCGACATTCTACTCCGATGGAGAACTCACAAGGTCGTCTTCTCTGCGGACATTGAGAAAATGTACCGACAAATCAAGATGGACAGCCAAGACCAGGAGTATCAACGAATCTTATGGAGATTCGATCAATCACAGCCAATCAGGGAATACAGGTTATGCACCGTCACGTATGGAACCGCATCAGCTCCCTATCTGGCCATCCGAACCTTGCATCAATTAGCAGAGGACGAAAAATCTTCTTTTCCATTAGCAGCGGAAGTTGTGAAGAGAGATTTCTATGTGGACGATGTACTCTCCGGAGCCGACACTTTAGAACAGGGGTCGGCAACCTTTTTCGGACGGCGGGCCATTTTCAAAATAAATTTTTTTATGCGGGCCGCACATTCAAATGTAACTTAAATAGTGCTTTTATATCATATATTGTAGTAAAACGTCATCCGGCTGTCAACATGAACGCACATATGAACATACAGTAGCAAACTGGCGAAATGAAAGAATTAGTAATGGGCCTATCCGGAATGAATAATCGGAAAGTTTCCGATTGTTCAAAAAATCGGAAGGTTCCTATTACTTTTCGGAATTCGATTATTTTACTGTTCGGTGCACAAAATTCGGAACTTTCGGAATTCGATTATTTTACTATTCGGTACACAAAATGAGAAAACGAAATGCCAATTTGAACTGAACGGAATACGGAATGTTGTATTGACTCACTTGACTGCTATATGCTGGTTGGCGAATGTCGACGAGTCGCGCCGTGTGCGCACGTGTATGATACGTGAATGGCACTAATGGCAGTGGTATTTCGTAGATTAATTATTAGATAGTACACCTACAGACTTCAAATTCAAGTATTGTTTTATACTATCTATTATGTACCTACTTTATGTGCTATTAAACTTTAAAACATCACTACCATTTTCCGAAAGTCTATTAACGTAACTACTGTAATAATTTGCAAAAAATATTTTATTTCCTCATATCCCACTGTGCCACTCAAACTCATAAATTGTTTTTTAGGATACTGCATTGCTAACTAGCGTCTACATAGTTACAAACGAGTCCTGTAGATAAAATTTACCGGCCTAGACCAGTAGTAATAGAACTACTACTGGTCTAGGCCGGTAAATTTTATCTACCGGACTCGTTTGTAACAATGTAAACGCTAGTTACCAATGCAGTATCCTAAAAAATCTTATACGATACACGACCGGTAGAATTCTTATGGCCTTGCCAAACATACAGGTCTCGCCCTACGGTTCGACCTGTAAAGTATTGGCGCGGCCATAAAAATGTTGCTACCGGTCTAATAACGTAAATAGTTATTACTGACCGTCCTACAAACCCAAACAATAGATGCCAACGCAGATAAGGGCTTACGGCGCGACTGGGAGTGCTCGCATCGCAAATTTGCACGCACTTCATCTTCCTTCCGCTTGTTGTTATTTCGCTCGTTTTCCCTTGCTTGCATTTACGGAATGTAAAATAATCGGATGATATTCCGATTTTATAAACATTCCGAAATGGAACATTCCGATTATTGAAATCATCCGATTATGCCCATCACTAGAAAGAATGCTACACTTGCTAAGCGAGACGTCGTATTCGCTGGGGAGTGGGGATTAAACTTGCGCAGTAAAATAGGTTTCCCACTATGCTCCTGTTTGTCACGCATTTTTGTCACCGGCCACATTTCGGCACGCTTACGCTCTAAGTTTGTTGATTTTTCCTAAAGTTATATTGGTGCTTTGGCGGGCCGCGCAAAAAGTTGCAAAGGGCCGCATGCGGCCCGCGGGCCGCAGGTTGCCGACCCCTGCTTTAGAAGAAGCAATCAAGCAGCAAGGTCAGTTAATTTCCTTATTAAAACGTGGAGGCTTTACCCTACATAAATGGTGCAGTAATGAATTAGCCATCATACAAGAACTACCCGAAGAATTGAAGGAGCAAACCTACCTCGAAATAAGTGAGGACGGCTTAAAGAAGTCATTGGGCGTTCACTGGTCTCCATATGAAGACGTGTTTTGCTTCAAGGTGGATGTGAAGCAAAAGGGATCCACAAAACGCAGCATATTATCCGAAGTCGCTAAAATTTTCGACCCTTTGGTTGGTTAGCACCCATCATCATCACTGCTAAACTACTCATCCAAGAGCTATGGCTCGAAAATGTCAAGTGGGACGACCCAGTCTCAGAATGTATCCAAGGCAAATGGGAAACATTTAAATCTCAACTCAAATCAGTAGAAGAAATTACTTTACCAAGGTGGCTTTTTACCAAAAGGGAAGCCCAAATGGAACTACATGGATTCTGTGACGCTTCCGAAAGAGCTATTGGAGCCGTGGTCTACTCCAGAGTCATCACGTCATCAGGCCAATCCAAGGTATCATTATTAATAGCCAAATCCAAAGTGGCACCAGCTAGGGCAAAGGCAACCCTACCCAGACTAGAACTCTGCGCAGCAGTACTGCTTGCTAATCTATTACAACGGGTAATCACGGCACTGGACATTCCTAAGGTATCTATCTTCGCCTGGACCGATTCCATGGTCACACTAGGTTGGATTAAGGGAGATCCAGTAAGATGGAAGACATTCGTCGCCAACCGCGTAGCCGAAATCAACCACCTGATTCCGGCCCAACATTGGAACCACGTCAAGTCAGAAGAAAATCCTGCAGACGTCATCTCCAGAGGTACTAGTCCAGGGAAATTAAAGGAACATAAACTATGGTGGGATGGACCAAGCTGGTTAATTAACAAAGAGTTATGGCCGTGCCAACCAGACACCGCCACAACCAATGAAGAAGCAAAAGGTTACACTGTGCATCAAGCCACAGTTCATCAAGACGAGAACGAGATTATTCATCGCTTCTCGTCTCTGACAAGAATGGTACGAGTTGTGTCCTATTGCCGAAGATTCATCAACAAGTGTAGGCGTCTTCCCATTCAACCAGGATGTCTATCAGTTAAAGAAATGGAAGACACCATCCTCACACTCATCAAGGTCGTCCAAGGAAGTGATCTTATTTTGAAGGCAACAGGATCTCAACTCCAAAAGAGAAAATGTGTGGACTCCAACAACAAACTCGCAAATCTCAATCCATTCATCGATCAACACGGAATCGTACGTGTTGGAGGAAGACTAGAAAATTCGAACCTATCCTACCACGAAAAACACCCAATTATCCTTCCTTATTCCAATCACATTTCCAAATTAATAATCCATGAGGCACATTTACGCACCTTACACGGTGGCACTCAACTCACACTGTCCTATGTCCGAAGAAAATATTGGATCATCAACGCAAAGAAAGCCGTCAGTTCCAGCATCAAGAAATGCTTTCGATGCATCCGATTCAAGGCAGAGGCAGCCCAGCAATTAATGGGGAATCTTCCACCATCAAGAGTTAATTCAACCCCGCCATTCTTCCATTCCGGAGTGGACTATGCCGGTCCAATACAAATCCGAACATCTAAAGGAAGAGGGCATTCTTCATCCAAGGGATACATTGCTGTTTTTGTCTGTCTGTCAACCAAAGCAATACACTTAGAAGCTGTCAGCGACATGACAACTAACAGCTTCCTAGCAGTCTTCAGGAGGTTCATCGCCCGAAGAGGACGCTGTGCACATCTTTATAGCGACAACGGAACGAATTTCGTTGGAGCAAGGAAGGTCTTGGACAAGGAAATCCGTCAAGCAATGGAAGGCCCAGTTATCCAAGAAAATTTATCCACCATTGGTACTCAATGGCACTTCATCCCCCCAGTAGCCCCACACTTCGGAGGAATATGGGAAGCAGGAGTAAAATCAATGAAGCATCATCTGAAGAGAACCATTGGCAACGCTACTCTAACATTCGAAGAATTAACAACCTTGCTTTGCCAAATAGAAGCCTGCTTAAACTCACGTCCTCTGTGCCCACAAGGCAACAATATTGAAGACACCAGTGCATTGACACCAGGCCATTTCCTGATAGGAAGAGAGATAATCTCACCACCGGACCCAATCAGCACACCAATATCTACAAATCTGTCAAATCGCTGGAGATTGATCCAAAAAATCAAGCAAGATTTTTGGAAATCATGGAGCTCAGACTACCTTCATGGATTGCAGCAAAGAAACAAATGGAAGAAACCGGTGGAGAATATAACAGTTGGTGACCCGGTGCTAATCAAAGAAGAAAACATTAATCCTAGTAAATGGCCCTTAGCGAGAGTTGCCGACATTCATCCTGCAACCGATGGATCAGTACGAGTAATAACCATCCAGAAATCAGGAGGACATCAATTAAAACGTTCCATAGGCAGTATCATTCCATTACCAAATAACGAAGAATCGCAGGAACCAGAGCCTGAAGAAAAAATTTCGGCCAACAGCACCCACACACAATCATTCCCAGCACCAAAGAAAACTGTCACGTCCAAATGGAAAATGTTTCTACTAATATTTACTCTCCTTACTACAAATACATTTAGTAAGGCAGAATTCAACATACAAAAACCAGACAGCGGGTACTATGTAGAGCATATTGGACACGGGAAGATTGAACGAGGAACATTCAGGATCGAAATCCAGTTCGAGAGGGGGAAGATCGAAGAAGACTTCGAAACAGTTACCGACATGGTGGACAAATTCGACGACCTCTGCAACTCTGCGAAAGAACTGTCCGAAGATACGTTATGCAAGACATTGGTGCATCATCTTCTGGAACAAAAAAGGCATATGGAATGGATTAAAACTGGCATGGAAGATATCATAGCAAGACGAGAGAAACGAGGAGTGCTTGGGACTGTACTAACGTCAATTTTCGGAGTAAATGACGAGGTCTATCAAGATATTGACAGACTCGACAAAAATCAACAGGAATTAATAAAAATGGACAGTCAACAATCCAAATTCTTGCTGTCAGCACTTTCAAGATTTAATGAGACCGAAGAACGAATCGATCAGAAACTGGAACATTTCCAAGAGAAGCTGAACCAAGGAATCAGGGCGATCAACAACATGGACAAGTGGTATAAGGCAACCGACTCCAACCGATTAAATATCCACATCATCAGTGTCTATCAAGTCGCCACAAATGTTATTAGTGAACTGTGCAATTACCACACAAACATTTTGAACGTTCATTTCCAACAAGGTAATTTTTACGAGTTAATAACACCTGCCCAAATCAAGCAAATCCTCGCAAATGCAACCAGTAAACTCTCGCCAAATTTAGAAATTTTACCGACCCCAATCCTAAAGGTCGACATCGGACATGATGACATCTACATCAACGTCCAAGGATACTTCATCATAGTAGAAAAAACCGAATATACCTTAATCAAGGTGACACCAATTCCTCTCCAAATTAACAATGGGTCCTACTGGGTGATCGACGTACCAAAAGGGATCTTCGCTGTGGATTACAACTTACAAATGTATTTTCAAGAGACAGATGAGGAATTCAAAGAAAATCTCCAAATTACTCCAAACACGTATATCTGCAGTCCAACAGTCGTGAAAGGAATTGAAAATAACCCAAATTGCATCATTGATGATATATATCATCGAACAGAAATTAGTCAGTGCAGCCTACGAAGACATCAGATCCAGTCCATTATTTGGAAACAACTATACATGGAAAACACCTGGATGTTCGTAGTCAACAAGCCAACCCGAATAGCTATCACTTGTAGTGGCAATAGGGAAGAAGTCACTGTCAACACTACAGGTGTAATTCAGATCTCGTCAGACTGCATCATACAAACTCCAAAGAATACGTTAACCCCCAGGCATAGCAAGAAATTCAAGATCCTCGCAGGATATTCCAAGGCCGTCAGCATCAATTTTACCAACACAATAACACCCAATTCCTTTTCAGAAATTGCAGAGGAGCCAGTTCTAAAACAATCAGACCACTTCGAGGATCTACAAACTTCACAATTGGAATTCCAGCAGCACCTAAAGGACATTACTTGGAAAACCATCCGCCACCACTCCTATCTATCCAGCGGGATAACAAGCAGCCTATTGGGAGGGGCTATTCTAATAGGAGCAGTCTACTACATTCGAAAAAGGATCAACCGAAGGAGGCATCAATCCAAACAACGCCAGTCAACCGTAGAAGAATATCCTTTAAGAACCCTTAATGTGGAAGAAACAATATAGTTTTCCTTTTCTTTTTCTTCGGCCTAAAATTGGCAATATGTTTAAACTTGATTTAAACACACATAAATTTTATTTTCTAAAATTTACGAAATCCAGTTGCATGGCTTTTAAATGCAATTTATTTAATATTGCTATCACCAATTACTAAATTTAATATGTTTAAATTAGATTAAAACTATATATTTCAGTTCAAATTTACGAAACATTATTCGTAATTTAAAAACCAGTGTTATTACACAATCGTACGAGTTAAAGACCAGGAAAACGCAATTCTGCACTTCTTGCATAATATCGACCCACAGCAGCGAGTTCAACGGGCGACCTTCGCTCGACCAGGAAATAAACCTGCACAATTGCTTATCTGCTGTTTTGTAATTTAAACACTTTGCCCTACTAAACTGTATATATGAACTTTGATATTGTTACTGCGTTAAGCATTTTTTATTTGTATAAATACTAGTCTATTTTCATAATAAAATTAATCTGCATTTAATGTTTGATTCATTCACTACCCTTTCTAAGCCATAATATTCACGGGGCATGAGGCTGTGCTCCGAGGGTTAGTGTCTCTACTGCCGTCCGTTCAAGTACCATTGACTACATTGGTTTAAAACGTAAACACAGTCTTGTTTACGTGCTTGACGGATAGAATCAGCGCAAAGTAACGGAATCCTGAAGCAGCCTCTCAGGCATCTCTGTTCAAAAGTGGTCAATTTTTAATTTTTGGCATTCCAGGCCACAGCCACTTGACACAGGTAAATATTGTTTGCTCTGAACGTAGGCACTGAACTGAATAAACAGCTGGGTCTATGCCGCCATCTGCAAGTGTGTGGCTAAACTAAGGGTAGTGCGGACTCTTGGACGACGCGTACTCTTATTTTATTTGCGGTTACCCTACTTTCCTTTTTGTACTATTTGTTTCAATTCTATTGCGCTTTATTCGTTTTAGCTTTTCTTAGTACGGGCGAGAGAAATTTGTCTTCGAGTTATGACAACCTGCTCGCCTTGGATTTGTGCATACAAAGATTCCATTTCTGCAAGAGGTTCGAGTTTAATTCACCCTTGAGGCCCCAATCGTCAAAAACTATAAGATACTTCCAGTCGTTGATTGCAGTGCAGAACTTCTGATTAAACCTGGCGTAATCACCTTGCTTCCTTGACGCTTATCAACAGGGTTTCCAATGCGCCTACTTGCTACCTGGGGGATGGCTACAGAAGGTCTGTGTAATCTACGCTATTTTCTCTTGCGCCAACAGATTGGACTTCATTCTAACTTGCAATATGGGATCCTTTTTAATGTGTGTTTTTTCGCGTTAGATGTTAATGAGTTCGGCAAATATCTGATTGTTTTCATGATTATAGAAATACAGTATGACAAGGGGCTTACCTATTTAGATCGGATTTTCCAACGACTAGTTTAGATTCGAATTGCAGATATGCCTCACGTACCATTCGATTTAGTATTACTTGTAATTTTGGCTTTTGTAAAGTGATTCTGCATGAACTTTGTAATTTAGTTTTGAACTTTTACTTCATTTAATTTCCCTACTTGCAATATATTGCATTAATTAATTCACTTTACCCGACGTATGGAAACCCATGAGCATTTTAAATTACTACTAACTAAGCATATTCCGTGTTATATAATGCCTTACCCTGAACCAAGATATTGGGGTTTGTAGGGCCATTTTGTTAATTATTATAAATATCTGAATGTTCTTGCATTTGAGCATTTAGGGTTAAATTCAACATGAAACCCAAAATTTAACCTTTAATAATATTGTCACGGTTATACGTCTTTATCGAGTAACCCACCGGTAATGCAAATTGCTAACTTAACAGTCCACTTGTACTTCTTTTCTTTATTTATTTATACTAAATAGTCAGATATTAATTATATCTGTCTTGGTGACTTTTAAAACAATTTCTACTACTGTGATATTTCTCTTCTATTGAGATATTTATGGTGATATTTTGATCTGGTTTACCGTGTTGTTGTGTATGTAATACTGAGCACTTTCACTATTATAAATTATACTAATTCGTTATCTATGCCTGCGAATTTTATTTCTGCCCTTGCTTTTATTTCTTTCTTTTTCAAGGATTGGTTATTAGCGCCTTTCGACGTGTACCTTTATTTTGCTTAGCAAATTGTTTGGGGTTACTTGCTACTTTGCGCCCATATATTTTATTTCAGCTTAAGAGTCTTTTGTTTAATACAAGACCAACTCCGGCTGAGAAGTCGGCTGCCTTTGCTTCTCTCCTATTTACAATCAGAGTGACGGTAACAGATTGTTGCAACATTTAGATGCTCAGAGCTCAGAGCAATAACAATAATGCAGACAATGTAGAAGATATTGAATTCTTTCAAAAATTATGTGATACGTTTCAATCACCGCAAATATCTAACTTTATTAAGACTCAAGCATTACTAAAATATAATTCTGAGGAAAACCGATATTCAAAGCAGTTTAAACAGTTTTCCTTGAAAAATTTAGAAAATTTCTATAGGTTTCTAAGCAATTTTTTTAATTTTACCCTAGAAAGGATCCTTGCAACGAGTATCAGAAAATGTTAACTACGGTCCTGGTTTTCAACAAGGCTTATTAAATTCATTAAAACTTAAAATAGAGGCTTCTGAAGACAAATTCAAATGCTGCCAGTACAGTATGATTGGATGAAAGGTATCTAAAGCCTAACTTGTTATTCCAAATCAAACGAGATGCAGTTATAAGCTTTCATGGCATAGGGACAAAAAGAGTTTTTCTGTAGCTAAGAACGCAATGGTAGTAATAGTTCAATCTATATATGGCAACTGGAAGCAGCTCATTGGGTACTATTTTGTTAATTCAAGTTGCCATCGGAAGGATTTACGTAATATTGTTATAGAGACTATATCTAATTTACAAGATTGGATTATATCCTTGTGCATTAACAGATATGGGCTTTGATTTTATTAATTTATCAACTGCATTTAATGTAACTCCAGAAAAACCTTCTTTTGAAGTAAACAACATTTATTACTTATTTGATCTCCTTCATTTAATAAAAGCACTAAGAAAGATGCTCATCAAACAATTTTCATTTGAATACACGATTGCATCGTGGGAACATATTGTTCATTTCTATAATTCAAACAAGAAATTACATTAGTGTTCCATATCACCTTCACATAGCTCTTCATGGCGTTGGTATTTATACGAACGAAACTTATGCTTTTTTCAATTCTTAGCACTCGACTGTGATGCAAACCGATATTTTGTGATATTCGTTTTAAACTAATGCTAGGATTTTCAGTCACTGCTGTCAAAATACTGAACGTGTTGTCGTCTTCTTTGTTTTGGTGTAGGTTTTAAATATTATTTAATAACGTGCCTGTAGCTTCAAACTTATGTATTATTCTATTAATGATTGTACTGCTTAGAATTTGCCGATTCGGATATTTTATACTAACAAGATGCTTGCTTGACAAGCACTATTTCCACCATAAAAGTATTTCATCATTTCCACCTTTTCTTGAGTTGAATACAGTTTAAGCAGAACAGAATTAATAAAGAATTATTATAAACGTCAAAGAGCAATGACAAACAAACAAGCAAAACATGTTTGTTTACTTAATTCCAAGCCACCACTGATTTTTTTGAAAATGGAATTTCCATTATCACAAATTTATACATTCTGAAAAATGAAAAATTGTTAACGATAGTATGAACGTAGATGCAATATTTTTTTCTCTGCAAAAAATGTGTGTGCACTTTACCTCTAAAACAATTAAAGCAGCAAATAATTGAATATAAAGAATTTACTATGCAAATCCATATGGTGCGTCACGCAAGCCACCACTCGGTATGGTGGCGACAACTCTGTTGTTATTTAAGACAAAATTGATACTGTGTCAGTCTTCTCAGTCTCAGTCTCACCCAGTGGTTTTCTAATACAATGCTCTCCAAAGTGGGGTATGGGAGTCAATACTTCGGGGTATGCCAAGTGACAGAAAGAATTAGAAAGTCTATTAAATATTAAAAACTATTAACTTAAATTTTTAAATTACACTATCTAAATTAACAAGAAATTGATAGCAAAGACATTATGTTGTATCAGAGGTATTTATTTATTTATTTATTATTGAATAGAAAGTAGGCGGCTAAGCCGATATAACTTACATTTAACACAACAAATATGATAACATAACAAGACAACTAAATTCTGCAAAAGTTAATATACAATTAACAAAAGCAAATGAAAATAAAATACAAATCAGCATGGAAAACATAAAAAAGCGAACAAAGAAAATAATTTTAAAGAGAAAAAACAATCATTTTAAGTAAATTTTAAACTATAGTTACCCGAACGAGAAAAAAGTAAGATCAGAGAAACAAAGATGAAATTCCTACAGAGAGTCAAGGGCGGTACCAAAAGAGATAGGATCGGGAATGAGGCGATAAGAGAAAAACTCAACATAGAACCAGTGGAAGAGTATATTGAACGACGACAACTTGGATGGTGGGGACATCTCCAGAGAATGGAGAGAGGAGCACAGACAAGGATGATTTGGGAGGCAAAAATGACAGGAAAAAAGAAAAGAGGAAGACCAAAGCAAACGTGGGATAAGACAATAGAGAAAATACTAGAGAAAAAAGGAAAAACGTGGGCAGAAGCGAAAAGAATAGCAGAAGATAGAAAAAACGGGAAAGAGTTCATATCGAGTTGAATCGAGAAAAGTGTGTGAAAGTGATAAAGATAATAATATAAAATGTTAGCAAAGTTGAAGTAATTGTAATACAATCCTTACACCCAAATGGGTAAATAGGGAACTTGATTATATATATCAGGGCTGTCCAACTTCAAGGGGCACAAGGGCCACTGTATAAAATTTGAAGGTTATGAGGGCCGCATCATAAAATGTGTCGTATGCGACTTCTATGAGTGATTTGTAATAAATATAAAACGTGTATATTTGAATACTAATTTTTATTTTATTCAAGAAGCTTAGGTTACATTACAAAAAGCATTGAATCATAAAAGAGATATACAGGCTGTTCACCATGTGTTGTAGAGGTAATTCTAAAAAAAAAAAATCATATTCACTTTAGGTTAACCCCTTTTCGTTTTTGAGATACCGACAAAAGAAAAAATTTACATCAATTAATATAAATTTACGTATAGAGATAAGTAAGCTAGATAAAATGAAATTTGTTGATAAGTAAAAACTGTCAAAGTAATCATTAATTAACAACTAGAGAAATAAACACTACTAAAAAACAATCAACAAGTGTCTGGTCGCTAAAGCACCATTCGCGTTGGTGGCAACTGCCAGATTGAGACAACGGACAAGACAAGCCTTGCATTGGAGGTGGGCGGGACTGTTTCCTAATACAATGTTGCCAGATAAAGTGAAAATTCTTTTACTAATGCTATATTTTTATACCTTTGTCCTATGTACCTATTTTATATTGTTTTCAATTACTTATAATGTATATTCCAGATTAATGTTTTCTGAAAGTATAGTATCTATGGATTCGCGGGTCGCAAAAATATACTGGCGGGCCGCATGCGGCCCACGGGCCACGTGTTGGACAGCCCTGATATATATATTAAACTATAGTTACAGACTGAAGTTATCCAAAACGAATTGTACATTAATATGAAAATGCATTTGTAATATTTTAAACTTATTTAAGACTTATTTAAAACTTATTCATATGGCGCCCAAGGAGTTTTTGAATGAATTTACACTTGAACTCTCGACTACACAGACAGGTAAACTATTCCATGATCTCACTATGCGGTTAGTGAAAAAGTATTCCTGCACAAGCTTGAAAAATCTGTCACAATGCAGTTTAAAATTGTGACCTCTCAAACCATCATAGTCACTGAAATTGAGCATGTCACTTAATGGAGAGTTATAATAGTTGTTGACTATTTTGAAAGTTTCAATAAGGTCGCCCCTGCTACGCCTGGATTGCAAAGTTGGTAAATTAAGCAACTATAACCGATGCTCATAGGTAAACCTCTGAGTGCAACGGGTATCTTCGTGGCTCTTCTTTGTATCCGTTCAATATGATCGATGATGCACCATAAATTTTTTGTGTCTTAAGAGTACGTGATCAAAAAAGTTTGGAGACCACTGCTCTAATAGTTCCTTACATTTAAAAGCTGAAAAAACCTCATTTCTTAGTTTTCATAATAGACAAACGCCTGTAACATTCTTTGATTTAGAAATTAACAATACCTGTATAACTACTGTAAAATGTGTTCAATTCCTGGGATTCTATATTTACGAGTCGCAAAGGAAGGCAAAAAGAAAGGTAGGACGACGTCATTGATAAAACATTGAAAAAGAAGAATTGAAGTTGGCAAGAAGCAAGAGCATTAGCACTCAACAAGGAAGAATGGAACAAGTTTTGTTCCAAAGTATAGACTTACATTCCGACACCTAGCTGTGGAAGAATATATATATTGACAAATATCTTGGTTGGAGACAACATGTGACCAATTAACCCCTAAATGAAATTCCACTGCGTATTTATTTACAAACATACTTAATATTTTGGTTTTGTTGGTCAAGGTTAGGCAGTAAACACACAGTTGATCAGGTAGAGTGGCGTCAAAGCAAGAAGTACATAGGCGTGGCTACAGTTATGCTCCAATAGCCGGTATCAGTGGCGTAACAAAGGGTTTACTCGACGCGTGTACGGTAATCGTAACCTCAAATTCATACTGTAACCGAAAATTTTTACTTACATGAAAATAATCCCAATCCTAGCTGTTTAGCTCTGAAAAGTACTGGTTTAAAAAGCGAAAAGAAGTAAAAAGTAGACTTAAGCTTTGATAAACACACGAGAAAATAAAATGACACGACGAACGGCAATGAAGTGAATACAACAGCGAAAATCACCTTGTTGAGCGTAATGGACTCGTCCGGACGTTTCTAGCGTTCTGCGCATCTATGACGCGGTGCACTTTACAAACTGAAAGACTTCTAGTGAAAATATAGTGATTGCAAAAGTTACAGAGAAATTTAAAAAGTGAAAAGTGTGTGAACGGATAAAACAGAGTGAAATGTACGGTTGTGAAAAGTGTTGGCGATTGTAAAGAGCAAAACCGCGAGTTCTGAACGGTCAACGAGTGGAAGTGTCCGTGACGATAAAGACGAAAGTAGCGCAAATTCTGCCAGCTCGCACGACACGGACAAAATATACGCGATCGCGATTGGTGCATTTTGGGCGCCCGCGAGCTGTGCATTCTACCGGCGCACTGAACTAAAGCGGGAAAAAATGAGGACGGCTCAAATCGGTTGCATTCAATACACCAATAAAACAAAACTACAGCGCACAGGATTACACTTTCATCAAATTCGGGAGCTAAACTGTCGCGGCGATAACGGTACGGTGCTTTTTTCGCACGCGCGGAACGCCCTAAAATAGAACAAAACTTTCAGCGGACTCGGCCCGCCAGCTGTTTTTAGTTTCATAATAAACCAATGAACGTAAACAAACTCAAGGATAAAATAAGAGATAGAGCATCATCAATAAGTTACAAAAGAGATTTAGAAAATATTACAAGGAAAAGAAAAGAATTTCAAGAGACAGAAAATTCAGAAGAATCAATAAAAGTCTTCTAAAAGAGTAGAAAGATAAGCAGAACACAGAGAAAAACTCAAAGGTAGAAAAAGTAAAACAAAAAGAAGAAGTAACTACGGATATGGATAACATACTCAAAGCAATAGAAGAATTGGGAAAAAATTTAAGAAGAGAAATGAGAGATGGTTTTAAAAGCAATCAAGATAAAATAACGGGAGGTGCAAGATTTAAAACGAAAAGAAGAAGAATGTAATAGAGAAAGACAAGAAATGAAAGAAAGAATTTCAGTTTTAGAAAAGATAGTGGAAGTGCAAGAACAGCAAAATAAAAGACAAAATATACTGAATAATTAAAGGCCTACAAACTAAGGTAGAGTGGGGCACAAGATAAAACTTAGAAAATATGATAAAAAACGAACTCGGCATTAATACAACCACTACAGAAGCATACGAAATAGGAAAAAAATGAGGAAAATAGGCAATAGTAGCCAAAGTGTCAACGTGGGAACCAAAGAAGGAAATAATGATGAATAAAAATAGACTCCAAGGTAAAAGAATATATATTGAAAATGATCTGACCAGCAAAGAGATAGAAATACAAAGAAAAATAATAAACTGGGCAAAAGAAGAAGTGAACGCTGGAAATAGAGTAAAAATAGGATACCAGAAAATAACTATTGATGGAAATGTGTACGAATGGGATCTGACGGAGTCGAAATTGAAATTTAAGGAAAAATTTAGTCCAGATGCAAAAAACTAGATTTACAAACACAATTACCCTCACAGATGATGACCTTGGCTATGATAACGGACAATGAAAACAAATTAAATAATAAAAGAAGAATAACAATCAAAAAACAAAAGGGAACATTTAAACTAGGAACATGGAATGTAAATACTCTATTAGCACCAGGAAAAACGTGAGAATTAGTAAATGAATTGAAAATGTATGAAATTGTTGTTGCAGCAGTGCAAGAAATTAGATGGGAAGGAGCAGGAGAAATAAAAAAGAAAGATTATCTGATGTTATATGCAGGAGAGAAAAAACAAGGAAGTAATGGTACTGGATTTATAGTTAATGGACGTATAAAAGATGAAATATTAAACTTTAAAGCGATGAACGGAAGTATCATATCATACCTCTATAATAATGCAGAAGACTACAGCCCGTGTTTACACGATGAAAAGTACCATAGTTACATTCATACATTTCTATTTTCGGGTTTTTGTAAACAAACTTCCCAGTACTTTTAATAGCGATATTATCACAGAAAACAATTACTTATTATGTCTATTGCTTATGTTTTTTTAAAACTGTTGACACAGCTTCGAAGACAACTACATTTGTTTAATTTAATATCTGTGTAGTAACTGAACGCTCCCAAAATTGAAGCCGTACGCACACGCTAAAAAGGCGTGTCTTTAAAGTTTAGGTTAGATAACCTACAAATTTTCAGATTTGGCTACGTTTTACAAAGTTGTGGTGTTGTGTAGTTACACTGAATTAGGAACTATGGTTGTTTGTGAAGACGTAGATAGAATTGTAACATGTCAGCTGTCATTTGATGATTTGAAAACCATTAACGGCCAAGTTTACGATACATTCCTTGAAGCTGCCAAAGAAGCCAGCAGGTATTTATAAAGATACCTGTCAAAACTTTGAACAATTACAAGTTACGAACTGCAGAAGACGTAGATAGAATTGTAACATCTCAGCTGTCATTTGATGATTTGAAAACCATTAATGGCCAAGTTTACGATTAATTCCTTGAAGCTGCCAAAGAAGCCGGTTTATTGTACTCCCAATTTACTAATACCAAAGTGCTCACAACGGACGGATCGAAAGCCAGCGTTTACCTTGATGGAACCCAAATCGAGCAGGCTCCAATGTTCAAATACACTGAGTGACTAAAGTCTGGGTTCACGAATAATTTTTCCAATTTTACATACTGAAAATGGTTTCTGGCGCTTAAAATCTGATGTCGATGTTTACGTATCAATAAACAAATTGAGTGCTATAGTGGGCTAACTCATAACCATACAATTGTTGAAATATTGCGATTTTGTTTCTGTCGTACAATATTCAAGTTTTTGATGTTTTGTTAAGAATCGGGTTGGCGTTGTCAGGGATATGTTTACAGCATGTCAATTTTTTCCGATAACTGTCAGTATTAACTGTTAATTCTCACTTCCGTGCCAAAATGCCGATATCTCCAGTAAGATGTGCAAAAATAGTCGCTCACATTGAAGAAGGACATAGCCAGAGAGATGCAGGACGTAGGTACGTAGTATCGCAGAACGGAGTTAGAAGAATTTGGCAGAGGTATGAAGCAGACGGTTTACTAACAGCCAGACCACGATCAGGAAGACCAAGGAAAACTAACGCCCAAGATGATCGATTTATGTTGTTACAATCTTTAAGAAATCTCACTGCAACAGCTACAATTACTGCTAATGAACTGGCTGCTGTCAGAAATGTTCAAATATCGTTACGTACAGTTCAGCGACGACTTAACGAAAACAATCTGAAACCATATCGGGCTGCCATTGGTCCAAAACTTTCAGTACGCCACAAACGTAATCGACTAAATTTGGCTAGAACGTACCAGAACTGGGGGGATCCCGAATGGAGATGCGTATTATGGACAGATGAGTCTCGATTTACTTTGGATGCTCCAGATGGTCGTTCACGGGTATGGAGAAGACCAGGAGAACGCTATGCTGCTTGTGCTATGGCCACAACTTCATATTTTTTTGGAGGTTCGGTAATGGTATGGGGAGGGATTTCTTCAGATGCTCGCACAGAGCTTCACATCTGTGATAGAGCAGCCCTAAATGCAGATAGGTACATTAAGAACATTCTTGAGGACTATGTTGTTCCGTTTAGTCATTTTGTTGGTGACAACTTTCGTTTAATGCAAAATAATGGACGGCCACACGTAGCCAACGTTACTCTGCAATATCTAAACGAAGTTGGAATTACACTTTTGGATTGGCCAGCCTGCTCACCAGACCTGAACCAGATAGACCACGTGTGGGATCAACTGGGAAGAGCAATTCGCACTCGCCCTAATTGGCCGCGGACATTAGGATAGGTTACCACAAGAAAATCTTGCACGATTGATTACCAGTATGCCTAGACGTCTAGAATGTGTAATTAGAGCTCGTGGCGTAGAATTAACAGTTAATACTGACAGTTATCGGAAACAATTGACATGCTGTAAACATATCGCTGACAACGCCAACCCGATTCTTAACAAAACTTCATAAAAAACTTGAATAATGTACGACAGAAACAAAATCGCAATATTTCAACAATTGTATGGTTATGCGTTAGCTCACTATAGCACTAAATTTGTTTATTGATACGTAAACATCGACATCAGATTTTAAGAGCCAAAAACCATTTTCAGTATGTAAAATTGGAAAAATGATCGTGAACCCAGACTTTTGTCGCTCAGTGTATTTGGGATCGCTGGTTGAGGAAAAGAAAGTGGCATCGACGGCCGACGTTTACAGCCGCATCGGGCAGGCAACATCAACATTGGCCTTGCTCAAATGGTGCGTATGGAAACGAACAAATACTACCATCAAAACGAAAGTACGCTTATACGGAACGCTGATCCTTCCCATTCTTCTTTATGGATCGGAAACGTGGACATTGCTCAAGCCGGACCTTGACAAGCTTGAGGTCTTCCAAATGCGATGCTTGAGGCAAATTCTCGGTGACTCGCTCAGCGACCGCCTTCGAAACGAAACAATTACAGGAAGATGTGATCAACAAACACGGCAGGGCAGAACACCATTTTTCCCTCTGTGTATTTGTAGTGCTCGGCATCGCCCTTGAACTGCAAACTCACATCTTGGGAAAAATTATGCTTTTCTTTTTCTTATAATGTATTATTTTTTCACATTGCCAGTGGTGACATTAAAAAAATGACTTTTTGATACTTTTCATAACTGCTCAAAACAATATTGGTTTCACCTAAAAATGAACTAAATGAATTAATAACAGATTCATCCATTTTCAAGTAAGCTCTATTCTATAATGTATAATGGTTAATTTATACAGGGTCCGGCAACGAAGCGGGGGTGGAAGATATTTCTAAAACTACGAGAGTTGCATAAATATTGCGTATATAAAAGTGATAGGTACTAAGGTGGTGCACATTACTAAAATAGTTTTGATTATACAGGGTGTCTCAAAAAAGTGTGGCGGATCAACCTTACTTTTTTTTAAATAGAATGCCGTATATTTAGGTAGCTTAAAAGTTTTGTATTGAAATACTGATCATTTTTATATAAAGTTGTATGGGTCTAACGTCAACTGTTTTGGAGATATTAACAATTTTATTTAAAAAATTGCTGAACTTCAGGCGGCTGCTGTAAGCGACAGAAAACAATTGAATAAAGAAAAACGTTACCAAAAAATTATGATTTTTGCAAACTATCTTTCTAGTGTAAAATGGTGGATCTGGGTATTAATGTTATACAGAGTGCTCAATATTTGCAAATTTAATTTCGATTTTTTTTCAAATGGAACGCCCTATATATTTTTGTATTGCTGAAGAGCTCTTTTAATGAACTTTCTTTTGATATGTTACTTCATACTTCTTAAGTTCCAACTGTTTTTCAGATATGCGAGTTTAAACATAAAAAACAATTTAAACCCCTTAAGATGCTTTATTTCAAGGGATAAAAAACAAACGCCTTTAAAATAATGATTTAAGCACTTGAATTCTTCAAACAAAAGATAAAACCAAGCTTCAAATACAAAAATTGAACCAGAACTCAAAACTAGAAATAACCAATACAAAAAAAGCGGAAAAAAGCAGGAGAAAATTAAATCTGAAAATCAACCGAATTTTGAGATAGGAAATGAAGTGGAAGAAGAAAGCTCATTAAAAGTACTTTTTAAAAATACAGGGATATACAGGGTGTTCCATTTAAATAAATCAAACTAATTATATTTGCAGATTATGAATTCTCTGTACAGCTTTAATACGCAGGAAAGGAGAACTATTTGAACATTTAGTGTAATTACGTATAAGCTTTCGGTGTATTGGCTTTTCTCTTTTTTAATCTGATTTAATTTGACCGTGGAATTAATTTATTCCTGCATTTATCGTTTTTTTGGTGTTTATAATTTCCTGTATCAAGACTGACTGAATTAAGATTTTCTAAACCTGGTTTTGTGCTTTTATTTTTCAAGAGATCATGCGTTTAAATCACTATTTTAAGGGCGTTTGTTTTTTATCCCTTGAAATAAAGCATCTTAAGGGGTTTAAATTGTTTTTATGTTCAAACACACATATCTGAAAAACAGTTGAACTTAGCAGTATAAAGTAACATATCAAAGAAAAGCTCATTAAAAAGGCTCTTCAAAAATACAAAAATATACAGGGCGTTCCATTTGAAAAAAAATCGAAATTATGAAATTTGCAAATATTGAGCACTCTATATAACGTTAATACCCAGATCCACCATTTTACACTTGAAAGATAGTTTGCAAAAATCATAATTTTTTAGTAACGTTTTCCTTCATTCAATTGTTTTCTGTCGCTTACAGCAGTCGCCTGAAGTTCAGCATTTTTTTTGCATAAAATCGTTAATATCTCCAAAACAGTTGATGTTCGACCCATACAACTTGATATTAAAATGATCAGTATTTCAATACAAAACTTTTAAGCTACCCAAATGTAGGAAATTCCATTAAAAAAAAAAAGAAAGTTTGATTCGCCATACTTTTTTGCGACACCCTGTATAATCAAAAATATTTTAGTAATGTGCACCACTTTCGTACCTACAACTTTTATAGACACAATATTCATGTAACTCTCATAGTTTTAGAAATATCTTCCACCCCCGCTTCGTTGCCGGACCCTGTATAAATTAACCATTATACATTATAGAATAGAGCTTACTTTAAAATGGATGAATCTGTTATTAATTTATTTAGTTCATTTTTAGGTGAAATCAATATGATTTTGAGCAGTTATGAAAAGTATCAAAAAGTAATTTTTTTAATGTCACCAATGGCAATGTGAAAAAATAATACATTATAAGAAAAGTACAATACAGTAAACATTGCGCTTCCATACTTTGACCAAAATTATTTAAAAAGATATTTTTGTCAACTACGCGGAAAAATTGCTTGTTCAACACATTGGAAAAGTAATTCTTCCATGCTCACGTAAAATTTTTATATCCGCTGAAAAACTCTCACTTTTCTTAACTTGTAGATTAATCTACTATTAATTCACTAGCGATTTAAGAACAACTCGCTAGCATATAAACATTATAAATAGTTACGTATGGTTGCTATTATAGACGTATGGTTGCTATTATAGAGATAATAATAATAATGCAAGTTTAAAATGACAAAGAAATAATTATTAATTGAGTTATTTAACAATAACAGTAACGGCGTAACTGGAGACTTGAGTTACCGCATTTATATTTTTATGACGCTCAACGGCTTAAACCTGAAAAGAAACACAGATTGCAAGTAGCTGAAAATTATTTTGGTGGCACAAATAATTCTCACATATAATCTCATAAGAGTATTAATTCTTTCCTGATTTTTTTTACTGCGTTCCAACAACGTCGTATTAATTAGGACGCCTTCCAGAGGCGAGCGTTTCCTTTCCAGAGACTTGAAAATATATTTTTTTGAACTTTTCCTTACTGCCAATCTCTAGCGTGCTTTTAAAACTTTCTTTAGTGCAAAAAAAGTTATTACATTTGTCGTACATTTTAAATGCGGCATATGCCACGGGTTTCAGCTAGTTTACAAATAAAATCAAAACCAGCGAATTTAACAATTATAAATTGCGATGCACCAACAGAAGTAGCAGATGAAAGAGAAAAGGACCAATTTTATAAACAGCTATAAGACGTGCATGAAAAAATAAACAAGCATGATATTTTGATATCTTTAGGAGATTTTAACGCCAAAATTGGTAAAGAAACATGTTATAGAGACTTAGCAGAAAAAGACACCTTACATGACAATACAAATAACAATGGGGAAAACTTGTGCAATATTGCAGCAGCAGCAAACTTAGTAATTAGCAGTACGAAGTTCAAACACAAACCAATTCATAAGCTGACATGGCTAATCCCAGGTACAAACAGAGGGAATCAAATAGATCATGTATTAATCTCCAGAAAAGATGTAGCATCTGTAAATGATGTAAGATCGTTCAGAGGATCTAGTTTGCATACTGATCATTTGTTAGTTGTAACAACAGTAAGAATCAGTAAAAAAAATAAAACAAAAATGATGGAGCAGAAAAAATGGATGATACTGAAGCTATACGATGAAGACACAAGAAGACAATATCATGAAGAAATAAATAAAGCTTTACCCCAAACACCACCAGGAAATGAAATAATAAAACCAGCAGAAGCAGAAATAGGGTACAGAAGACAGAAATTTTCTCAAGAATGGTACGACCAAGATTGTGAAAAAGCAACGAAAGGCAAGAGAAGTGCAAGAATAAAATGGCTACACACAGGTGGAGAAGAAGGTAAGAAGGCATACAAAACAAAAAGGAACGAAGCAACTAAACTATGTAAAGACAATAACGAAGAAATGCAACATGAACTCGAAGAAGTAGAAGATGAAGTAATAACAGAACCTACTCCAGAAGAAATAAAAGAGATACGAACACAAATTAAAAATGGAAAGTCACTAGGTTGCGATTGTACCTATAAAGTGGAGAACTTATAAAATACGGGGGAGAGCACCTACATATCAGAATACATTCAATCATTAGAAACATCTGGAGGGAAAATAAGATGCCAGAAGAATGGAATAAGGGAGTAGTCCCAGTATTACATAAAAAAGAGACCTCGAAAAATGTTGTAACTATAGAGGAATAACCCTTTTAAATTCAACTTATAAGATTTTGCCCACACTTCTACAAGCACGATTAAAATAATATACTGAAAACTAAATTGGAGACTACCAATTCGGATTCCGCAAAGGAAAAGGAACGACAGATGCCATTCACATTATGAAGCAAATTATCGAAAAAGGGTACGAATTCAATATAAGACTCCACAAATTATTTGTCGATTTTAGGAATGCTTTTGACAGTATTAAAAGAAGAGTGCTTTTCAAAGATATGCAGAAGCTGGGAATCCCAAGTAAGATAATTAGTTTAATTAAAATGACTTTAGATCAAACATAGATCAGCATTAGAACTAATATTGGAAACACCGAATACCTTCCATGTAAACTTAAACGTTAAACAAGAAGATGCACTATCGGCTACCCTTTTTAACTTAGCTTTGGAAAGCATAATAAGAAACATTGGACATATAGGAAATATTATAACAAACGAAGCACAAATCATAGCATACGCAGACGATTTGGTTATAATAGCAGGTAGCAAAAGCAAGTTAGATGAACTGGTAGGAAGAATGGACGAGGAAGCAGTAAAAAGAGGACTACATATTAACGAAGACAAAAGCAAATATATGACATGTCAAAAGAAACACCAGCCAAGGAAGACCATTGAGATCGGGAAATATAAATTTGAGGAACTAGAACTCTTTAAATATTTAGACGTACACATTAAGAATAACAATGATAAACAAGAAGATATTAAACACAGACTACAGATAGGACATAAACTGTAGGTACTACAGTTACAAACATTTACTGAAAAATAAGTGTATCAGTGAAGCAACTAAAATTAAAATATATAAAACAATAATAAACCCAGTAATAACATGCGCGTGTAAGACACTAAATTTAATAAAAAGTGATGAAAATAAATTAAAAGTGTTAGAAAGAAAATTTCTACGAGTAATTTTTGGCCCAATACGTATAGAGTCCGGTGAACACAGAGGAAGAATGAACTTCAAACTGACGGAAAAAAATGAAAGGAGAAGACATCGTAAAAAGAATTAAAGTAACAAGAATTAGTTGGCTAGGGCACATTGAAAGACGTGAAGACGAAAATATAGTGAAGAGGATTACGAATTGGATACCATCAGCAGGGAGATCCAAAGGCAGGCCAAAGAGCAGATGGCGGGAGAAAGTAATAGAATATATACATACTATGGAAGTGACAAACTGGAAACAAAAAGCCCTAGACAGACAAAGTTGGAAAAAAGTGGTGAAATCAGCGAAGACCCACCAGAAACTGTAACGAACCAAAGAAGGATGAGGAATGATCCATCTCGGAAAATGGATTGGAAAGCTCTAAGGAGCCGCATCAATATTCCGTAGGAATGGACCAATGATGAAACTTAATATTTTAACAAAAAAATATATTCTTTATGATATACTTTGAGCATGTAGAATCCAGACTTCGGTATGCTATCTTTTTTTTTGGGGTGGCTCACGTTCAGCACTTGAAGTTTTTCGACCTCAAAAGAGAATAATTATTAAATGTACAGCCGAATTTCCATATCTCAAACTTCGATAAATCGAATATCTCAATTACTCAAATTAACTTCACATTACCAACCTAATTTATAAACCCATAGAGCGGGATTTTCCTTCCATTACTTGATTTTATAGAGGCAAATATTCAGTTTAGCAATAAAGATTATATTAAGAAGTGCTGTATATAGTAAATAACATTCTTAAAAGAATTATTTACGATCATGCTTCTTTGTATTTCAAAAGACTTGCAAGCTTACAAAACCCAAAATATGTAGTCAACTCTTGTTCAATGCGCATAAATTGTTCTGTTTACACAGACTGTCTTTAGAAAACTTCTGAAGAAGCTTACAGCTTCAGCATCGGAACGTCAAGTTCAAATCGACGATCACGGCATAACCCGGAAGAACCTAGCTTTATAATAATGTGCCTAATAATCTAAAGGAATCAACCAAATTAAGAAAGATATGAAACAGCTCTTAGTCGAAAAACACCTATAGAGTGTAAACGAATGGTTTTGATTATAAACATTTTTAATTGCAAATATTTATCTTGCCTCTAAATGTTTCTTGTATGTGTTGTTATGATTACTGCTGACTATTCCCATACATACACATTTGTATTTGTTATCTTGGAAAATAAATGTTTTATCAGTATATTATTATTAACACATAACCACTGAACACGTGTATTTGCATTTTATTGCAAAAAGATTTTATGAGAAAGAGGCTGTAAATAACAAATGTGATAACCACTGACACCACTGTAGCATAGAGTGCAAAGTAGCCAAGCTTATCATACAACCTATAAAAGCTAAATCGTTTATGCAGTTTGCATTCACATAAAATTTCTTTTGATTCACACTCGGGTTTAATTTTTTGCAGTTGAAAGTGGCGTAAGCTATAAGTGAATACTTGGGAATTTTTTTGACTACTATACGAATGTGAAATTTTCATTTTTTGGGTGTATGGTGTATACCCCAGAATGGTATACAGATATAGTAGGTACATTGTGTAAGATGACAACTATTTTTAACCTCACCTTTTCAAACCTTTTTTTCTCTTTCAGCGACTCATGTTTTTGAAAAGTGTCTTTTTTTTCAGGGAGCACATTCTTGCTCTCAGATGGAATGTGGTGAAACATGAAAGCACAGAGTAAGTACAAAGCAAACCTAATAAATCTTCACACGAATAACACTGCTATATATAAAATCTGACAAAGTGTAATGCATACAAGCTGAGTCAATAGTAAGAAGCCGTCCAATAGTTTTGAAAGAATATACAAGTTGTAACAATGATACTTTGAAACCTACGTTTAATTTTCTCTAATATTATCAATTATACAATGTTCTACTTGGCTCAGAGAGTAAAGATATATTTTGAGAAATGTACATTTACAGCAATTTTCTGTTAGCCAAGAAGCTTTAGAGAAATATTGCTGAGCTTCTATTGTCCTTAGGTACACAATCGTTTTATTACACCCACCAATCGAAAATCACACCTTTTCGATACGATACAACTTTATGAAACTATACAAAAAATGATATACTTCCATAGAATATCATATTTTTAAAACCCGTCTGTTACAGAAGATTATTTAATATTGTGGTCTTTACATCTTTTATCAGTAAAAAATCACGATAATTTCAAAAGTGCTAGATATAAAAATAGGAGAAGAACGCTCTGTATGATATAATGAAAACATGCAATAAATAATAGTGAATTGCGTTTGTTATCAATTTTACAAATGTGAGTTATTAAAAACTATTTCATACTTTAATTCTTTTAAAGCTTGTTCTATAGCATCAGTATGTAAAGAATATAGAACGGTAAGCACAGGGTCACAACAAAACAATGTCCTAAATAGACCTCAAACCTAAGGAGAATATGAAAGACATATTCAGGGTGCTAGTAAATTGTTAACCAGCGTGTAACTTCGTTAATAGTTGAGATATTAGAAAAAAGTTTTCTTGTATTAAATGCCAGCCTACAAATTAGAAATATAACATGTAAACGTTTATAGGTTAATATGAATCGGTGAACAGATCAAATCAACAAAGGAAATTTGCGTCGCCAAAGAGGCAGCGACGAACAAAGAACAAACGCATCTGTTTACCGATACGCCACTATTCTACACAAATTTCAAAAACAAACCCCTACAGAAATAAAACAATAAATTACGGCATGCCAGTTTAAAAGTACACAAATTTCCAAATAAAAACCTCAGCAGAAATAAAACAATAAATTGCGAACAGCATGCCAGTTTTTAAAGTGCAGCAAATCACCCCGCAATAAAACACCAGGGCAAGCCGACGAGCGGAGCCTCTAAAAGCAGCCCAAACTCACGCCAAATTGAAATCTAATTTTAATTAACATCGGCACTCCTAATCAATAGTGCGCCCTATAGAAACCACACAGGCATAGGAAAAATTAGCCGCTACCTAATCAAATTACCCTCAAGTCGCTAACAAGCATACAGGCCGATTAAAACGATTTTTTCCCTCAGCCGACAAAAATATCGCGGCTCGCCGTGCGGGCGAAGTTTGCCCAGAAAGCGACAGAAATTCGAAACAAGCGGAGACCTAACAAAGACGCATTTTCTAACGGCTAAATCGGGACAAAACCAAATACAGACATCAGGCTAATGTAGTAATAATACGAAATTAAAAACAATATTAATTATCGGTAGGAAAAAATCCAAGCCGGGAGTACTTAGTATCAAAATACAGATAAATTCAGCGCGCAAACAATAGAAGCAAGGAGAACTTTGAAATGCGCATAGTTAGGCCAGTAAAAATAAACATATTGAGGTAATTTCATATACAGAGCCGGGGAAACAAATCCTTATTTTAATTAAAGCCAAACGAAACATAGCAAATGGGTATCAGTAGAATCGGCATTTCAACGGCCAGCTATTGCGACACCAATCAAGGCGCTAATATGTCGCGCCAGGGAAATGACCGCGGAATTATTAAATACGATAAAAATAGGCAGTCATCTCTTCTCTTCGGGCCAATGAGCGTCCAGGAAGCTCAAGACAAAGGACCGGGCTCCTTTAAATAGATAGACATGGGCAATTGGAACTCACTCAAGCCAGGAGAGTCCATCAGCAGCCCTTCAGCTCCAGGACCACTCAGCAGCCTCCAGCCTTCCAGGACAGCTCCACACTCAACCCCGGAGAGTCCCAGCAGCATCCAGTCTTCCAGGACCAACTAGCAGCTCTCTTCAGGGCCATCCAATCACTTCAGGACTTAGGACGAGAACCAGCCAGGGCTCTTCCGGACGTTGTCATCAGGGCCATCCAGCCACTCCTGCCTCGACAGCAGCCCACGTCGCGGCCTCCGCTGGCGACGGACCTCCCTTCCCCGGACTCCCCCAGCGGAAGCCAGACCTCGTGCCCCGAGAACGCCCCGCTCCAGCCGCCGTCCCCAAGAGGCCTACTCGCGCCGCCGACGTCCCAGGAGAACCTCCCAGCGCCCGCTACAAGCCGTGCCCCGCATCGCTCCCCGGAAAGACCAGACTCGTCCAGGTCGCGTTCCCCGCCTCCGGCAACTAGAAAAGGGCGCCCCATCACCTCCCGGGCCAGAGTCTAGACGACTCTTTGTGTATATATTTCTTTTCGTGTTTTTTTCTATATATAATATTAAGTTTTGTTTGTATGCATCATAGTACCCGTAGAAATAAAAGTATTAAAAGTTTACACCAATCAATTAGCAGCATCGACAAGGGTAACGCCTACACCCCTCCTTCCGCTGACGCCATTGTAGAACCTACCGCTGAGCTTAGACCGAGGCGTGTTAAGGTAAATATCCGTTTAGAAAAATATGTTAACGTGTAGGTAATTAATTGCTTTAAAAAAATATTATTTTTTTGTCTAATCGATCACTGCCCGTTGAGTATTCCAGAGGCTTCAATTTAATTTGTATGCAAGTAGAGGTGTATTTAAGACTTAAATGTTTTGCTTTGTTGTAGCTGTGGAAAACAGAAGATGAAGTTGATAATTATGTGTGAACATCATTGCCCCCTAATGCTAATATTTTGAAATGATGACAAGAAAACGAAAAACCTTTCCCCATTTAGCATATCTGGCAAAATGTGTATCTCAGCATCATTACTGGCTCCGCATCAACTATTTTTGGTCACTGGTTGTCTGTTTACAAAACATCGCAATGGATTAAGTGTTAAAAAGACAGATATGATAATATTTTTTTAATATAAATAACAGTTAATAAAATCTCTTTCATTTTTATGTATATCTTCAGCCGTTTTCTTGTGTAAACGTTCATTTTTTAACGGTTAAACGTTTATAAAAATAGCTGCTTTTTTCATCCTTACCACAAATTTTCATAAACAGATTTTGACCACAGCCTCCTATTTTTGGGTAGCGATACATGGCTTTGATTTTTAAATGGAAAACCCCTATATTTTTAGGTATTTGAAATCGGCGCTAAAATGCATTATGATAGCATTTTAGTCTAAAATTCTGAAATTATTTATTTTTTAAATTAAAATTATTTTTTTACCTAAATAATGTTATGCCTTATGCAAAATCCCTAACTACTAAACAAGTAATGCAAAACAAATTTTACTTTTATTTCTCATGACCGAGTTATCGCACCAAATGCACTAAAACAATTAAAAATTATTTAAATGGAATAACATGAGTTTCAACAAGCAGTTGAAAACTACAATAAATAATCATTCCAACAATGTACCATATTGGCCATTTTATTTCAAAGTCGCTCTTAAGTAATAAAAAATACTTAACACATAATTTAAAAATAATTGTTGCATCTTAAAAAACATAACCTTCAATGGTACTGTGGTGCGATAATTTTTAACACTAATTTCGAATATGTATAAGTACCTATACGGAGCGTTCCATTTTAAAAACAAAAGTCGTGTATTACTACATAAAAATAAGAGGCCGTGATTTAAATTGGTTAATGCCTACTGACATTTAAAGCAAAAAAAGTGTTTTTCGATATCTCAATATTGTGACAAGATCAAAACATATTTTGGAAAACTTGACGAATTCCAATCAGAAACAATAAATAACATTTTATTATTGACCAGTGTTGCCATCTTGTTTCCACCAAAATTCTCAAGGGAGTTGCTAAAAATTCCCATTTTAGATTCGAACTTCTTTTTTGCATTATTAATTAAAATGTTTTTTAACTGTAGCAATAAGTAGTAATAAATAGAGTACAAATCCAAAAACAAAGAATAATATTTGTGTTGAACCGTTTCATTTTTATAAATGTTGTGTGAAGCTGTTTTAATTTTATATTTAAAATAATATATTGGCAAATTATGCTGTTTCACACGATCGCATGAAATGTTATATTTGACCACATCATCTTCACCAGCATGCACACTACTTTTAAAACTGTAGACTGCATTTAAAGATCCCTTATCAATTTCTCGTCTTGGGTTTGGTATCGGTAACGACAGAAAAAAATCCACGTCATTAAATTGCAAATATTGTAATTATCTATTACAGACTTAAGGTATCTTCAGTCGTCAATCTTAGTCTTGCGAAGTTTAATAATTGCCTGAAATTTATGACGCAATTCAATAACATTTATTTCTCAATCAGTCTCGGTTTTGTTAAATGCAATACTAAGATGCAGAAATACCAATATCTTTAAATACATTCATATATTGCCTGCATGAGGATATAAAAACAGTCCACAAAATTCCCAAAAATTGACATATTTTATTAAAATATCCCTTTTGGGTAGTGAAATTCCCTAAAAGGGGAAAATTCTCTCTAGTTCGCAACACTAGCATTGATGCACTCCGTATACAGTGTGTCTACAGACTAATTCTCAACATGGTGATCTCCCTTATTACGAAAGCTAGAGATATGTTAAATGGGATGAAATAGTACTCCTCAGGTAAAGTTGTGCCAAACCTCATAAATAAATTTTGGATATTCTATGTAGTTCAGGCGCTGTATATCAAAATAAACTGCTCAATTACAGATCTAAAGAGTAGCTTCAGAACGTGACCACCGAAGTTCTGTAGATGGCGCCAAGTGGAATTATAGCGCACCCAGAATGTGTAGTTCAAAACGTGACCACCGAAGTTCTGTAGATGGCGCCAAGTGAACGAGCCGCCACCGTGCTAAAATGCTTGGAAATTTTGTTTGCAAAGTGGAAAATCGCCACCTTTCGCCAAAACCAAATAGCGCATGAAGGTGCTCGGGCCTTAGCAACAACTTTGCCCCCTTTCACAATTTCGATATCTGTAGCCGTTCGAAAGTTACAGGCGATCCAGACAGACGGACGGACGGACGGACGGACGGACGGACGGACGGACAAAGCGTTCGCATAAGTACGCTGAAGCTACTAATAAGTGAATTTTTGACTTTTTGATTTTTTTAAATAACTCGTCTATTTTAAAAGGAAGTTGAATTTAATTTTCACATTTTTCAGGCACTCTTTTAATAGGGATTTAATGGTGTGTTCAGATTTTTGAAAACTGGTATCGGAGTTGAGCGCTACAACGGCCAACTATACCTAATACTAAAGTTAATGGCAAAGATTTTTGTAAAAAACGTATTTTTACTTTGACAAGTGAGAGCATCGGTCGTGAAGTTTGCCAATTGAAGGCTTTGAAAACAAAAAACTATCTCAGCAATTGCTTGTTTATAGTTGACATTAAGTTTAATTTGTTTGTAATTTACCTATTAAATAAGAAAATATATAATGCAGTATAATGTAAATTACTGTTAAAATCTAAATTAACTGGTAATTTATTATTGCTTGATATTTTTTTGTCTTGGAGCTGCTAATTACAGGGATACATTTGAACCGAACTGAACCAAATCTTCTAAAATGTACTTAAAACCAACGTCCATAATGACGACAACCACCTTATCTATCTACTTACAGAAATTTTAGGGTAAATTTAATAGATCACATTTACTAAACCATATAGAAATCTGCAGCGCATAAATAAGGAAGTCAAAACTACCGTTTTACAAGTAGTGGAGGATTTTGCGAATGGTATACTAGACAATGCAATGGTAATAATAATTTTCCTACACAAATATTATGGTCTAAGGAAACAAGATTCACAAACAATAGTTGATTTAATAGGCTAAATTTATTTTGGCCTACAGAAAACCTACATGTGCTCATACCTGCTGGACATCAAGTACGTTTTGGATTTAATGTCTGGTGTAGCATACTAAGACCACAATTGGTCCTATAATTGTTAATGAAACACTAACTTCTGACGTTATCTACATTTATTAACAAAGAACGTTGTAGACTTGCTGGATGAATTACCTTTAGCAGAGGCTCATAATTGTTCGTTTCACCAAGATGGTGCCCCAGCACATAATTCAAGGGTTGTAACCAATTTCATTACTAAAAGTTTCAGTAACAGACGGATGGTAACTCGCAGACCGATTGCATAGCCACCAAGATCTTTTGATCTGACACCGCTCCACTTCTTTCTATGGCGTTACATAAAAGACAAAGTCTATGTTCGCACATACAATGATGTAAATAAACTTCGTGAAATCATAATTCAAACATTTCAAGGTCATTAAATCTAATATCCGTAGATCATACTTTTGTTTAAAAAATAATGGCGTAGTGCTTAAACATCTTTTGTAATTTTTTATTACAATTTGGTTTAATGTAAAATCGAAATATTTTTCAAAGAGTTTTATGTTTTTAATATAACTATAATGGCTATAAAATAATTTGTCTTTATTTATTCGTTTTCAAAACCTTCAAATGGTAAACTTCACGACCGATATTCTGACTTGTCAAAGTAACAACGCAATTTTTTTATGTTTTCGCCATTAATTTTCGTATTATGTACCTATAACAAATTATACATTTTTGAAAAGATAAAATAATTCTCCTTTTAAAGGCGTTATGGACAACTATGAGTCCCATAAGAGAAAGTGAAGTTGGCCATTGTAGCTTAACTATGATAACAGTTTTTAAAAATATACCACTAGATTATAAAAGTACTTTAAGAATTTGTATATTAAATTCGGCTTCCTCTTAAAATGGACAAATTATTTAAAAAAATCAAAAAGTCAAAAATTCATTTTTTTGCTACAGCGCCTGAACTACGTTGAATATTCAAAGTTTATTTATCGGGTTTGTTGCAACTTTATTTGAGGAATGTTTCGTCTGTTTTAACCAAATCTCTATATCTCGTAATAAGGGAGATACCCATGTTGAGAATGAGTCTGTGGAACGCTGTATATCAAATTCCGCTAGCAAAGATTTTACAACCTACTTGCTTTTTTGAAAATTGTAGAATGACTGAATGAGTGATTTTTGCCTTGGATATTCCGGATATTTTCCTTCAAAAAACAGAACACCCCTTAAGAGCTAGTATAACAATTACAAGTTGAAGTATGTGTATTTATTCTTAGGGCGGTTGCTTCGATCACACATGGCGTGATAGATGTGTTTGCAAAATACTTTACTCTAATAATAATGACAAAGGCATGCTATTTCGCCCAGCATTTATTTACAATAAAGTTGCAGTTAGTACTTTTCTCTGTGGTACTCATATTAACCCCAAATATTTGAATGAAATAGGAATTAGTATACGGCGATAAATGTTAGACAACAAGAGGTTTCTCCAAACAGCAACAAGCCAAAACACGTAAAATAAAACGGGTTTGCACTCTGCAGACAGAAATTGGACAAGGCAACGATCAGCACCGAGTAGTGCCGAATGGAATCTAGGAAGGAAAGGCGGGAATTTTAAATTTTCAAACGCAAGACATTGCTTTTAATTTATTAAAGAATATATAATAGGCTACATACATGAGTAAATAAATAATTTTACAGATATTAGTTGTTATTCTTAACAATACAATCACCTTGTTTTATCTTGTATTATGATAATCTTGTTGGGAATTTAGAATAAAGGTATGATTCAGTGGCGTCTCGTGATAATTGTATTTAGAGGGCTCTTAATTTTTAACAACTACTAAGCAAAAAATAATAATTAATGATTCACCTACATTACGGCAATGCTTTAATCCAAATATAGCAATGACTTTTAATTTTAGTAATCCAAAAGGAAACACTGTATGCACAGCACAAAAATGATTTAAACAACTCAAAATGTACTATTACAACGAAAGAAAACTAAGACAAGGTTTGTTTTTAGCATAGTGAATCTGAAGTTTTAATTGGAATTTGAGATGTGAATAAATTTAAAATTATATCAAAACGTCACTGTCAATTATGCCTAGAGTAGGTCTAGTTTCAAAAGTTAGGATCATTTCTTGGTTAGAAAACATTGTAACTATTCGGCAAATTGAAAATTTATCTCGTTTTATAATTGTTTTATATTGTAGCTTTTGATATTAAACTTTGATATGAGATATGAGAGGTTTCAATTAATTACGTAAGAGTGAAGGTTATTTGATCAACTTAAATAATGAAAATTGATAACTAATAGTTTTAAAAGTTTTTTTTTGTAGAAACAGTAGTACATACATACATGCGAAAAAATGAAACACGATAATTTTCTTAGTAATGGAAAAAACAGCATGTATCACATCCACATATCAACTGATTTTTTTGTAAATGTCTAAAAAGAAAAATGTCTTGTAAAATTGCGCGTTCCAACTTTATTTTGCAGGTTGTTATTTAATCCAACTTTTTTTATTTTAACCTTTTCGGCTAAAGGTAAGTTTTTTAAATTAATGTTGAGAATACTTATACAAGTTATACAATTACCTAAGCCATCGAAAGTATCAAATCTATAAAGGCCCAACTTCACTTCTCATTGTTCTGCAAGCAGTTATACCAATAAGAACTATTTTATTACCAAAACAGTGCTCAGAGTTCCGAATATTAATTTTCAATGTCTAAGATTGTACCACGTTTGCTTATAGGAAGCTGCCTTAACTTTTGGATTGTGTTACATTTCGGGAGCACTGTTTGTAAATAAGCCCGCCAGTACACTACGTTCTCGGCTACAGTGCAGTTTACATTTGCATCACATTGAAACTGCTCGCCTCTATTCTGATGCTTCAACATTTTCGCCCATAATTGCCATATAAGTTTGGCCTATATTTCGGATCACTTTCATCAGCTGCCAGCCGCTCAGTGCATTGATATGAGCGAGTATGTTGACACATGACTCATGTTATGTTAACATACTTTGTGAATGTTGTTTTACATGTTTTAGGCGATATCGAATAGCTACCTCCGAATTTCATTACTTAAACCTTATATTATAATGGTAGAATAGATGATCAAATATATTTTCAATTATAGAATAGTTACTTTTTTCTAATGCCATATAGACTGTTGACATCTGAGAGACTAGCACCCCTGAGCCGCTAAGGAGCAGCCGCCACTGGACTATGATTAGACTAACTGCTTTGAAAATCACACTATACCAACTCACTAACAGACTTTGGCAGTGGCTACTATATTTTCAAAGAAATCTGGCTGGCAGTTTTCTAGTAGATCAGAGTACGCTGCCCTAAATATTAAACAACATTTTACATACGAGTTTGTTATAAAATTATTGTTTACATTTATGAGTACTTTGGAATGAATGGTAGCAAGTATACTTTTCTCATAAGCAACCTTTTTACAGCTGTCTCTTCTTCACCCTTAGTTTCTTTTTCTGTATTTACTTCTTCCACTCCTTGCTCTTTTCGCATAATTCATCTTCTTGTATGCTCACATTTACTTTTTCCCATCGACCCACAATAATTTTTTTATTTTCCAAATATTGGCAGTTCTAATCCTTCATTATTAGCTTCACAATCCTTGACTCCAACAATTTGAAAATCTTTTCCTTGCTTGATTAGCGTATTTAATTATTTAAATTTTTCAATTTGAACCTTCTGTACCGATTTCAAACATGCAGCTAACTATTTCTTGACATACTAACCTGCTTTTTTAAAATTTTTCGTTTGCGAAAAGTACAATATTTTTTACATAACTACGGGAAGTAGTTTGTATGGGAAAGTAAAAATCATCAAGAGATATTTCCTCTTGATAAAACGAATTCACTATGGCGTTCGATATAATTTCTTCAATTGAAGTTATTATCATCTACCAATGATTCATCAAAGAAATCCTCATTTCGTAATTATCTTAGATAGATACAAAATACGGAAACATCGTAGATGGTAGATTAATTTTTATTTGAAATGGCACTTACAAGCTGTTGAAGTAGTTTTATATTCGGCTATAATATTGGTAATCTTTCTGGAATAACTGTAATTATATCTAGGGCATCGTATTCCTCCAAACCCCTGAATTCCATTGCCTTCCGCAGTCCTTCGTTCCAGAATCTTTTGGTCACCCCCTCTCACATCTGACAGGGGCTGTGCATTGGAACAATCTTTGAGGCCATCTATTCTTGTTCATACATAGTAGGTATCTAAACCATGTGAGACCTCTTCTTACTATTCTATCTGCTACGGTTTCTTCGGCTTGCATGCGTCGTCTAATTTCTAGGTTCTTAACATGGTCTAATCGCAAGACACGAGCGCTTCTTCCCAGGTTGTCCATTTCCAGTATTTCCACTGTCATTAGTTTCTTTCTGTTTGCTGCGTTTATTGTCTATACCTCCGACCCATAGCATAATACTGATTCCACCAAGCATTTTTTTATGTGTTTCTTTGTTGACTTTCCTATAGTTTTATCCCACCAAACTAGATTTAACCTTTCAGGACGGCAGAGGTTTTGACAATACTTGCTGGCTGGATGGCAGCGAGAAGTGCTTGCCACTCCGATCGTTTCCAGTCCTTAATACTGATCTATGTGTTACGGATAACTTTTTGTTAGTTCTCTTCTGTTACGCAGCATAAGAGGCCCTTATTATTAGACAAGATATTGGTATATAAAAAAATATATCCAAACACAGAAATAACAGAAAAATATGAAAACTACCACAAACATGCTTCGAAAATTAAGGTTCACATATATTATGTTCAGTACAAGTTAGTAGCAAAAAAATATGAAAACGGTATGAAACTACGGTCGATTCCTTTCCCAAACCATGCCTCCACGCTTGCCACATAAGTAGTTTCCTGTTGGGTGGGCACAAAGTTTAAGCACTCTTTTACTCATTTTAATTCTACTTTTAATTTCAGCAGAGCCCAAGCCATGTTTAGTTATTGCAACACCCAAATATTGAAATTCGTGTACTTATTTTATAGACACGTCATCATCGATAAAATTTTCTGTCTTCTGCACGTTAATCATTAGATCCCATTTCTCATAAGCTAGTAATAGTCTGCGGAGCCTAAACTCCCATCCTGGGCAACCACCACTTGATCGTCTGCAAAACTCAGGGTAAATAGAACTTGTTCACCATTGGGTATACCCATTCCATGGCAGTTTCTTTTCCAGTCGTCTAGTGCACACTTTATATAGATATTGAATAATGGGAGGGGGGGGGGGTAAACTGCATTCCTGGCGTAGACCCGGTTTCTTCGCCTATGCTGTCTTTTCTCCGTTAATTGCTGTATTATAAAAAGATAATCTGTGCACGATCTTCCTAATATGAATCCGCTTTGTACGTCTGTGATTTTTATCTTAACCATTCATTTTATTTTAGTATTTAATATTTTTACAAATATCCTACTAACTGTGCTATTAACACTTCGACCTCTGTGGCTGTTTTTGTCTTTGCGGCCAGCTTTTTTATAAGGTGATAATACGTACAAAGTTGTTCATTAGGTGCAATATTCTGTAAATGTCTTGCCGCCGTATTTGACGAGTTCTGTACAGATTCCTCCGGAACCCGCAGCTCTACCATTTTTCATTGAGATAATTGTGTCTTCTAGTTCCTTTGTAATAAGGACAAATTGTTATTTCTTACTTCTTCAGTGTAGGTAGTGTCAGTTGTTGTGTATTGTTTTCTATGTTCAGTAAGTAATGATTGATAATAAAACGCTCACTCCAGTGGCGGTGATATGCATAAGCGGGAATAAGCGTTGCTTAGGGGCCCGGGGCCTTAGAGGGCCCTTTGGGGGGCCCGATAAGTTCGCTGATTAAATAACTCGATATCTTCTACTTCATTTCGCTATACATTGATAGCACTGCAACCTCAGTCCCCCACTCTCAGTTATCAGTCATCAGTGATCAGACTCGATTTGAGAGCTTTGAAAAACTAACAAATATTTCTGAAGTTTTAGAACCGAAAAATGTTTTAAGTATGCAAGAAGCTGAACAGGTCCGATGTGATTTGCTTCAGAAAAACTATTCTGATGTCCTCAATAATAATCTCGCCATTCAGTTTGTGAACGCTATTTCCTTACTAAACGAGGATTTAAATGATAGCATGAGTGTTCCAGATTTGAGAAGTTTATTCCTACAGAAATATAGTGTTCTCGAAAGCAATTTTGGCGAGATTATTACTGCATTGGTTTTATTCTTGACTCTACCTGTAACACTAGCCACAATAGAAATATCATTTAGCAAGTTGAAAGTAATAAAACAGTATATAAGAAATTCTACCAGCCAAGATAGGCTAGATGACTTTCCGGTTTTGTCAATTGTGCAAAAAGCATCGTGGATATGGACATAAAAATCTTGTGGAACAATTTGCTGTCAATAAGGCCAAAAAGATAAATTTTTTATTTCTGATCAATTTATTTTTACGGAGTTTTACAGATATTAATGATACAAATAAATACTAAGTAGTTGTTACCTATTTTGACGTGAGTTCTTACGATTTTACCTGAATATTATTTTTTGTACGACCACTACTAAAAGTAGGACTTATAGCACTAGATTTTTTCACGAAAAATGAAGTTTTATAAATCAGCGTGTTACAAGTGAAATCGGCTGTTTACTTTTAGCCCATGTGCTAAAAGTAAACAGCTGGTGTTGGATTTAGAATTTCGAACTGGAAGTGAGGTTGTTAAGTTATTCTAGTTACTTCTTTCGTTAGAGGTAAAACGTTTTTTAAATAATTAAAGTATTATGTAATGAATAAAGTAAAATGTGCACATTTATAATTACCTTTGATAACTAACTTTGACAGCTATCGGCTGCAGAAACAATCACCTGAGCTTTAAGGACGGCTCTGCTCGTGCATAAAAGTCCACTTTTAGCACTTGTTGCACAAATAGCTATTATTTTACTAGTGTTACCTAGGTAGATATTTATCCATCAGTTTTCTTTGTATTTGTGCCTATACCAGCTTGAAGATTTTATTTAGTTTAAAATTTGAATTGATATTTTGTTAGATATGTTAGTTATAAAATGTGTTAAATGTTAAGCATTTACTACTCTATTTCTGTTGGTTATAACAGGATGTTATTTTATTTTTTGTTAAACGTTTACTTTTGTATACTATAATTATAAATATACAATTAATTAAGTATATAAATCCTTTTACAAAAGGGGGGGGGGCATTTTTATATTTGCTTAGGGGCCCAAGGTGATTTTGCACCGCCACTGGCTCACTCATCTAGTGTAATTGTGGTAGGTGCCTTTGTAGTGTCATTAGTTTTCATATATTTGAGACATCTCCATACCTCAGTTGACCGAGCACTTTCTATTAAGCTATCGATCTGCTGACACTTCCTTTTCCACGAGTTGTATTTTTGTTGATTTATGCTTCGTTTGACTTCGCTATATAATCTTCTGTATTTTTGCCAGTGTTCCACTGTTCGTAAGCCATTTCTTATACGCTTGTTTTTTGGCTTGTACTGCTCTCTCTATTTCTTCATTCCAACACATCTGGTTAGGTTTTTTCGTTGGAGTTATTTCACTTAAACCTTCCTTTGCTGCTTGATGGATGGCTTTTAGTAAATTATTATATTTCTGTTCAATGTCATTACTTATTACTATATTCTTGAGTATTACACGCAGTCTTCTTTGATGTTCTCGAATGCTTTCTTGTTGAAGTAGATGCAGGTTTATATTTGGATGTGTAGCTTTTGGACGGGGAAGTATCATTATTGCCGATTTTCTTTAAGTTCACTTCTTTATTTATATATAGAAATAGGATTCTGGAAGTTACCATACAATGGTCCGAACCACAGTTGGCTCCCATTTTCACCCTTGTATCATTTACTTTAAGTAATGATTTCTGTCCCAGGATCACTTAATCGAGGATCAACTTCTGGTTTAATGATGGTCTTTCCCACGTGTAATGATCAATTTCCTATGTTTAAAGAATGTGTTACTGATTTTGAGGTCATATTGTTTGCATACATTTATTAGCTTCTCCCCGCTATCGCTTACTACTTGCTCTCTGTATTGGCCCACTACTTCGTCATCCATTCTTGAACCTATTCTCGCATTCAGGTCACCTGCAAGAATGAATTATTGTTTCTTATTTATCTAAGATGATCACAAAGTTTCAAATAGAAATCGTCTTTTATTTGTCTATGGCGTCATCTATAGGGGCATATACTGCTAGTACAAGTGCTTCACTGCTATATATTTCAACTATTACTTTTAAACATCTTTCTGACACATACTCAATATCTTTAATTTTATTGCTATATCTTTTTTTCACTAGGACGAATACTCCTGCACTTCCTCTCTGAGATTTATAAACGCCTGACCAAATATGTACATAGTCATCCATACTTTCACTACCGTGGCCCTTTTTCTTAGTTTCAGTGAGACATACTACATCCATATTCAGCTCTTTTAATTCTGACAAGAGTTTGTTTTTCGCAAATAAGTTTTTTATGAGTACTAGAGAGCAGGTCCAACGCCTCAACACCCAACCTGGACGACCAGGTGAATTTGTTAGGGTTATCTTCCCTTAGATTTGCTATCTTACGGGACTCTAGAGTTTGATCTAACCTATTTTTGAGTTCTTCCGCCCTCTTACCTAATCAAGCAAACATGCCATCTTCTGCCAACGAGACCGTTGACCAGTTTTCACCTGGATAGGGTAAATTGGGATTTATGGTAAATGGGATAAGGGAATTGGGATACTTAGGACAACCGTCTTATATAGTCGCTTCTTACGACAGGCAGGGGATTTCCTGAGTCTATTCATTCGGAACCCAAACGGAAATTTATTGAAGATCAATTGATAAATACAAAAATTGTCCGATTAATTTACTTTGTTCAAAATTATGCATCGTCCATTTACATAGCGTTACACTAAACCAAACCACTGGCATTACATTCGGTCTAATAATAATCCTGCTGCCATCTTGTTTAGAAAACAATTCTTCTACGTGGCCCTAGGAAAACTTATGTTTATATGTTTGTTTATTGATTTGTTTTCGTTCAAAGGCTATACATTTAGAACTTGCCAGTGATCTTACAAACGAAACTTTTATAGCCGAATTAAGATATTTCACTTCACACCGCGGGAAGCCTCAAAATATTTATTCAGATAATGGTTCTAATTTCGTGGAACAGATACGGAACTTAAAAGGTTATATGAATTTTTAACCTCTGAACTTACTCAGAATGCTACAATAAATGTAGATAGCAAAGAAAGTATAACACGGCGTTTTATACTCCCCATTTTGGAACGCTGTGGGAAGCTGGTGTAAAATTAACGGGTTCAGAAGCTTACCCAACATTTTTGGCATCGGTGGAGCAAAGAATACCTCGCCACTTTACAAATCTAAACAAAATGGAAGCAAGGTTTCTCTGCGTTAAAAAAGGGATCAATGGAAGTTCTTCGAGACGACGCCGTCATTGAAATGGCAACTAAGCCGAATTGTTGATTTACATCCAGGCAACGACAGCATCTTTAGGGTGGTTACTGTAAAGTTAGCTATACCCATCGTTAAACGTGCTGTAGAAAAAGTGTGCGTTGCCTTTTGAAGAAGAAAGTGAAGCAAGTGATAGACAATCATAAACTTTATTTATATAACCCTAATAAACTGCTCAAGTACAGGTCTAAAGAGTAGCTTCAGCACTGCGAAAACATTAAGTATTATAGTGCACCCAGAATGTGTAGTTCAAAACGTGACCACCGAACTTCTGTAGATGGCGCCAAGTGGACAAGCCGCCACTGTGCTAAAATGCTTGGAAATTTAGCAAAGTGGAAAATCGCCACCTTTCGCCAAAACCAAATAGCGCATGAAGGTGCTCGGGACCTTAGCAACAACTTTGCCCCCTTTCAAAATTTCGATATCTGTAGCCGTTCGAAAGTTACAGGCGATCCAGACAGACAGACAGACAGACGGGCGGACAAAACGTTCGCATAAGTACGCTGAAGCTACTAATAATTGTATATAGGGTAATTTATCTATACTTTTGTGTGTTCTACTGTATATTTCTTAGTTTGCTCCAATATGTAACAGATTTTTATGTTTATTGAGAGCCCTGTTTTCAAGGCGGGCAGTATGTTTATTTCTCTATTTGAGTAAAACGTAATTGCTGTTTGACAATCAAGTGCAAGTAGGACATTCGCAAGAGCAGTGGTTGAGACGCATCTTTGACAGCCACCTGGGAGAGACAAGCAGAGACCAGAGATCAGGGCGAACTGTCTAAGAATGCGGTCATCTTTTTTGAGTTGTATTTTACAAACTTTTTCATGATATTTTAATAAATTAGTGTTTTGAAATTGAATTACCTTTCAAAATACGATAATTGTAATTGGTAATTGCCAAGATTGTTAAAAAGTACTTGACAATTACTGTTCTTTTAGCTGTTGAAAGAATGCTTCTTTAATTTCTATTTCTTTGTGTTCTGTGGAGTAGTGGATAAATTGAGAAATGTTTTTTCACATTCTAACTACATATTCTTTCGTTTATAGGTTGAAAATCGATTATGTTAGATTTTACACTATTGTCTACCATAAAAGAAACTTCACATTATCTATTTCTTTGTTGTGTAGCACCGTATAAAACTATATGTTTTAATATCTGTTTCCCTCGCATCTCTACCGTGTTTTCTGAATGGCTGCTATTTTGATATATTTCTTAATTTTATCGAGTAAGATTATCTGAGCTCCTGGCTTGTGAAGGGTCCTTACATTACATGATTCTAAATCAAATTCCATGTTTCTCGCTCATAGTTGATTAATCCCTTTCTTCCGATGCTCTTTCAAAACATTTGTAACAGTGTATTTTTCCGGGAGTAAGTGGTTGACTTGCGCCCAACCCTCAAACTTAAGAACCTGGTTTTTTACTGGGGCCTCCTTTCCTTAGCCGAGGTATCCTAGTTTGAAGGCACTGGAGCTTTGCTATCTTCTTAAGATATCTTGCTCTAGGCTTTATTTGCAGAGCTGAACAGTGTTTGCTTAGATGTGCGTTTTTTTAGTATTTGTTGGTACAAGTCTATCAGCCCAATAGCATCCATTAGGGTTTTATAATTCTATTATGATCTTTTTAGATTTCCTAGTCAATTTCATACAAAAAACATCTTTACATTCAAAATTACCCTTTGCAAGGGAATTTGGATTTTATGTGTGAAAGCGTTTACTTTCAGATGTGAAATTGAATCTTACCACTATGTATATTACGGCTGAAAATTTTACATTCTAATCATTTTTACGCACTACATATTAGTCTTGGTTATGTGTGTAAGTTTTGCAAGTGTAAAGTTGCACTACAAATTGCAGTAAAATTGCTAGCTGAAAGGCAGTAATTTTGTATAAAGCTGTAATATCACATTGAACATTGAAGTTATTCAATACTTCCAATTTAAAACCATTCGTAGCATGACAAACACACCTTGGTATGTGACAAACCAAATACTCCATCAGACCTCAACATCGTACGTGTGGGTGAACTGATTAAGTAAGTAGTACCTAGGTTATTAAGCACCAAACTACCCCTGAACTTCACCCAAATTATTGTGCTACTGTCAGAACAGCCTCACCCCAGGGTCTTCAGAACGAATGGCTCAAAGATCTAGTGAATTAAACGTGGATTGGCACCACCTGGGGTCTTCCCAATTAAGCCTATTTATTACGAACCAATTACTCATAAAATGTAATAATATTCCAGTTGCTAATGAAGTATCCATATAGAAAAGTGTTTTTGGATTTGCTATTTATTTAGGATTAGCTTCAAACCATAAGTTCTTATGGGGTTTCAGAAAACACACTGTAGAAAATTTGAAAATCCTAATTCAACTGTATTTTGATAAACACATTTGGAAGCTTTTAAACACAACTGAATGTACTAATTGATAAAAAATATAAAACTAATAGGAAAGTTCGAACAATGCAATAAAAATAGAGATACCTATTTACAGAACCATGTTAAGCACTTTGTTTTATAAAACACTATCTCAACATGGGTGTGAATGTACATTTGCATTGAATTCAGCTTCTCATAAAATTATGCTGTTTCGCGGAAAAAAAATTGTGATAGTCTTCCGGTTGCAGTTTTTCAAGATCTTAGCTTTTTACCATTCTAGAGTGAGAGGCTATCAACTCGTTCTTTCAAGAAGGTTGTAATTCCGAAAATAAATTATTCATCACTGTGGGCGATACTGTTAGTGAATATTTTAATTTCAAACGCTTTGAAATTATAAGAAGCCTCAATAATATCTAGAAGATCAACAGTACATGAAAGGAAAGTCCAAATAATGTTCTATTTATAAAATCGCAAGTAGATTTTGATATTTGTCTCAAAACTATTCACAGCCTTGAATTCTTGCAATGACCTTAACACGACATCAGCAGATTAAAAATATCCACATTTATTAATTATTAAAAAGCAGTTGGAATATTAAAAATAAATTATATCAGTACAATTGTAAACTTTATATGCAGACATTCCTAGAAATTTATACATTTATTTCGTTTTTAACTGTATAAAGACCCAACCATAACTGAGCGAACTGCTATCTTCTTAAACCTAACCCTCGCAAACCTGAAAGGCTGAAGCAGGTACCCTTAATGCAATTTCAATTATCGTGTGACGTCAATACGTCACCATAAATTAAAGGTTTGGGAAAAATTACATTGGGTAGTTTTTCATCTATGCTTTAGAATGCTGCACCTAATTTTTTTAAAAAATTTTTCAAGAAATTTAAATGAAAATTGTTACAGGATTAATTGCTCGAATCGACGTCGATTGCAAGCACTGTCAAAATCGGGGAAAAAGTAAAGGGTTTGCTGGCTTTTCCAAAAACACAGATCTTTAATTGTGTCGGAGCAAATGACGGAGCTCCAGTTACCCACGGTCTAGCTTAGTCGAGAAGGCGTGATTCGAAAGCTCAGTAAAACCGACAGCACTTACCTTATACTTTGCGTAAAATACTTCCCAGGACGCCACTTGATTTTCTACAAGAGATAGCTCTGTGATCAAAGCAAGAAACTCACGAAGCTATGAGGAGGTCCCCCAGGTTGCTTCACCCCACCCCAGCGTCACTCGCCAAGCTCCACGGACGGCGGATGCAAGCGTAGGGTGGCCGTAAAAATCGAAGTCAGTCACCTTCGGAGGCCCCCCTCTGAAAGGTTAATAACAAAACTACAAATCGCCCCAAATCTTAAGGGCTTAGGCGTTCTACCGCATGCTTTCGCCTTACATGAAGATACACTCAGCTTTTGCCGTACTCAGTTGAAGACCCAACAAATTTCAGATTTAAATCAAACCAATAAACTGATTTTGACAATATTTAATGATTTAAATTCACATAAACAAAGCCACAAGTCGGCCATCAAAAAGGTTACACCCTAACTGAGAATGAAAGGGGTTCCCAAGCAAGAGTTATCTTATTCTATTTACAGAGTAGTCCAAAATAAAATAAAAACAGGAGAGAGGCTCCTGCCCACAACAATAAAGTCCAATAATTCAAATCGAACGGGCGTACGCAATGTTTAAAGATACCGTACAACAGACAATAATAAAAAACGCCTACACTTTACCCAGCACTGGATATGCGCAACAGTTAAATGTACAGAGGTTACCTTAGCCCAAGCATGGTGGTGTGTTGAAACCCAGGCCTCGGTGGTGCTTTGACTGGACACTGGGGTTAGTGTGCACTTCTAGCGGCGTAGAGCAGGCTGGCCCAAGGGTGTTTGAGCGGAAGCAGTGGCCCACGGCCCAAAAGGTGTTGGATGACTCAGAACGGAAGTAACGGTCCGCGGAGGGGGAGGGAAAAACTTCAAGTTTGGCAAGACGTAACATCATTTACATAATGCATAACTTATCCCACTCACTATAAGGAATTACTTGGGCATGATGGAAGGCGTCCGATTTGTATTTGCAATTAGTGCAGAGTTTGTCCCTCTCGAAATCCAAACGAGCCGGAACCTAACGGGTGGACAACTTGTCCCAATAAATACGTCGGCCTAAACCGCCACAAACACTCGCCAACCGGGATTTACTAATCCAGCCGCCGCGCGCTGACCATAAAATTCACAAGGGCACCTAGTGTTTTTACGAGAGGTCCCTCGATCGAAATCACAAATAACTCACAAGTTTATAAAGGCAAGCTCCCCGATCGAAATCACAAGTTTATAATGGAAAGCTCCCCGATTCGCGGCAACAGCCCACGAACCGGGGGCGCGAAAATCACATAGGTTTTGCTCACTCGAGTTAGAATGTGAAAAAAACATTTCTCAATTTATCTACTACTCCTCAGAATACAAAGAAATTAAAGAAGCATTCTGCCAACAGCTAGAGAAAATATATGATATAACACCAAAGAACAACATAAAAATACTAATTGGCGATAAGAATGTAAAAATTGGAAAAAAAAGAATACCTGGAGACAATAGGCAAACATGGCCTACACAATGAATCGTGTAAATTGGATCACTTTCTTTTACAATCAAAATTTAGGTGTAGACTCGGCTAACAATAGAAAATATAATACAGTTATTTGAGGATCAAATAATGAAGAATCTAGAATACATGAACAACAATAATCACAAAACATAATAAAACACAAAAAATAAGAACAAAGATCACAGTTTTAGGACACTACAAACAAGAGACAAGCATATAAGCTCATAAGCCAACTGAAAGAAGGATATAAAGGGGAATGAACTAGCGGTGTACTGAGGCTTCTTAGATTATTTTAACAAATTGGTAGACTAGAAACTGCCGCAGAGAAAATTGAATCAGTGGAAATTGTGAAATATGAAACTCCAGAAATAATTATGCCCTCTGCAACAATCTGAGAAAGTTGATGTGGCTATTCGATGAATGAAAGTTAAGCCTCGGGATGGTATACCAGCTGCACTATACAAATACCCAGTAATTGGAAAAAAAAATATTCCCGATATAGAGGGAGCAACACCACCATATGTCATAAAAGCTAGGGGGTATTCTATGACTCAAATTAAGAAAAAAGTTAATAAGAACATAGGTTTGAAAATGGGTTTTAAGGGGGCTACAGCACTGAGAAGGGTAATACAGAAGCATGGATTTTGTTTAATTCAAATAATACAGATAAAGCAAATTTGGTGTAATTTGGAATATTGACGCGAATTTTTATGCCGAGTTTTAAAATATATAAGGGATAGTCTATGTAAGGGTAGGGGGATGTTTTATGCATAACTTTTTCAAATCAAATTTTAGTAAATTTTAGTTAGCTATTCAAAAAAGACAAAGTTTTTAGATAAAAAAGACTCTGTTGTTTGGAATCGCTGAGAGCAGTAGTTTTGAAGAGAAGCCAACCTAAATATTGAAATCGTTACTTCTCATTATATGTTTTGTTCTTAACCTATCTAGAAGCTGTAGTTTCGTTAAGACACATTTCCGGACCTATGTATGTTATAAAAAAATGAAAATGATGAGTATATTCAATTGACACAGCTAGCAGCATATGCAGATGATACGAACATCATAAGCAAATCAATGGCAACAACGGCAGAAATTTACTCTGACCTAATGAATACAGCAAGAAAAGCAAACTTGAACATCAACACCGAAAAAAGTAGAGAAAATGATTTAAACCAAAACCGCCAGAAATGGCCATAACATTGCAATAAAGAGGTGAATTTAGAAGTGGTAGAACAGTCTACAGTTAGTATAACCAACATCATTCAAAATACAAGGTCTCTGACATCCTAACTCTCGACATCAGTTGAATGAGGTCAGTTATGGTTGTAGCCGTGTGGGCACATATTGTAGTACGTGTTTGTTGAAATTATCAATTATAATAGTCAATTATGCCTTCATTAATTTTCTGTGGTGCACGTATAGGTCAATTACGATTAGTTCTATACAAATAAGTACGTAGATAACATAATGTAATTTGCAGATTGTTGTGAAATCAAAGCATCATGGTCGCATTTGTCAGCGTTTGAAAACGGTTTCCGCTAGATAAAGTAAATAGCAGTTTATTGATTATAGATATTACACTTATAGTTATATGTACATGGAGGCGCGCGCTGAGGCGGAGATCTCAGTGCTAGGGCAGGGGAGGTTTGCTGGTCTTCTTGGGGGGCGGCGAAGTCGGGGCTCCAAGGCCTGGCAGCAGCGGCGTGCCTTCTCCGCTAATAGCGATTCCGGTGTACCTGGAGGCGACGCGACGGCCCGAACAATCTCTCTGACAGTGAACTGGGGCACAGCGGGTCCGTATTGTACTTCTGGAAGGCAGCTTATGCGGGCGACATCATGGCCAGAGAAAGTAAGTGGCGTTCGGTGGCGTCCTACTTGGAGCAGCGATCCTCCCTGGGCACGGCGCCGGTGAATTTTCTGCATCAGCTTAAGCGCCTGCAGAAGAGATCGAGGGCCCGCGGCAGCTGTAGTGCCTGCAGAACTCAAAGAAGGGGTTGTTCCCGGGATTTTGAGATCACTTCACTTCATACAGCAGTAGAACTTCTCAAGGCACATTGGAAGTGCCAACCAGAAAGCTGGTTGATCCGTGATCTATGAGATCGTTGTAAAAATTTATTTCACAATTGGCGAGCGCTTATAAAGGAAACTAGCCATTGTTCTTTGTTGAACTCCCCACTTTGCAAAGTGGGAGATTTGTTTGATTAATTTTATTTTATTTGGCGGCGCTCCGCTAATGAAGCCGATAGCGAAATGTCGTTAGTCGCACTTTGTGGGTGACGCGAAACTGCGTCGTTTGATACCTCACTCGCTATACAGGTTGATTCAGGAGGAATCTGCCAAACTTTAACAGTATGTTCCTCCAACGATTTTAAACAAAAAAAGGTATATGAACATAGTACCGATTCGAAAGAATAAAGAAGTTCTAGCCTACTAAATAAAAAATCATGGATGTAGAAAATAACGGTTTTTACTTAAAACATAATACCAATGCTAGTGAGATCACTTTATTAAAACTACATTAACTGTTGAAAATGGCCACCTTCGTTTTCAATGCACCCACCGTTGTGCTCGTCGTACTAGAGAATTAATCGAATTTCGCAGTACCTGAGGTCTATCCCCGATGTAAACGGCAGCATTAAAAATTCGCATTATTAATTATAAGCTGCACACCTGTCCACACGCGTAAGACTTACTAGGTGACAGGTAATTCACGTTGTTTACTAAACAAAAACGCACACAAATTATGCCATAGCCGACTAGATAAACTGCGCTGAGGAGATTTATAACAGCTATGCAAGTTCTTTTGCTAGGCTAGAACTTTTTAATTTTTTCGAATCGGCTTTTTTGTTTAAAATCGTTAGAGGAACCTACTGTTAAAGTTTGGCAGATTCCTCCTGAATCACCCTGTATATCTTTCAGATCCGTAGATTTTTATTAATCCGCGCGCTTCCTTTTACTCCGCGCTTTTAACCCGTCAGGACGGGCGTCCTAATTTGTGACGTATGGACGCGCGTGGGGTAAAATTTACCCCATAATGAAATGACTGTGTAAAGAAATTAATATTGCACTATGTAGTAGTAAAACATATTAATGGATCATTAAAAGAAAAGAGCAAAATAATAATATTATATAGGTATATTAAAACGCCTTTTTATATCTTAAAATTCACGTTTTCATCTATTTCTGTATCATCACTTGACGGTACATGATCTTCAGTGTGTGACATTTCATCTACAATCTTTTCCAAATCGGCTTCTGCCAGAGGTTGTTTAAATGCCCATTTCGAAGTAAAAGGATGTGATTCCATTATTATTTCTAATTATTCACTTTTCACGACATTTAAAGTCGACGCGCGCGTGGGTAAAATTTACTCCATAACATATTATCCCGTTACAGCTAGATTGTAACTGATATCAAAAACATAAATACGATGCATTTTTACTTTGGAGGGTCTATTCGAGAGGTACCTAGGAGCGGAAGCGTGTGCAAAAAAGATTTTAGATTTTATTAAGTTTTTTTAAGCGCTGGGGTATTTTTTACCCACGTGGGCGTCCTAACGGGTTAATGTCTTTCGCTTTTGGTTGATAAAACAGGTCAATACGGCGGTTTTAACTCCTTATATTTTGCTGCAGCAGGTATCGTCTCCGGTCATGTATGCCTTTTCTTATTATCTGTTAAGCTGGGATGTTTTCTTTGTTTGCTTTTTATAGGCAAAAATGGCTTGTTTTGAAAAACCGTTAGCTTGCGTTCGGCGGAGATGTCACTATTTTTAAGGAATTCGTTAATCTTGCGTTATCTTTTCTTTTGGGAGCTAGCGGCGGGCGTTTTATTGTAGCCGCTTGTAAAACCTAAGCCTAATCGAGGCGGCTTTTTACTAGCATCTGAGATTTCTTTGTGCGAACTCGGAGCATTGGCAATTGCGCCGCGTATATTTTTAATAATCGCAGGCTAGTATCATATCAACATCATTATGCCGAATCAGTGTTCAATACCTGGGTGTCGTGGCATTGTAAAGTGCATGTGTTTAGTTTCTTGAAGGATGAAACTTTACTTTAAAAATCTGTTACTGCTATACAAAGGACTGAGTTAAACTCAATCCACGCACACCATGTATACGAATTATATTTTCTTAAAGGAAATATTACATAAGACTCTAATGGAGCAGGATTCAATTGCTGGATAACATTGTAACGACCAAATTAAACCATCGTAGGTTCTAGCCAGATGCAATATCAACCCAATTTTCCGATTGTCCAAAATATTTCTCAAAACCCACAAGTCGTATAGCCAGGGCCGTAGCCAGTATGACAACGTAGGGGAGGCAAAAAAAAAGGTTGAGGAGGCTAGCATAATTTTCTGTGTTACTTAACCCTTTCGTGGGATTTGTATATTCTGATCTATAAATAAAAAATATTGATGAAATAAGAAAGTGATTTCCATAGTATAAGACGCCGCAATAAAATATTTATATTTCTTAAAAAGAACACAACATAATAATTTGTACATATATTTTTCATACTTTACTTTTTTCAAAAATATTTATTCAGGTTGTTATGAAACAAAAACTGTAAAAATTACAGCAGATTTATGTGAATTTTAGAATTGACAGATAAACAGCGCATGGGATATTTTGAGTTTTTATGACAGTACTAAATTTCTAAAATTTCATAACTGATACATCTTCCATCTAACATTTCGTGTTCATGAGCAGTTTTCGTACTGAAAAAAATCGAAATGAAATATTTAAAACAGTTGAAGTTTTCTACTTCTCGAACTGTTGAATTGAACTAATAGTCTATCCATATCAATGTCTTCAGTGCGCTCTTTCTCAAAAGCTGGCAAAATTAAATTTTCCATCCGCTGATGATGCATGGATGTTCTTTGTTCTCTGTTTATGCCGGTCCACACAGAAAATGAAGATTCATAAAGCAGGGTTGCAACCAAATGTATGTGCAGTTGCCATCAACTGATAAGTATCAGGGAAAGCAATTCTTTACTGATCAATGTCTGTAAATACGTCAACACTGCATGTGCCACTCTCTTTGTTTCTGCGCATTAAAAAAGTTTTTTACGACCGCAATTTCTTCCGCACATAGTATAGTTAGTTATTCCCAGAGTTTCTAAAAATTGTATATTTTGAAGATCCAGATTTTCATCTTCTACACAAGAAATAGCTGTTAGCAAATCCTCGTTAGTTGAAAATCTTTTATTAATTTTGATACAAAATAGTTTTCATGTGCAGATCAGGATTTTGATCGACTTCATATTAGGACCATTCACCAATTCTTTTGGTAATGAGAAACTCCTTTAACAACGTAATTTCTTTCTTACGCCGGCGTGATGGCGGTTGATTTTTGTCAACTAGACTAAAATAGGTTTTGTGGACTTCTTGGATTATTATGTCATTAAAGGATTTTTCGTTTCTCAGGTCTTTTATAGTTTGTGTAACTGTTTATTAGTACCAATGCATCTTTTAAACTTGTTTCTCGAGCTTGCAACACCTTATCAGCTGGTTTTAAAATTTCCAGTATTTTTTTTTGAAAACCATTAAAAATTGAAGTATAAAATATTCGCTCAGCTGTTGGAGTGGAGATGTGACGTCAGACTACGATCCCGCTCGATTTTGTAAATTCATTTTAGAAAAAATAAAAATAAAAAGTTAGATTAAATTAGCGACTAATGTGCTAGGGGAGGCTAAAAAAAGGTTAGGGGAGGCTGAGCCTCCCCTAGCCTCCCCTTGGCTACGGCCCTGCGTATAGCAGAGATGAGAAGCTGACTGAATGCAAACTTTAAACCATTTTTAGTGTGATATGTTTTATCGGACTTATTCCACAGTGGAAAAAGTCCGATAAAACATATCATAATAAACTACTGCCAACGAATGACATTCAGAGAACAATTTTTAGTGTCATCAAAATTATGACGAGCACCTCTACAAATTTTTGAAGGTTGACTCAAATTGAATGAGAAAGAAAAATGTACAATATTTAAACTAATGTATACACTAAAGCTTGTAGTAACACACTTTGTTGTTGGTAATAATAGTTTAGAAATTACAACATATTTATATGGCAAAGATATAGCCATGGTATTTCATAATCTAAAAATACTTGAAGATAAAATTTTAACATTTAACGTTTCTTTGTTTATTTAACCAACTACTAACTTTTAATACATTGTGTGTCCTCCTTGATTATTAACAAGTGCCCTACACAATCTCTGCATTCTTAAAATTAAATTATTAAACTTTTTTTGAGGAATGTCCTCCCAAGCTTGCTGAAGAGCAGTGAAGAGTTTCCTTTGATTGTTGTGGACAGCGCCATCCTGCAAAGTCCTTCTTTGAAGCATGTCCAATGCGTGCTCAATGGGATTCATGTCAGGGCTCTGCGGTGGCCAAGGTAAAACCATTACATTGTGCTCTTGGAGAAAATGTCTAACAGGCCCCGCCGTATGGGGACAGACGTTGCCCTGTTGGAGGATGAAGTATTTCTCCCGCTTCGGCTGAAACGGAAGGACAAACCTTTCCAGAATCTGATCGCGATATTGAACTGCAGTCAAACTTACATCCACCAAAACGAGAGGCGTTCTTCTTCCATTTGCAATGCCACCCCATACCATAAACGTTCCCCTCTTGAAACTATGAACCTCCTGGACATCTCGGAGTCGATTGTTTCTCGGGGACTTGGTTAAAACAGGTATTGAACACTGATTCGGCATAATGATGCTGATATGAAACTAGCCTGCGATTATTAAAAATATACGCGGCGCAATTGCCAATGCTCCGAGTTCGCACAAAAAAATCGCAGATGCTAGTAATAAGCCGCCTCGATTAGGCTTAGGTTTCACAAGCGGCTACAATAAAACGCCCGCCGCTAGCGCCCAAAAGAAAAGATAACGCAAGATTAACGAATTCCTTAAAAATAGTGACATCTCCGCCGAACGCAAGCTAACGGTTTTTCAAAACACGCCATTTTTGCTTATAAAAAGCAAACAAAGAAAACATCCCAGCTTAACAGTTAATAAGAAAAGGCTTAAATGTCCGGAGACCATACCTGTCGGCTCTGCGGTGGCCAAGGTAAAACCAATATATTGTGCTTTTGGAGAAAATGTCTAACAAGCCCCGCCGTATGGGGACAGACATTGCCCTGTTGGAGGATAAAGTTTTCTCCCGCTTCGGCTGAAACGGAAGGACAAACCTTTCCAGAATCTGATCGCAATATTGAACTGCACTCAAACTTACATCCATCAAAACGAGAGACGTTTTTCCAATTGCAATGTCACCCCATACCATAAGAGTTCCCCCCTTGAAACTATGAACCTCCTGGACATCTCGGAGTCGATTGTTTCGACCAGGTGCCCTCCACACACGAACTCTCCCGGAATCCAAATGGATTCCAAAACGAGACTCGTTTGAGAAAAGCACCTGACTCCATTGTTCATTTTGCCACCTGTCGTGTTGTCCCATGTAAGGGCCTGACATCGCAGCGGTTACCGGGATCTCAAATTGACTTCTCTCAAGCGGTTTATGATGGTTTGCGATGAAACCCCCCACCCCATGGACCTCTTGAAGGCGATTTCTCAATTCAACTGCCAGAGAAGCTGTCCTTCATGCGGTTAAATTCAAATGCCGGTCTTGCGCTGTGGTTGTTTTCCAGTGTCTCCTTTGGTGTCCTTTGTCCACTTGTCCTGTCATCCAAAGCAGGGACCAGAGTCTCGATATAACCCTTTACGCGGTCCCCAGCGCCCTTGCCACGTCGACTTTCCTTTTCCCAACTTGCAACATTCCCACTGCCCTCAACATTTCGTCTTTACCCAAATGCCGTCTCTCCATCGCTCATTAACACTGTACTTGTCACTCACATCCATGTCCTCCATCTTAAACTCAATTTTAGTCTGCCATTTGACAAATTTCAGGACCTTCAAGTTTATGTCAAGTATAATTATTATTTATTTCCATTTCATTTTGGTTGTCAGGGATATTTTCAAGATTTCTTTTATTGGAGGCTAGATATTAAAGAGCCCAATCACTCATTTCGAGGGGAAAAATTTAAAAGTATTGCAAAGTTTCATGTAAAAATAATATCCTTAGACTTTTTGGGTGTGTGTAGTTATAAATGACGTAACACTAGAAGAGATATCGTATTTCAAATACTTAGGGTACGACATTATATATGCACATGAAAGAAATCTCCATAACATACTAAATAATTTCCAAAAGATATGTGGTACAATCAGAAGATCTCTAGCAAATTAAATAGAACAAAGTACACAAATATAATTTTAAAACGCAATGGCAATACCTACATTATTATGTGACAGCGAGACCTGGAATTTATCTAAAAAAGATACCTCCAACATTCAAGCAGCGGAAATTAAATTCTTGAGAACTGTTAAGGGCTGTACTAGAACTGATAGAATTTCCAACGACACTATCAGAGATGAATTAGGAATTAGTTCATTAAACGAAAAAATTAAGTGCCATAGAATACAGTGGGAAAAACGTATGAACCGACTGGAGGAAATTTGCATACCTGTAAAGATGTTACGATATCAACCACGATGTAGGAGAGACGTTGGGCATCCTAGAACTAAATGGAAATGGAGTCCGAACAGTCCCTAAGCGCTAAACCATGAAATACAAGAAGAAGAAGATAATCACCTTTTGTTTCAAATAATTTAAATGAAATCAAAGATTTGCTGTAAGCTGTGGATGTACAGGGTTATTCATTATAAATTACCCACCCCTTATCATCGTTATTATTGTCTATAGAAAAAAGTTTTAAATAAAGGTTGTGTGGTTATGACTGAATTTTGTTAAAATGCTATCAAAAGTACAGTGGCGTACATATTTAAGGGGATACAAAAAAATTTTTTTAATGGGATACTCTGTATATTATAAAATTTTTGGAATGATCTTTTTTTTCTGATTTCAAAAATATACCATATGTTACCCCTACCTTATACCGTTTTTGAGTTATTAAACGTCGAATATCTTAGTTAAAGTAGTTACCTACTGTAAATATGCAAAAGTTAACATTATTAAAGTAAGCTAAGAAAATGACAACTAATGTTTGATAAGTGACATTTCTTTAATGAAATAATCAAAATGGTTTACAGTGAGGAAGAAAATGTCCAAATATTTACTTGTTATACTATACAAAATAATAATATTCGACGTTTAATAACTCAGAAACAGTATAAGGTAGGGGTAACATATGGTATATTTTTTAAATGAGGGAAAAAGATCATTCCAAAAATTTAATAATATACAGGGTATCCCGTTTAAAAAAATATATTATTTTTTTGGCATCCTTTTAAATCTGTACGCCACTGTACTTTTGATAGCATTTTAACAAAATTCAGTCATAACCACACAACTTTTATTTAAAACTTTTTTCTATAGACAATAATAACGATAATAAGGGGTGGGTAATTTATAATGAATAACCTTGTACCTACTCGAAAATGTGCAGATTAATAGTGACAACAAAAAACTAATTTTAAATCATGTCATAAACATTATTGATAAAAGTTAATTAATGACAAAGACACATATTTATTTCTATATTTTCTTTATAAATAATTAAAATTATGGGCCATATCTAATCAAAGCTAAACGGTATTCAGTGAATACTTTAATTGTTTTTTCATTAATGTTTAATATCAAGACACATGTATATAGATTTTTTTATACATTCAGGTTACTTTATTTGACCTAAACTATGGAAACTGTCTGTAATTAGTTTTTTAATTCTGTTTGGAAGGGAGAAGGGAGACGAGCATGTCAAGAGTACACTTGAGATAGTTACAAATTATTAAATGACGATAAAAAGTATGTAAGTCTTACTTATTGATGAAATTCATATTCAACCCTACATTGATTATAAGAGGATATATTGTTGCTACTTCTTGTAATAATAATCGTTTAATCACTGCGGCTTACGTGTTTATGATCACAGGTATAAAGTAAAATTTTAAGAAGTAATACATGTCGTCTACCTCAAAACTAACTCACAAAATTCTTTATACAAGATAGGTCCCGAGTGGTGTAGCTTGAACAAGCGTTCACGTTCGATCAGCAGAGTTAAGCAACGGTGTCTCTGGTCAGAACTAGGATGGGAGTTCCACGGCTGCATCTCTTGGCGCCTCGTGGTACGGCTATCACGGAAAAAAGTTGGTCCCGGCGGTCATACAACATCATGACAGTCGTTAGTGGGGTTGGAAGTCCTCATAACTGCACAGCGACGCCTATAATTGGCCTAACGGCTGTTGGCTGAGTGCGAAATAAATAAATAAATAAATAGATTAGCTGAGTTCGGTTACTCTCTAAATTTAAAAGCGTTGTTTCCCACAAATTTAGAAAAACAGAATGTTAAGTTAGAACTGAAAATTTGTAATCCTCTTAATTTATTGTTGTGTATGACGAAATACCTGTTAAACATAATAAGCGTAAATGTTTGCAATATTTCAGGAAATTTACAGCAAATTTGTCAACGGAAGTGTCTCTGCTTAATTAATAATTTTGTTCTATATTTGTTTGGAGGTTATCGTCGCTGAGGAGGTTCAGATGTTCTACCTCGTTTTCTTTAGAGTATCTTAATGTCACCTGTCTGTAGAGTTTTACCTGTGCTAAGACGTCTAATAGCTTGCAGGTAGCCGTACGTCGTAATTAAACTCTTATAATGGTATAGCTATATCTTAAGAATGTACTAAAGTTTTAAAATTTCAATATCAATGTATACCATACAGTAAATTCTTTGGACCGACAAAAATTCAAATCAAAGATTTGGTTCCTAGATTTTAGCGTCATAACCAAAACTGTAAAAATTAGGTATGCTTCTAATAACAGTGATAATCACGAAAATGACATACTATTATCCTGTTAGAACCTTTAAGTACTCAAATAAACTGCTAAATTATGAAAACCTTTTGATTTTTCTTAAAAAATAGGCTTCAGAATCGTCATAAGTATAGTGTTCCTATTAATTTAGCTGTCAGTTTCTATTTGAAAATAATTACTGTTTTCTTGAAGGGCTGATCGTTTAGAAGAAAATTACATGACTACCGTTAATATGACTAATTAAAATACCATCATGCAAGCTCCATTGTTATGTGCACCTGTACCACACAGAATAACAACATGACATTCGTAGAATGATAAATAGACAAAATTACACCTAAGAACCCAATCATGTAGAATTTAACACATTCAAGGATAACAGCCTTCAGACCCAATTACGCTATAGCTACAACTCTTAATTAGACCGCTCTGTGATGCACAGGAACTATGGTATTAGATTTGAATAACTATAAAGGAGCTGTTTAGCAGTTCTGATTGTGAGTTATTTGTATTTTTTCAGATTTGCTTGTTCTGATGTAAATGTTTAGGGTAGTCAGTGTGGACACAGGCCAATGGAACTAATAAATTCAGAAAGCCAGTGTGACACCGATTTTAAGGACAGCATTATAGAACAGGTGGAGCACAAGGCTAAGAGCATTTCCGAAAGAGCAATGCAAGAACTTAGAATAGAATAGAATAGTTTTTATTCATACTTTTGCTATAAATTTATAAATAAACACGTTATAAAAAATAAATAATACTAAAACAAATGGGCATACGAACAGACCACAGACAAATATCACAGATAAATATTATGGGTTCAAGCTACTGACTAGAAACACTTAAATATCAACAGTGACCTGACTCTGCATTGAAACTGTTTAAAATTTAAAGTCTTCATATGAAGAGGCAACATTCTATATAAAGTAATTTGAGAGTTTTCAAGTTTATTTGAATTATGTCTCAGCATAGCTATTTCATTACGATTACGTGTCTAGTAACTATAACTAGCAGAGTTAGTATTATACAAATGAATATTTTTTTTATATATGTATAACAGACATTTAAAAGTGTACACTGCCTCAGCTCGTCGAGCGAGTTCATCAGCTTTTTCGTTGCCTGGTATACCCTCATGCCCTGGCACCCACCATAACGTGATGCAGTTTTTGTTTGACAGTTGCTTGAGATTATCCAGGCACTTCCAGACAAGCTTGGACTCGCACGTGCAGGTTGTTAAGGCCTTTATTGCTGTCTGGCTGTCTGTGAGAATATAAATTGTTGCACCATTGTATCCCTTTCTAAGATTTATTTTGGTGCAGAGGTATATAACATAAACCTCAGTTTGGAAGATGGTGGTTCTAACCCCTAGGGGTTCGGAGATTCGGCATCCGGGTCCACAGATATCTGCACCGCTCCCTTTTCCTTCCATCTTTGAACGACCTGTGTACCATTGGAGAGATCCTCTTTTAAAGGAGGGCCCTCCTGAGGACCATACTTCCCATTCCGGGATGATCACTTTAAAAGGTTGGTCAAAGTTGTATTTTATTGACATAAAATCCGAAACGGTATAGGTCGTTCATTCTACTTGAGAAAGAATTTCTAAGTCAGGTTACCTGACTTAAATTTATTTGTCCTTGCAAGCGTGAGCGCATGGGACATTGCCTCCTTTTGTACGTGAAGGTGTAGGGGGGCTTCCATAGCTGCAGTTGGACAGGTGCTCATAGCACCTGCTATACTCAAACAGACGAGATGTTGTATCTTTTCTAGCTCTAACCGAGTAGTGATTTATCTGGATTTTGGCCACCAGACCACCGATGCATAGGTGATTTTGGGTCTTATTATAGCCACATATGACCAGTGGATCAATTGTGGTTTTAGACCCCAGTTTCTTCCAACAAGCCTACGGCATGCCAGAGTTGCTAATACTGCCTCCTTTTGCAGTTTTGCAATATGCGAGTTCCATGTCAGTTTCTGGTCTAGTGTAACTCCTAGGTATTTAACTTCATTGCTTAAGTTAATGGTTGATTCTTCTATCGCGGGAGCTTTTAAATTTAGCTTCCTTCGTCTAGTAAAAGGAACAATGACGGTTTTGTTTAGATTTATGCTTAGGCTTTGTTCTTGACATCAACTCTGAATGGTATCAAGAGCCATCTGCATACGGTGTGACACCACTGTGTCAAATTTACTTTGTACTACTTACTACTACTAGATCATCTGCATACCCTTGTATTTTAATGCCGTGTTGTTTTGTGCGAGCAGGTTGAAGAGATCGTCCACCACCAATGACCGCAGTAGAGGCGAAAATACTCCTCCTTGGGGGCACAGCCTCTAGTGGCCGTTATGGTAGCTGTTTCTCCTCCCAGCCTTGCTGTAATTTTCCGACTTTTGAGCATAGCTTTAATCCATTTGATAATCGGAGGATCAAATCATTTTCTCATGGCAGCTTTTTCTATGCATTCGAAGGAGGTGGTATCAAAGGCACCCTCAATATCCGCGAAGGCACAGAGGGCTATTTCTTTTCCTATGAAGGTCTTCTCCAGCCCATAAACAAGGCTGTGAAGAGCTGTTACAGTCGATTTTGCCTTTTGATAGTCATGCTGGTTGGAGTGAAGTGGTCGATGTGGGAGAACTTCACTTCTTAGGTACTGTTCAAGCACCTTTTCCATTTCTTGTAACAAGAATAATGTGAGGCTTATGGGTCTATACGCCTTGGGATGGATATTGGAACATCCTCCTCCCTTGGAAATGAACACATTTACCTTCCTCCACATTTTCGGTATGTAACCAAGGCAGAAGCTGGCCTTATATAATTTACATATTGTGGGCAGCAAGTCCTCTATACATTTCTGTAGTAAGGCTGAAAAGATGCTGTTTCTGCCGGATGCTTTGTACGGTTTAAAGGCGAGAATTACCCATTTAACCCTAATTTGCGAGGAAATGTTTTTGGCCAGACTTTTAGTTCTTGAGTGTGGACGTGTTATTTCCACTACCTCTGCAACTGGTTCATCCGATATATGGGTATGAAAGCCAGGGAAATGGGTGCTTAGTAGTAGCTCTAACGTTTCTCTGATGCTCTCAGTAAAGAGTCCATCCGTCTTCTGCAGATGACCAATATCGTTAGTATGGTTTTTTGCAAGGACTTTTTGTAGGCACGCTGCTGTTGGGGTATCTTGTATCCCTACACAGAAGCTACGCCATCTTCTTCTTTTCGACCTTCTAACTTCTAAGTTATATTTTGTGAGGGCCTCTCTGTATTGGTCCCATGCCTCTTGGCGTTTCTGATTTTTGGCTTTATTAAATAGCCTTCTTGTTTCAGAGCGTAATGTATCTAGCTCCCTGTTCCACCAGGGTACTTTACGTGTGACCCTTCGACTTTTAATGGGGCAGCTTGCTTCATACGCTTTGTGTATATGGTTATGTAGATATGTTGAGGCTGTTTCCAGATCCTTTACAGTATCTACCTCGATGTTAAGTTCATCCACTTCAGATCTGATGTGCCCCTCATAGAGGCACCAGACTGTTAATTTTGGGATTCTTATTTCTTCGTTTGGTTTACCTGTAACCTTTAAGTCGAATCTGACATGTCTATGATCAGATACATAGGCTTCAAGAGAAACATGCCAGTTTTTTATAGTTGTGCTGAGTAGGGGAGATAAAAGCTTTACATCAAGTACTTCCTGCCTAGCTCTAGTCACAAAAGTGGGTTCTTTCCCTCTATTAATTATGTCTAGGTTGATAGAAGACAAAAATTCATAAAGGTACTCACCTCTTTTGTTTGTATCCGTACTGCACCATGCTGTGTGGTGCGAATTTGCATTGCAGCCTAGGATAAGGTGTTTGTTTTGCTGTTTGCAGTATTGAATCAGGTTGCGGACCTCTACAGTGCTATTAGACGATTTTGTACTTCATAAATTAAAAATCAATCTTAAAATCTTCTTTTGTGCAACAAACGATCGGGAACTTTTTACAGAGTTCCTCTATACACCAACATTATAGGGTAAATGACTGTAAACAAGGAAATAATATACATTTACCAGGTGAACTGCACTAAGAACATCTTTAAGATTGAGAATAGCAAAATAGGATTTGTTAATGTTATTACAAATACTGTCAATCTGACTTTTCTGATTTAAGCTGTCGTCTAAAAAGAGACCCAAATATGTAGTAGAGGTACTTGCACTAATTGTAGTACCTTCTACATTTACAGAATAGCAAAATAGGATTTGTTAATGTTATTACAAATATTGTCAATTTGACTTTTCCGATTTAAGCTCTCGTCTAAAAAGAGACCCAAATATTTAGTAGAGGTACTTGCACTAATTGTAGTACCTTCTACATTTACATCCTGCGATGCAGGCTTTTTCCTATCATAAGAATTAATATAAACTGTTTTTTCTAAGTTCAGAAAAATATTACAAACTATAAAATAATAAAACTAAATTACATAAATTTTGGTTGCTGTGTGAATACTACTACTGCATATTCGACAAACTGCAAATGATAGGTCCATGAAAGATTGTGTCTTTTTGAAATAATTATGATTTTGCTAGCTCAATCAACTTTGCTAAATTTGAGTTTGATACAGTTGTGGATAAATCATTATATTGATGAACCCCACAGGGTAGATTTGAACAACCAGGTAGCGACTTGTTTTCGACCTCTCGCCACCTGTGCTATGAACATGCAGAACAGCTGTGAGACAGCTTTGCATCTCATGGTGTGTTTGCATCCTGCTGACAAGATATTAAATAGGTAGTGGTCTTTTTGCAATATTTTAATAATGTAATTCCTAGTCTGAAACTTTCAAGTTCTCTTGAACACCTAGAAGCTAACATGGAAAAAGAAATGGTTACTATAGCTACCCCTATCTGCGTTTTATTAAGTTTTTAGTAACTAATAAAATGGCATCAAGCCTGGAGTTAATGATAAGGAATATTTATTATTCACATCAGCGACTTCAATTAACAATCAGGTAATATTTAAACTTTTTCCCGCAATCTTAAATTATAACAATACCACATTTTTATAAATGTCTAAATAAACTATAAATTCAAATACAAATTGTTCAACCTAAATTAGTTGAATTCATTCTACATGAAATTGCAATTACTGCAAACAGCGCGGCGGCAGAAATTTTTAAATTTTAGTTAGTTTCTAGAGCCAGTAATATAGGAGGGATGCTCCAGTTTTATTGCTAATAATTTATTTATAATATAAAATCAATAAATTAATATTTTGTTGTTAATCCTACACTTTTTTATTTTTGTCAATTTCTTTATCTGAAGGTGCTATTTTTTAAGAGTAGTATAATTAACCCACAGTGGTGAAGCATCTTTACTATTACTGTTTTTAGAAACGGTACTTCACATTGAGGGTCCCAAATAGACAGTGTTACCAACCCGTACGATAGTAATGGGGACGGACGTACGATAATTCGGACCTCAGTACGAAGTACAAAATATCATGTACAGGGTCCTGCAGAATGACAAACTCTATTTAAATTGTTAATGACTGTTTCAAATTTCAAAATATTTTTATTTTTTTTCAAAAATGTAAAATAAAAACTTGCCAATTTTAGTTGCGGTATAATTTATTTATTAAAAATATTAGGTTTTGAAAATAACGTCACTCAAACTCAAATTTCATTTTCACACTAATACAGATTAAACTAATCCTTAATTTGATTAAATTCATCAAGTTGGGCCTATCAGACAGAACTCTTCGTCGTATTTTAAAGGATTTACAATTCCAACCTTGCAAAGTTCAAGTCGTGCACCAATTACTAGGTACCATGAGATTTAGAAGTTCAGGTTACGTTTTGAGAACAATTCCTTCAACTACTGAATAATAATAGCCAAATTAATTTGGAGCAAGTGCTAATATTTTTAATAAAAAAATTATATTATAACTAAAATTGGCAAGTTTTTACTATACATTTTTGAAAAAAAATTAAAATATTGTAAAATTTGAAACAGTTATTAACAATTTAAATAGGGTCGGTTATTCTGCTGGAGCCTATACTATACCCTTAAAACGTACGATGGTTTTGACACCCACTAAAAAGGTGTTAGACGATCTTAAAATTTGTACACAGCAGGCAAGAGAGGCAGGCATACTCGCATTCTGAATGAGGTCGTTGACAAGATCCCTCTTCTGGACGCTATGGTAGACTACCTCCCCCTACAATATGCCTTCAGTAGACAATTTAACATCTATGAAAATGCCGGGTTTACCCAGCATATAGATCACATATGGGCAACCCACGGCCCCTGGGCCGGATCCGGCCCTCCGCCAGCTTCAATCCAGCCCGCGAGAGATTCAAAAATTTCAAATAACGCGCAAAAAAATTAAAGATTTAGCGCACATAGTTTATTTGTAATTACTGTCAAACAACAGTAATAATAAATTAAAAATTTAAAATAAAAAATATTAAGCGTGCGCAGTGGAAGGCCACAGATCGAGTCAGAAATAGTCGTTAGAAAGAGACAAACAGATAAAGATAAACATTTGAGAATCCGTCCGATGACCTTGAAGCGTTATTCAAAAAGTTAGTCATAACAGTCGGCTCTGACTGCTCGCATCGCATATTCGCGTACGATCGAGAGTATTCTAGTTGCTTATTGCGGGTAATATATAAATCGCTCAGCGCGCGTGTCAACTCATTACTTCTTAACAACTGATAAGAAAAGACGCGGGAAACATTCAAGGAAATTCAGCTCATAAGAAAAAAAATGTATCAAGATGTCTGGTTTAAAAAAGCGGAAAGTGGACACAGAATGTCGTCAATTTCAAAACAAATGGACTGATGAATACTTTTTTATCATGCAAAGTGGTAAACCTACGTATTTGTTGTGCAATGAAACAATTTCTGTTTTAAAAGAATACTATATGAAGCGGCATTACTCCAGCAAGCATTTCGCTCAATATAATTTACTTACGGGCCAGTTAAGAAAGGATCAAATTAAAAAACTCATTACCGATTTAGGGAAACAGCAACAAATATTCGATCCACAAAGATCAAATCTAGACAGTGTTGTTGAAGCTAGTTTTATAGTTAGTTCCAAACTAACGAAAACATCGAAGTCATTTTCTGGGGGACAGTTTGTTAAAGAGTGCCTAGTAGATGTTGCAGAACTTTTGTGCCCAGAAAAGAGGAAAGAGTTTGAGAAAGTGAGCTTATCGCGACGTACTGTTGTTCGACGTATAGATATGATGGCTAGTGATATCAAAAACACATTGACTGAGAGATTGGCTGGTTTTCAATCATTTTTGATTGCTTTGGATGAGAGTACAGATTTATCCGACACAGCCCAGTTAGCTATTTTTATACTAGGTGTTGATGAAGAATTGGTAGTGACAGAGGAATTACTTGCTTTACGGCCGCTGCAAGGGACCACTACTGGAAAAGATATTTTTGCCGAGGTGCAAAGTACTTTTGAGCAACATGGTTTGCTGTGGTGTAAATTAGTTGGAGTGTGCACAGATGGTGCACCTTCAATGGTCGGTTCACGAATAGGTTTTATCGGAATTCTGAAGGAAAGAGCAACCGCTATGAATGTTCAAGAATGTGATTTAATAATTCTGCATTGCATTATTCACCAACAAAACTTGTGCTCTAAGTCCATTCGATTGAAGAACGTTATGGATGTGGTAGTAAATACTAGGGATGTGCGATTCTCTCCAGAAGATCGATCTTCTGGATCGATCCAGATCGGAAGCCACATGATCGATACTATTAAAAATCGTCTTACAAAAGATCGATCTTCCTAAAGATAGATTTTTTGCTAAAACTTTCATTCATCTTACAGATTTCGTTAATAATTACACATTATATAAAGCATCAATTTTGTCAGATTTCTATAATTTCTTGTAAATTAGCGTTTGTTTACTTTTTAAACACAACGGTCATTTACCGAAAGTAATCTATAAATTATTTTAACCGAAAGCTGGTAGCACGCACCGCGGTGACAGAATTTCTTGTGTCGCTATGCCATCGAAGATGAAAACCCCGATCTGTCGGCAAAAGAATCGATCTTATAAAAAATCCGAAATAGAAATATCGATTCAAAAGATCGAGAATCCCGAGTAAAAGAATCGAGCTTCTGAAAAATCGATCTAGATCGCACATCTCTAGTAAATGCCATCAATTTCATTAGATCCCGCGGTCTTAACCATCGCCAGTTTAAAGCATTTTTGGATGAACTCTCTTCAGAACACGATGATGTGACATACTATTGCAAAGTAAGGTGGCTAAGCAAAGGTAAAATGTTAAAAATATTTTATGACCTTAGAAAAGAAATAGCTGATTTTATGGAAAAGAAAGACACAGGACACTTAAACGACCTGAACTTGAAGCTTCAAAAACAAGGGCAATTGGTAAATCAGCTATAATTACAGTCATCTTAAAGCTTTTCAAAACAAAATTTGCTTGTGGGAAACGCAAATGAGAAGTAAAAACTGTTTTCATTTTTTAACATTATCCAGTCACGAAAACATTGAATACAGTCGCTATGCTGAAGAACTGAAACTACTGTCACAGCAATTCACTGATCGGTTTACCGATTTTAAGAATATGGATAGCACTTTCAATATTTTTGCAAATCCTTGTAAGTGTAATGTGGAAGATGCTTCGCTTCACCTACAAATGGAGTTGATCGAGCTTCAAGAAGACTCATATTTGAAGTCTAAATTTGATGATGTAGAACTAAGCGAATTTTACAGAACATACCTTTCCGAAGAAAATTATCCACAGCTGAGAGTTTTCGCACGAAAAATAATTTGCACATTCGGAAGCACGTATAAATGTGAGTACCTTTTTTCAATCATGAACATTAATAAAAATAAGCATCGTACTCGGCTTACAGATGTTAATTTAGAAAACACTTTGCGCCTGTGTACTAGTGATATTGACCCCAATATTGATCATCTTGTTTCTCAGCTTCAAACTCAAGTTTCTCATTAATATTCATTTGATTTTTCTATTTTTTGTGTTAATTTGCTTTTTATATGTTTGATTATGCTATTATAATTAATAAAATAAATGTGTGAATTTTTATCGCTTTTTTATTCACTACTACCTACTAACTTCATACCTACGGCCCGTGACCTGATTAAGTCCCAAAATTACGCCCTCAGCTAAGCAAAGGTTACCCATACCTGATATAGATAATAGATATATCCATCTTTACTGATGGATCTAAAACAAAGCATGGAACGGATGCCGGAGTTTTCTCTGACGATCTGAACCTCTGCCATACCACTAGGAAAAAAGGCCACTGTCTTCCAAGCAGAAGTAATTGGAATAATGCATGGTGCAAAAGCAATTCTTGAAAGGAAAATCGAGAATCAATGTATTTGTATCTTCAGTGACAGTAGAGCCGCTTTACTAGCCCTGGGCAGTGGCAAATTTTTCTCAGGTATGGTACTGCAGTGCCGTGAAGCTCTGGAGGATATCTCAAAAAATAATGTCGTTTCTCTTGTATGGGTGAAAGGACATGATGGCAACTACGGCAATGAGGAGGCTGATGAGACTGCGAGACTGGCTTCCAGACAACTTCTCTGGGGGGTCAGAACCCGTAATCCCTATATTCCTGACAATATTAAGCTCTTTGCTATTTCAAGAAACCTTAAACAGCTTCATGCGGAGATGGGTTAACATGCAAAGCTGTCGTCAAGCAAGAGCTGCTATTACAGTGCCCTCGCCAAAGACAGCCAAATATTGCTTGCAATTGTCCCGAAGGAACTTTCGACTAGTCGTGGGTATCCTATCTGGATACTGCACTCTAAACCAACATATGCACAGGATGAGATTGGTGGACAGGCCAAACTGTCGCGGATGCAACGAGGATGACGAGACAGCACGTTCTATGGCACTATTCAGCTCTCGCAAGAGTCAGAGGATACATGTTGGGGGACTTCTGGCCCGTTCTGATCAGAATTAGCAACACTCCAGTTGCGCTCGTCCTTAAGTACATTCAAAGGATTGGATGGCTTGAGTGATACCCAACTTGGAGAGCTGCTGGGAGGTAACACAGTGGGGTCATTTAATGCAGCCTAAATGCGTGTGAGGTAACCCTCCATTTTTAATCCAGAATCCAGAGTGGTTGGTGCTATATTTTTTTCTTATATGGTTGGCAACTCTGTAATTAGCGTTATTACCGTGACCATATTAGTCAGTGTTGCAATGTGGGGGTAATTACCCTAATTGTGGGAATTTTTGCTGGTAATTTTTTTCAAGTAAAATTCAGGTAATTTGCCTTAATTTTCTTCCAGGGAAGATGGTAGTCACTATATTTTTAAATTTGTATTTATATGGGGTGTAGATACGCTGACATCACGCCTCCACTACCATTCCTACCAGCAACTAAATTGCCGTCCAATGGTACAATGTAAAATGCCCTAAATACACGGTGGTTGAAATGCTCATGTTCGCCAGCTGTCATTATCTTACTTTTTATACAGGGTCTCTGCTATGACGACTCACCAACGACCAGGTATTGTTATATGCCAGTGATGTTGCGGCCTGCATCTGTATAATATAAATGACTAGCTGTTTGTTTTGTTTAGAGTATAGCTATTTGTGTATCAAGTTACAAAATGAAAGTGTTTCTCAGCACATGTTGAAAACTACAACAAAATGTTGTTATATTAGATCAAAATTAGAGAAATATAATTTTTAAAAGAACTTTCTGTTATTCTGTATGCGTTAATTGTCATAAGCATATACGTGTAATGAATCGTTGTGTTATCAGATCTCAAAATACACCATAGATTTATGCATTTATTGTTGGTGTATTATACAGGGTGCATACTAATTGGCGTAAAAGCTCCAGGTAGCAATATTCCTTGTACAATTCTGAGTCGAAAATCTTATTACGAAAATATTGGATTGATTTTTATGAGTCCTCACTAGCGGTAGACAAAAACAATTGTTTTTTTTTTGGTAAAGTACCCCTTCTGTTCTAAATACGACAAAATGTCATCAGGAAGAGTTGTTCGAAATGTAAAATTATGGTCTCATGCAAAATTTCAGAAATATTGGCTTACTCTTATGAAACCATGTTATCACAAAAGTACTACATCTAATGCATAGTATACCATTGTTGTTAACAGTCTCGAAGAGTGTTTTCCAAACACTCTTCTGCAGGTCCAGAATGCTCTGCAGCCTTTGCATGTAACATGTTCCGTATGATGTTCAAATGTCAGTTTGGTGTCTAAAATATTTGACCTTCTCCACCATCTGTAATTCCTTCCCGTATAGTGTTGCGTTTCTATACTTGATTTTTTTCCTTCGTGTGATTGCCAGAAGCCAGGTCTTTTCCGGGTTTACTGATGGTCCCTTGGCTTTACACTATCTTTCCACAGTATTGAGGGCCAACTGCATTCTTTTCGAATACTACGCCCTCAAACTTTTCATGTATGTAGATGGTGATGTCGTCAGCATAGCCGTGTGTGTATAAGCCCTTCTCCTCTAGTTTCCGTAGAAGGTCAGCCACCACTAGGTTCCACAGCAGAGGTGATAATAACCCTCCTTGCGGGCAGCCTCTGGTTACCGACATTTTCATGGTTGTCTTGTGAAGAGAAGTGGTTATAACTCTGCTATTAAGCATATTTGATATCTATCTGCTCAGGGTGTTATTTATTCCCCTGTTATTCAAGGTTAAATGAATTGAGTCGATTGAAGGGTTGTCAAAAGCACCTTCGATAACCAGGAAGGCTCATAGGTTTTTGGATTGTATGGCTTTTCCCCCTTACTGACTAATTCATGTACAGCCAGTTTGCAGGATTTTCCTGATTGATAGGTTTTATATTTGTGCGGCGATAAATAAAAGTCGTTGTACTGTTTAAATCACGTTTATTACAAAAATGCACTAACTGAGCTATGAGGTTATGTAGTCTAATGCAAACACTGCGAGCGGTTTATCGCGTCTCCTCGTTCATCCGACAGGGATGTCCAGAGTAGGGGCACCTGTTACCAACTGTTACAAATTTAATTCTCCACTCCTTAAGGGCAATACATAATACTTGGGAGTCAATACACAACATTTCCTCCCTGTTTTGAATTATAGATATATAACAACGTGCGTGGATGTGCAAGGGTGTTTATTGAGGTGAAAATATTAATGGGGGAATTCGACGACGTGTTGATCTGCGTGGGGTTTGTGGAGCAGGTCCTTGTTGAGATGCCGCATCCCTGCGGTTCCGGGGTGTTCTTGGAGTTCTAGGCGCCGCTGGTGCTGCAGGTGTTGCAACTGCTGCTGGGTTAGGCGTATTTTCCGCTCTAGTCTCATAAAAACGGAGTCTTCTTGGTGGAGGTCTGAGGTCATCATGTCTCTCTTGAACTGTGTCTTCAGATTCTCGTATCCCTGGTTGATCTAAAAAAGCTCTAATTTGATCTGTGTGACGTTTTACCTTCTTTCCTGCGTACTCGATTTCATAATGGAGATCTCCCAGGCGAGTAGCAATAGTTCCTGGGATCCATTTATCCATCTTCAGGTTGCCGGAGAGAAAGTAGACAGATTGTCTTGGGTTGAACGTTCGAACTGTTGAGTCCATCTGTATTTGCTGTTTCTGTGTGATCTTGGTGTGCACATCTTCTGGTCTAACCAGGTTCAGTCGAGTGCGCAGATCACGTCCTAGAAAGAGTCGTGCCGGTGGAAGTCATGTGGTGGTGTGCGGTGCCTTGCGGTATTGTCGAAGGAACTCGTTCAAGTTGTGTTGTAAGGATTCTTTGGTCGAGTTCATGGCATGTATGGCGTTCTTCACGGTCTGTACGTATCTTTCGGCTTGGCCATTTGTCGATGGGTGATATGGGGCTGTTCGTTTATGATATTTAACTCCGCTATCTCGCAGGAAGTTCTGGAATTCCTCTGATGTAAAGTGCGTTCCATTGTCAGATACAACGGTAACAGGAGCACCGTATGCGGCGAATACTTCATCGAGGATTGCAATTGTGGCAGTGGCCGTTGTTGAGGTTGTTGTTTTGACTTCCAGCCACTTGCTGTAGGCGTCCACGATGACGAGCAGCATTGTGTCTGCAACTGGACCTGCGTAGTCGATGTGGACTCGTTCCCAGGGTGCCTTCGGATACTCCCAATGATGTTCTCGAAACTTCGGCGGGGCATGTTGCTTGTGCCGCACAGTTTGGGCATGATTTAGCAACGCGCTCGATATCTGCGTCTATTCCAGGCCAGAAAGCGAAAGAACGTGCCATTCCTTTTATTTTCACAATTCCTATGTGTGCTGAGTGTAGCTCCTTCAGTACCGATTCCCTCAGTGCAGATGGTATAACGACTCTGTGCTCGAACATCAGGCAGTTAGCAGCGAGGGTGTATTTGACTTCTGGCGCTTTGAATTCGTATCGCGTGCGATCCTGCCCGGATTCCAGTAGT